>OX638372.1:52333196-53037094 GCA_951812925.1 Calliopum simillimum
AGATGTCTCCGACCCCACTAAAAAAAATTAAAAAACTTCTTTAAAAAGTTTATTAATAAAAGTTTTTCCAAAAATATAATAATGTAATAAGAGTTTAAAAAAATCTTATCAAATGGAAGTTTCAATAACTTTTTATGATCATAGATTTTATAAACTATTATGCAAAAAAAGATGTAAAAAAATTTTCATTTGTAAAATTTTTTTGAATAAAAGTATAAAAGTTTCAAGGTCTACAGTAGATTTTTTTTTTAAATTTTGCAATTTTTCTGCTTTTAAATTTTTTTATTTTAATCCGTACAATTCACATGAAATCGATAGAAAAAAAAAAAAAAATAAACTGCTTTTTATAAAATAAAACAAGTAAGGGTGTAAATTTTGGCCTGGCCAAAAAATAAATACCCTACACTTCAGTATTTTGAAAAGTTTGCTTATATGGGAGGTGCCACGCCCTCTTGTCCGAGTAACCCAGTTTTTGTTCAGAGCTTGCATTTATAGTTTTTAGTGTCAGAGTGAAATTTAGTTGGATTATCTCAAAAAACTCTTTCAGTATAGCATTTTGAATCTTTTGCTTATATGGGAGGTGCCACGCCCCCTTGTCTGATTTCACCCAATTTTTGCTGAGAGCTTTCATTTATAATTCTTAGTGTCTGAGTCAAATTTGGTTCGAATATCTCAAAAAACGCTTTCAGTATAGCGTTTTGAAGCTTTTGCTTATATGGGAGGTGCCACACCCTCTTGTCCGAATTCGCTCAAATTTTTATTAGAGCTTGCGCTTACAATTCGTAGTACTTATATGTATTGTGGTTGCATTGTCGTGAAAAATACTCCTAAAATTGCATTTTGAATATAATTTTTGTATGGGCGGTAGGCGTGTCCGTTGACCGATTTTGCTCATTTTCAATCCCCCGAGCTAACTTTGACGACGGAGGCAGTGTACCAAATTTCATTGAATTATCTTGCTCAGTTTTCCCAAAAAGTGTATTTCAACACACAGCCAGCCACCCAGCCAGCCAGCCAGCCAGCCAGCCACCCAGCCAGCCAGCCAGCCAGCCAGACAGACGGACATGGCTATATCGACTCAGGAGGTGACGCTGATCAAGAATATATATACTTTTCTATACCTGCCACGCCTCCTTCTCTGCGTTACAAACGGAAGGACAAAGTGAATATACCCTGGGTGTAGGGTATAAAAAACAACATCCTATTCGAACGCGTTAACTAATATTAAAAGTTCCACAGAGTTACTGTACCCAAAAAAAAAACTTTATTTTCATGTAACGTACTCTGAACGCAGCTTTAAAAATTGATTCAAATCTCTTAACAGCGATTAGAACGATCAATGCGAATCGGGGGAGAACAAGCAAACGTTCATCAAACATTTGAATGCAAATACGAAAGACTACGACAGTTGTTGAGCAAATGAGCAAATTTGAAGTTGTTGTCGTGCTTTCTGTCGTCTCATACGAACAGAAGTAAAGGCACACTTAAGTTAGTGCGTTTGGGCGGGTTTAGTAAGTTTGTTTTAATGAGTGGTTTCGGAGTAACTTAATGATATTCAAATTAGAATTTAAATAGCGCAGTCGGAAAAAAATATATATATCTTAAAGAATACTTAAAAAATGAAACTAAAGTAATGTGATTTAAAAAAAAAAAAAATAAGTGATTGCAAGAAAAAAAAAAAAAAATTCCTGACTGCAGGTCATTCCGTTATCTGTCATCACCGTATGAAATGCAGGCAGAGTACGCGGCAGGTGGCGGTTGATAGGCACAAAAGACAATAGTGATAATTGAATCTTTAATTTAAAATTTTTTAATTGAATTGTCATTTACTTATTGGTCGGTGTATTTGCTTACATGTGAGTGTGCATGGTACTTACTGGCTACTGGCCTTCTTTGGCTAAGCTTGAGTGCTGACCTTCGGAGAACAAAAACAAAAGCAGCATCATAACTCAGCCAAATGCGGCTAATGTTTGGTCTAATTGTTGTGTTGAGCAGCTTATTTGTGTTTGTACCCTACACTCGGTAAAAGGATGTCAAATAATATGTTTGGCTTACATAAGTATAGTTTAGCAATAGTCGTTTATTTTTTAAATACCAAGTTTAAAATCTTTTATATAAAGCAGTGATATCCAAACTCCCCAAATTAAAACGGATTTCAGTTGCGCTTCTAGGGACGCAAGATGCTGCTTCTAGTGCTTTTCCTACTGCTTATATTTTTTAACACAGCATGTCATTGCGGAGCTGCACATCTTCGGAAGCACATAAAATACGCTCCAATACGCTTCCGTGGAAGCACACATTTGGAAGTATGTGAAATACGCTTCCGTGGAAGTTTTTCAGAATATGAAGTTCCATTTCACAAAATTTACATTTTTCTGTAACTTTTGGTAGATTTATTAACTTTTAATAACAAAAAAAAAAAAAAAAAATATTAGAATTTGAAAAATTTGTATGCTAAGTACCAGAGATGTGCTTCTATTACGTTCTTCTTGGAAGCAGCTTCATTTCTTCCCTTTGGGTCAATACTAGCGTATTTTGGCAATGCATAAAAGCTCATAGAAAACTTTAATATTTACTATGTAAAAGTTGCAAGCAAGTTACGCAGATCTGCACAACTACCGACACAGTTAAGCGCTTATCTGTGAGTGATTACGTATACGGAAAGCTTTTAAGCACAAAAGCTCAAATGCCCGCGAGCATAGGCGTTGGATTTCACTGCTATAAAGCAAGGATGTCAGCGTTTCGAAATCACTTAGTCAGTCAGCGCAAAATTTGCAAATATCTCTTTTTTTGGATCGTCCACAAAAAAAACAATATATCATAAAAATAGAAAACAACAAAAAACAATTTTTTTGTGATTGTTGTAGTTCCGATAAATTTGCAAAATGTTTAAATATTGTGTTTGTTGTAGACGAGGAAAAAAATAAAATAAAACAATTTTTTGTGATTGTTGTAGTTCCGAGAAATTTGCAAATTATTATTTTTTGCACTGTCAGTTCGTGTTGAAGTACGAAATGCGGAATTTTCTACGGTTTGAATTTTGACCACATTTTTTTTAAGAACCATAATTTTCTTAATTTATTAAAAAAAATTTTGACGATCATGCGTCAGAATTCAAATTTACGTTAGCCATTTACATTTCGTATGAATTCATTCATGAATTCCCATTTTGTGTTGATTTTCAGAAAAGCGGCAACTGCCAAAGGCCATAACTCTGAAACTAGATCCAAACTTTTTATTTAAATTTTTGACGCCAAAACACCAACTTCCTTTAAAAATATGCAAAACATATTTATTTCACAGATTTTTTAAAAATTAAAAGAATATTCAAAAGCTACCAATTTTCTAGCATTTTTCAATAGTATTCTTGGTTTGAAATTCATTTTTTAACTTCTGAAATTTTGTTTTCTAAAAGCATATTTTTATAAGTTATAAGTCACTCGGTGTCTCAACAACTCATAGAAAAACAAATAATTTTACAAATTAAATAAAATTCAATGGTTCACTCAATAAAATGAAATTTGACATGGTAGTTGGTGGTATTAGTTTCAGCTATTACCAGGTACTTACATATCAGTTGGCATTTGAAAAAGGAATTTAACGTGAAAAAAACAAAAACTAGTTTTCTACCATTTCCCATTGCGCTTTGCTACACCTTATTTTATATGGGGGCGTGCCGTGCTACAATATGTGTTATTTTTCCGGGTGTCTTTTACATATCAAATCTCATCCATCTGCTTCAAATGGTTTTAGAGATGTGACAAATTTTGTTTTTAAAAGCGTGGCGTAACCTTCTGGGGACTGTGCCGAATCCATGATGTAAGAAAATGCACAAACGATTTTATATTTCTTAAAGATATAGCCTTTTGAAACTTGTTTTTAGTAACCATATACCTTCATTTACATACATGCATATAAGTATTTACAACAAATATAAATTCGTTTCAAGCCATTCGTCAATTTTTGTATTAAAATACGTTCTACAAATTAACACGTTGAGTGCCACCATACAAGCAAAATGTCCTCCCCCAGGTGTCACGTGAACCGCCGGCGGTACACACTTAAACTTCAATACTTTAAACTTCACGCCATTTTATAGGACAAATAACACTTATAAGCACAAATCTCTTTCCACAAACTCATTATAAATATACTCCTATAGATCAATATTCAACAGTTATTAAAAGTCGCCATTTTTTCATACATATTGAATTTGTATGGTGGCAAAGCGCTACAAGTAAAGTGTGTACCGCCGGCGGTACACATGGCACTCAACGTGTTAAATTCGTTATACGAGTGCATATCGCTCGCTTGCTGCAATACTGTCATAACTCAAACTCGTAATGGTGCTCTACCTTTGGTCAAAACTAAATTCCCTAAAATGTAGAATTTTACAAATTTTTTTTTTGTATGAGAGTGGCCATGCTCTCTTGTCCGAATTTACTTAGTTTTTGCTCTGATTTTGCGCTATCAAATCCATATATCTCTGCGAATGTACAAAATTTCATTGAAATATCTTGTTTAGTTTTCCGGAGAAAAATTTTTCCACAGACGGACAGACAGATAAACAGACTGAAATGACTACAAATTGCGAACCTGTTGCCGAGTGTAGGGTATAATGCCATTGTTGCTCATCCGACGTCAAACAAACTAGTTGAATGTTTTTTTTTTGCGTTTTTAGAAGCATAGAAGTGTGAAATTGTGGATAATGTCGTCCTACAATGAGCTGTCATTCGACTGGAGTATTTTGTTTCACAAACAAGACATCGACCAATGGACCAAAACAGGTTTGAAATATATGTCATGTATGGAATATTTATAAATATATTAATTATTAGATTATAATTAAGTTAGCTAAGTATTTTGTATAACTAAGCCTAAAACAAAGTATGTAAATGTAGGTGGCAACTAAGTATTGTAATATTTACATACTTATATGTAAATGTTTTTAAACATTTCGTATAGTGAAGAAGCTGAATGTTTTTGAGTCTGCAAAACATGATAACTTATTGTAAATTTAGTGAATGATTTATACACCCTTGTATAAGATTTTAAGAAAGTTGTGCGGAATTTTTGAGATTTTAACTTAAAATTAGTTTAACTTAGACCAAATAACATCTTTACCGCAGGACATCACACGTGAACTGTAGCAGTAAGCCTATGTCAATCACTATGGACCCTTGCGGTCTATGTGTGTAATTATTGCCGCCGTCACCCTAACCCAACTTAAGCCTATGTCATTTCCAAAAAAGTCTGAAAGTATTAAGTTATACCATTTAAAACCAAGATTTGACATTTTTTTAGGTACAAAATCAGTTAAACAAGAAATTTTGACTTTTTTATATAATTGACCATAGACATTTTTTCATCCCACACACCTGGAAGCAAAAAATTTTAATTAGAAAACAAATCACTCGCACGTTAACTTCTGAATTGGCTTCTGGGGAGCTTTAGTCATCATTGTTCATTTGCCATGAAATCGCTTGTGGTGCCATTTTGAAAATTTTAATAAAATTTCCATATTAAACAAAAAACAGATATCTATATAATTTATTCCGGGCCTAAAAGGCAAATACTAAGGTAAGGATAAAAAATCAAATGGTCAAACAAATGAGAAGGTTCAAGAATGAAAGGATTTCTATTGCATCCTGTTTACATGTCTTTCATACAACAATTATTTATTTATTACATCCTAGACTGCAAACCGGTTGCGAACCGAACCGGTTTTTCAGCCAAACCATCGCCTTTTTTGCGCTTTGAACCGAACCATTTTAATTTTGGAAGCGCTGAACTAAATCGAAAACCACAATAAAAAAATAGTTCGGTTCGGTTCAAAACTAAAAATCCCTTATGCAGTTTTTGAAAATTATGAATTAAATTTTGCAAAGAAAATGTTTTTGTATAAAAAACTTGGATTGCTGAGGCTTAAGTTTTCTGCAGCATAGAGAATACGTGTGTTTTGGCTGCCATTTTTTTAGACCCCAGACATCAGTTTTTGCTGACAGATTTTTAAAAGGATTTGGGAAGAAAATATTTGCTAAATGTTTTAACGTTAAAGTCAAAATTCTTTGAAATAAGAACTTTAGAGGAACCTCCTTTTTTTCAAGGAAGCTCCCTTGATGAACTCAAGTCTATGCTGCAAATATAGACAAAAAACCTGCCAAATAGAAAATTAATTCACATACATAATTGGGTTTTTTTTCATTCAAGCAGCACTCAGCAAAATTTAGTAGCTGGCAAAATTCTATATCTCTGCGCCCTTTGGGTCTCGAGATAAAATACATTACAAAATATTATTGAACAGATTGATGTAATCTTTCCAATGAAATTAAAGTTTGAGTTCTGTCTGAAAAACTAATAAAACATATCATACAGAAATAGACTCGACAACATAGAACGCCTTTTATATCATGGTAATATTTTAAAATTTTCGCAAAATTATGCAGATAAAGAAGTAAAAGACCTTGCTGAATTTGTGATGATGCAAGTTACTTTACTTTAATCCTTCAATTTATTTATCAATTATCTTTGCTATTTTATGTCAGATTAGAATATGATTAAAAATACATATTTAAATGCAGTTTTGGGTTTCATATTCTTACGGTTTTTGTTTTTATTAATTATCCTGTACCATTCGAACTAAACCATGGTTCAGAGTCATTGAAAAACTGGTACAAGCTTTCGTTAAATGGTTCTTACCACTGAACCGAACCGCATCAGTTTTTGAAGCGGTTTTTTGCAGCCCTGATTACATCATAACAAAATAACTTTTCTTAAGAGTTATGTTAAATGTTCATTGTTTTTTTGTAATGAACAAATAAATATATACAACCGAATGCGCATAACAACAATATTAAATGCAACAATATTGGAAGCTATTCATCAACAGGTTGTGTGTTAAGTATTCGCACTCAACCAATTGATTATCATCTCAATATACCAGTGAGTTGAATGTGAAATGTACAACACCAAACACTGAGGCTTCGTAATCGAAAACAATGGTGAGATTTAAGGTTTTGACACTTACGAGTAACATGAAGTTGACAGCTGCAATGCCACCATCATATCCAGTGACTGCTGCAGTGCAACCCCACTATCGTCATCATCACTTCTTGTTTCAGACATTCAAAATTTTGATTTGTTTATATAGTCGCGCAATTTGTTACATTGTATGCGAAATTTACGAGTATTATTTTAATACCCACGAAAAATAATAAAAGAAAAAAAAAAAAAAATAATAATAATAAAATTAACGCTTTTTATACCCACAACAATAAAAGTAGATTATATAAATTTTGAATTTCTGTTATGTAATACGTTTGTGTTTCTGTTTGAAAACAAATTCGAAGATGTAATACCTACTTTAAATGATCGTTGATTGTGCCCAAAAAATATGAATTTTTTTATTATGCATTAGAATAACTAAGTATATTGTTAAGTGGCGTGTCGACAAACGATTAATAACAGAATGAATGTTACCATTACTATTTATCTCCACGTTACTTTTCCAATGAAAACATAAAAGTGTAAATGGGTCATTAAAACAAAAGGTAACTTTCATATAGTTTGCCAAATAATTAGGTTAGGTTAGGACGGTAGATGACAGGTGTCATCATAATTTAGGCCGAAGTTTGGTCCCGGTTTATAACTTCATTGTCGACCTATAAGAATAGAAATACTTACTAGCAATATATTTTGCTTTAAAGAAAGAATAGAACTCACGTGAAATTAATCATTCCTCTAAAATATTCAATGAAAAACTGTCCCCGTGACACTTATGGCATCCCAGTGTGCCAGACGGTTCATATGTCCGCTTTTTTATCCGTTACGAATCCGTTACTGATCCGTTTGCGATTCGTTTTTTTTTTTGGGAATTTCTCCCGCAAACGGATCAGTAACGGATTCGTAACGGATAAAAAAGCGGACATATGAACCGTCTGGCACACTGGGATTAGCTATTAGGTTAAATCCGTGTAAATGTTTCAATTACATGCATATGTAATAAAATTTTTGTTACTCAATTGAAACTTACTTTTTTTAAAAAAACATTGTAACATTGAGAATAAAATTTTAGATCCGTGGCAGAAAGAAAAAGTGTTCTACTTATTGAATAATTGTCATAAGTTTCAGGTCGTATAAAAATTAAAAGTATGTATATAGTAACTGTAACTCTAAAGTAAATTTTTAGTTTTCATAGACTTAACACAGTGTTCTTAAAGGGCAGAATTATCTCACAAAAATTACGACAAAAAACTGAAAATGGGGAGGAGGGAGTGATTCTATAGGCTTTTGTGATAATTTTTCTATTGTCCAAAAAATCCAATCAGATGCCCTCTTCCAAAAAGCCCCTTTTCTCGTTATCCATATAAAAAAAAAAAAAATGTTTTTTTGACTACAACAAACAAAAATCAAAATAATCACATTCGGTGTGCTTGACAATGTTGAATTCGAATCCAATATTAGAATAGGCGTGATAACGCTATCAAAAAATCCCGGATATAATGGCTTTAGATAGAAAAGAAGGTTCACAGAATCCTAAAAAACCTGTCAGTTTCTATATTTTTATTGAGATTAATAAGATACCAAAATATGCACATCCGCCATATTGAGTCAAACACCAATGAGATAATTTTTAAATTTTAAATGATTTTGATTGGCTGACGATGACATAATGCTGTGTTGCCAGATCAACGTATTTTTTTCTCTAGATCTGATATCATTTATCCCTGAAAAGTTTCACAAAAACAGCAATCCAGTATTTATTTGAAAAAAATATTGCTTTAGGTCTCAGTTGTCAAAATAAAAAAATATGTTTAGTACAAATTTCATTCCAAATTGAGTTCAAAACTAAAAATTTTAAAAAAATACAGAAAGAAAACAATACTAAAATATTGTGTTTAAGATTAACTTAAACAATAAAAAGAAATAACAACAAAATTTGTGTTCAAACGCAGAAAATGTCCCTAAATGTAGGCTTCAAGTCCCTTATCTGGCAACAGTAACATAACTATGACGTAATAATATATTTGACAGCGTTTTTAGCTCAAACTTCAAAGTTAGTAAATAAATGCAAAAATTTGATAATTAACATGAAATAGACGACGCGTATGTACACAAAAAGTGCCGTTCCAAAAATTTGTTATCACGCCCATTGCTCTATCGTGTATAGTTTTAGAGATATTCTAACCTAAAAACCAAAATAAAAGGATCTTTGCCATTCCATATAATTATATGACACATCGTTCATTCGTTAAATTTGATAACGGTACTTGGGAGCCCTAATCTTTTTCTTTAAAACCTAATTTCAAATATGTTGATGTCTTCATGTTTCTAGGAGATATCGTAGACCGAAATATTGGAAAAAAACAGTTTTTTGCACTTTTTTTATTGGGGGTTATCGTGAATCAAGATTCCCGGGGAATTTTCTAAGACTATAGTGCATTCTCCACTGCAGTTAAAGAAAATTCCCCGGGAATCTTGATTCACGATAACCCCCATTATCTTTTTAGGTTAAGATATCTCTGAGAAAAAAAAAAGATATCGACATAATTTAAGTTAGGTTTTAAAGATAATGATTAGGGCTTTCATGTACTTTATAGAATTTTACAGGTGAACGATATGTCATTCAGTTATATAGGTTTTAAAAATTGTCTAAAACAGTATTTTTTGCTACTGACTATCAATGTTGTGAAAAATTACTAATTGAGGCGTTGCGTGTAATAACGGACTGGTATTTCGAGATAATTCAATTTAAAATTTCCTAATGCTGTACAAAGAACAAACTATTATTCAAACCTTGGAAAACAAATTTAATTAATACTGACAAAATGAGTAAATAATTACCGCTACCACATAATATTTATGCATATTGACAGAATTATCGAAGAAGGAAATTTTAAATTATAGGGTGTTATTGCATAAATCCATTTGACATCACTGGAGTAATGTTAGCATTTTGTTTGGGAAACCGGTGAAACTGCTCCGATTTTAACAATTTTTTTTTTTGTAAATGAGGTGAATGAAAAATACTTTAACCCCAACTATTTTTAAATGTATGTTTGTCTTTAGTTCTTTAAAATTTTAATTTTATAAAATGCATCCATACATTTGCATCTAAATTTTGCAATTGGTTAATATTTTTATTTTTACTCAAGACCAAGTTGTCTGACGAAAAACAAAAAATGCACAAAATTGTCCAAAGAATACGAGTTTTTAATAATTTTTTAAAACTTGGTTTGAAAAAACAAAAAAAAAATCCAAAAAACCTAAAATGATTAACACGTACTCTATGGACAATTCTAATAATTTTTTTCCATATACACTTTTTTCGTTATGCACCTTGATTTTGAGTAAAAACCGTTTTTCCCACCGCGATCTGATTTATGCAATAACGCCCCATGCCGCACTATGCCCTTCTTGCACGCAACTCTTCAAACAGTATGCACATATTGCTCTATCACATTTTGTGATCGGAATGGGAAGCTGAAATTAAGTACACATATAAGTATTTGAGGACCCAAACTTTTCAAAGAAGCGATGGGCGCAAAAACGCGCTAAGCCGACTTAGGGCGTTAATGTTCGCAACGCCTCAATTGCTTTTAGTTGGTAACACACTCTGGTTTTGAGAACAAATGGGCATATTTATTTTTTTTTATAAACAAGTATAAAAGGGCTGCGCTAAGCACAAATAATTTTAATAAATTTTTGATGAATAATCCAAAACTGAATTGAGCTCAAATGGGCATATTCACTTTTTTGATAAACAATCCCATTATTACTTGATATCAAGAAAATTCTGGCTAAGCTGAAAACCGCACCCAAAATTGATTGGTTTTTGATTGTTTTCAGCTCAAAATTCACTCCGCGTATCCATTGAAAAGCTTGTTTATGGTAGAGTTTCTATATATGCTTTGCATTTGAAAATTTTGACTTTGAATTTTGACGATTTTTTATTTTTGGTCTATGGTAGGAACCACTGTGCTTGGAGGTCAAGATTGGTATCGTTGAATAGCTCTCTTAAAATTATTGGGCAAGTGTTTTTTAATTTAATGTGCAGCTTGACCGTTTTCGGACATTGCATATATCCTATACGTTTCGGTTAACACCACGCAACCATCTTCGGACCTATTTAAGTTTAATTTTCATGTAATTATATAGTTTATACGTTATAAATGTAATTAGTTGTATGTATTGACAATACGCTTTTTTAGGTGCAAAAAACACCCACCTCCCTCCACGATGTTTTTACACATATTGATTGCACTACACGAGTACGTATGTATATATTTCGCTAGACGAAATATAAACTTTTTTTTGTTCACTTTCCATTTGGTTATCATCTAAAATCTTTAAAGGCTGATTTCCCACTTTTACTTTTTATCGCTCGCATTGCGCTTTTAATAGCATCTTTGTGCTGCTTAATAGGGAGCAGGATAGTTTTTGGTTGTTGTTTTATTGGCGTCTGTCGCTTGGTGGTTTACTATAAAAAAACAAAAAAATCAAAAAAACGTTATTTTTATTTCGATTTATTTTGTCTCCTCGCATTTATGTTTGTATGTTGTATATCATCTGTCTGTTTGTCTTGACCGACCCAACAGGTGGCAAATGCAATACGTACAAATTCGGATATTGTCATCCGAGTGGACAGCATAATAGATTGTTTGGATTGGAATACAGACGTGACCAATGTATTTCATTAGTCTGACACGAAATGGTTCAAAAGGCGTTATATGTAGTAGACTTTCATCTTGATTCATTTGATTTCTAGTAGTAAGTACTTTCTCTCCATCGCTTTTGAATAGAAAAAGAAAAAAAAGTGAAACAAAAGAGAAAAAATTCCAAACCTAAAAGACTTCTGCTGCTCTTTTCGCTTTCATGCCTTCATGAATAGCCAATGAAACTGAAACCGAAATTGAAATCAAAATCAAAACCAATATCAAATACTGCACGATGGACGACGACGACGACGTTGGGACTCCCAACAAAATGCAGATGAAATTAATTTTTTCATTGCAATTTGCATCATTTTCCCAGCGATCGTCGTCGTCGTCGTCACATTTTCATTCATTGAGGTTTGGCAACAAAGGTGTGTTTCATCTCTTTTCACTTAAGGGGTTCCGTTCGTTATTTTAAAACCCAAAATAAATTAAGTCACGACCGACCATTGAATCATAGGAATTTTATTCACTCTACGTCTTAGTATCTATTGTGTATGCTTGCACATACCAACATACATATATGTATATGTATGGACTTAAACCTTTTTCTTGATTTAAGTTTCAGCAGGAGCGCGGAAGGTGATATTTGGAAGTTGTTTAACATTTCAGTTATACTTTGGAGGTTAAATATTTAAATTCAAACTTTTTTACATATCAATAATGTGTAGATTTAAACTTTTCCCATAAATATTGCATTATTATGTTCAGTTAAATATAACAAATAAACTATTGTAACTGATTAAAAAGTTTGTTATAATTGTTTGTATTTATTTTGTAGTCATTTTTTATAAATTTTTCTGCATTAATTTTACACACAGTTTTAACAAGAAGTATAATTGTTTAATAAATGTTAATGAAAATATTTATTTTGTCATGTCAATCAGTTGTTACTCATACGACATGCTGTACGTGAACTTTGAACTGGCTAAAACCATTGTAGAATCTGTCATTTTTAAAAGGGGATATGGGTGATTCTTATAGGGCTATTCTGGCGACAGTATTAGAGCTGTCAAACAGCTCACCACAGTATTCACTGCTACGAAAGTAGCAACGAAGATGTTTTGGTATTCTGGCAGCATTTCGAAAGCTCTTTTCCGTCTTTATGAATACGACTTTTAATACCTGCTACGTAGGAGATCTTAGAGCGATCTTAAAACTATTAGTTGCTTGGTGTCAGGTTTTTATTATGTGAAAAGTGCAGAATTATGAAAAATTTTATTTTATTGTTTATAATTTTTTATCAAAAAATAGCTGGGCTTGATGTTATATTATCGACTGTTAATATTTTCTTTTTAAACCTAATTTGGCTTATTAAACTTTTTATTTTAAGAAAGAAAATATAATCAAAAATGTCTGGTCGGATCTACTTTCGGAGATATAGCCATCGAAAGATCGGGATATAGCTTTAATAAAAACCGATATAAGTTCAGAACCGCTGGCTGGATTTTGACAATATTGGTGGCATATGAAAGGTATTTTCACACACTACAAAACTGTTTTACAAAATTTTAAATCCGAGTCAACATTTTTGAGATATGGCGTATTTTCAAAAATTTTGACCAGTTTTTTATTTTTAAAGCACTATTTTTCCAAAAAATGTCTTATTAACTTATAGTTTTTGTAACAAATTATGAAATCCTAATCAATTTCATTCGATTTGATATGCAATTTATACCTCATTTCCTTCATTAGCACATTTTTTATAGGAAAACAAAAAAGTAAGCCAAAGAAATTTTCATGAACAACAACAACGGAAATTTGGAATTTTGCTAGCAAACTATTTGATGGATATATTATAGACTGATTCGCGGCCGAAGACCGCCGTGAAGCCGGTATTGGATTTTTGGGAGTTTTAAATCCGGAGCTGCGGCCGAAGCCGCCCACTTACTCAACTCTTATGCCAAATTACTGTGGGAAAAAAAATCGGCCCAAATTTCAGAAAAATCGTATTATCTCGAAAACTACGAGCAAGATTTAGAAAATTTTTTGTTCAGTATTGTAGCTTATTAAATTACCTTTGATATGCCGTTTTTGTTAATAAGACATTTTTGGAAAAATAGTGCATTAAAAACAAAAACACTGGTAAAAATTTTCGAAAATTCGCCATATCTCCAAAACCATGACTCGCATTTAAAACATATCGTTTTTATAGCCAGTTAAAATACCTTTCATATGACACCAATATTATTAAAATCCATTAAGGGATTCTGAACTTTTACTGGTTTTCATAAAAGCTATATCCCGATCTTCCGATGGCTATATCTCCGAAAGTAGATTTGACCAGAACTTTCTGTTGCTGTTGTTGTAATTAATTTTGAGAGCCCTATTTGGGCAAAAAAAAATATAAAAAAAACAACAAGTTTTTAAAGTAAAATTGTTGCCTAAGATTTGGCAGTTGTTAAATTTTTGTTTGTATGAGTGATAATAATAAAGGGAAAAACAAAATTATAACTATTATGGTTTAATATTTGTTCTAATAGTTACAAAAGAAAAGAAAAGTTTGTGTAAAAACATATAGCAACAATTTCTGCACAATATTATATGGCGGCGCGCAGGAAGAACTTATTTTGCATGTCAAAATAAAAAATGTAACCAAGCATCTTGCCTTGCTATCTGTCAAAAGTCTATAATCAAAACAAAGAATTTTGACATTTTCGTAGTTTAAGAAGAAGCAGCATTTGTTATCGCTGCAACCAGAGCAATTCAACCATGTAAGTTTGCTCAATTTGACAAGTTCACCTCGAAAGCTTTTATGTGGTGAATTTATGAGCTTTTTCTAAAAGATTTCTGCGCCAGAATACCAAATGTCTTCGGGAATCTTAGAAAGTAATTCTGACATGTATTCAGAAAGACTTTCTGCTGTCTTAGCCAGAATAGCCCTATTAGATTACTGTGCTTTTTCGAGTTGTAAAATTGGCAGATAATTTTTTTGGATTTTTGCAAGTTTCTTCATGCTATATTGTGTAAACACACTCTTAAAACTCACCTTTTGAGTAGATCAACTACAAGTGTGAATTTACGGCTTTGAGGTCGAAATTAAGAAATTTTGCTGCCACGCTTGTGGCATTTTACAGTATGGAAAAATTATGGTTTTGAAGCGTTTTGATGAGAGATATATTGCTTATAATGACAAATTTACACTTCAAGACTAATTTTGCAACAGTGTCATGTCTCCGGTGGTCCATTTTTTTTTTATACCATACCGCCCTAAAGATCAACTATGGTTTCCTGTCCTCTGTTTTTATAACCGTTTATGGTGGATTAGGATCTCCTAATTACGAATCTGATCTTGATTTTTTTTCTATTACATCAGTATCCTTAGTTATCCTTGCTCAAAAGTGAAAAAATCACAGTTTTGACATCTACTTAACAAAAACAGCAACAAGTAAAATTAATTTTTGTCAATGAATTCAGACAGCCGAATTTATTATCAACAAGACATAATTTACCGTTTTTCAATTGGATTCCCAGTTTCCGAGTTATAAAAGGATACCTCTCAATAACACACAAAGGATTTTCTGGACCGAAAAATTAACAAAAATGGTAAGTTTTATATTTTTATCAAAAACATAATTTATCACAAAAATTTTAAGCCCTTGCAGACTAAAATTGGATGAAAAAATAAGACTCTATTGTAGATTTAGTGAATGAACAGATGAAATTTTGATTCTGTTAATTTGCAAAGCAATAGTTTAGTAGAGTTATTCACTAAATCTAGCATAGAACTGTAATTTTTCATGCGATTATGGTCTGCAAGGTCACGAAATTTTTGTAATTAAATATTTTATTGATAAAAATAATAAAACTTGATTTTTTGTATCTTTTCGGTCTCGAAAAATCCTTTTTACGTTATCGAAAGATATCCTTACTTTAAACGCTTATAACTCGGAAGCTGGGAATCCAATCGAAAAACGGTAAATTATGTCTTGTTGACAATAAATTTGGCTGTCTAAATCCATTGACAAAAATGAATTTAACTTGTTGTTGTTTTTGTTCTATAGCTTTAAGTAGATGTCAAAACAGTGATTTTTTTACTTTTGAGCAAGGATAACTCAGGATTCTGATGGTGTAGAAAAATTTTTGTTTTAAAAACATAATTAATTGCCTTCAACTAAACATCTGTATACTCCAACTTTATATCGAAATATGTTTTTTTGCAGACTGATAAAAAGTGCCACGTTTGTGACATTTTTGTAGTTTATCGCTCATTGTAAAGAACGCTTTTGAGTTCAAGATTTTTTCGATAGAATTTGGGGTCATGTATGCAAATCCTACAAAAAAATTGTTTCATGCATGGAGTGCCGAGTGCCACGTTAGTGACCATAATTTAAAAAAAAAAATGTTTTTGTTTATAAACTGCCCTATTAAACGCAAACAGATTTCTTTATGCACGCGTCTGGACATGATGACCTGTGGGTGATGGATAGTGATCAGAACTAATGCATATGTATTGCAATCTATTGACTGAAACAGTAGTACCATGCAGTAGTAGCATAATGCTTTCAAGAAATTTTTTTTTTTTCCAAAACTAGGGGACAGTTTTCAATTCGAAATTGTGCCCTCTTAAAATTATTTAAAACTGCAGATGAGCTCAGAATATTGTAGCCTTAAGTATTTACTTAATATGTGTAGTAACTTGTTTTCTTATCTATTTCCGTTTTTTTGTCGTTTGTCATCGTTTTGTTTATAAAAAGTAGGGGCAGGACATGCCACGTTTGTGACATTTGGGGTATATTTGCAAACTTTCACAGTAGACCAATAATTATTGGGTGGTAAAATTGATCCGCTCTATTAGAAAAACATAGTTTCTCACTTATAGCGTCATTTTTTGTGAAAAAAGGCTAATTGTATAGGTGAAATCGCCAGAGGACACAAAAAGTACAGTTATCTGAGAATCACCCATATGTTTCCGAAAATTGTCTTTTTGATTTTTTTGCTATTGTGGCGATGGCGCTGATGGTCTTTCTTTTTTCTAAGTACGCAGAATACAGTTTTATATCAGTATTAGTTTACCCCCATCACTAAAGTCGCATTAAAGTAAGATTTTCCAAACTTATGAGGGTTTTTCTTAACTTTGTCACAAGTAAAATTCATTAACATATATGTGACGAGTCGTGACAAAAGGTACCTTGTCTTTGCAGAGTAGAATTTTCAGTACAGGACAAAACATGAGTTTAGGTCAAAATTTCATATTGGATTTTTGACACCAAACGATACCTTCATAGCTCAAGATCAACTAACAAGTGAAATACCTAATTTTAAATTTTAGCTACTAGATAACATAAAAATCTATTTTTCTAAACTTCGACCTCTACTAAACTCTAATATTGTCAAACTTTAATCTCAATAATTTCAAAACTAACATTTTTAAACTACAAAATTCAAAGCTCCAATTTATAGCATTTTTGAGCAATTTTTTCTGCGTTCTCTTTAGATTTATCCTTTACCCAATGCCTTCAAAACCTCACATTGAAACTCTGGCAAGTTAAGGTCCTTTTTGTCACTACGCGTTACATATTGTGGTTTTTGAAAAGAGGATCTACCAAGATCTCAAAATTTTGAATTCACTTGACAATATTAACAAAATATGCTTTTTGATCCTTGATATTCTTCTTGTGTCTTTTATCCCCTTGAGGAGCATAGGTCACTCAGAAATCTATTCCATTGCCAAGTTTAAATTTAAAGAAAACATTTTTATGTAAGGTCATTCCATTCCATAAGGGAAAACGATAAACATTCAAAATTAAACCTAATTGCATCTGTTTCAGCATTATCCTTTGGTAAAACTTCCATTGTTTTCTTACCTAAACAATACATATTTTTAAAAATTATAAAAAATTCATTTTTTTAGCTTATGGAAGTCATGACTTCTCTTAATTTTCTACTCAATACAAAATTTCTATCAGTTGACAAAAGTTTTCTCAGACAGTATGGACAGTATGCCATTTAATTTAGCACACGACTATTGAAAACTTTTAAGCCCATAAAGAAATATACAAGTATCGGTAAAGCCATTAAGTATTCTTAAAACATTCATTGAACTGATACATGCTTCATGTCCCGTGAGTCAAACTAAAATATGCAAAAGTTGTATTATTTTTATGTAATGAGGGTTTTCTATAAGTAAAGATTAACCACTGGTTCACTACGTTAACTTCTTTAAAACCATCTAAACTTAAAATTGTGTTTTTAGCACTGTTTTCAATGTATCCCGTGTTCTCTTAAGATGTTCAAACCATTAAAAATAATTAAAACTCGCAAGTCATAAGAGGCCGTCCAGGCTGTCAAAAAAAATTTGATTTTTAAGGAAAAAAAAAATTTTTATTCGACCATTTTTTCGTATTGCTCCGCCATTTGACGTCCGATCATCAAGTATAGTATATTCTTGTAAATCTCTCAATGTAGGCTATATTTCATCCATTGAAGTAATTTATCTCACATGTTTTTTTTGTCTAGTTGTACTCATTATCTCAGTTTCTACGACCCTAAGGTGCCAAGGATACTTCATAGAATTGAAGCCCACAAAAAATCATAAAATTCATCTCCACAAAATTTACTCAAATTGTTGAAATTAAAGAAGTTATAGCGAATCTAAAACCTCAGTACAAAATATGAAAATCAGGATGTTTCAAAAACGAAAATCGTCCCCTAAGGCTATGCAATATTTTTTTTTTAACATTTGACATTTCAAACAGTATGCAAATAGTATAAAAAGAATCTTGCATACTTTTAGGGGGCGATTTTTGTTCTTGAAACATTCTGTTTTTCATATTTTATACAGAGGTTTTAGATTCGCTATAACTTCTTCAATTTCAACAATTTGATTAAACTTTGAAGAGTTGAATTTTATGATTTTTTGTGGGCTTCAATTCTATGAAGTATCCTTGGCACCTTAGGGTCGTAGAAACTGAGATAATGAGTACAACTAGCCGAAAAAAACATTTGAGATAAATTACTTCTATGAATGAAATATATTGTAGTTCACATTGAGACATACGATATACTATACTTGATGATCGGACGTCAAATGGCGGAGCTATACGGAAAAATCATTTAGGAGCTTATTTAGAGGTCGAAAAAAAAAAATGTTTTTTTCTTAAAAATCAAAACCGATAAGCTTTATCGATACTAAGGACTGCCCCAGAAAAATTTTATACTTTTATTCCTTAAGATAATGATTTACCTGATGATCATGCAGGCCGAAATATGGGTGTTTTTTTTTCGATTTAACATGACAATTACAAAAATATATAACACTTGGTAAACGAACTTCAAACGATAAAGATGTCTAGCAATCAAGAAAAAAAGCGCAAACTCATTTTGTACACTTACCTGCAAAAACCAGAATTAAAATATTCAACCATAGCTAAAAAAACAGGTGCATCAAAAATAACTGTCCAAAGGGTTATTTCGAATTATAGAAAGAGTCAACTTATTACGCGGAAAAGGGTTCAGGTAGAAAAGCCAGTATGGACCCACAGTTGGTGAAAAAGGTGAAGCACCTTTTTAAGCAGAATCCTAACACTTCAGAACGAGATATGGCTGCCAGAGCAGGAACCTAGAAATCTTCTATAAACAGACTAAAGAAAAAATCTAAGCTAAAGCTAACATAAAGAGTTCAAAAAGTACCGGACCGTTCTCATGAAAAGCAGTTAGAGGCTCAAAAGCGAGCTCGAAAGTTATATGTCGATTACCTGACTAAATTTGACTGCTGCATAATAGACGATTAAACGTACGTTAAGAGAGATTTTAAACAGCTACCAGGACACGAATTTTATACCTGTTCGGAGAAAATTTATGCATGATACACAAAAAAAAGTTATTCGGGCTCAAAGTCCGCTAAAATCAGTTTTTTGCAAATATCTCGCTAATGCTAACTTTTACAGAAAAATTTTGGTCTCCAATTTTGTAGCACAGGAAATTTCCTACAAAAATACGTTAAAAGTATTTGCGTACGACTTCTAGTTTAGGAGATCACCCAATTTAAAAAGTTGTTAACAGTTATGATATGAAATACTACCTAAGAGTTCATAATAAAATATCTTACTTTTTAAATTGCAATAACTCTTCAATGAGAAGTTGTACAAACAAAATTAAAATGCCGTTTGAAAGATAATTTAATTTTCTATATACCGTATACAATTTTTTTTTGGCACGGCTCATGACCTTAAAAATATTCTTGAATAACCGTTAAGGCTTCGAAATTACTGGTTTTTTAAGGATATTTGCGAATGGGTAAGTACTACGATAAAAAGTGATGGGACCAAAATTGTAGAGAATTACAAGATCTACAAAAAATAAGCGATATGTGTACAAATGGAAGTAATCGTATAGAAGATATTCAATAGAAACCGGGGTTTTGGCATTCTAAGGGTTTTTTTGGAATATCTTCTATACGGTTACTTCTATGTGTACACATATCGCTTATTTTTTGTAGATCTTGTAATTTTCTACAAATTTGGTCCCCTTACTTTTTATCGTAGTACTTACCAATTCGGAGATATCCTTAAAAAACCAGTAATTTCGAAGCCTTAACGGTTATTCAAGAATATTTTTAAGGTCATGAGCCGATCGAAAAAAAAATTAGTGTGGTATATGGAAAATTAAATTATCTTTCAATCGGCATTTTAATTTTGTTTGTACAACTTCTCATTGAAGAGTTATTGCAATTTAAAAAGTAAAATATTTTAATATGAACTCATAGGTAGTATTTCATATCATAACTGTTAACAACTTTTTAAATTGGGTGATCTCCTAAACTAGAAGTCGTACGCAAATACTTTTAACGTACTTTTGTAGGAAATTTCCTGTGCTACAAAATTGGAGACCAACATTTTTCTGTAAAAGTTAGCATTAGCGAGATATTTGCAAAAAACTGGTTTTAGCGACCTTTGAGCCCGAATAACTTTTTATGCGCACACGACTTTGCAATGGACTTTTCACAGTTTGCATAAATGCATAAATAAATAAAGACAATTCCGGTGAAAAATTTCCACTGGGAATTTTTTCGCAGAAAATGTCTTATTTTCCTGGGCTATAAGGTTATTTATGTTCGTTATACTACTCATTAATAAATAAAAAAACTCATTACGTATTTTTTTATTGATGAAAATCAAAGTATCAAATTTTTCTGGGGCAGTTCTTATCTAATGATGCCTTCAATTCTCTCCAATATCTCCCCGATTTTCGTGTTTCGTATTCCTGTGAACCTGATAATTTTCGAAATTTTTTGTTACATTAACGATTCTAACTATTTCTATTTTGAAATATTGATTAAACACACATTTTTGTGAGAAATCATTGAGTGGTTTTTTGAAAGTTGAATAATAGTTTAAATCTTTTTTATGACTTTTTTTCCTAATGTATAAGTAATTGGATGGAGCCTACATTTCAAAAAACCGACTAGACTCTGACATAGAGCCGTTTTTTCTTCATGTTTCTGTGTACTTAACTCAAAATATCGAAAAAGTAGATGTCTAGTTGTAGTTTTAACCCAACGATACCCTGCAGTTAAATTTGGATCTAGTCCCAAAGAGTGACTAGTTCGGCAACTGTTCAATAAGGTACTAGCGTTGTTCTAGTTGCCACGTAGTGCACAGATCGTCAGTTGGCAGAAAAAATACAAAGTTTTCATGTTTTTCTTTGTCTTTGTTTGCTCTTTTATTAACTGAGAAGTGCCGCTGATTGAGATAATGTAGTATAGTGAGAAAGTAATATGTACGAACAGTCACGTTTTTTGGTGTTCCGTTTTTTTAATAAATTTTCATGGAAATATGTTACTTTAAAGTAAAAAAAATGTTTTGATATCAGAACCGACGCACTGTTTCACATCTACATATATTGGATTATCTGAAATTGTGTTAATTTATTGATTATTTCAAAAAATTGTAAATTTTTCATTCGCCATTTAAATTGCGCATCAGCTAATCCGTCATTGTTCGCTCATTCTTATTCTAATTACATCTCTCAATTTTAAGATACTCGTTCGCTCAATTTTTAGATACTCGAAATCGAGTCTCGAAGCTCTCAAAATTTTCAACTGTCCCTCGACTGGTGAATAGATAATGCAGAGGGAGACAATTGTCTATCGGCTAGCGAAAAGGTAATGCAGAGGGAGACAATTGACGATTCGTAGGACATCAACATTGAAAAATCGTCAGACCATTATATGAAAATTCGTTAGTTGTGGAACTAGTACTAGTCCTGTTTGGAAGTAGTCAAAGACTAGTCATGCACTAGTCCGATTAACTGCAGGGTATGTTCTTGACCTACACAAACGAAAGCATAATATGTATATCTATCTTAGTATAAAGGATTATTGCTTGGACACCCCTATAAAGGGGACAATTATCAAAAATGAGCGTGTATTTTTAACATTAACAAATTTATTTTCCCAGAGTTTTATACACTTTATTTATTATACTTTTAGTTAATTTTATTTTTATCTTTTTTTTAATTCACATTTTAAATGCATGGAAAAGTGTGAGAAAATTGTAGTGTGGTATTTGCAAAGCAGAAACAGGTTGAATTGATTAAGGCGCAAAGCGCAATAAAAATCTCGGCTTTATTGACTTGTGGTATCAAGTTTAGTATTTATTACTTAGATATTTTGGCATTTTAGTTATTTGAGGCAAATAAACTATTTTTTTTGTGTTTATCTCAAACATAAAAGTTAGCAACAATGTGCCATTAACCTACTTAATTTTATTAAAAACTAATTTAATTATGAACGGTAGTCTAAGGTATTAATTTATTACTGAGCTAAGTTTTCTATGATCAATGGTTAGAAGAACCTTCAAGCTCAGAAAATTACTTAGTACTCTTTACATATGTACCTATAGATTTTGGTATGTATGTACAGATTCAACACTAAGCTCAGTCATAAAGTTTATTTTTTTTATAGCTTTAGATTTAGAAAAGGATTTGGATCCAGTCGCCAAATGTCACCGCGGTCTAAAAAGCCTATCGTTCTAACCCTGGTTAGACTTCATTAGAAGTCAGTTCATAAGCGCATGGCATTAATGAATGCCAGTATGTCCCTTGGTGGTAAGGTGCCCACTTCAGAAGTACACATAAATACTGGGGATAGTAAGTTCAAGCTCTGAGCAAAAACTAGTCACAGTGGCACTAGAGGGCTTGGTACTTCCCATATAAGCGAAAGTTTCAAAATGTTATACTGAAACGTTCTTAGAGATAACCCTAAGGACATTAATTGCAAGCCTTGAGCAAAAACTAGGCGAAATAGCACTAGATGGTGTAGTACCTCCCATATAAGCAAAGTTTTTAAAGAGCTGTACTGAAAGCGTTTTTTAAGATAATGAAACAAAGTTTCGTACAGATACTTGGAATAGTTAGTGAAAGATCTGAGCAAAAACTAAGGACTGCCCCATCAAAATTTGATACTTTTATTCCTTAAGATTATGATTTACCTGATGATCGTGCAGGTCAAAATATGGGTTCTATTTTTTCTGTATAACATGACGATTACAAAAATATGTAACAATTGGTAAACAAACTTCAAACGATAAAGCGCGAACTCATATTGTACACTTAGCTGCAAAAACCAGAATTAAAATATTCAGCCATAGCTAAAAAAATATGTGCATCAAAAATCACTGTCCAAAGAGTTATTTCGAATTATAGAAAGAGTCAACTTATTACACGGAAAAAGGGTTCAGGTAGAAAAGCCAGTATGGACCCACATTTGGTGAAAAAGGTGAAGCACCTTTTTGACCAGAATCCGAAACACTTCAGAACGAGATATGGCTGCCAGAGCAGGAACCTTAAAATCGTCTATAAACAGACTAAAGAAAAAACTTAAGCAAAAGGCCTACAGAGTTAAAAAAGTGCCAGACCGTTCCCATGAAAAGCAGTTAGAGGCTCAAAAGCGAGCTCGAAAGTTATATGTCGGTTACCTGACTAAATTTGACTGCTGCATAATGGACGATGAAACATACGTTAAGGCAGATTTTGAACTGCTACCAGGATAAGAATTTTATACCTGTTCGGAGAAGGGGCAGGTACAGAGCAAATTTAAAGAGAAGAAAATTACAAAATTTCCCAAGCAGTATATGGTTTGGCAAGCCATATGCACCTGTGGTCTGAGGAGCAGTCTTTTTGTAACACTGGGCACAACTAACTCGAAAATTTATATTGATGAATGCCTTGAAAAACGTCTTTTGCCATGTATTCGTAAGCACGGGGGTACTGTAATGTTTTGGGTTGACTAAGCAACCCCTCACTACTCTAGAGCCACCATAGAATGGTACAATAGCAATAATGCAAATTTTGTTCCCAAAAATGGGAGTCCACCTAACTGCCCAGAGCTTTAAGCTATTGAGAGATATTGGGCTCTAATGAAATTAGATCTTCGGAAGAGTAAAAGTACTGCAAAAAATTTAAAAGATTTCAAAAATAAGTGGCGAAGGTCGTATGGTACTGTCGACGAAACAACTGTACAAAACTTAATGAAGGGTCTTAAGAAAAAAATAAAATATTTTTATATAGGTAATATAAATATTTGTCAATAGTATAAGATTACACAGGTTTACAAAAAAAAAAAAAAAAAATGTCATGGCGCTTTGACCAGACTATGTGTTTCCTAGGGACTTTGACGTCCTGAATCCGAATCCTGGGTCTGTTTTTTTCCAGAACGTCTGAGAAAAAATATTTCAAGTCATATGGAGGTCATGTGTCGTTTAGTGATAAATGCGCTAAAATTCATTGAGTCCTTAGTCCTTTAAAAGAATATGTGATCAAAAAGGGTATCTCAGACCTAGTTTTGGAGACATAGCCATCGGAAGATCTGGATATATCTTCTATGAAAACCGCTATAAGTTGGGAACCCCTGGATAGACTTGTAAAATATTGGTGTCATATGAATGGCATTTTGACAGCATATAAAAATGTTTTGAGCATATTTTCAATTGGACTCGTAGTTTTTCGAGATATGAGCTTTTTTGAAATTATGTGAAATTTGTCAATTACAACAACAAATAAATCAACAACACCAGCAACAACAACAACAGAAACAACAAAAACAACAATAACAACAATAACAAAATACCTTTCTTTACCATCTAAGAGTTCCCAACTTATAGCGGTTTTCATAGAAGATATGTATTCTGATCTTCCGATGACTATATCTCCGAAACTAGGCCCGAGATACCCTTTTTGATCACATATTCTTTTTAAGACTTAAGAGCTCAATGATTAAAAATTAGTTTCAGAATTTTAGCGAATTTTTCACTAAACGAAACATGAACCCCATTTTGACCTCCATATGACCTTGAAATCTTTTTTCTCAGACGTTCTGGAAAAAGACGCCATGACATTTTTTTTTTTTTTGTAAACCTGTGTTATTTATGTTCGTTATACTACTCGTTAATAAATAAAAAAACAAAATTTAAAAAAAAAATTCACTACGTATTTTTTTTTACTGATGAAAAACAAAGTATCAAATATTTCTGGGGCAGTCCTTAAGTGAATTCAGTCAAGAACGCGTGGCACCTCCCGTACAAGCAAAATTTTCAAAATACTGCAGTTTAGGGTATATTATTTTTTGGCCAGGCCAAAGGAAATTGCCCTTACTACAATAGTTTTAGCTGGAGGTGATAAAAGTTGTCACGCTACAATAACGCCATTAATATGTAGGGGAAGGTGGGGAATCGTGGGCCACGTTTTTATTTTGTTAAATATCTTAAAAAAAAAAAAAAAATTTTGCAAATTGTAATATGGTATGTTATTCTACATGAAGTTAGGTAACTTTTGACTATTACACTTTCTAACAATTCTTTTGTTTTTTTCGACTTTTCGTGGTTTGAAAAAAATTATTGTTTTTGCGATTTTCAAAAATGGTGGGGAATCGTGAGCCACCGCCGTAATTAAGTAAAAATCAAACAATTATGATGCAAAACTTTATTGAATTAGTTGAAATGACAAGTAAAGTTATTTTAATCGACAAAATGAAGAAGAAGGGTTATGCACGATCAATCAGATACGTTAACAAAGAAATAGGAAAATTTGATACAAAATATGTATTTATTGATTCACAGCCTCCATTTTGCACAAAACATCATAAACACAACATACAAATGTGTATTGATACGAAAACTTTCAAAACACGGGTGGCCCACGAAGTGGCTCACGATTCCCCACAAGCTACTTTTTGCAAAACAACGGCGTGTAATTGACTTGTTGAAGTGTCATGCAAAATTACTTTTGTATGTTGAACGGCAAAGGTCTAACGATAATAAAAAACATATTTACCTGTGTTTTGTCGTAGCAATTCGTCCAAGAATGGTGGAAATCAAACACGCAAAAAAAGTTTTGCAGATACTTTTTTTTGGGCGAGTATTGAAGAAAGCAAATAAAACGCGTACGTTTGTCAACAACCAATGTAAAAATAAGTTGAGGCTAAGAGAAAACGATTACAGTTGCATTTAACTATTTATCTCGACATACTGCCAAAAGGTGGCGGTGTCTCACGATTCCCCATGGCCCACAATTCCCCACTTTCCCCTAACAAATTAAGTAATGAGCGCATATTTTTTAATGTGTCACACAGTTCTTCAAATTTCATAACAAAAAGCCAACAATTTTTTTCACCGCAACTGTCTTTATATATGCAAAAAAAAAAAACTAAGTGTGAAAAGTCCATTGTAAAATCATATAATTAGTTATGTCAGGTGAAAAGTTGCAAAATAAATAAAAAAAAAATATCAAAATTTTACACAAAATTCCGTAGTTTTCGGAATCCGTACACATATGCATTGATATCTTTTATACAAATTGAAACACAAAATATTGATCATACGAATCGAGTAGTTGAAATCTAATTTTGTATAACTAGCAGTGCGGAAATAATAATTCTCATTTGATTTAAAATTGCATGATGGTTAATGAATTGATTACATACTTACATGCAGATCTAACGATAAAAAAACATAAATTAAAATTTTAATTTTTTTTCTCACTTTCATATTAATAATCTTAACATCAAATGCTATTAATAAAGAAAGAAACTTTATTATCTTTATCTTCCATGATCATTTCATGCATCTTCTCAATATGTAATACATATGGTATATTTTTTTATCTCTGATTGTGTTTATCGAATCAATTGCATCGATTCGTCAAGTACTCATGTTAATTAAATTTGGTTTTTTTTTGTTTTTGTTGACTATTTAAAAAAAACTTGTTGTAACGCAATAACGCGTAAACAGCTTTCGAATGCCCAACGACGATGATGTAGTAAGAGGCACCAATGCTTAAGACACATAAGACGTTAACAACTTACAAGGAATTGAACTCTCCTTTCACCGTCTGTGTGAAAAGCTCACAATCAGTGCAGTGAACTGGGTTTTTTTTTTTTAATGAACACATTTTTTTACCTTCACCCGCATAGTGTATAACTAAAATAAATTTAAAAAAAAAGATTTGATCATTTAATGGGTATATATTGAACTTTGAAAGAATATCAAAAGTTTAACAAGTGTAAACAATAAACAAATTTGTTATGAAATTTGCGAATGGTAAAAAGTTTCGATTTGGATATGATTCAGATCAGGATTGCCTGAAGTTTGATCAAGAACGGGTCAATCGTTCTTAACGTCACAACTCATATGAAATGAACCGGATCCTTTTAACATGTCTGACTCAAATTACAAATTGTTTTTAGGAGCGGATCAGGTTCTTGGATCTTCTTGGAATCAGGTTTTCCGTACAAAAATGTTAAAATTATTGGGATGAGAGTCGGATAAGATGTTTCATATCAGCATTTATAAAACTCTAAAAATATTTTAAAAATTTTTAATATCAAATTGTAATGATAGAGTTACTGATCAGATGACTAGATCAAAGGATCTGGAACTGTGGCCTGAACAGCTCCATATCAGATATCTGTATCATGTAATAATGTCTAATACATATGTATATACTATATCGTATATTTACGGCGCATAGTGGTCTAGGAGAGAGCGCTAGCCGGTCATAAGTCTGAACATGTATATGTCCAGAACAATAATTTTATAACATCAATTTAAAGTAAAATATCTAACTTACATATTTCAAGAACAAATATTCCAAGAAATAATACCTGTACCACTTCTGAGACTTCGCATCTCGAAAATTAAAACATGTTTATGTTTAAATAAGTGTGTCTTGAAAACTAAACAGTACTACCTTTTGAAACTCATAGAAAGATTTATTTGGTCCATTTCCTGAAGATAAGAATACTTAGATATTAGTTTTTAGTAATATAAAAAAGAAATTCGGATCATCAGAAAAAATTCCCAATTGTATATCCAAAATGTACGAATTTTGCACTCTGTGGATCATAGTTTTAAAGTTTAAGTACGTAGGGTACTATTTACATTTTGGGAACTGGCAACACTAATGTCAATAGCTAAAATCTGGCAACATCATAATAAAGTTTGATATTTTTTAGCATAAGCGTATTCACAACGTTTTGATGTACAAGGGCTATTTGTTTTGAGTAAAGAAAATCAATTTTTCCATTGATAACAGGCTTACAAAAAAAAATGACTATGTGTTTCCTAGGGACTTTGACGTTCTAAATCCGAATCCTGGGTCCGTTATTTTGTAGAACGTCTGAGAAAAAAGATTTCAAGGTCATATGGAGGTCAAAATGGGGTTCATGTGTCGTTTAGTGATAATTTCGCTAAAATTCTGAAACTAATTTTTAATCATTGAGCTCTTAGGTCTTAAAAAAAAATGTGATCAAAAAGGGTATTTCGGATCTAGTTTCGGAAATATAGCCATCGGGAGATCCGAATGTATATTTTCTATGAAAACCGCTATAAGTTGGGATACCCTGGATGGATTTGGAAAATAATGGTGTCACATGAAAGGTGTTTTATTGGTGTTGTTGTTACTGCTGTTGTTTTTGTTGGTGTTTTATTTGTAGTTTTAATTGAAAAATTTCACAAAATTTCAAAAAAGGTCATATCTCGAAAACTATGAATTATTTTATATGCTGTTAAAATACCTTTCATATGACACCAATATTTTACAAATCCATCCAGGGGTTCCCAACTTATAGCGTTTTTCATAGAAGATATATCCGGATTTTCCGATGGCTATATCTCCAAAACTAGGTCTGAGGTCACATATTCTTTTAAAGAACTAAGAACTCAATGATAAAAATTAGTTTCAGAATTTTATCGAATTAATCACTAAACGACTCATGACCTCCATATGACCTTGAAATATTTTTTCTCAGACGTTCTGGAAAAAAGCGAACCCCGGATTCAGATTCATGACGTCAAAGTCCCTAGGAAACACATAGTCTGGTCAAAATGCCATGACATTTTTTTTCTTTTGTAAACCTGTGTAATTTAAGCGATTGAAAAATTATGGGGTATCCAACGAGAACAAATTTTTTTTACAACTAAGTGTTCATGCAAAATCGAATGTACTAAAGTGGAACTAATGTGCAAAGATGCTTCTGTCTCACAATATGTCACATGACAATCTTGCATTATCAGTTCATGCACTGCTTCGATGTTTTGTGGCACAACAACCGATTTTGGACGACCTTTACGGAATTCGTCGGCGACCGAAATACGACCACGATTGAAATCACTATACCAGCGAAATACTGTGGTTTTTGATAGTGTTTTATTGCCATACAACGAACTGAGTTCATCGACACATTCTTGTTGAGCTAATCCACGTCGAAAGTTGTGAAAAATAATCCAATGAAAACCTTCTCTTGAAATTTCCATTTTTTGGCCAAATTGATTTTCTTAACTCACTGTAAACAAAACAAATAGCAATTGTAGATCAAAACGTTGTGAGTACGTTTATGCTAAAAAATGTAAAACTTTATTATGGTGTTGCCAGTTCCCGAAATATAAATAGTATCTCTCGTATACAATATAGGTTCTCTCAAGGTTCTGTGTAATTATCAGCTACTCCGTTCGCACCTCATTTAAAGTGCAATGAGTTTTTCTTTAGCGACTTTTCTATAATAATAGCAAAATTATTTAAGGTATAGCAACAAAATTTGATATCTGAGATAGTATTGTTATCATCGGGTCATTTGGTAAAACTGGACATGATCAGGCCAAGAACACGCTCACCTCCCATATAGCCCAAAAATTTAAATCTCCATAACTTTGTAAATATTTTAAATAAAACAATAATATTTGAAATCTGTGATATATTAAGCAGCATCTAGCTATTAGTTGAAAATAGGCGTGATAGAATAAAGGATACGCCCACCTTCCATATACAGAATCCAAAACTATTTTGGAAAAATTTTATCAATAATTTGAAATCAGCGAGCTTAAAAACTCTCCTAGCCACAATTTCGTCATGATATAATCATTGGATCCACCATTTTGTTTTCAAAAAATTAGTCCCAAATTCGGAAACAGCGACCTCAACAACCTCCCAAGCATGTCCGCAAGACCCTCAATGGTCTGCATATGCATCTTGATAGTACGGCTATTGAATCACTGGCACTTAATAAAGTGCTCAATAGCCGCCCTCCACAAATTAATCCCAGTGAAAAATCACTATCGAGGGAGGTAAGGTGCATACTGGCTCAACTTCGCTCTGGTTATTCGCTCATCTTGATGAGCTACAGAGCCCAGATCATTGAGGGCACCGCGGATCGGTGCCCATCATGTAGTCGAAGCCCGCACGACAGTTCCCACCTTTTCGACTGTTCGTCCCGTTCCACCAACGTCTCTACGATTGACCTATGGTCCCGCCCAGTAGAGGAAGCCCAATTTCTGGGCCTCCCGGACTAGGCTCGATCAGTTTTCTATTTTCCACATCCCCAAATTACTAGTAGGCGAAAGGATTAATTTTGTTTTTCAATTTACAGCCCTGGAGTTGAAAGTTGCTACAACAACAACCTCCCAAGCCACAATTTTGGTTAGGCATTATTTTCTTACAAAATTTTCCGTCATTTTGTTTTCAAAAAGGTTGATCTTGATTTTGGAATCAGCGAGCTCAAAAACCCTCCTAGTCACAATTTTGTCGTGATATAATCAATGGATCCACCATATTGTTTTCAAAAAATAGAACCCGGATTCGGAATCAGCGACCTCAAAAACTTTTCTAGCCACAATTTGGTTGTGATACAATAATTTTTTGAGAAAACTGTCAGCTATTTTGATTTTTAAAAAATGCTTTCCAGATTTGGAGCAACGACCCCAAAAACATAAAAGATGATATTTTTTATTAAAAACAACCAGGAAAGTCTAATGACCGGCTAGAATCGCATTCTAGACCACTATGCTGAGTGGCGCCGACCATTTTTCCAATATGTCATTAATCTGCATCAAATAGCTTCAGGGATATGACGATTTAAAAAAAAAAACGGTTCTGCTAACATAGGTTACTTTAATCGTTTTGAGGGGACACGTGTTTTAATCGAATGTTAAAAAAGGGCGTTCAAAAAAAGTTCATAGCGTATGCTCGTTGGGCTAGTTACGACAATTTTTTTTAAAATATACAAAATTTGATCTGGTGTCAAATGCTGTAAGGTCTATTTCAAGGTAGCAACTTTGAAAACTCTGAGAAAAGTTAAACTTGATTTGAAATTGTAGGAAAATACAATTTTGCAGTGCTTAGGTACCTATTCAAAAAACAGTAAAATTGAAATGGAGACTTGCTGTCTTGCATTATATTTACGAGCTACTGGGTAAACTTACTGAAACTTCACCAATATTCTGAAAATAGAAGAAACTTAATTTTTTGATATGAATTTTTCACATTTTCCTTAACTTTCAGTGATGTCTTTTTTCACAATTTTTTCAGTGCTATCAACTACATAGTTCTAAAGGGCAAAAAATCTTGCTTTTGTAACTCTCAATTCATTGGAGAGTATAACATATTGGTGGTGTGGGAAAGAGAGAATGAGAGAGAGAAATATGACACGACATATGGTAAAAAATCAATAAAATTTGTTATTGTTGTTTATAAATTTTTGCTCGGGCGCAGAATCTGAAACCGGCATAAAACATTCGGATTTTATTTTATAAACTTTTATTATTTATTTGTTTAATATACAACTAAATTCTTGTGTATTGTACGGAAATTATTTTTGAAAAAAACTAATGGCAGTTTATGTTTTTAGGAAGAAGCAAATCATATTTTTCTTTTAAATTTAAAAAATAAAACTTTAAATTCGAATCATACAACTAAAAGGTAATTTAGCAATGTGCACATTTTGTCTGTTGATTTCATTATTTGTTCTTCGTGGTGCTTTCAGCATAAACCTTTCAGCAAGCATGCGCTGTTTTAGCCACCCTCTTTCTGGGGGTTGAAAAACCCACTCATAAAACAAAAAAACATTTTGCCAAAGCTGGCAAAATGACACCACCAACTTGTCAAGTTTTTACTGTGCGTTTCAAAAGTGTTCGCTTGTTGTTTGGTTTAGCAGTGTTAATTTAAAGATTTTATTCGTTCTCGAAAAGTCGCTCTGTAAAATGTAACAAAACTTACAGTTGAAATATTTAACCTTTGTGTTAATAAAATATTGCAATTTATTAAGAATTTAAAACTAAGTCTTTCAGTGCTAAATCATTCTAAATAGCAATTGCTTAAAGTTAATCAATGGAATCGATAAAATCAGGGCTAACTGATTTTATACAAATAAAGCAAATTTTGATATGATAAAAGTGGCCAAAGTAAAATAATTAAAAAAAAAACTGTGTAATGTGAAAATTGATAAACAACTTATAAAACTAAATATCGTGTTCATTTTAGCAAAATTGATTTCTTTTTGTTGCAATTTTTAAATTTTTACCACAAAGTTATTGCGTAGTTTCCATCAACTTTTGTGTTTAAGGCGTGTAGTCCTTAAATTTTTATTTGAGAAAAATTTGATAACATTGAAAATTAAAAAATATGTTGTATTTTAGTCCAAGCACAAATTTTCTTTAGAATTATATTGGTATATCATACTTTTACAGACCACTAAAGTGTTTTTAGTATATTTTGATCTCCTAAACACGAATATACTATCCGATTTGTTGAGCCAGGCTAGGTTTTCTGTAAGCGCAGCTATATTTGCTTTGTCCTTCCGTTAATACCATATTCTTTATCAAAATGTTGTCTTTGGAATTGAGTCTAAGTTAGGGGCTTTGGTTGTGATCTTGGTCTTAAACTAAAAAATAAAACTAGCTACCAACAAATCACGTGCCAAGTGGTTCTGTGGTGTGAGCTTACTGTTCTATGTTTTTGAGTAAAAACACCAACATTACAAAAACAAGGCAAAATGCATAAGTAAAAAAACCAAAAAATTGGTAGCTAGTTAATGTAAATCATTATCTGTTCAAAACAACAAAAATATAAAAAATAAAAAATTAATGAAGGAAGTTGAGTACCTACGTCAAATTCCCGAACCCACATTTTTCATGAAGTTGGTATATTTAGGTGCCAGTAAACGTATTTTGAGATAATCAATAAACGACCAGAACTTAAAAGCAGTCTTGGTTATAATTTAGACGTGAAATCTGAAGAGAATGTATTCTCCTGTAACTCCTAGGAGAATCATAGGGCCAAGGTGGGCAGCTCTAAAGAATGCTTGGTCTTAATACTTAGTGATTCAAATCATGGGATGCTTTGAAAAAAGGGTATGTTTCATAAGTCATTCTACTCACGAGGAAATATTATGCGGCTCATTTTGTATATTTCTTGATAATACATTGCATTGATTTAGGGTCAAAACTAAACATCTTAATTGTTTTTAGTATGACACTTAAAATTAGCTTGGTCCTAAAGATATTTCATACAAAAGTGCGAAATTCTCAGTCTCCTTTACTTTAATGGAAGATATCTTTTTTTTTATTATTTAAAAGGCTCTGGATTGTACTTCGACCTGAAAGATCTTTTGTACAGCCTCTTTTCTTATCAGAACAGTTCCAGACTCTCTATAGATCTTGTCACTGCCATGAGATTAATTTTACCTTTGTCATTTGGATCTAAAATCTCTGCACCTAGGTACTTAATTCTGCGTCCAAACGCATCAGGGCAAGTGACTAGCACATGCTCTGCTGTTTCCAAGTCCTCTAAGCAGGCTGTTCTCTTCCTATTCCCGAATTAAGTTATTTTTAAAGCTGTTGTTCACTCCTCAGATGGGTTCTGGGCCTATGAAAGAATTGAGTGATCTTCTCTTGGCCAAGCAATCGGCCCTTTCATTGCCCTGATGACCCTCGTGCCCTGGTATCCAGACAAGAGTAACATCATTCCTCCTGGATAGGGCTCTAAGCATGCTGTTCCCTTCCTATTCCCGAATTAAGTTATTTTTAAAGCTGTTGTTCCCTCCACAGATGGGTTCTGGGCCTATGAAAGAATTTTGTGCTCTTCTCTTAGCCAAGCAATCGGTCCTTTCATTGCCCTGATGACCCTCGTACCCTGGTATCCAAACAAGAGTAACATCGTTCCTCCTGGAAAGGGCTTGAAGAAGTTCAAAACACTCCCAGACAAGCTTTGAGTGTATTGAAAAAGCCATTCGTGATTTTAGGGTCACTTGACTGACTGAATAAATGTACACGTATAAGTCGGTGTCGGAAGTGCCCCTCCTTAGACATTCGCTGGCACACAACTGTAAAGTGTCGACCTCCGCCTGAAAAATGGAAGCTGTTTTTCCCATTGCAACTGCTTTTTGGAATCTTGGACCCACTACTCCAACTCCAGCGCTGCCATCTTCCATTTTGGACCCATCTGTGAACTATAACTCTGAGCCCTTTTATACCCTACACCCAGGGTATATTCACTTTGTCCTTCCGTTTGTAACGCAGAGAAGGAGGCGTGGCAGGTATAGAAAAGTATATATATTCTTGATCAGCGTCACCTCCTGAGTCGATATAGCCATGTCCGTCTGTCTGGCTGGCTGGCTGGGTGGCTGGCTGGGTGGCTGGCTGTGTGTTGAAATACACTCTTTGGGAAAACTGAGCAAGATATTTCAATGAAAATTGGTACACTGCCTCCGTCGTCAAAGTTAACTCGGGGGATTGAAAATGAGCAAAATCAGTCAACGGACACGCCTACCGCCCATACAAAAATTATATTCAAAATGCAATTTTAGGAGTATTTTTCACGACAATGCAACCACAATACACATAAGTACTACGAATTGTAAGCGCAAGCTCTGATAAAAATTTGAGCGAATTCGGACGAGAGGGCGTGGCACCTCCCATATAAGCAAAAGCTTCAAAACGCTATACTGAAAGCGGTTTTTGAGATATTCGAACCAAATTTGACTCAGACACTAAGAATTATAAATGAAAGCTCTCAGCAAAAATTGGGTGAAATCAGACAAGGGGGCGTGGCACCTCCCATATAAGCAAAAGATTCAAAATGCTATACTGAAAGAGTTTTTTGAGATAATCCAACTAAATTTCACTCTGACACTAAAAACTATAAATGCAAGCTCTGAACAAAAACTGGGTGTACTCGGACAAGAGGGCGTGGCACCTCCCATATAAGCAAACTTTTCAAAATACTCCTCCATTCGGCTCGATCATTGATGACCACTTTGAATTTCCTAGAGAAAACAAACTTTTTACATAACTTATCGGAGACTGGAAAACGTGGTGTGTCCCAGGACACATCCAGGATTTTGACATGTCCTGTTAGATTGCCTTCTATATGTTGTTGTAAATGAGGTAGTCTGAGGGCTACCCAGGCTGCTTCTCTCTTAACCATAAGGTGAAGAGTAGTGAGTCCCGTAAGCGTGCCTAAAGCTACGGTAAGGCACGTTCTTAGTGCCCCTGTGACACCCAAGCAGGATATTCTGAAGATCCTGTTTAGTTTCTTCTGACTCTGTACTTGGTCTACCCTTGGCCACCATGCTAATGAAGCATGAGTGATTATTTATTTTTATAGTGATGGGATGATATCTTAGAAATAAACGATCCAATTGAAAAAGTTAAAGGAACTACAATACTCGCTGGATATACGCCATATGTCAGAAAATAGCGTTTTCTGCTCTTTAAAACAAATATATCACGGATCTCAGATCTGATAGAAAGTGGGTGCCACACGCAATTCTAGTAATTCAATTACTTTACTGAATTCTTATGAAAAAGTAATGATATGAAATTAAAATATATGGTTTAAACTTCAAAAAGTACGTAGACAAACTGTAAAAAATATTGAATAGAAAAGTTAAAAGTTGTCACAGGAAAAAATACCAGTGAGCTCTGAAATACCCTTCAAATATTACTGATTGACATTGCAAAAAAATTTTTTTGAATAATAGTTTAAATAAAACAATAAGCTATAGAAATGAAAGTGCTACTCTACTGTAGAGTCGCCTAGAAACACAAAGGTCTTAAGTTTAATACTGGCGCCGCACGAATTTTTTTTTTTTTACATTTAAGTTTTACTGAACGTAAACCGAAAAAATTGCGGTTTTTCTTTACGGGCACACAGTTACTGAAAAAACAGTAAAATTACTGGCATTTTCAATGAATTTTTACGGTTTAGTTTTTTCCGTGCAGATTCGGAATCAGCGACCCTGAATTAGTCAAAAAAAAGGTATCGAGATCCGAATTCATAATAAAAATTGTGGGTTCCTATATAAGATTTTGGATCCTTCCATGACTTAGAGGGTCAAGATTGGTATGGTTGAATAGCTTTTCTAAAAATAATGGACACTTGTTATATTGTTTTCCGACTTAACGTGCAGCTTTCAAAATATTTGAGCATTACAAGATTTTTTGTACACCCTGTGTGTCTTAAGTATTACCAGATAAAATTATCCTCTGTTGTCGCATTTGTTAGTTAATGCTGCGTTGACAATAACTGCCTTCGATAATCTACAAAAAATTACTTGTCAACTACTTATAATAATGCAAGTTGTGTTCTTAATCAGTTTCTCTCAGATAAAACAAATTTTTCGTTCTTATAATCGACAAAATCGTGCGTCATGTCATCATGTTCCCCTACTGGACTTACGCTATTGAATCGGTCGGTCAGTGCTACGGACATATGATGGCGTAGGCAAGTAGTGCGATGAGATACTATGAAAAAAAAAAAACAATAACAACAGAAAAACCCACACCATGCGAGAACGGGTGACCAAGTTAAAATCTCAAATTTCAATTAAGCATTTTGTTGGCCAAATAACTCTGGCTACAACAGCCACAGACAGCTACGGATACAACTACTGATAGTGATACGGATACGGATACAAGTATTCGTATTCGTAATTCAATATGCGAAACGTTAGCGGCTTTAATTGTTGCTATCTTTTTGTGTGTGACGATGACAACGGCAACAACATCGGTAACAAAAGAGGCAACGACAACGCAAACGAATGCTACTGCGACAACTACAATGATAACGCAAACTTAAGCTAAACAATTTGCTAAGAATTGAGCGTATTGCTGCGGCCATAAGGTGCGCTCAGCGCAGTTAATATTGTTGGCCTTTGGGCAGGGAGAGACTGTTAGGTTGCGGCCAGATTAAATGTTTTTTCTTCCACACAAACATTTTCTTTAATTCCCCATCATAAATCTTTTTTTATCAACTTGGACTTTAACGATTTCAGGTCGATGTAAACATTTACTCAAGTTAGGGTGTACAATCTATCTTACGCCTTATTTAAATTTAATTTAGGCCATCCCAATGACAACTGTTTCAAAACTATGTACGTATATCAGTGAATTAACATTGAAAGCGCGTAATGCATAAGAGACAAAATTTGTTGCCTGTTACGCTAAATCTAGCCAAGCATACTAAACATAAAAGTGTAAGGTAAGGTTAGCCCGAGAGATGACAGATGTCATCATAACTTAGACCGCAGTTGAGCCCTTTGCATACCCGGCTAATGACTTTATTGTCAATCTGTAAGAACCATTTCTAAATTTTTATAAACTAAAAAATGGATTTGGGACTCTTTTGAGCGATATCTTCAAGAGAGTCAAGGAAGTGACTTTCGAAGAAAACTTTGTAGCGCCGGATAGCCAGCGCTTGGCATATACAAAAGTAATGAAAAATGGAAAAATCCACAAATATCTCCTACGTCAGTGATTAAAAATAAGTCATCCTAGAGAAATTTTTGAGTTCGCACTTTTCTACTAAAACTTGAAGCCTCGGCAGGAGGACTCTGTGATGAACATTATCTTTTAAATGCGCCAGAGAAGTTGGTCCATTGGTGTAAGCTTTAGATTTGAGATGACCCCACAGGAAAAAGTCCAAAGCGGTCAAATCAAGACTTCATGGAGGCCAATTGCCTGGTTTACGAAATCAAACCCTTAACTGGCATCTTGTACCAATAGAATATTGTAAAGATGCAGCTTTAGGTCATTGTGCATTATACGGTGCAATGACGATCTAGGATTTTTAAAAGCACTTGCACGCTTCCGAATTGAAAGGGTTGGATCGCCACGAACATTCTGGTTAACACTCTCCACGTTTTCTGCCGTTCTTGATGATCTTGGTTGCCTCGTTTTTGGTTTTTTCAATGTTGTTCCGGTCTTCTCATACTTCTTCACCCATTTTTAAATGAGAGGTATGCTTGACGCCCTATTTAAGTAGCGAAAGCCTCGAATACGTGCTGCAGTCGCCAAATTTCCCTTTTTTGTAAAACTCTCGAGAAAAGTTCCATAGCGACTTAGTTCCGAAGAGCCAGGCTACAAATTGACATCCTTTTGTGCTCTTCGTATTCGTTGCGTTCACGCAGGAAACGAAACAAATATGTATATACTTTCTTTTGAGACACCTCGTAGTTCGTTCGTTTGTAAGAAAAAAAATAGTTTTTTAATACCGTAGAAATTACTATAAATATTTAATATTCCCATTGGCGTTTCAACTGTCGTTTCTAATTTGTTTTAGTTTTTATCGTCAGTTTGTCCTTAATTTAGAATTCTGAAAAATATATTGCAACTAGCTGGCTCAGTAGCAACTTTGTTCGCTCGTTTCCGATGCCCTTATGTACCTAGTCCTATCCATCACCGTCGTCCCCCTCTCTTTTAATCCACCAGGTTTTTCAAGGTGAATGGTAGCTGCCATATGTGCAGAAATAAAGCATTTTGTCCCCCACAGCGGCACCTCACCCCTTTAAAATCCTTTTACAGACCATAACAAACAATTTTTAAAAAAAATTATGTAAATGGGCCGTGTACATTCCGCGTCCACGAGCTATATACGAACACCATTTATTTTTAAAATATATAGAAGATGACGAAAAGATTTATCAACCCATTGGGAGAACGAAGCGGTCACCATTATCATCATAGATCTGTTTCAACAAAAACCCCTGTCGTATGTTTATTTGGACTGCATTATTACTATGACACGGATGAAAATACGATAGTCATACACAGTGGGCTCCTACGTGTTTTGAGTTTGACTTTATTGACGACAAAATCGCGGTATGGAGATGTGTTCATATTTCTGGATTATAAAACTTCTTCTAGTAAAATCGGAGCTGTTCCGTTTCGCAAGCTACAGCCAATTGCATGTTTTTTTTTAATTTTTATTTGCATATTTGCTTTGTTATACCAATATCCCCATAAAGCTTCTTTATTGTTTAAATATATTTACACAATCCTAACTTAGGAACTAGACGATGATAAAAACTAAAACGACACTTAGGGCCGATTTCACAAAGTTCAGTTAAGTCTTGACTGGAACTTTGACATTAAATTTCATAAAAAATTTTTGTGTATCTTAAACTTAAATTCTGGGTGTACAACTTAAAAACCGGAATCTTTTAGCGAAATTTGATGCTTCATTTTGGAAAAATGTTACAATATATTTTATTCAAAGTATTGTCCATTGGAAGCTACAACATTTCCCCATCTTTCAGGCAATTTATGAATTCCATCCCAAAAAAATTGCGCCGGCTTGGCGGCCAAAAACGAATCTATCCAATTTCGGATGCCTTGCTCTGATGTGAAGCGTATTCCGGTGAGGACGTTTTGCATCGAGCGAAATAAATGAAAGTCAGACGGAGCAAGGTCCGGACCATAAGGCGGGTGAGCCAAAACTTCCACTATTTTCCAAATAGTTTTTCACGGGTCTTGCAACATGCGGCCGAGCGTTGTCATGATGAAAAATTATTGCTTCGTGTCTGGTCGCATTTTCCGGGCGTTTTTCGATGATAGCACGCTTCAAACGTATTAATTGTGTTCGGTACAGGTCACCTGTGATTGTCTGGCCCGATTTCAACAACTCATAATATAACGGCCCCTTCTGATCCCACCAAACACACAGCATAACCTTGGCGCCATGGATATTTGGCTTCGAGGTTGATTTGGCTAGTTGGCCGGGTTTCACGTATGACTTTTTGCGCTTGGGATTGTCATAATGGATCCATTTTTCATCCCCAGTCACAATCCGATGCAAAAATGATTTGTTTTTATGGCGCTCAAGCAGCATTTCAGACATACAGAAGCGCCGTTCAACGTCTCTCGGCTTCAACTCATAGGGGACCCAATTACCTTGCTTCTGAATGTATCCGGCGGCTTTCAAACGTTTCGAAATGGCTTGCTGAGTCACTCCCAACGATTTGGCAAGCTCGTCTTGTGTTTGACACGAATCCTCATCGAGTAGCTTCTCTTATTCTTCGTCTTCATACTTTTTTGGCTGTCCTGGACGTTCTTTGTCTTTGATGTCAAAATCGGCACTTTTTAAGCGTTTAAACCATTCAAAACACTGTGTTTTTCCTAAAGCATCGTCGCCATAAACTTCTACAAGCAAACTATGACTTTCCGCAGCAGTTTTCTTTGCAAAAAAATTACCCAACAGAACCTCCCGCAAATGCTGTCTTTTTCTCGAATTTTCGAAGTTATTCATCGTGAAAAATAATAATGATGCACACAAGATAAAATTGTTTTGTTGACTGATTTTGACAGCTGTCAAATGTACCTTCAAAATGACATATATATAAAGTTCGAGCTTTCACGATATTTGTTAGTACGGACATCCACCGTCAAATTCCGGTTTTTAAGTTCTACACTCAAAATGAAAACGGTCCTTAAAGAGATAACCAAAATAGACGTGACGAGACGTAACGAGTAAATTCGAGCATATGTATGTTAACAAATGTTGATAACCAAAATGAACGAACTGATCGAAAGTGAACGAAACCGAACTTAAAATAATTAAAATGATTGATTTTTTGTAAAACGCTGATTTATTTCTATTCGTTTCCTACATTACGTCTATTTTGGTTAGGCTTTAAAACGCCAACGAAAATTAACTCAATTATCTTACAATCTTGCGAATTTGGTATACTCAGATATGGGATATGACCACTATTAACGGAGAAATGAGATGTCAAACTTTAAACTTTCATATCTCCTAAAATAGAAGAGTTAGAGGGGTCAAAGTTGACAAGTTTCAAAGTGCTAATAATAATACTCTAAAAAGTATAAATTTCGAGATTTTGAACAAAATTTTTATATTCCACCGTTCACATAGAAATTAACTAAGAGTCTCGTTATATAAAAATGCCACAAATTGTATCTGGTTGCGGCTTTAATTTTGAAGCGCTAACAACACCAACAATTACCGTTGTCTCTTTGGCGACTATCTACCACATTCAGTAAGAAGTTTCGCTCACTTTACTCAAAATGTATAGTTAGCTGTGTTGTTATCAGAATGCCAGAGTATGGAAAAGTATAAAAAATAAATAAAAATAAATAAAAAATGCGAAAAAAATTTCGATGTCGTTCACAACTCAACGAAACAATTTCGATCAGTTATCAGGCGTGTGCTTAAAACGTTGTAACGTTTATTCTAAAACGGTTTCGTAACAATCGATGCGATATTTGATCGATTACAATAGCGGGCGTTTGACATACATCTTTGTATGCGTCGATCTATTCTCTTTTTTGTTGTGTTCTTAATTTTTTGGGACAATTCGCCGTTGTCAATGCCATTATGTTCTGGAAAATGTGTAGCCAACAACTGAATTATTGTTGCTGTTGAACTTTTCGAAGGCTGGCTTAAAGTACAAAGTACGAATGTGTAAATGAAGTGCAAGTTTTTAATACTAAGAAAGTTCTTTTAAGAAAATGCTTGTGATAACAATTACCCGAATATAAGTTTGTTATAAAAAACGTTTTTTTTTTTGTATTTAAAAATTCCAGCTGACCTTGTTATGTTCATGGAGCTGATAATTATAAAATTGTTAAATATAAAGCATTTAAAATTTTTAATAATTATCTGCTTTGCAGATTTTTAATGAATTCTTTAAATTTTGATATAGACATGAATGTATTTGAAATATTTGAAAAGAAAAATACATCGTTGAGCTTTAGTAAAGCCATGTTCAAAGTCAAACTTAATGAATTAATGTTTCACCTGCATTTTTTTTTGTTTGTTTTGTTTTAAATTCAATTAAATCTGACTACGACCCAGACCTAGACCCTCGCTACGGAAATACTTAGCATTGCTTGTAATGTCTTAAATTATGATTGTTTTTTTTTTGTTGATGTTCGGTTTTTTTTTGTAGAAAATATGCAATCAAATTTACACTCAACAATTCTCATCAGTTAAATAAAACAATTTTTTAAGCTGCAATTGAACCCACACCTTAAAGTTAAAATTAAAGAAAAACAAAACATGCTCCAGAGAACATTCTTCAATATCCAAAAATTTTCAATAGCAAAAAAATATAATGAGGGTGTTAGCCACTCTCAGTGTGCTAGACGGACCTATCTCAAATCCGTAATGGGTTCCCTTTCTTGTATATTTTATCCGTTTCGGATCCTATGTATGCGGGTAAAATTCCTATGAAATCTGGAATCCGTTTTGAACTCGTAAATTCGAATTCAAAACGTATTCGCTTTTAATAATAGCCGTGTTTCTTTTGACGCGTATATACAATTGTGGTAATTTTCAAATTGCGATAACTTATGAACGGTGAGTCGTATGATAAAAAGTCTATTTCATTGAGAACCACATGCTCTACAAATAATTTTAATCTCTTGTAAATAAAAAATTAATTATTTAGAAGTTATTTAAAAAAAGTGATTTTTTGCCGTTTATCGGCGCTTAACCAGTTTTTATAGAACAACTCCTAATAGATAAATTTAAAAAAAAAAAAAAATGAAAAGTTTTTGATCCCGGGGTATTAATTTACAAACATTAGACATTAGACAACAAGGCTATTGACCTATATGATGTATCTGATCTGATGTTGAGATGTAAAGTTTGTATATTAAACAAATTTCTGTTGTTTTTTTTTTATAAGTACTCCGTGTTGTTCTCTTCCCTTCTTTTGATAAAAAACATTACTCAAATTTGGAATCAAAAACATCTCTTCAAACAGAGTTTGAAAAGTTTACGCATTAAAATAAAAAGATAAAAAAAAAAGAAATTAAAAATGTTTTTTTTATCATCACTAACATTAATCAAAGCAAATCCGTTTTGAATCCGCCCGACTAGAAAAAAGTTCAGGTTGAGATCCGATTCGGATCAGACTTGCCTGGAGAATGATCAGGAACGAGTCAGGAACGTCACACCTCATTTGAAATGGATCTGATCCGGATCCCATAAAGTTTTCAGGAACGCATCAGAATATTTCAGGTCCTCATCAGAAAAGTAATATATTTATTATTGAGGATCGGATCATATCCATATAAATTAATTTTTATTTCGTCCGGCCACAAAACGCTTTCCTAAAACATTTTGTAGCATTTGTTATGCTATATACATGATAACCACGTAAAATGTGTTTGAGAAAACTTTCTGTGGTCGTTTTGATATGGAATATTTACTTAGTTCTGCAAATTTGATGCGATACTGATTTAAACAACGCACTTGGACCGTATTTTGGTATTAGATCCTGATGAGGAACTGATCAGATAGCCGTATTAAGGAATACCTGATCCAGATCTGATCCTAATCCGGAATTCCTGAACTAATTTCTTGTCGGTCGTATTTGAAGTACATAACGGGTTCGAAACGGATTTATCCAGGTTCGAATTCCACCACAGGTGGACTTTTATCCTTTTTTCCTACCTGTTTTTCTTTTTATTTTTTTTAATTGTTAATAAGCGCTACAAAATGTTATTTTTTTTTTGTAAATAGGTATACAGCATTAACATTATTATAAGCGAATCCGTTTTGAATTCGTATTTAAGAACGTTTCGGGTTCGAAACGGGTCCGTCACCGTGGACTTACCCGGGTTCGAATCCTACCATAGGCGGATCGAGAACTTTTTTCTTTTTATTTATTTTTTTATTCAAACGAAGCGTTTTGAATTCGTTTTTGATGTACGTTACGGGTTCGAAATGGATCCGTTACCGCGGATTACGTTTTTTATACCTTTATGAACTCGTAACGGGTTCGAAACGGATCCTTATCCGTTTTTGTGCACATTGGGTAAAAACTATAAATGCAAGCTCTGAACAAAAACTGGCTGAACTCGGACAAGAGGGCGTAGCACCTCCCATATGAGCAAAATTTTAAAAATACTGCAGTGTAGGGTATTTAATGTTTGGCCAGGCCAAATTTTACACCCTTACTAGTTTTTTTTAACACAGCGTTAACATTATTAAAAGCAAATCCATTTTGAATTCGTTTTTGATGTACGTTACGGGTTCGAAACGGATCCGCATCCGTTCTTGTGCACATTGGTCTGTCTTATTTTGTATTGATTTTGATTGTTTTCACAAGTTTACAAAGTTTTAGTAGAACTTGCACGTTCTTTGAAATAACTTCAATTAAATTTAAAACTTAAATTTTTTTGCTTAGTTTTTTGGTTCATTAATATAATTCGGATTTTAGAGTTACTTTTTATAAAATTTTTGGAAAAAAAATACAATGAAGCAAAAAATTTCGAAAACGATCTGTTTTACACGGTTGTCTTGAAGAGTCCACAAGTGTGATGAAGCTATGAGAAAAATCGGCTTTTGGAGCTTTGTTTGTTTTCAGTTTTCTTTAGTTTTTCTAAAAAAAAAAATATTATTTTGAATAAAATACCACCTCGATCACTCGAAAATTCTAAAAACTGGCTGAGTTGTGGCATTTTGAAATCGTAAAATGATAAAAACTGAAGTTTGCAGATATCGAAGTTCAAAGTTTGCTAGTTTTTACAGAGCTTTCCTGAAATATGAGAATCGAGTTAATAAACGAAATGTATTGTACATTTTCGACTATACTTAGTATGTTATTTATGCTCGGCACCTGCATAGTATGCAGTGCATACCAAGTTTGAATGAAATAGCTTGTACAGCTTGAGAGATATAACGTCTTAAAATATTCAATTGTTAAAAAGTAGGCGTGGAACTTATCGTTTATGCCCACTTTTTGAGCAGTGTATAAGTGATATCACTGTTCGAAAATTTCGAACTTTTTTTAAAACACATTAGAAAATCCAAAAAATTCTTAAAGAAGACATTAAAAAAACTCCCGTTTCTCTCCAGCACGTCACATTTTTTTTAATCGATTTTTGAAGTTTTTTTGTCCACTGTACATGAAAAATCCAAAAATACCGCATTCTTGTGTTAAATCGATGAATTTAACTATATGATCCTTACATTTGAGGTGTATCATGTGTTCAGCAAACTTATGCAGGATATTGCAGGGAATATTTTTGTATAAAATTTTAACCCTGTTTAATCCCCACATGTGGGAAATTTTTGCTCTTTTCTTAAAAAGGTACAACAATTACACCCAAAACAGGGAAATATTGGGTCAGTATGTACAACAGAAATATTTGCTATAAAATTTCACTACTAGTTTCCAAGCACGTAAAGGTCGAAATTTGAGCTTAATTAGGACTTTTCACATTGCATATTAATTACATCCCTGAAGCGCTTACCTTATGTTTTAAGAATTTTTCGTCTTTGGTAACTCTAAGTGAAATGTTTTGTAGGATTTTTTTTTCCAAAATTTTTTAACCCATTGTGGCTCAGTCTTAGAAAAAGGGGTCAAAAAGACCCATTAAAACAGGATATAATAGGTTAATGTGTTCTAGGAAAATTATCCTTGTGTGATTTCGTTATGAACTTGTGAGAACGAGTTTTGACCAAAATGTAATTTTAGAGTTTTACAGTGGGGTGAAATTTGGAAAATATTTATTGTTAGAACTGCTTGCCGATTTTAAAGATTTTTTTGCTTTCGAGATAAAATTTTGCTTTTTTAGTGTTCAGCAACTAATAGCGAAATTGTATAGCAAATATTTTATAGTACTTACTGACTCAATATTCCCCTGTCTTAGGTGTCATTTTTGTACCTTTTTAAGAAAAGGGTAAAAATTACCCACATGCTGGGGTTATACAGGGTTAAAATATTCTACAAAAATATTCCCCGCAATATCCTGCATAAGTTTGCTGAACACATGATACACCTCAAATGTAAGGATCATATAGTTAAATTCATCGATTTAACACAAGAATGCGGTATTTTTGTTTTTTCCATGTACAGTGAATAAAAAAACTTCAAAAAACGATTAAAAAAAATGTGACGTGCTGGGAAAAAACCACGAGGCACGGGTATTTTTTTTTAACGTCTACTATACGTCACATACCAACCAAATCTTATGAAAATATTTCGTATGGCTTGCGAGATAAAGCGTTCAAGCGTTAAAAAGTGGGCGTGACACCCATCTGACTACGCCCACAGTTCATGGCATTTATGTCCCTTTGTCTGAAAGGATAAGGGTTGGGTAGCAAGAGTTGCAAAATGTTCAGAACACGTTTAAACTGAAAATGGATAGAATTTACTATGTCTTTTATTTTTAGCCCTCCTGTAAAATTTTGCCAGTGAAGATAATGAAACTTTTCTTGTGAAGTGTCACATGTATAAATTTATATAAAATTTCTTTACATAAGAATTCTGTGCAACGCACAGTGGTATGGCTTCATACACGTGTTGGAAAAAAATAGAAGAAGTGCTCCTCTGACAATGATATTTTGAATGCTTAATAAGATAAGTCAACGGACACGCCTACTACCCATAAAAATTTAACTTAAATTCTTTATCCCTAATGGTATGCAACAAATTATTTCCATATAGCCATTTCCATGGCGTTAGTGATGAGTAAACCAAGAGCAAAATCAAGACCCAAGAAGTCTTGGTCTTGATCTTGAACAGTGAGTCATGGTCTTGGTCTTGAAAAAATGTCTTAAGATTGTTGAGTATTCAGAATTTCCCAACCTTATTTTTCCAAAGCATTTGTGTTTTTAAGATGCCAAATTATCTTATGAAGTTGACGCGACATCACCATTTTTTCCAAAGGATGTGATTTGTTCCGAACCATTTGACATACATGTGTACCAAATCACATTTGTGATACATTTTTTTTTAGAGGCGTGGCATCGTCCATTTTCTTAGTAAACATTATTGGTCTCGGCGTTCCCTGTACACATTTATTAAATCTCATTCATGTGCGTTAAATATTTTCAGAGATATGATGAAGTGATTTTTGTGGGAGCGTGGTAACGCCACTTTTTTCCCAGTACACATTATTTGTCTTGGTGCTTTTTACATATTAACTAAATCTCATCCATGTGCGTTAAATAGTTTCAGAGAAATGATGATTAAATTTTTTTGGCTCACGGTTTACTTTCTGTGAAAATGCCCATATGTTGAAACATAAAACATATTTCTGCTAAAAGAAAGAACTAAGAAATATACACATTTTTTAATGATTAAGGGATGGTTAAGGATGTTTATGCTGGTAAAAAATGCTTCACTTCTTTATTTCAAAGATTTTGTTTTTAGCTCTATACGGAAGAATATGCAAATTAAATTGTAAACTTTGATTAAAATTCAGGGATTTTTTCACAATCAAAATATAGATCGCCACAAAAATGTTGATTTGTTAGAATTTTTTCTTATTTGTCTAAGCTTTAACAATTGTGTTAAATATACTCGTACGAATAAATGTACACACCTAAGCTTATCTAAATCAACAAGGTATTTTTACCTTATGGGTGATTTCTGTCAACAACATCTCTTTCAAGGCTCCCCTGAAGCGGTTTTCAGCTCAATGTTGCTGCTGTAGACTTTCAGATGATTCACTTACTGACTTTGCTTTTTATTGAACAAACAAAAAAAGCTGTTTATTTTTGCCTCTTTTTTGTGGGAATATCTGTATTTCTATTAATTTATTTGACAATAAACACTAAATATTCTGTCATTCGGTATTATTGTCTCTTTTGTTTGAATTGGAAACCAGTTAATGAAACCAGTCAGCAATTTGTTGGTGTTGTTTTGTGTTTTCTGTTGTTATTAATTTTTTGTTTGTTTACCACTTTCGGACTCTTAAAATCTTAGCAAATGCGGCAATGATCGCATGCGCGCGAGGTGTTTCTGCAACCGTTATATGTACAATACACCACACTATGCGCTTACCACGTTCCATTCAAGTGGCGGTGCTCAGTTCCATTTTGTGACCTCATTCGTTTGCTATTCCTCTAATCATTTGTATGCAAATCTGGTCGAAATTGAAAGAAATACAAATTTGTTAATCTCATAAATATTGCTGGTTGAATGAATGGAATGAATGAAAATTAAAAAAAAAAAAAAGCTTAAGGGCCCTTTTTCTCAAATTAAATAGACGTAATTCAAATTGAAATGAACCAAGATATTTAGTTAAATTCATATAATTCATAAGATTGCAGTTATGAATGAGTTCACAGGAGAAAAATAAAAACAAAATGAGAAAAATAATAAAACCGATAAAACAAAAAAACTATAATTTCCGTCATCATTAACACTTCTCACGCTTTATATTAAACAATCTATATGCAACGTACATAGTAACACTTAGTTGGGACATTTAATATCTATGATGATGATGTTGCTCGTCAATTTAATCAATATTAATGCTTTTTCTTAAGCAGCGCTGTTGTATTATCTCTACCCCAATATCATTAAATGTTGGACTTTTAACATTATGACTATGCAAGATGTGAAAATTGGCAGGTTGTAAATTCCCATTTATTGTAATTTGCAAAAATGAAATTGAGAAATTTTTAAATTTTAGCCCAAATTACGTAGCACGTCACCTTTATAATTTATAATTAATAACTACTTTTTTATTCGATTTTTTAAAGATAACTCATACCTAATAACCTGAAATCTAAAAAATTCATTTGAAAATTTCTTCATTTTGAAAGTTTAATTTTTATGACCCCACAACTTGCAAGATGCACAGAGCCGCTGTGACATTTTGTCAGAAATCTGAGTTGGCAAGATTTTGATAGGCAACCCGCCAAAAATATGTTCCTCCATTTATAAATATATGTAAAAATTAGATTTAAACTAAAACTCGATCGATACATTTTTTTACTGCCGGATCTCGTACTATTAATATCTCTTAGTTATGGCTTTCATATTTTTATCATTTACAATTACAATATATCCACATAATTTGAATTTATGTAATCCCATTAACATGTAAATTTCTCGACAATCTTGAAAAATTGAAAACACCATTAAAGTGAATACAAACTTTGACAGTTTTATGAGGTTTTTGAGGGACTTACCCATTTTGTTGGATAGCCAAGATAGCTTTATTCTTCTCTTATTCTTGCAACTCTGGAGTAGCAAAGTGAACACTAGTAAATTTTTTTTTTTATTTTTCAGGTACAATTGCAGAGCTTTGAATTTCCAACAATTTTTCATAAATATATCTGTGCCCTTGCATTATGGAAGAAATCATATTTTAAAGTTGTAAAAATTAAATTTTTTCTTGTTTAATCATAACACAGGGATACAAAAAATTATGTTATTTCTGCGGCATTAGTTTTGTGAGACAATTCAGATTTACCAAGATCATGCGATACCTAGTGTATTATTTATTTGACAGGATTGACTCTAGTTCTCCAGATATCCTTGCTTAAAAGTGCAAAAATAGCTGTTTTGAGGCATATTTGAAGAAGTGTAGAACTCACAGCAAACAGTGTAACAAATTTTTGTTAACGGCGTCATGACCTTCATTAAACATTACCTTTTAACTTTTGCAATTAGATCCTTACTTTTGTAGTTATCTCCCATTTCAACTCCATACAACGTAAAAAGCTATTTTTGCTCTTTCGAGCAAAGGTTTCTAAAGAACTATTGAATTAAAAAAAAAAAAAAAATCAAAAAAATTTATAAAGGCAGTTTTTGTACCAAAACACAGAGATGATTTCTTATGTTCAAAAAATTGATCGGTATCAAGACAAGACTCGCAGCCCAAGAACAAAACTAATTTTAAAATTGAATATTTAATTTTTGTGGAAATAACCAAAAATGTCCACACACACCTCTTCTGAACGAACTTTTAGGTTTGCGAAAATGTCGATGAAATCTACCAACGGGGTACTTTTCTTTCATGCTAATACATCAAAACTATGTAAAAACGAAAATTGGATCAGCTAGTATTCGCCAGATATCGCAAAAATACATATCCAATATAAAATAAAAAAAAATTAAAAAAAAAAGAAAACAGACCAAACAAATATAAAAAAACATATTTAATGTATTTTGCAATGCTGAATCCGAATCTGAATTGCTGTATCTCATACCGTTTTTGAGATATCTTAGCCTAAACAAGGAAAAAATACCGTTTTTGCTATATTTTGAAGCTATATAACTAGAATATAGAACAATCAATCGTAAATCCTTCTATTTTTGACCATTGCTTGTATGAGCTCAACGCACTGTGCGTTTATAGATTTCGTCGACATTTTCGGAAGCCTAAAAGTTCGTTCAGGAGAGGTGTGCACACTATGTTCAGTTGAGTTAATGCGCCTTTCGATTCACGCACTGTTGCAAAGTTATTGACATTCACTTTTTTTACTTATGTGTAAAGCACACTGTAGATCAATAATTTTACATTTTTCCTCGCTGTATTATATTGAACGGCTTGCGTTCTAGGTGTAATCTCCCAGTTTTCTTAAAAGCTCTCTTCCACATCCTTTGATTTCTAGCAACATATCATAAAAAAGATTCCCTCAGCAAAAAAAAAAAAAAAAAAAAAAAAGTGCTATGCAGCCTTAGGTCAAAATAACTTTTTTTTTCCATGTGGCGTACTTGGGCATAAATTCATATACTCAAACAATTCATAGGAAAAAAATACCGAAAAAACTACAAAATGAACTAAAAAACAATGACAACACTGTTGTTCATCATTTGAATTGGAAAATTTAGTGAATGCTCACATCACATATGCAAGCAAGAGCAAATGAATACCCACGACAATAACACTGGCTGTGAGCTACATTTAGAAAAGTGATGACAGACAGCCAAAACTTGTTATCATGATGATATTCGATGATTGCTGACACGCAACTTTGGGTCCTTCACCTCGAACAAAAAAACAACTACAACAACAATAACAAAATAAACAATTCAACCAAACCGACTATCAAGCAATTGATCAAGAAACATAAGCGCTATTTGTTCAATTCTGCCATATCGTTAAAATACATAAAAACATTCTTTTATGTTTTTTTTTTTTTAACTAATTTGGGATTTGGTTACAAAAAAATTTTAACTTTAAATTTTTGGTGTTGAATAACAAATATATCAACTCAATAGGTCAGTTAATATGTAGAAGTCCCGCTTTAAAAATTTTCTATACACGAGTATATATTTGCATAAGCTTTTTATACGATATATAGAATTTGTTGGTTCTTTTTGCGTCAACACAATTTTGTATATACATATTTGTTGTTTTTCCTAAGTAAGTTTCGTTTATTGGCCCGACTCAACCGCATTTGCATATTAATGCACTCTACATTCTGCATGCTATGTTCTCAACTCCCTTGAGTTGTTAGTTGTTTTTTTTTTTTTTTTTAAATCAGTTTTCGATAACGTCCCCAGGTAACAAAAAAAATGGAATGTACATTTTATTTCCACTTTTATTTCACTATTAGCAATTTTTAGAAAAAAGAATTTTTAAAATTAAGAGGTCCATCTTTTTCCGCAAAACCGAAATTTTTTTAAAAATCCAAAAATAGCTAATAGTGAATACATAATTCTTGCCAAATTTCATAGTGGGTGTGGAAGTCGCTTAGGAGCTAGACCAGGTACAGTTTGAAATCGAACTGACGAAATGATAGTAACTGATCTAGCTAATAAACGACTTTGCGCCCACTATGAAATTTGGATGATATTACCTATTCACTATAAGCTATTTTTTGAAAAAAAAAAAATTAAAAGGTATTAACTTTGTTAAAATAAATTTTAAAAATTAAGGTCCACTTTTTTATGAAAAACTAAATTTTTTTAAAAATCCGAAAACAGCTAATAGTGAATAGATAATTCTTGTCAAATTTCATAGTGGGCTGTGGAAGTCGTTTAGGAACGAGGCCATAATATGTATATTATACAGTTTCAAATCGTTCTGACGAAATGATTGTAATTGGTCTAGCTCCTAAACGACTTTCACACCCACTATGAATTAGGAGGGCATTACCTATTCACTATTAGCTATTTTAAGAAAAAAATTCAAAAAAATTAAAGGGGACTAACTTTGTTAGAATCAATTTTCAAAAATTAAGATCCACCTTTTTTGAAAAAACCAAATAATTTCTTTTAAAATCCAAAAATGCTGTTAAAAAGCTCAATAAATTAAGTTTAAACTCGACTGCTTTATTTATTTTATTGTAATTTTTTAAAACTGGATACGTATAATGGAATTCGAAGTAACGCATACCTGGCATTAAGTCCAATTTTTTAAATCCTCTACCTCGTTAACCAGATTTGATAATGTAAAAATATTTTGTATCTGAATTGAGGATATATATAGATTAGGGTGGGCCGATTTGAAAACTGATCTCGGCTACCCTCCTATGTTAAAGTTCTTTCAATTCTATAAATATTTGTCCAAGGAACTATACCTCTGCGTTCAACTTTAGTTCGGCGCATTTTTGATTGAAAATTTTACCTTTTATGAATATTTTTTTTATTTTCATACTAAATTTAAAAATTTTTATAAAGACAAAAGCAATGTCATTATATGATTTGGCTGGTATTCTGTCAGTAATCAATTAAATTGGGTTATGTTTACACGAAAAGTTTACTTGATCGTGTGGAATTGATGTTATATATTTAAAAAAGTGATATGGGTCAAATAGCCGATTATTATGACCGACTTTCAAAATAAACGATTCATATTTTTGGATGAATTTTTTCAAACAAAACACCAAGCTAGGCTGAAAGTTCATTCAATTTGATGAAAATTTGCCCAAGGAACCATACCTCTACGTTCAACTTTAGTTCGGCGCATTTTCGATTGAAAATTTTACCTTGCGTTTAATATTTATTTTTATGCTTAGTTTTCAAAATTCTCATAGAGACAAAAGTAATATCATAGTATGTTTTGGCTGGTATTCTGTCAGTATTCAATAAAATTGGGTTCAGTTTTTACGAAAAGTTTACTTGATAGCGTGGAATTGATTATATTTATTCCAAAAAATTTTTTCGGTCAAATAACCGATTTCAAAATAAACGAGTCATATTTTTAGATGGATTTTTGGTATATATAATTTTTTGGAATAAATATTATCAATTCCACGCTATCAAGTAAACTTTTCGTAAAAACAGAACGCAATTTTATTGATTACTGATAGAATACCAGCCAAAACATACTATGATATTACTTTTGTCTCTATGAGAATTTTGAAAACTAAGCATAAAAATAAATATTAAACGCAAGGTAAAATTTTCAATCGAAAATGCGCCGAACTCAAATTGAACGTAGAGGTATGGTTCCTTGGGCAAATATTCATCAAATTGAATGAACTTTCATCCTAGGTCAGTGTTTTGTTTGAAAAAATTCATCCAAAAATATGAATCGTTTATTTTGAAAGTCGGTCATAATAATCGGCTATTTGACCCATATTACTTTTTTAAATATAAAGCATCAATTTCACACCATCCAGTGAACTTTCTGTGTAAACAAAATCCAATTCAATTGATTACTGACAGAATACCAGCCAAATCATATAATGACATTGCTTTTGTCTTTATAAAAATTTTTAAATTTAGTATGAAAATAAAAAAAATATTCATAAAAGGTAAAATTTTCAATCAAAAATGCGCCGAACTAAAGTTGAACGCAGAGGTATGGTTCCTTGGGCAAATATTCATAGAATTGAATGAAATTTCACATAGGGGGGTAGCCGAGGTCGATAAAATTTCGTCCATACAATTTGGCCCACCCTAACATAGATATAACATTATCAAATTTTACCGAAATCGGAAACATACATTTTTTTTAGCATAGACCATGAGAAATGGTATTTTTTTTAGATCAAAATTTTGTCATTTATTATTAAAAATTTATATACCTAATAAATAAATAGAAATTTAACCAACTTCTTTGTCCCTCAGAAAATTATAAAAAAAATATGCGCAAGTTGGATAAAACGCTGTTTTCAGGCTTATGGCGTAGCTATAGGCAAAGGTGTAGTTCTTTTTTTAATAGCATCGAATAGCTTCACTCTTGTTTATAAAAATATACCATGGAAATTTTCTAATATGACTCTTACTTTCCTAGCTATGATCCTTTGAAGAGAAGCTATTTCAAAAATTTTAGAGGCGTGACATCGCCCACTTTTTATCTCAGGATCTTTTATCGCTTTTTCAATACTCATATGATTTTGTTCTTTTTAGGGGGTTGAAAAACCTTCTCTTCCAAGAATCATAACTCGGTGAATAAGAGCCTTATTCGAAAAGTTCAAACGCTTATTTTGATAAAGAAAAGTGTGACTGTTCGATGCCATTAAAAAAAGAAAAGAGTTTCACTTTTTCTTATAGCTGCGTCATAAGCCTGAAAACAGCGTTTTCTAAAACTTCAAGCAAGAATATCTCGAAATTCTGCAGGTATATTGACAATTGTGAGGATGCAGTCGGATTAAAAATAAAATCTATATATGTACAATAGTTTTTATTTTTGCGCGTTGCCTATCAAAAAAGGTCAAATAAAATTCAATTTTTAGCAGAGAAAAGGCAACATTTTAAATAAAACTGTGTAAAATTTTACTCATTCTGTGTAAAAAGTGTAAAAAGGAAGTCACACAGCACTGTGTAAAAAATTTCACTCTGAAATGTATCAAATTCTCTCACAAATTTATGAATGGTGAGAGAATTTCACTCAGCAGTATGTATCATTCTCTTACCATTCAAACATTTTTGACTTTTAACAAGTTACAGCTAGGGTGTCGCACCTCCCATACACTCGAAGTTACCAAAATGCAAGCGTTATTTGAGGTAATGCAAATAAATTTCGCACAGCTACTAAAAATAATCAGTGCAAACTCCGATCAAGATCTACTGAGAGCATTCGGAAAATAGAGCTTGGCGCCTGGCATGCAAGCAAAAATTTAAAACGCTGCAGTGTATGGTATTTAATTTTGGCTGGGCCAAAAATAGCTACTTCTTCTTAAATAATTTTTTTTGTGACACCCTATTAATGCATATGTGTAGAAACTCTGCTCAAAGAATACTTAATATTCTGTGGCACAAAAACCAAAACATATTCAAAACTGGTAGCTCTACTCGTTAATTCATGGCTTTGGTGACTCACAGAATAAAAAATTAACACCGAATACTTTAGACATTTTGGAATGTTGACACTAACGTTGTCGTATGCATAAATGACTCAAAATTCTAACGAATGCGGCCATTCGATTAACCGTCTGAACGGCAGGGTTTTTTAACTGCTAATAACAATCTATGCATGCATGTACATTAGACAGGGTCGACATTTAAATTCATCCCAAAACCACCTCGAAAGTTAAGTAACACAAATTATTTCAAAAGGACTCTTAAAACGATATCTGCATAATTTTTATTTTTTTTCGTTCCGAGAAAAACCAAAAGGTTCTTCTGGAACCATTTGGCACAAAAAAAAAAAAACATGTATATCGAAACTTACTTGAGAAATAAAGATTTTGTTCTTACAAAACTTTTGGCGTTTAAGGAATTATATATTTTTTTTTGTAGTATAGATAATATTCGGTTCCAAGAATCGATTTTTTTACGGTTTTTAATCATGCGATCAGAAAAAGAGATTTTTACTAAAAACCAAGAAGTGGATAAGGCAAAAAATACTTAGAATCGTCAAACAAATGCGTGTGAATTTTTTCCAGAATTGTTTAAGATATTTTATAATAGCCCTGCAGGCAAATAGACTAGTTCAAGTGTAGTTCATAGTTAAGTCCTCTACCACCCAGTACTGGTCCGACTTCAATCCCTTTTGCAAGCAAATAACTGTTCTTTTTTGTGTGTTGATGTCCTACGAAATTTCGATTGACTTTTTCTGCATTAGTTTTACAGCAGTCCGGGCCTAGTTGTGGTGTGGTGTGAAGTAGTTTTTTAACAACTAGTCTTCAACCAGTGGTTTCGTGTTTCAACCTATAGTAATATTTTTTATTTATTTTTTTTGATTTGACTTTATTTTTTCTTAAAATTAATTAAATAAAGTTAAATTACATGAATCATAACAATATTAACAAAAGTGATTTCATTAACTTAATTTTTTTCTACAATTTCTTTTGACATTAGTTACGATTCAAATTTATTTGCCCCTACAAACTACAAACTGATATCAAACTGGCCCCCACTGCATCCTTTTTTCACTAGTTGATGTGCGTACAAACGTGGAATGTGAATTTTTCCTAGTTTAAGAAAACGATTCCAATAGATTTTGTTGTGCTGATTCCAAAACTGGGCACAGAATCCCTCTACCTCGTCAGAATTTCGAGGTATCCTAAACTGAAAGTGCAAAAAACGATGTTTTTGCTGTTTTTCAAATAAGGTTCAAGGTCGCAAGGATTTTTTCTCCTCTATTCCGTAAAATAAACTTGAACATCTTTCTTTTTCCCTTTCCAAAAAAGTGATGAGTAGTCATCTATAATTTTTCTTTGCAAAGTTATGGCCAATTTAAGACGATATCATGAAATCTTATAAAACGGATATAGCGACAGGGTTTGGATCTATGTCACCTTAACATGGTTCAATTGGTATACATGGTTTATAAACATATCCTTCTGGAGAAATATGGCCAAAAAATACCCAAATTACTCTTAGTATGAATTTTGGGTATTTCATGACGTCATCTTAGAGTGGGCATAACTTTGCGAAGAAAAATCCTAAATGACCATTCACCACTTTTTTGGAAAGGAAAAAAGCAAGATGTTCATGAACCTAATTTGAAAAACAGCAAAAACGTCGTTTTTTGCACTTTAAGTTTAGGATACCTCGAAATTCTGACGAGGTAGAGGAATTCTATGGCCAGTTTTGGAATCAGCACAACAAAATCTATTGGAATCGTTTTTTAAAACTGGGAAAAATTTACATTCCAGGTTTGTACGCACATCAGTTAAAGTGGTGCAAAACTGTGAACATGTTTTCGAAATGGTTTTTTGTTTATTATTTTTTTATGGTTGTTCACATATTTGAATAGAGGAAAGGTTAAGCTTCCGTTTGGTTCATATTTCTTGTTGGTCATGTAATTAGAACGGATGCTATAGCAGTACTAACTCAAAAGTAGCAAACATGTTGACAGTTTTGCTTTGTACTGTATTTTCTGAACAATTTTAAACTTTTTTGCAGTATACACTTTTTTCGCAAGATGCCTAGCTTTTATGTAAAAAATCTTTTTTTCGATTGCGTTATAAAAAAACGAAAAAAAAATCGATTTTTTGGAGCAAATATCATCTACTTACTACAAACAAAAAAAAAATGCATCATTTTTTAACGCCAAAGTTTTTGCAAGAACATAATTTTCATTTTTGAAGCAATTTTGTAAATAAAAAAAGGTATGATCATAAAATATGTCCTTTTAGCCAAAATGGGCATTCAGTACAAATAGTGGGTTTTCTCGGAACGAAAAAAAAATTATGCTGATATCGTTTTTAACAGACTTTTTATTTTTTGAGTCGGTGTCGGTATGACTTTTTTTGCTTCATACAAATCGAACCAGTTTAATGTACATATATGTAATCAATTCGAAAAGTTTTTTCCTATAATAATAATGCAGTTAAGAATTTAGTGGTTTGCTAATTTTTCATTTCTTTATATTTTACCTGAAATCAGTAAAGAACTATTAAAAAATATAAAATGAATTAAATATGCAAATATAAACATTGGTGAGGTCACTTCAATAAAAATGATTTAAAAACCAACCTCTAAAAAAAATAATACATAAATAAATAATAACTTTTAAATGTTTGCTGTTAAATAAAAAACAAATAAAATTAATTCAACTGTTTCCAAAGTCTGCACAATTTACGCTAGTCATCATTTAAGGTCAATAAATACGATATAACCAGTAAAATCTAAATTTAAATTAAAGAAAGAAAGAAAAAAAAAAAAAAAAAATCAACAAAAACAAAATATCGCAATTAATAACAAATTAAATTTATATTGTCAATAAAACAAAAAAATTATACCATGCAGTGAAGTGTTAATGAATGCGAGTGAACGTGTTTTGATCTTCAAGAAAAGTGCCCTAAGTGCAAAGTTTCCATTTACATAGCAATTGTATTTAAATTCTTGCTAATAGCTGTTATTAAAAATAAAAAAAAAAAAAAAAAAAAACAGAAATCCAATTATAATAAATATAATATTGTGCTACAAACTACAACACACATCATCATCATCATCAAGTGAAAAAGTTTCGAAATGGAAGTTTTTACCGAAGAAGCCCATAAGGGTGATGAAGATCTTTCCAAGTACATGTTAGATGGTAAGTATGTCCAATGCATCGTGATTGAGTGCAACAATGATTTGACAATTTCATTTTATTTATTTCCCATGACTTTTACTTGAAAACACAAGTAAAATAAAAAATTTTTAATTTGAAAACAACATTTGTACTTTTTTTCCCCTTGACACTGAAAGTGTCTCGTGTCCGTCTTTGGAACAAATTGATGGCTGCAACTCAACTTGCTTCCCTCTTTAAGTCGTTTGTATCGGTGCCACTGTGTAAACAAACTGCGTACTGAGATTTTTTTAATGTTTTTTTTTTTTTTTTTTTTTTTTTCTAATTATATATTTTTATTTATCTAGACTTTGGTTTGTAATGCAAATATTGTATTTGAACTTTATTGTTTCCCGCAAAAATTAGCATGTTCAATGTTTAACGTTTATTTTGTTTTTTAAAAATCGTTAAAAGGTTTTTCTTTAATGCGATATTTACCTACTCGATAGTGTACAAATATGCACAAACTTTCATTTAAAAACAACACACAAGTGTATTTACTGATTGTGAATTTTCCATAAATTTAATAAAAAGTTTAGCATGGTACATATTTAGGCTGTGGTTTCTGAATTATATTGATACCAAAAAAAATATTTTAAAAATACTTTACAATGGACTGATACATTGGCGCTGTGTATTGCTGATTTGAAGGTATTAGTGTAAGGCTATCTACTGAAGTCAAAATTCATGACACCAAATTGCCTAAGAACAATCAAAAAACTTACCTTTGGAGGAAAAAATGTTTCTGCAAAATAATTCCAGGTGTTTTTTTTTTAATCAGAATTAGTTTTATTAATTCTGTGGCAATAAGGAAAAACTGCTTAAGTCGATATTCGATAACAAAGCAAAGGGACATAAATTCTATTCAAATCAAATAAATTTAAAGTGCTTTGCTTTTTTATCAAAATTCGGCTTAAGCTCTTTTTCCTTCCTGCCACAGAATTCATAAGAAATAATGTGAACATTCCGAAATAGTATGTTCAAAAGTTTCAGAAGAAAACTACATTATCTACAAACTATATTCTCATAGTAAATGTTTCGAAAACAACTGGATTTTAAAGAATATCTCAGAAACGGTGAGTCGCATAATAATAAATAGCATAATCTACTTTGTGAAGAATTATATGATATAGTACATAAAAGAAAGCTTTATTTATACTACAAATATATTACCGCCGGCTGCCAAATTTTGGTACACTTTTTCCGAGTGTTGTTTTGTACATAAGAAAGTCAGAACATTAAGTAAAGTTTTTTAGATGCAGAAGAAACATCATCGAAAAATATCTAAAATATCGGTAAAAGTCCAAAAATATTGAAAAATATCTAAAATATCAGTAAAAGTTCAAAAATATCGAAAAATATCTAAAATATCGGTAAAAGTCAAAAAGTATCGAAAAACATCTAAAATATCGGTAAAAGTTCAAAAATATCGCTAAACATCTAAAATATCGGTAAAAGCCCAAACGTATCGATAAACTTTTAAAATATCAATAAAAGTCCAAAAGTATTGAAACATATCTAAACTATCGGTAAAATTTCAAAAATATCGCACAATAAAAGTAAACATCTAAAATATCGGTAAAAGTCCAAAAATATTGAAAAATATTTAAAATATCGGTTAAAGCTTCAAAATATCGCACAACCACTAAAATATCGGTAAAAGTCCAAAAGTATCGAAAAACTTTTAAACTATCGATAAAAGTCCAAAAGTATCAAAAAATATAGAAAATATTGGTAAAAGTCCAAAAATATTTAGAAATATCGGTAAAAGTTCAAAAATATCGCAAAACATCTAAAATATCGGTAAAAGCCCAAACGTATCGATAAAGTTTTAAAATATCGATAAAAGTCCAAAAGTATCAAAAAACATATAAAATATTTGGAAAGGTCCAAAAATATTGAAAAATATCAAAAATATCGGTAAAAGTTCAAAAATATCGCAAAACATCTAAAATATCGCTAAGAGCCCAAAAGTATTGAAAAACTTTTAAAATATCGATAGAGGTCGAAAAGTATCGAAAAACATCTAATGTATCGGTAAAACTCCAAAAGTATCAAAAAACTCCTAAAATATCGGTAAAAGTCGAAGAGTATCGAAAAACATCTGAAATATTGGTAAAAGCCCAAAGGTATCGATAAACGTCTAAAATATTTTCCGACTTCGAATAAACTACCGCACAAAACCCAATTAAACTAACTTCACTGGTAAAATTTCGAGGTTGACCTCTTCTTCTCAGGAGTCGTGATTGATATGATGGGAGGCAATTAAAATCAATAAATTTTACGCCACTTGGTCTAAGCATCAATTTCATTGCATCAAAAGTGGATCTGAGGCTTAGAGGGGTCAAACCATAGAACAGAATTTGGGTCAAGTGCTAGTTCTGGTACAATATGGTCGACATGATTTTTACGGACTATAAACTTCTGCGCAGATAAGAGCTTTGAGGCACCTAAGACCGTCTACACTGATGGCTCGAAAACGAAATCTGGAACAGGGGCAGCTCTCAATATCAAAAAATCTTACCGACTATCTGCTGATTGCAGCGATTTCAAATGGAAATCCATAAAATTTACCAAATAGCAATAAGTGCTAGTTTAAGTGATCTCATGGAGACCTTTTCATTAATTTACTTATTTAATAATATGTTTACAACATGACGTATGAGTGACATTAGATTAATGTCTATAGAAATTAAAAGTTTATTATTCAATTTTTAATAGCTGTGACGTTTATAATAATAATTGAGGGTATCAGAGAGAGCAATAGTGGACTAGCCCACAAATCGAAAAAAAAAAATTATTTAGTTTGATTTTCTGGTAAAATGGTACTATGTGCTTACGCTGAAGGAGTTTTGTGGGTTAGGTCACTGTTTTTCTGGTGGCCTCAATTATCAGCCATAAAAAAATTTATTTAGAAAGCCATACTCGTGTTAGTTAAAAAAAAAAAAAATATTTAAATTCGAAAAAATTTTTTAAAAGGAATTTTGGTTTTTCAACTTCTTTCTCATTAAAAAAGTATTTACAACACTTAAACTATTGCATCCAAGATGTTTCTCTAGCACGGTAGCCAAATACAAAAAAAGCACAATATGTAATGCAAAAATTTTCTCTCAGATGGCAGTAACTATTTGAGTTTCGTATGTATAATACGTTACTATTATACGTTATTATTTATATTACTTGTACCTATTTTAATTACATGTATAGTGAGCTTTGAGCCAGGCTGTAGATGTAACACAATCATGCTACATATCGCATTTTGCTCGCTTAAGCTTCCACCTTCACTTGCGCGTTTATAGCACTGACATGCAACTCGTGGGACGGGCTCAAATTAAATTATGACATTTTTGAAATAAACAAATGTCAAATTTTATAACTTTTAAATTCCTTAAGTTAAGCGCATTAAATAAATATGTTTCTATACAAACGGGTAAAAACGTAAATGTCAAGATTTTTAAATAAATCTAATAAAAATTTTGATTTTGGTAAAAAATATAAGCTACCTTTTACAAAACAAAAATTAGTTTTTTTGCATATTGGATTCGATGTGAAATGCTTAAGCAATTTTTACAAATTTCGATATATGGACTTTTCTACAAAAAAACCGTAATTTTGACCTTTTTCCGAGGCCGCAAATAGTTGAAATAGCTTAAAGTTGTCGTTATTATATCAAAAAACTAAAAAAATTTCTTGGAAACAATTTTCCGTATTTCAAAATATATTTTTGAAGTTAAATACGAGTAAATTTGTTTAGCTCAGAAATGGGATTCATCCTATGGTTTATACAATGGAGCTGTCCACAAACTTCGTGATGCTAAAATTCACTAAAATGAACCCACCTTGTTATTAAATAAAATACACCAAGCTTGACGCTTCCTTGAACTCCCCTCCCCCTAGGAGCGTCACAGAGCTTATGGACAGCCCTAATTTTTGAAATGTTTTGTGTTAAGGACTAAAATAAAGTTTAAATAACACTGTACTACAGAACAGCAAAAGAAAAAAAAAAAAAACAATGGGGTTTGACGACTGTTTATAATGGTTAAGAAGTCGCTGAAACCGAATCTGAAGTCAGCTTTTTCGGGTCACCCTAGGTTTTCGTACGACAAGGGGAGGCGGCTCCAGGACCCCCTATTGTCAATTAAATGAATACCGGAGAGGGTTAATATGCCACCATTACTTTTTTAAGAGGAACATTTTTTCTTGGAGGCCTATCCTCTTTGACCCCTCCTTAGGGGGGCTCTCATACAATTTTTTTTTGTTTTTTTAACTTACTAAATTAAATCGTTGGTGCGTATTAAAGGTGTTTTAAGAATGTAAGGAGATCCTTAGTAACAACATTTTGATACTTGACACCCCTCAATTTTGTGAGGTTGGGAAAAAAATGGGTTTGCAAAAAAAATTTTGGGCGTGGGGTGAGGGTAAAGGTTGGCATAGCAAGGTCAAAGGTGAGAGAAAAAGAGAAACAATTTACATACAGCCCTACAAATGTTTAAGGGTCACCTCTAGAGGGGTCAAATCTATGACCAACCCACATTATTTTTCCCCACCCAACATTTTTGCCACGCATACTTACCCCCTATCTCTAACCCCTAAGGGGGCTCCCATACATACAAAATTAACATTTTTAGGAAATCGACCCCCTCCACTCCCTGGATGCCCCTAGAAGGATCAAATGTATGACTGTTCCCTAACATTTTTTCCTAAACAACATTTTTTCTCATCATACTAACCCTCTATCTCTGACTCTTAAGGGGACTCCCATACAAAATAGATGTCATAGACATGAAAAATATGGAAAGGAAATCATCAAATAGGCCCATAACTGCCCAGAAGTCACTCCTAGAGGAGTCAAATATATGACCGACCCCATTAGCCCCCCTTAAAAGTTTTTTCTCAGCATACCTACCCCCTATTTCCAATCCTTAAGGGGGCGCCCATACAAAATTACTGCTTTTATATAAAATGCCCCCACTGCCCTAACTGGCCCACGGGTATTCCGAGAATGGTCAAATGTATGACCAACCATTTTTTTTTTATAAATTTTCCTAGAAATAATGGGGGTCGGTTATACATTTGACCCTTCTAGGGGTACCCATAGTCCAGTAAGGGCAGTGGGTGCAGTTTTTAAAAAAAACGTAACTTTGTATTGGAGGCCCCTTAAGGATTGGAAAAAGGGGGGTAGGTAAGCTGTGAAACTTTGGAGGGGGGATAATGGGGTTCGGTCATATATTTGACTCTAGTAGGAGAGACTTCTGGGCAGTTATGGGCCTATTTGACGATTTCCTTTCCATATTTTTTATGTCTATGACGTCAATTTTCTATGGGAGCCCCCTAAAGAGCTGGAGATAGAGGGTAAGTACGGTGGGGAAAAATGTTGCGGAGGAAAATATATTAGGGGCCGGTCATACATTTGACCCTTCTAGGGGCAACTTGGGAATGGTGGGGGTCGATTTCCTAAAAATGTCAATTTTGTATGGAAGCCCCCTTAGGGGTTAGAGATAAGAGGTAGGTATGCTTGGTAAAAATGTTGAGGGAAAAAGAATAATGCGGGTCGGTCATACATTTGAACCCTCTAGAGGTAGCCCCTCTTGTATGGCCCCACTTGAAACCATAGTTACACCATATGTTTTTTTGGTGCTTCGATAAGTTTTTATGGAAAATGGACGATCTGCCAAGGAAGTGCTACACGTCCCTAGACAAAACACCACAAAATAGTTGAGTTTTCGTATGTTCGTTTATCTTCGCATTACGTCTTAACCATTGTGGACATATCGAAGGAATATTGTCGTTCTCTTCCGCCAGGTTAATATCATAAAAAGGCGAATTGAATGATAGGGCCTTGCATCTCGCATCCAAAATCTACATAATAAACCACTTAAAATTCTTATGGTTTTCTGTATGGTTTTCGGTATATACCATATATACTTAGTACATCCATGCCCCAAGTTTCGAATCGATACCTGCCAAAAGTGCGGAGATATAGAGTTTTAAGTGTTTTTGTGTGTTCTTTTCCGTATGCGGCGCACAACGCGCCATCATTAGATCCCCAATTTTTTACAATATAAGCTTGGCAGAAAGTTATCATTAGACATTGTGAAATATGGCTTCGATATAGTAAGTGTGTTTGCGTGATGCCTATTTTGTGGTTTTTTGTACGGGGGGACACAAGACCCCCTTGTCTAATTCTCCAAATGTTCCTTAGAAACCTATAGGAGCACCAAAAAAACATATGGTGTGAATATGGTTTCAATACTTATGGAAGTTCCTCTAAGGAGGGGTCGGAGGGGTTAGGTTATAAGGAAAAACATTTTTCTCTTTGAAAAGTAATGGCTTTACGTAAAAACCTCCCCTAGTCCTTCCTAAATGGAGAAATATTGATTTGATTAACAATAGGGGTAGGGTTTGACCTGGACCACTGTGGTGCGAAAAAAACTGACTTTATATTCGGATTAAGCGCCCTCGAAATTAGTAAAAAACGTCGTCGAACCCAACGGGGTTTTTTGTTTTTTTGCTGTTGTACAGTGTAATTAATTTCTGCACTAAGAAAACGTATAGTACAAATATTCGAGTAAGCGAATCCGCAGTACTTTTTTATATTTTTTGTTTATTAATGTAATTCAAGGGCAAGTAAGACAAGTTAGATCTAAATTGATCAAAACTGGGGGACAAAAAGTTTTTCCAGTAAAGAAGTTATTGTGTAACGTTAAAAGGTATCATAAAAACGCTAGGATAAGTAATGCAATATTGAAGACCTTGCATTGGAATCGCAAAAGGTCGGACTAAAAATCAATGCTTCCAAGGCTAAAACCATGAAACTGAACGCATCCAGAATTGACATTACTTTTAAAGCTGTCATTGATGGCATTGAAAATGTCAACAACTTTACGTATTTATGTGGCATTATGGTGTTAATGTTGGAGCACAAGAGGATATCAACTCAAGAATATAAACTCAACTGAACTGCCGGTAGAAGGAGAAAACTTTTCCTCACCAAAATTTTTCTTGAACAAACTTTTCCTTTTCCCACCCCTTAAGCGGGCTCTCATATATGTATATGTGTCATACATGTCTCATACAATTCTTGAAAGTTTTACCGCGATATTCTTATTATTAAACTAAGTAAGTATATATTATAATGTGAATGTGCGATCAGTCACATTTTATTGTTATTCCTACCTGCTCTTTCCATTAAGATTCATCGTATTATGAGTGGGGAGTTATGTGTACGAGTGCTCGTAGTTTATCTTTTCAAATTACAAATCAACATTAATTTGAGAAATTGTCAAAATTGTTACGAGTACCCATGTTTCCTCCTATTTCACTTTTAATACACCTACCATCCCTTCAATGAAAGTGTTGCAGCAGCAGCAGCAGCAACAGCAACATAAACTGTAGGTCAACTCCAAACCATAACAACAACTAAGGACCATTTTCGGCGATGCACCTACAGAAGGTTCAGACAAATAGTAATGCTGGTGCTAGTGCTGCTGCTTGCAACCAACATTGTCTTGCCGGCACCAATTGAACACCGCCACCTTCACCATCGTCGTTGCTTCCCACAGCTTGTTGCCAGTTCACTTGTCTCATTACTTTTCCATTCCACATTCCATGTAAGTCGTGAATCGATAAACGTGGCAACCACACAGCAGCCAGACTGCCAGCCAGCCAGCCAGCTATCCATCGTTGTCTGTCTTAGCCGACCGCGTCAGGTTTGTTGTTTGCTGCTGCTGCAGGTTCGCGGCCACATCCAGTGCACGCCGTGCGCCAGTCGGTGTTTGGACGTGCTGTTGATTACATCGTGTTTTTCTTACGTACGCGATGTTGAGCGTTATTATTTCTGATTTTTGTTTTTGTTTTTGTTTTATTATTCTTATTGGAATTACGCGGCGGCAAGATCAGTGCGAGCGCGCGGTTTAACAAGAAAATCCCACAAATTTGCCAGTTTCAGACGGTCGGTGTTTTTTTTTTTTTACTTGTTTTTTCCAAACATTCATTCAATTCTACATTACCGGAGTACTTGAATTTCGCAATGTATGCAAGTTTTGATTGGGCTAAAATTCTGTCCAACGGTCGCGCGGCCTTCGTTGCATCAGGTTCGGTTTTAGTGGCTTAGCTTGGTGGCTCAGTGGAATCTATTGCAATGTATGTGGCTTACAAGAAATTCGCTAGCATCATCATCCGCTGTTTTGTATCTTTCAAGGCAACGTTCGCAGCAGTGCATTGACTTGAAAATTTTCTGGATTCTTAGCGCAGCAGCAGCATAAACCGCTTGCCTTAGTTAAGACCAGCTGCAAGAACGGAAGTAGATGTTGAGCTGATTCAGCGTCAATTTACGCCGACATGCAGAGTTGTAACATTGGCATTCACGTTCGAAATGTTGTTGGCTTAAGTGCTGAGCAAACGTGAATTTGTTTTAAAAGAAATTTCTTAAAGATTGTTCTTTTTTGGCTTTGTCTTTAGAATCTTAAGTTTAGGTAGAGCGAAATGAAGTTGATTAATTGTTTTTTATCTCTTCGGCATTTTCAAAAGTATAACTTAAACTTTTTAAACTTTAAGACATACTGAGTTTTATACATAATACATATTTAGATAAAACTTTTATTGTCAAAATTGGTTCAAGAACTGTCCAAAGAATACGTGTGAATTTTTTTAAAATTTTTTAAGATATTTTATAATTTTTCAAAACTTGATCAAAGAAAATATATAAAAAAAATTTACAAAAATTCTGAAAAAATTCACACCTATCCTTTGAAGGGTTCTAAACATTTTACGTCTTATGAATTTTTTCGTAAAAGCCTTGGTTGGATAATTCTAAACATTTTTTGCCTCATGCACTTTTTTCGTTAGACTTTTGATTAAAAAATCATTCTTCCGAGCGCTTCATTGAAAAACGTAAAAAAGTCGATTTTTGGAACCGAACATGATCTATTCCCCAAAAAAAAAAAAATTATAATTTTTGAACGCCAAATTTATAGTTATACCCTACACCCAGGGTATATTCACTTTGTCCTTCCGTTTGTAACGCAGAGAAGGAGGCGTGGCAGGTATGGAAAAGTATATATATTCTTGATCAGAGCCACCTCCTGAGTCGATATAGCCATGTCCGTCTGTCTGGCTGTCTGTCTGTGTGTGGAAATACATTTTTTGAAAAAACTGAGTAAGATAATTCAATGAAATTTAGTACTCTACCTTTGTCGTCAAAGTTAGCTTGAGGGATTGAAAATGAGCGAAATCGGTCAACGGCCACGCCTACCGCTCATACAAAAAATATATTCAAAATGCAACTTTAGGAGTATTTTTAACGACAATGCAACCAAAATACACATAAGTACTAAAAATAGTTAGCGCAAGCTTTATGCAAAAACTGGGCGAATTTGGACAAGAGGGCGTGGCACCTCCCATATAAGTAAAAATTTCAAAATGCTATACTGAAAGCGTTTTTTGAGATAATCCAACTAAATTTCACTAAAACACTAAGAACAGTAAATACAAGCTCCCAGCAAAAACAGGGTGAACTCGGACAAGAGGGCGTGGCACCTTCCATATAAGCAAAAGTTTCAAAATGCTATACTGAAAGTGTTTTTTGAGATAATCCAACCAAAGTTTACTCAGATAATAAAAACAGTAAATACAGGCTACCAGCAAAAGCAGAGCAAAATCAGATAAAAGGGCGTGGCATTTCTCATATAACCAAAAGTTTCAAAATGCTTTACTGAAAGATTTTTTTGAGATAAACCAACTGAATTTCACCCAAACACTAAGGGCTATAAATGTAAGCTCTGAGAAAAATCTGGGTGAACTCGGACAAAAGGGCGTGGCACCTTCCATACAAGCAAAATTTTCGAATTACTGCAGTGTAGGGTATTTAGTATTTGGCCAGGCCAAAGGTTACACCCTTACTAGTTTTCAATTTTAAAGCACCTTTAGGTATCCATTTTGTAATGAAATGAAAAAAAAGTTATTACCAAAAAACAATTTTTTTTTAGCCAAAATGGGCTTTCAGTAGAATCAAAAGGGCTCCATTGCAGGCAGTACATGCATAGCCACACCCATTCCGATTTTTGTTGAAATTTGGTACATGGTTTCGTTTTATTCCTAATGCTTTAGACATGGAAAAATCGGTAAATTGTGCCAAACTCTCTTCAAATAATTGTCAATAACTTGGAAATTACTTAACCAATTTGCATGGTTAGACCACTTTTGGAAAGGTATTGAATTAGGCTATAAGCTCCAAATCTTTCGAGGAACTTAAAATGATGTAACTTACAAAAAAACTTACATAAAACGAAATATTGCAAGTTCTGAAATGTTCAAAAAATCGATACTCGTATACCATTAAAGATACCATCTTAATTTTAGATGCATGTGAAAGGTGGTTTTGTTTTCTATTCTAGAAAAATATTTGGAGGTCGAAAAAAGGTTCTATAGGGTTTTTTGTCGTTTAGTACTAAAATAGTAGTAAATTTAGTACTTTTTACCATATACAAAATACCTTTCTAAAACTGGTTCAAACTAAAAAATGGGTTAAAAAAATGTTCCAGTTATGGGTCATTTTGTGGTCGGACCTTTTTTTCAAATTTTTAAAAAATCACAACTCTAACACACCAATTTTTCATCTTTTTCATATAAAAGATTATTTTTTTCTCTCCAAAAATATATTTTGGAAGGTAAAAAAGGTGTACCTGTGCACGTTTTTTGTAGTTTAGTACTAAAATAGTAGTAAATTAAGTACTTTTTTCCAAAAACGAAAAGTTTTTAGATTACTGTATTTAAAAATGGAAATCAAAATTACATTTAAAATGCTACAAGAATCCGAAAACAAAAATTCAAAAAATTTATTTTTGACAAACTGGCGGAAAAAAAATTGCATTGATTTTTTGCAAAAACACTACTTTGACACTCTGAAGTTCCATGCCCAAAAATTTTTTCCGCAAAACTAATAATGAGAGGTCTCCATACTGAGCACTTGGAACAGCTCTGCAAATTTTTATAAAAATCTGAGAACCCAACTGCAAATTTCGAAAAATTTGAGCTGGAAAGCGTCTATTTAGAAAAACTATTTTATGCGAATGCGACAACACTACACTAGCGAACAAATTTTTTAGTTACTTTTTTTACTTAAACATTCTCCAAGTAATCAAAATAAATTTGTATCATTTGAATTACAATTTTATATCGTCACTCTTACGCCAGATTCACGAAAGTACAAATTTTTCAGTTTTGCACTAATGTTGTTTTCTTGTACAAAATGGTTCAATAAAGTTATGCCAGAAGTATGAAAGCTATATCTGAAGTGGTTTAACAGCAAATGAAGAGTTTATTGCACGAAAAAGCAAAATTTACATATCATTTTCATATTTAAAAAAATTTCAAATAGCAATTTCTTAAATTCAATGAGGCGATTCCTGAAATCGTGTAAAAGCCTCGAAAACCTCGTAAAACTGTCATATTTCGTATTGATTTTGACAACATTAACGTGTTTACGAGGTTTTCGAGGCTTTTACACGTTTTCAGGAATTCCCCAATAATTTTCACATTCGTGAATCTGGCCTAAGAGTGACGATATGAAAAACATTAATAATGCGCAGTTGATGTCAAAATACTTATTGCACGCCAAAATTCGTTGTTTGTTTGCATTCTTATTAGCAGAAAAAGAATGCAAACGGTAAACGACAAAATATTCGGTATGCGTAAAGTTGTAAATATGGTTTTTCTTTTGAGCATCATTTTCGCACCGTTATATGACAGTTTTAAGCAAAGCAACGTTCAATATTAACGAATCGATTTTGTCAAAATAATTATTCCGACTTTTGTAGTCCTATTTTTGGGATATACAATTAACCCATGTAAGGAATTTGAATTGTTTCTGCAAAATACTTCTTATTCAGCATGATGACCTGCTCGAAACCTGGCGGCAACCCCAACTTCATCCTCTTCAAACACGGCTGTTTAATGTACGCCCCTCGATTGTTTAAAAATTAATGAAAATAAATATTTTTTTTTCATTTCATCCAATAACTCTCACTTGTGAATTAAATATTTCGTTCCCGTTTGCAATTTGTTTTATCCCAAATAATTTTGTATTTATTTGATCTTTTTCTTATTTTGCGTGAAAAAATATTCACCACTTGTTGTTTAAAGTAATGGAAAATTACTGTTTTTTATTTGTTTATGATTAAAAATTGCCGTAATTTCTGATAAACTTTTGACCACCAATTATGATTTTTTTTTTAATTACTTAATTTATAATTAATTTTTTTTATCTTTTCTTCGATAAAAGTAACTAATATTAATTAAGTGTGATTTCGCCTACTAAGACCATGAACCATGTGATATGATTTGATTATGCCTATTAACCCTTTCGGTCATTTGTAGTCATATGGCTACACACAACTTTGAGCGTCTCTGTGGATCCATGGAGACTGCATTTAGAAAATATTTTTTAATTGTTATTGTTCTTTACAGTCTTCAGAATACCTAGTAATTTAAAAATTTTTATTTTTAAGCCCGCATTTTGAAAATAGCACTTTTTAAGTGAAGCATTTTTCAAATCCAAATTTTTGGCTGTATGAGAGACTTTGTTTTTTAAATATTTTTAAAAAATTTACATTAGACAAAATTAATCAAATATTGAAATTAATAAAAAAAACATGCCTTTACAATACTGTACATATAAAAAGGTTTAAAAATACACAGATAGACTTCAGCGATTTTTTGAATTTCGCATGTTTAATGGTGCAAAAAGTGACCATTTTTCCGCAGATTGAAAGTAGTAATTTTTTTTTTAAACTATGCTATGAATTTCGATTTTTTATGTATTAGGTGAGAATATTTACTGTCAGATATATACAGGAAGATAGAAAATTCCAAAATTGAAGAAATTTTCAACAATTTTGGTTACATTTTTAGATACGTATATTTTACCTAAAAACTTCAGATTAACAATATTTATTGATTAGAGTATTTATTGACTAGAAGTTTTTGAAGGAAACAATTCTCTCTTGCTTGAAGAATTAATTACCTAGAATAGGTCAGTATAAAATAAATCGAAATATTGACCAGAACTTGAACCATTTGCAATATCTCAAATAATGCTCCCAATTTTGCGTTTTAAATAAATGCTTTGTATGGGCGGTAGGCAGGGCCATTAACCGTTTGGCTCAAGGACAACCCCCTGCGCCTTTTTTGACAACGTCGGCAAAAAATTTCTTGTCTTGATGCGTTTTCCTGTAGTAGTGATTTCTACAGACAGAAAGGTGCTCAGATATCTATAAAATAATACGCAAGACAAAAATTTGTCCTACCTTTTTTAATGTGTTAGAAATGGAGTACGACTTTCAATTATACACCATTAGAAAGGTATTTATGTGTAGATGTGCACAAAGTTAAAGTTTGTTAATATTTTGACTTTAAGCTAGGTAAAATTAAATACAATACAAATTTTTCATTATTAACAACAACAAAATACACGGTCACACAGAGCTGAAAAGAGGATACAGCACAAAGAGAAAGGCGAAAAGTTGACTGACACTGACTTCATAGTTTTTCTTTTCTTTTCGTTTTACATTTGTCATTGTACCAGGGATGATAAGTGAGCTTTTGTATTTTGTACCAAGTAGCGTACTTAAACTGTCCAAAAAGTACCAAAATTATTTAATACATTTGTGGTCAAATTTTGACCGTTGGGTGATTCTAGTATATTTAGATGGACTGACGAACGGACAAATAGACAGACCGACATATCTATATCGACTCATGAGGTAAAAAAACTGTCAAAACTTTTGATTGATTGGGCATTAAATGACCATAAGTAACAAAAAAAAACAAAAAATTGGATTTTTAGGATGAAAAACAAAAAAGATAGACCGAAAGGGTTAAATATATCCCGCTTTTGATAGGCAAAATAAAAATTATCGAATTTTTTATTAAAAATAAAAAAACAAAACGTTAATGCAGTTTTTATAAAAATACAAATTGCCAATAAAAGTTTAAACCGCCAGTTGGTATACTTAACAAAACTTTAATTTCTCAAATATCTCCTTTAGTGAAATTTTTTAACTTTTTCTAAAAATAACGTTGATTAATAGTCGCACTTACGGTTTAATCGCAAAAGTTTGTTGAAAAATTTGCTAAAATAAAAATATGTTATAACCAAAAAACTAAAACAACAAACTACAGTGTAAAATAAAAAAAAAATTCAAAAAAATAAAAAAAATAAATGAACCTTGAACACTGGTTTCGATAAAGCCTTAAAGCGGCAATTTGTAAAATGCAAATCTGAAAGTGATCAGTGTGATAGCGTGGGACAACAAAACAGTGAAATCGTCAATGCCCGTGTGTACTAACTTAGTCTAGTGAAGTCTAGATGCGCTTTCATCAATATGAGTGATACAAAGTTTAAGTGTTCGAATAAACAGAGTAAACCATTTAGTTCTTTAGCCTATTTGGCAAAGAGCACTATCACGGTCAGCAACAGCAGCGGCAGCAGCAGTAAAAGTGATAACAGCGAATCTGTAAAAGTCATCGATGAGTTGAAAGTACCAGTTACAAATGGTTGTCATGGCCATAAGAATACAAACATAAATGGTCAAATGAAAAATTCAAGTCAATTTACGCTTAATACGGATAACCACAATAATAACAAGAATTTCCAATCACTCTCTACGCTGGATGAGCTATGTGAAGATGAAGCTTTTCGTAACAGCTGTACAGATGAAGTCGACGGCTGTTCACATCATGTTGTACATCCAAAAAGTTCTTGGGAATTGCAACCGAATTCGTTTATTAGAAATCTGCCTTCCTCATTAATGGCTGCACATGCGACAGTGACAAATGGAATATGCGAACATAATGGTAATGGTAATGGCAATGGATTTCCTTCATTATCATCCAAATATAATAGTATGGATAGCTGGGATTATACAATAGAATTGGAGTGCTTACAAGGACCACAAGGTGTGTTTTTGAAAATATGTTTTTTTTATTATTTCATTTTCCTAATTCTTCACTTTTTTTGAATCTAAAATATCTTAAGAAAAGCATAGCTTGGAGAAAACATTTTAACGCTTTTCCTGAAAGAATTTTTTGAAAAGAAAATAATCATCTTTAAAAAATATACTCTGCTGTAGTAGACATTGCATGATGGTAAAAAAAAAACTGATTCATAACAATAAAAGAAATATATGTAGTAGTTAAAAAAATTTATATTTTTAATGACCTTTCTAAATGAAGCTCCCCACATAAAACTATTTTTCACATTTCTTTGTTTTTGTGCTGCTCTGCCTACTTTTGTAGTAAATTGCAAAGGTCCAAATACAATACTTTTTAATTTAAATAAATTAAGACAATAAAAATATAAATTAAACATTATGACTGTTCGTTCGCACATAAATACCATGTTTTTCAACCATTCCATTCCATGTTGTTTTAGTTTTATGGGAACGAACGCATTAATCGTGGGATTGTTTACATACTTAAAAATCTAACAAACAAACTAACAAATCGTTGGTAGATTGGTGTGTTCATTAACAAATTGATTACTGTTGAAATTAATGCCATCCATTATTATGTACGGGTAGTATGTTTGTTTCTTGCGTAACAATTTTCAAAATACTCAAATGTCAACAATTTACGAGAACAATGAGAGTGAAAGGTTTAATAAAGTGCTCTTCGTTAAATTCTCCTCATAGATAGTTTTGATTAAGAGTTTTGGAAGAGAAAAAAATTAGGCATGTGAAAACCCGAAAAAAGGTTTAATTATCCAACAGCCAATCGAGCTTTGATTACCCATACTAAGTATATAAGTAGTTTCACTTGTCAGTAAACAAGATAATCAGTAGGTCATACCACAGAAATTTGGCTTTTATTTTTGTATCCCCTTTTGATTGACTTCTCAACGTATCTATGCAAAAGAGAAAAATATAGTAAGCTTGGAAATTCTGCTCCATATGTAAATACTACTAAATACAAATTTTGTTTGGTGACAAACGAAATGATTGGTCTCCAAAACATGTACCTTCCATCTTTTTTGCTGCTAATTTGAGACAGTCAACAGGTTCCCGTTTTACTTCTGATTGACCAATTTTTTCTGAATTTGCATATTTTTTTAAACAGTATGGGACCTTTACATCTCTAAGTACGAAAAGTAGCGCTCGTCAATATCTTTAAAAAGACATACTTTCGTTCGAAAAAATACCAAAAAAGAGACCTGTATTTTAAATCCGTTGAATATGTTCTGAGATAAGCTTTCAAACTGACTTGTAAGCTTTTGTACATTCGAGTATTATAAGATGTGCAAAATCATGTTGCACAAAAACAAAAGCAAAGATACATAAAACAACAAAAGGAAATATTCAAAGCACCCATTCTATTTACTATATTTAAGTAAATTCGACCATAAGAGCCACCTAACGTAAATTGAGTAAAGCCCACAACTTTAAATTTTTCTACTTTTATTCAAAAATTTTGCAAATAAAAGTTTTTTGAAAACTTGTCTTTTTCTTTATGCTTTATTCTTTTTTCAGCTCTATGTGATCGTGTATTTTGTTGTTTTTAATAATGAAAAATTAGTATTTAATTTTACCTAGCTTAAAGTGAAAATATTAACAAAATTTTAACTTTGTGCACATCTACACACAAATACCTTTCTAATGGTGTATAATTTAAAGTCGTACTCCATTTCTAACATAGAAAAAAAAGATGGACAGATATTCTGATTAGACATGATCTAAAGCAGTGATAACTAAACTCAGAACTAGCGCATTCTCTCAGTGTACAAAAGCTCATTGAAAGCTTTTATATTTTGCATAAGCTGCAAGCAACCCAAAAGGAAAAACTTCAAGCGTTTCTAAACCAAGCACTTTAAAAGCGCTTGTCCCCATAGAAATTTATAAACATTTACAGAATGAATTTTTGTAAGGTTGCAGTAAAAACAACATGAGTTCGTACCCAGCTCGGTTGGTTTTTGTTTTTTATTGTTTTTTTTCAACTTATTTTTTTTTTTTAATTTAAAATTTATTTTCTTTCAACTTTGTTTTATTTCACTTTTATATTATCCTTTCTTTTATTTATTTACTTTTGTTTAATTGAATTGAAACTGATTACACAATGATTCTATGTAAGGCTGTAGGTAGCAATCGAATGTTAAATTCTGTTTAATACCTCTTCATATCATCGGGTATCGGTATAGCGGTCTAACGAGTTTGTAAATGTAAGTTCGAATAATATGTATCTATCTATCACACGGACGGTCGTCATTTCAAATCCTGGTGCTGACAGTTTTTTTATTTTTTTTTTTTTTTAATTTTATTGAAAGAACGCTAACCGTCGCGTTGCAAATAAGCGCTTCAAAAGGCCTTTTTCCGTAAGGCTGCGGTAAGCTTAAGAGCGCTTACATCCTAGGACATGCAATGTCAAAAAGAAAGAATAGTTCTTATGGAGCGGAAGCGCTTAAAGCTGAAAAAGAAGCTCTTCAGAAGTTTTTTTGAAGCACTTCTGTTTCCCTTGGGATGTTTCTATACACCACATGGACGGTCGTAGGTTCATACCCTCCTGCGTTCGTATCATTTTTTTTTTAATGAAAGAACGCCTACCGCTACATTAGAAATAAGTGCTTCAAAAAGCCTTTTCCGTAAGGATGCGGTAAGCTTAATAGCGCTTACATCCTTCGACATGCAATGTTGAAAAGAAAAGATAGTTCTTACGGAGCGGTAGCACTTATTGGTCAAAAAAGAAGCACTTGAAAATGGTTTTTGAAGCACTTTTTTCCCCTTGGGATGTTTCTATCTATCACACGGACGGTCGTAGGTGCGTACCGTCCTGTGGTCGTTTAATTTTTTTTTAATCGAAAGTACGTCTACCTCTGCATTACAAATAAGCGCTTCAATAAACCTTTTTCCGTAAGGTTGCGGTAAGCTAATAAGCGATTACATCCTACGACATGCAATTTTAAAAAGAAAGAATAGTTCTTACGGAGCGGTAGCACTTATTGGTCAAAAAAGAAGCACTTCAAAACGGTTTTTGAAGCGCGTCTTTTCCTCTTGGGAAGTGACGCAGATCCGCACAACTACTGACGTAGTTAAGCCACAAAACTCAAGTGCCCGTGGGCATATGCTTTGGCCATCACTGTGGCCTAAAGAGTCGATGTACGTACTTGGTTTTTGGTGTCATGGGGGAACGCCTTTTTTCGATCAAGTCAACTGTATGATGCTGAATTCAAATTCGGCTATAAAATACAATTTTCCGTTCTTTTTTAAACTCTATGCTACTTTTTAAATTTTTAAAAATAAATCTGAAAGTACTACTCTCTTTCTTTATAGCTCTATTAAAATTATCGGTATCGGTAAAAATCGGTATATTTTATTTCCTCCAAAATTAGGGAGACAGAAAGGGAGTTAGTTTTATATTCATTTACCGTGCTTTTAAGAATAAGTGTTTGAAGTGTGTACGAATAATTTTTCAATATCAAAGGGACTAGAACTATTTGTTGCTTTTGTTTGCAAGATAAAGTTTGAAGACGAAATTTTGTTGACTTCAGAAGTTTCGAAAATAACGTTAAGAATCGATTAATTAATTGTACGAATGAGTTTATACCCTACAGATAATGGAAACGATTTTGAAAAACTTAATCAATATTAACTGAAGAAACAGAACTGGTTCCAGTTTTACCGCCTTTATATGGAGTCAACACGCCACTTTTCAATGGTGATGTCCTCGAAACCTAGTAGCAATTGACCCCTTTCGCAATACTTTTTCACCCATTTTGAAAGGAAACACTTCATACATTACAATATACCCATTTTGCATTACAAAAACGTTATTTCATGAACAGTTTCAGTTGTGAACAAATTTTTGAATCAAATATTAAATATTTGCCTATAATCTCATTAATTTATTTTGAAAAAAGTTTTTAAATAGTAACTTTTGAACCAATTCAGAACCGTCTATTATTCACAACTGTTTCCAAATTATTTGCAGGATAATTAATTTTTTTAATATGTATTAACATACATACGTAGAGTATAATACTATGTATGAGTTTCTCTGGAAAAATATAAAATACGAGTACCTACATATGTTAAAGACATTAAAGCTAATTGTTTTGTGAACATTTTTTATTTTATGTCGTTCCTTAACAAAATACAACATAAAAACGTACATGTAATTCATTTCACATTCAAATCAATGCAACAAAAACTTACAATTTCGTTTTGTTTTTCCAATTTGGTGCAATTATCGCTGCATAAATATTTCACTTTTCTCATATTTATTTTTCTTTTTTTTTATTATCCGCATGTGGGAATATCAACCACATTTTAACCTTTAAATTATAAAAAATGCCTGTGAGAAGGTTCGTCATAATGTTTTGGCATTTGCAATTGTCGGCAAACTGAAATTTTATTGATGCAAAACAATTATTTAGACGATCGTTAAAATTGTTAACAACTTTTCACTTTTCTTTTTTATTTTCTGAAAACATATTTTTGCAATAACAATAAAGAAATACCTACATTTATATTTTATCTGATTTTTAGCATAAAAAGTGAAATGTACAGGTACAATTCATTCATATGAACATTTTTCTTTTATTGCTGCGATTGATGTTGGGTACACGCAAATTTAAAATTTTTATTAATGGGCTTTAAAAAGGGAAAGGAGCTGGATTTCAAAAACATACACATCTCGGCAGTATTCAATAAAATAGGATTTGATCTTAAAAAACTTTTTAACGAGAATACACATACAAATTATGTATGGAAAAATGAAACTTTATTAATTCGTTGCTCTCAGTTTTATTTAGAAAAATGTTTACCAATGCAAACAACAACTTTGTCTCGAATTGAATGGACTAAGTGAGCAACCAAGGGAAAAAACATCGCTTCGTTATCGAAAGTGGATTGATTCTATCCAGACTTCGAAATAAACTTTTTTTAAAGTTTTTTTTTTTTAAAGTTAAGTCAGGTTTTAATCGTTTAGAAAGTTTAAAAGAACTTTAAACTTTTTGAAACAAAAAAAAAAAACTTTTATCCTTAAAAGTTTTTTAAAAGATAAAATTTTTAAAAACTTTTTAAAAAACTGAAATAAAAAAACCTTTTAGGATTATAGTTTTTGATTAAGACACATGCAAGTTTTTTTTTAATAAGCTAATCATTGTGAAAAAAAAAATAGCTTGAAAAAAGACGCAGTGATTATAAAAAATTGAATCCTTATCTATGGAGCTGGAAAATAAAATGTGATCGTTTTTGGCTCAATTGATGACGAAAATATATTTTAGTAATGACCATACTTCGCATAAATGTTTTTAAAAACTAATAAAAACAAAGTTTTTCCAAAATAAACTTTTTCAAAACAAATTTTTTGAAAAAACTGATATGTAACTAGCTGTTTTACCCGGCGTTGCACGGGTTTTCATAAAAAGCCCGGCACTAAAAAGCTAATTACGAAAACTTTTTTATTTTTTAAAACAATGTGCCACAAACAGATGCTCCGATATATTTATTTTATCGGCAAAATTCCAAAAGTATGGCAAAATATTAAAATATACATTGAAGAAATTGGTAAGAGTCCAAGTTTATGGAAAAATGTCCAAAATATCGGTAAATGTCCAAAAGTATCGAAATACACCGAAGAAATCGGTAAAAGCCCAAATGTATCGAAAAACATTTAAAATATCGGCAAAAGTCAAAAAGTATAGAAGAACATCTAAAGTATAAGTAAAAGTCCAAATATAACGAAAACATCCAATATATAAGTAGGTAAAAGTTCAAAAGTTTCGAAAAATATTGAAAAACATTTAAAATATCGGTAAAGGTCCAAAAATGTCGAAAAACATCCTACATATCGGTAAAAGCCCAAAATTATTGGAAAACATTGAAGAAATCGGTGAAAGTTCAAATACATATATCGAAAAATATTCAATGTATCGAGAAGGGTCCAAAAGTTTTGGAAAATATTGAAACACAACTAAGAAATTGGTAAAGTCCAAGTTTATAGAAAAACACCCAAAATATCGCAAAAAATTCCAAAAATGTCGAAAAACATCCTATATATCGGTAAAAGTTCGAAAGTTTTGAAAAATATTGAAACACATAGAAGAAATCGGCAAAAGTGTAAGTTTATTGGAAAACATCCAAAATATCGGTAAAATTACAAAAAAGAAATCGAAAAACATACTATATATCGGTAAAAGCCCGAAAGTTTTGAAAAATATTGAAATTTTTTTTTTGAAATGTGTATATTTTTTATCAATTTTAGTCCTTGAAAATGAACTCCGACGGAGTTGGAAATATCGGAATATAATAAAATAACCAAAAAAACTGACCTAAAGCCCGCTTATTTATTTAATTTTAAATATTGAAACACATTGAAGAAATCGGTGAAAGTCTAAAAACAAAACATCCAATATATCGAAACAAAATCAAAAGTTTCGAAAAATAGTGAAATATGTACATCGAAGAAATCGATCAAAGTCCAAGTGTTTCGAAAAACATCCAAAATATCGAAAAAGTCAAAAAGAATTGAAAACTAGTAAGGATGTAAATTTTGGCCTGGCCAAAAAATAAATACCCTACACTGCAGTATTTTGAAAATTTTGCTTATATGGGAGGTGCCACGCCCCCTTGTCTGATTTCACCCAATTTTTGCTGAGAGCTTTCATTTATAATTTTTAGTGTCTGAGTCAAATTTGGTTCGAATATCTCAAAAAACGCATTCAGTATAGCGTTTTGAAGCTTTTGCTTATATGGGAGGTGCCACGCCCTCTTGTCCGAGTACACCCAGTTTTTGTTCAGAGCTTGCATTTATAGTTTTTAGTGTCAGAGTGAAATTAAGTTGGATTATCTCAATAAACTTTTTCAGTATAGCATTTTGAAACTTTTGCTTATATGGGAGGTGCCACGCCCCCTTGTACGATTTCAACCAATTTTTTCTGAGAGCTTTCATTTATAATTTTTAGTGTCTGAGTCAAAGTTGGTTCGAATATCTCAAAAAACGCTTTCAGTATAGCGTTTTGAAGCTTTTGCTTATATGGGAGGTGCCACGCCCTCTTGTCCGAATTCGCTCAGTTTTTTATCAGAGCTTGCGCTTACAATTCGTAGTACTTATATGTATTGTGGTTGCATTGTCGTGAAAAATACTCCTAAAATTGCATTTTGAATATAATTTTTGTATGGGCGGTAGGCGTGTCCGTTGACCGATTTTGCTCATTTTCAATCCCCCGAGCTAACTTTGGCGACGGAGGCAGTGTACCAAATTTCATTGAATTATCTTGCTTAATTTTTCCAAAAAGTGTATTTCAACACACAGCCAGCCACCCAGCCAGCCAGCCAGACAGACGGACATGGCTATATCGACTCAGGAGGTGACGCTGATCAAGAATATATATACTTTTCTATACCTGCCACGCCTCCTTCTCTGCGTTACAAACGGAAGGACAAAGTGAATATACCCTGGGTGTAGGGTATAAATATTGAAAAACATGTAAAACATAGTTAAAAGTCCAAAAATATTGAATATATTGAGTTGGCATCACTGACGAAATCACTCTCATTTTTGCTCTCATCAACAACACAACATCAAGAATAAAAAAAAAAAACAATAAATGAAAGAGACGGAAAAGACAACAACAGCACATAACTCATGGCGAAGCAAGCTATAGCGACTGAAATGCAAACGATCATTTTTATGCAAGCATTGAATTTTTTTTTTCACTAAAAAAACAAAAGGTTTATATTATAAAAACCAAAGAAATAAGTATACATTCCCGTTCTTTTTTTACCCGTAGAACGTTTTAAAACAAAAATTATTAAAATCGGTTCGGTATATTTTGCACCAAATCGAAGTGTTCTTTTTAAAAAAAAATATTACATGGTGAAAAAAATTTTTTTACACCAAAATTTTTTACACTTAAAAATACTTTTGAATTTTTTTTTTTTAAAAAACCCCCCTTAGATTTTTTTTAAAAGTACTTTAAATTAAAGCATAATTTATAAGCTCTAAAATGATGTTTAACTCAAGATGGGATTTGGACGCTAAATGGGAGTTTTTGGCCCTTGAGCGCCCGCAGCAAGCAAAACTCTTTTTTTACTCAAGAGGAAGGTATCTTACGTAAAAAATTGCATAAGGCATAAAATGCTTAGAATCGTACGGGTCAAATTTTTGGGAATTTTTTGGAAGTTAAAAAAAAATTTTTTTTTTCTTTGAAAATTTTTGCAAAGAATTTAAAAAAAAAAATTTTTCCAAAATTATTCAAAAAAAAAAAAGTTTAAAAAAATTCCAAAAAAAATTCACACGTATTTCTTGGATGATTCTAAGCATTTTATGCCCTGTACACTTTTTTCGTAAGATGCTTTCCTCTTGAGTAAAAAAAGAGTTTTGCTTGCCGCAGGCGTTCAAAAGCCAAAAACTCTCATGTAGCGACCGAATCCCATCTTGAGTCACACATAATTTTAAAGCTTATAAATTATGCTTTAATTTTCAGAACTTTTAAAAAAAATTTAAGAGGGGTTTTCTAAAAAACTCAAAAGTATTTTTAAGTTTAAAGTTTAAGTGTAAAATTTTGGTGAAAAAAAAAAATTTTTTCACCAAGTAATATTTTTTCATAAAAAGAACACTTAAAAATAAATGGGACCAGTTACTTAGATATATCAATTTACAAGCTTTGGTGTAAGCCTTAAATTTTTGAAAAAACACCCTTTTCATAAAAATGACTAAAAACGCCAACTTCAACACCCTATATTTTAACAAAAAATGGTACTAGGACCAAATCCTACGGGATTATTGTTCTTGCACACCGGAACTACCATATTGGCAAATTTGAGCGAAATCGGAGACAAAAAAATTTTCAGCTGGTACACTTGGCGTGTTTTGCTTAATAACTGAATGTTTTTTTTTATTATGTTTTCAAAACTTGATTTTCATCTACAAAATCTTTTAATTGAAAATTTAGTATCCCAGTAGGGATAGCACATTTATTGAACTTCGTATTTTAACGTAAAATATGTTTCTCTGAGTGTAAGTTACTTGTACTTATAAGTAAGCGATTTACTTTCCCAACGTGTTTGTAATGATTACAGCGCCACCTACATCTAATAGACATCAGATACATAGCAGATGATGTTTCCTTGGTTCGTGTGCTGTGGCGAGAGTTGTTCGCATGTGTTTCTTAACAAAAAAAAAAATTACTTATTTTAGAAAAAAAAAAAAACTTCTTTAATCGCTTGCATGCAAGATTTTAATGCATTATTCATATTATAGTAAATGAAGTCTCTTTTTTTCTTCCCTGCTTCGCCCGCTGTATAACGCATTCGGATGCAGCTGCATCTGTAGCATGAGAAAAATTTGTGATGATGATGATTACATTTTTTTTTGCAATTTCCATGTGTAACTTTAAAATGTGAGTTGTATTTTTTTTTTTTTTTTTTTTTTTGGATATGAAATGGAAGCTTGCGGATAAAATGTGTCATTAATATTAATCATGTTGTGTGTGCAGCATCAACTTGCGACATCTTCGCATAATTTAAAAATTTTGCATTTATTAAAGGTAACTAAGGAAATAAAAATGATTGATGATAAATATAATGATGGTTAAAATTAAAAGTTATTTCAAAACTCAAAAAAAAAAACAAAAAAAATTTTACGATTTAATGTAAACTTTACTTTTTTAATTAGTTATTTATCTATCCAACGTTACTGAAATGGTTTCAAGTTAACAAGTTGGTTTTTTGTTTACATTTTTTAAGGTTTCATAGATCATAATTAACACCGATTACAAATACTCCACGTACTTATCTGTTTCGGTTTCCGGTCTCTGTAGGTCTCCGATCAAATGCTAAGTACAATTACAGAGAGCAAGAACAAGAAAGAGAGCTATTTGATAGTCGAGTCAAATTAGAGCTAAAAAAGTAAAAACCTCGAAACCCAATTGTAATAGGCGAGGAGCCGGCAATACTAAAAGTGCCGTCATCGCGGATTCTGAAATTTTTAATGCAAAATGGTAGTTTACACTAAGACGAACAAGAAAAGCTTGGTCAGCATGGTTGTAGCCTGGCAGAAATATTTTTAAATGATTTTTGAATTATTAAATTTTCGGAATGTTTTGCCGTCAGCGTGGATTTTGATCAATCTTAATATTAATCGATGGTAAATTTTGATAACCATTCCGAAAAAATCCGGCCGACCAAATTTTTTTTGCCGAAAATGACCGGCAGACCTATTTTAATGCTGCGACAGTGGGTGCTTCCGGCAGTTTCTAAGCTTGCATACCAAGATATTTTTAAATTTGACATTAAAACACGTAAATTAAAAAAAAAAAAAAAAATATATTTCCGTGATAACAGAGAAATTTTACCCACCATTAAAATAGGTTTGCCGGTCATTTTCGGCAAAAAAAATTGGTCGGCCGGATTTTTTCTGAATGGTTATGAAATTTACCATCGATTAATATTAAGATTGATCAAAATCCACGATGACGGCAAAATATTCCGAAAATTTAATAATTCAAAAAACCATTTAAAAATATTTCTGCCAGGCTACAACCATGCTGACCAAGCTTTTCTTATTCGCCCTACTGTAAACTACCATTTTGCATTAAAAATTTCAGAATCCACGATGACGGCACTTTTAGTATTGCCGGCTCCCGGACTATAAGGAATGAAATTTTTTTTTTTACGATTTGCCATAGTCTACCAAAATAAGGTTCTTTTAAAAAAATAAATGAGGCACAATTAAAAATAAAGAGCAAAAATCAATAGGTAGATTTTTGCCGAATTCATCAGCCTCAAATTTCGCAAAAATAAATTTTTTGCTAATATCTTGCTAACGTTTACTTCGACACAAAAAATATTTGAAGCTCAGGATATTTGCTTTAGAAAAGTTGTGCAGTCCAGTGCAATTAGGCTTTTGGATCTAACAAAAAAGTGATGTTCGCGACTTTTGTGGCTAGTGTCTCGTTTCCGAATTTAAATAAATAAATTTATAAAAAATTAAGTGTCTACATATGATGTGTTTTTGATAGAGCGTATTCACGTCGCGCGATGCCACGAGAATCTCTTTACCGCAAGTATCGTTTGCGCCTGCGTAGTCGCTAGCAACAGAGCTTTTATGAACTAGCAGAATTGCAAGCAATTGAATACACTGAGAAAAGAGTATATTTCCCTCACAGCAATATTTGATTAAAAATTCTTAAAAATATTCGTTAATAATTAACAAATTTCGGTAAATATTAATATGCCTTTGATTGGACCTTGAAATTTAGTTAATTGGGCCAAAAATGATATCTGTTTGATGGAATGTGAATGTGCGGGTCAAATATTTACTATAACTTAAAAAAAACCTTGTCTGGGACGTACTAAAAAAAATGAATTAAAAAAACATTAATTTTAAACAAAAAGTCATACAAAAATTTCAACAAGCATTGAAAAACTTCAAAAATGTACTGACATTATTTTCAAAACAACTTATTTTAAATAGGTAACAAAAAACAACCAATATTTGTTAAATTTTTTGTTTGACTTTTTATTTAATTAATTTAAAATTACAATCAATACAAATGTAGACAGAGTTAGCCGAATGTATAAGACGTTTGGCTGATAACCTGGGGGTGTATGTTCGAATCTCAGACAAGAATTAATTATTTTATAAGATTTACTTTAATTGACTTTGTGATTCGTTATATAGTAACTCTTTCGTATTTCAATTTGTGTATGTGGAACGTCTTTAGTTATAATATAGTTCTGATTGTTAAGCTGTAAGATTCATTAATTTACATTCGGTCATTGCGTCCAGAGGTTTAAAGAATACAATACGCGCGGCACAATTTCAATGCGCTATACATGGATTCCCTGTTACGATTGCAATGTACCAAGGTTACAAATGTAGCTGGTAAACATAAAGTAGCATCTAACAAAGAACAAAATGGCCTGAAGGATTGAGTTCGATCCCCACACAGACAAGATTTTTTTTTTGGCGAGTGCAATCAAATTTCAGAGAAGAGTTTTTTTTTTTTTAATTTATAACAAATATTATACTTTATAATGTCGCCGTGATCCTAGCAAATATTTTCATGTTAGTTCCTAATTAATAAAAAGATTAATAATAATAAAGTTCTTAAGATTCAAACATATATTTGGTAATTATTAGCAAGTATACGATTGAACTAAGAAAATTGCTCAAATATTCGATTCACCTATATCAAATATATTATTTTTAATTATTACCAAATGCTGATGTATATACGTATATATGTATATACTGTTTTCTCGGTGTAGTTATTATACGTATAAGACTATGGAAATTCCACGATTATCCTCAAAAATATAAATGAAGATGTCAAAAAAGTGAGAACAAAGAATTTTTTAAAATTTTACCAAAGTCATCACCGTTTTAAGCAAAATCTCAGCTTGATGCGGTTTTTTTTTTTCTTTCTACCTCAAAAATGCTCAGAATGAGTCGTGCAATATATCACAACTTTCGTCTTGGTATATAAAAAAATAAAACCTCGAACATAAAATCAATCAAATATTTTAGGCAAAAAAACCCACAAGAAATCTATTTTTGAAGTTTCATCATTCTGCAAAACACTAAAACAACATTTTGGATTAAACTTGTTGTTCCAAGGTTACCATAAAAGAAAAAATTTTTTAAAACATCTTAATCCATTTTATCATGCTTTTATGTGTCTTTTTGACCACTTTTTTTTCCAAAAACTTGGTTATAATGGGTTAAAGTGTTCCATAAATATAATCTATGGAAAATTTCACTAGGGGTCACAAAAAGCCAGAAATGCTTAAAACTTACGAATATACGTAATGCCTAAATTATGTAATGAAATTAGTCTGTTGTTTCAAAAAGATTTGGTTGTAAATTCTCGTCGCTCTTGTCGCCCGAAATCACTCGATTCACATCGTATCACGCGACGCGACTTTTTTCACTACTTTTCTATAGGAAATTTACCGAGCTGTGGACTAATATTTTTCCGTAGAAGTTACTTTTAGCGAAATAAAAATCACGCAGCCAGAACAACGCTATTCTCCTAACGGAAAGGATCTAACAGGGCTTTTTCATAAAAAAAAAAAGTTAAAATATGATACAAAATGCTCATAACTCAAAACTACGATTTTCGAGTTACTAACTTTTACGTTGGACGTATCTAAGTGATTCCAATTCAAAAATAAAGGAACTAATGTTTTAAACAGAAGTGCCTTTAGATTCTAATTTTACAGAACTACTTCATTCGTTACAAAAAAGTAAAAAGTTAAGAATTTTAAAATTTCCTCCGGTAACGAATTTGTTTTTATTGGAGTGTAGTAGATAAGCAATACCTTAAAAAAACAAACATTTCAAGACCCATTTAATTCTATTCCCAACTACACGGTGATACGGAAGAAAATTATTTACGTATAAAAGTGTCGCTAAAATCGGTTTCGATGAAAAAATTTGTTTTTTTTTGCAGATTTAAAATCTGGATTTAGCGAAATTCTGTCAGATCCCGTTTAAAAGTTATACTAAAAATACCTTTTAATAAGTATTTTAGGAATTCTTCAATTAAAAATATGTTGTTACATTTTCATAAGGTTACGAAGCTTCTGGGAGGTGATAGAGGAGGCCTAGGTTCAAAAAAAATTGCACCTGGAGGGGGTCTAAAATGTGCCCCTAAGGAGTTATAGGGTTAAAACTGATTTTCTGCCTCTTTTCAGAAAAAAAAATTTTTTCTTGGATCACCCTAACGTTTTAGGGAAAACATTTCTATGCCAAAGTTTTAGCTTATTGTAAGAGCTTTCAGATAGTGTATACGGTTTATAGGGTTTAAAAGGATTTCGCAAAGTTCTGGACCTTTAAAATTGATATTTAAATTTTTTTCCTCATTTTTTTGACTTGGATGGCCATTTTAGTATGAAAAAGATCCCATTAATATAGCTTTTTGGAATTTTTTTTGAAATCTTCGTTAAATTTCCTTTAATCTGGTAGTACATTTATCATACCAATTTTTTTGATTGAGGTTAGACAACAATACTTTTCTATGTAACACACGGGTTACTCGCATGCGTTGCGCTGCATATGATATAGCAAACCAAGACCAAGACACAATGTGCAAGGACAAGACCAAGACCAAGACTGCTATGGTCTTGCTCTTGGTCTTGGTTTGCTCATCACTACAGAAGCCCAGAAGCTTCGTAACCTTATGCAATTGCAACAACATATTTTTAATTGAAGAATTCCTAAAATACTTATTAAAAGGTATTTTTTCAATATGAAAAAACTAAATCAACATGAAAATTTTCTGATATTTAAATATTGAAAAAAGAAGGTCCTACTTTTAGCACAACAAATGTATTGTATTTTAAGAAAAAGCAGGAACTAATTTATTTTAACTTTGCACTAATTTATGCTAATTTTAGGGAAAATTTGTACAAAACAAAAAAATTTTCGCGCAAAACAAAAGTCACTTGTATCATTATTTAAATCAATTTTGGCTCACACGTTTCATCATTTGCTAACGCAGCCTGATTTCTTTTGTAATGCGCAATGTTTCATTTTACGCGTTGTCGAGACTTCTTCTACACTTGGCACAAGTGTAAGCATTGTAAAAATAAGCATTATACACATGCGATAAAACATAAAAATACAGACAACCAAACCAAAGTTGTTTGATACAATTTGCCCGTTTAGCCTCAACGGACGCTGACCCCTTAATGACCGTTTAGCATTTAGCCTGTAGAACATTAGCGAGTTTGCAGTTTCGTTTCTTTTAATTATACTTTTTAAGAGCTTCAAGCACGCGCTGAAAGTAACTTAAAAATATTTATATCTATCTTAAAGGTAAAATTTGTGACCAGCATAAGAACTTGTCAAACCTTTTACTTACGCGCTTAACGTAGCTACAGTAAAACTTCGACGAATAAATTTTACCTACAGTTTTAATATCTAGAATTCAAAGTTTTTTTGAGGTAATTGCGATTCGGGCTATACACGGAGAGAATTTTGAGCTGAAAATAATCCCAAACCAATTAAATTTGGGTGTCATTTAAAAAGTAGAAACAATATATGTGATGTTCCCCATGAAAACGACCCATATCTTTTGGGCTTTCAAGTTAAAGTTGAATTCAATGTTTCACACTGAACATTTCACAATCAAAGGTATTTTATACAACCTCTTCCCTTGAAGAAAGTGAGTTTTAGGGCTTTGAATTGTAATATTTACAAACTTGAGTTTTTTCTACAATTTCAAAGAGCTATAAATCAATAAATGTTTGTAGCTTTCCCTTGATCGTGGTTCCTTTTTATGCAAAATAATATATGTTTTTAGGAAATGTAAAATTATTTGAACATAAAGGCACCCTTGACCTTTGGCATTTTGACAAAACAACCTTACTCGATATTATCAACTTTTCAGGAGAGCTAAAAAAACTGTTTAACTGCTTTTCAATAATGTGGCTTAATTTCGTTTGTCCAACGTCAAATCTCCTTTTTTAATACATTTTTACTAACCTTCAACTGTCACCCCTCAAACTATTTGCTTTTTTGGTTAGCAACACATCACCGCCCAAAACTTGCGTGAATAATGGGTTACGCTTATATCTTTCGAACTGGAAACCATAGAGATATGTTATACCAAAAGTACCGTATTTAAATTTTATATGTATGTATGACTAAAATCCTGGAGAACTGTCTTATCTCAACTTAGGGTGTTTTGTCAAAAGTCCAAGCACTGAAAATGTACTTTGCACTAACCCTCTTCTTAGTAAATTTTTAAGCTACTTTAAAAACTGTAGACCATTAATATTTTTGTAAAAAAAACATTAGCGAACACAATTTCGCAAAGAAATTTTCAAACGTAATTTCTTTACAAAAATAAGATAATTCCGGGGAAAAAAAGTCACGCGAAATTATTTTGCAGAAAACTCTTTTTGCCCCGAGCTGTAGGTGAAAACAATTTATAATTTTTAGTTGTTTTTTATAACAGATAATGATTTACAATTTGAGGTAATAGCTGCCAAACAAGCATGGTTCAGATGACATTGTTGGTTTGACTTTTAGTAAAAAATACCAACAAAATTTCAAGAACAAGTAAAAATACATAAGAGAATACAAAAAAATTTTTATCGAAAGGCTGGTTAAATTTTAATGATCATCACAATTATATCATCAGATGATCTAGCTGGCATACTATATTTAACCTTTTGCATAGATTTGTTGAGAATCACAGCAAAAAGTAAATGCATTGCCCTGCTGTTGTAACTCGTTGATATTATACTTTTCTTGCATGGCGCTTTTGTTTGCAAGCTCATTTGGCGAGACGAAACGAAGTATTTAGCAACGCGAATTGAATGCTGTATTGCTCTGTGAGATTTTGTAATTTTTAGATGTTTTTTACAACAGATGATGATTTGCACTATTAGCTACCAAACAAGCAACGATCAGATGACATTGTTGGTTTAAGCTTACTGTTCAATGCGTTTTTCTATTTAAATGTATTTTGCTTTGTTCTTGAAATTTTATTTGTGTCTTTTGCTAAAACATATTGAATAGTAAGCTCAAACCAACAATGTCATCTGATCCATGCTTGTTTGGTAGCTAATAAAACAGTTTATATTTTCCTATAAATGTGCATATAAAATGAATTGTATGATATTTTTTTTTTAATTTGATTTCGCTTAATTGGCTGATGCTATCAATTATTCGAGATTCTTTTAACTGACCCGTCGGATCGGCCATTTAGCTGATGGATAAAAACCTCTGCCATTTCCATTCTGTCAATAAAGTGGGGTCTACTGTAGTTGGGACTTTTTCTTCTTTATTAATTATCTGACCTTTTTTTTCAAAGTGTCAGTAAAACTTTTACTACTTTGTATGATTTTGTTTATTACTATACTTTTACCAGTCGACTTGCTCGCGGTGACATAGATGATAAACATATTAAATTTGGTGTTGGAACTATGCCTATAACTTTTTTTTTTTTTTTTTTCATTTAAAATATATTGTACATAAGTATATACTGATGATTAATCTAAAATACCAATCGAACTGTACATCACATTTTATGGTCCGATATGATCTCTTTTATTAAAATTATTTATACTCACTTAGGCCATTTTCATAATAAGTAATCAATTATATAGCCAAAATACTATGATTTGTTTTTAACAACAGAAAAGTAAATCAGCTCAAATAACTTGGCACAATTTGCATACATATAATTTATTTTGTACGAAAAACTGACAGTTGAGGTAAACAATTTATTTTTTTACAAAATAGTTAGTTGAGGCGTTTAAATTACAATTTGTTGTCTGTTGATGACCACTTTAGTCACACTTATCAGGCGTTAAAAGTAAAAAATTTTAATTGATGGATTGGGTGTAAAAAGGGGGCATAAACAAGTTAAAGTGCATTTTACACCTATCACTGATTTTGACACTTACTGCCATTTAGCGCAAGTTGCCTGCAGCTTATGAAGCTTATCGGGTCAATCAGTGTTGTCTGATTTCTGCTGAAAATTAACTGTTAAAGACGTAGGTACTAAAACTGTAATTTCTCAAAAAAAAAGTAAATTTTTAGGTGAAACTCTTTAGTTGAATGCATAAAGCATAAAGACTTTTTAGTCGTAGATCTAAAAAAAATCATCCTCAGTATCTGGTGTGAGATTGTTGTGATAAACGTTTTTATCTTATATAACGTGGGGTCTTGGAGTTGATTTTTTAGTAGACTTGGTCTACTGAATACGAAAAAAAAAAACTGAATTGCAAAATCACAGTTTTGATGTATTTTTAAAGTTACACATATCACATGAACAGTAAACAGCGTAGTTCATTTCTGCCAATGACATTGGATAGCCGTAATCTTCTTTGAACTTTACCTTCAAACTTTTCCATCTGGTTCAGTTCTTCCCAAGTTATCATACATTGAAGTTAAGGTGCATTAACTCCATATTTATACAGTTTAATCTCTTACATATATGGAGCTTAGAACCTTTGACATGAATGGATGATAACTCGGAATAAAGGAATAAATTGGAAAAATTAAAAGATACAGTTTAGCAAAAAACTTTATGGCTATTCGATGACATTGGCAGAAATGTCAAAACAGCAATTTTTATATTTTAAAGCATATTAGTATGAAGAGAATACATACAGTATGTATACCTTTAGAATTACCCAACGGGCAGAAATGAAGCTGCTTCCAAAAAGAGTGCAATAGAAGCACATCTCTGGTAGCATACAAAATTTTCCAAATTCTATTTTTTTATTACTTATAAAAGTTAATAAATCTACCAAAAGTTACAGAAAAATTACAAAAATTGTGAAATGGAACTTAAAATTTTGAAAAACGTATTTCATATGCTTCCACGGAAGCGTATTTGAAGCGTATTTCATGTGCTTCTGAAGATGTGCATCTCCGCTAGGGCATGCTGTGTTAAAAAAGATAAGCAGTGAGAACAGCACCTGGAGCAGCTTTTTGCTTCCCTAGAAGCGCTTCAATGCGCTTCCGTTTCTCGTTGGGTAGAGTCAATTCAAATAAATAAATAATGACTTTGTTAAATCAGAATTTTTCTTTTTTTGTCCCGTGTAATTTGAATCTTCAAAGTAAAATAACTCGATCAAATTTTGTAAGACAAAGATCTTGTGCATACTGATTAGCAAAAATCAATTTTGATCTAGAATCTTGGTCTTGGTAGTTTTTTGAGACCAAAAGTTGTTCTTGGTCATCAATAGGTACTTAAAAAAAATGCCTATCTTGGTTTGGTTTGGTGAAAAAAGAAGCCAGAAATGACCAGAGGTGAAATGGTTTATTTTCTGTGGATACATATTCATATTATGCAATTATTTTTTTTTTTTTTTTTTTTGTTATATAAATTATATAACATAATACACGCAATTTATTATAAATACCAGCAAAAATAGAATTTTAATTTAAGAGTATTTAGCTATAAATGTGTGTGTAGACGCAAGTACGTAAATACATTTTGTTGGAGTACTTAATTGTTGATATCAGCATTTAGTAAAAATTTTTTGTATAAAAATTTTGTTTTTCAGTGATGACTTTGCACAAAATATTTAAAATTGTTTTTAACAGAAATTAACTTTAAACGGAAGCAAATTATGTTTGACCCTCGCTCTCTTGAATAATTTTTTTTTTTAAAAAAAAGGTAAATGTCGTTACATATCTTTAAGATTCTTGATAATGGTTGACAGTAGACCATTAGAACAGTAGCAACAAGATTTATTGATAAGAAAACGATTTCCGTTGATTTTAAGACAGCATTTGATACTTTGAGCAGAAGAACCTTGCTGATCAAATTATCTCTGCTATGTTTAACGATGAAGAAGTTTATACAATTCCATAAAATCAGGTGTCCTACAAAGTTTTTAGAGTTCATTCTCAGGTTGATTACGACACTTTGTATGTTGATGTCTGAAGATATTATGCGATTGTATATTTGAATCTGTAAATGTTAAAATGGCAGAAGTCATGAATTTTGACATATTGATTGTTTTTGGAAATTCCTCCGCTATCGTCTTGTACTATAGCGGAGCCTGAAAAAAATGTTCCCTTGTCTGCACAGCCTATTGAAATATCGGTTTTATGGTAAAAAGGGCGGAAGTCATGACTAATAAACTTCATGAACACTTTACCGGCTATAATTTGGGTTAAGCTATTGACTATAGTGTCATATTGAAGAAAATTCCCACGAAGTATTTTTTTTTTTAAATTTTTAAAATGGCGGACATAGAATTTTGATGGATATTTTTTTTAAAAAGCTTTAACTTTAGTTCTATTTGTCCAATTGCAAATTTTTTGATGTCAGCCGAAAATTTACCAAAAAATAAATTGTTTTCACATTTTTTGATAATATGTGATATAAATTCTCCAAGTTTCAGCTTGAAACCACTTGCGTAACTTCTTATTCTGTAATTTAATTACTGTACTTGAAAGTACATTAATTAGTCTATTTAGTTACAAAATGTCTTTATTGACTTTCGCCCTTTGATCATTTGCCGGTTCAATTTAAAAGCTCTACTTTACATAGACGAAATAATAATTTCTACAAATGGTACTTTAGAATTATGCTAGTTAGGGCAGAGAACCCAGTGAAAGAAGATAGTAACATCATTGAGGTATTCATTGAGTTGAAATATATGTAATATGTAATTCAAATTTTCGGCATAATTTAACTGAGAGAAATAATGAGGAAATCTCTAAGTGATTTTTTGACGAAGGTTTTGGTATATAATATTGCACGACTGTATCGAAAAAATGTTAAATTTTTTTCCATTACTGATTACTTAAAAGTCATGCTATTTTGTTAAATTGTGAAACGTAACATTTTACGGGCACACTGAAATAATCAGTGGAAAAAGTGAAACAAAAATATGTAAGAAAAAAAAAAAATTATCTGAAATAGCGAAACGGAAATATGAAGTTATGCACTCAGAAAATTACTGCAAATAATTGAGATAAAGATGCGTGCGTCTAACAGATATAAGTTTATACATTCAAACATTATTCTACGCTTTCTTTCAATATTTTTCGTTATCATTTGATAACAAAACAATTTATTTTGAAACAACATAAATTCATTTCCCCGAGATGAGAAATGAATTTTAAGTTTCATCATAAGTTAAGTTGCAATCATAAACTAGTAAGGGTGGTATCTTTGGCCTGGCCAAAAACTAAATACCCTACACTGCATTTCAAGTAGGGGAAAGTGGGGAATCGTGGGCCATGGGGAATCGTGAGCCACCGCCACCTTTTGGCAGTATGTCGAGATAAATAGTTAGATGCAACTGTAATCGTTTTCTCTTAGCCTCAACTTATTTTTACATTGGTTGTTGACAAACGTACGCGTTTTATTTGCTTTGTACAATACTTGCCCAAAAAAAAAGTATCTGCAAAACTTTTTTTGCGTGTTTGATTTCCATCATTCTTGGACGAATTGCTACGACAAAACACAGGTAAATATGTTTTTAATTATCGTTAGACCTTTGCCTTTCAACATACAAAAGTAATTTTGCATGACACTTCAACAAGTCAATTACACGGCGTTGTTTTGCAAAAAGTAGCTTGTGGGGAATCGTGAGCCACTTCGTGGGCCACCCGTGTTTTGACAGTTTTCGTATCAATACACATTTGTATGTTGTGTTTATGATGTTTTGTGCAAAATGGAGGCTGTGAATCAATAAATAAAACAATAAATACATATTTTGTATCAAATTTTCCTATTTCTTTGTTAACGTATCTGATTGATCGTGCATAACCCTTCGTCTTCATTTTGTCGATTAAAATAACTTTACTTGTCATTTCAACTAATTCAATAAAGTTTTGCATCATAATTGTTTGATTTTTACTTAATTACGGCGGTGGCCCACGATTCCCCACCATTTTTGAAAATCGCAAAAACACTAATTTTTTTCAGACCACGAAAAGTCGGAAAAAACAAAATAGTTGTTAGAAAGTGTAATAGTCAAAAGTTAGCTAACTTCATGTAGAATAACATACCATATTACAATTTGCAAAATTTTTTTTTTTTTTTAAGATATTTAACAAAATAAAAACGTGGCCCACGATTCCCCACCTTCCCCTATATTATTAGAAGAGTATAAGAACAAATTGCTTATATGGGAAGTGCCACGCCCTCGTCTCCGAGCTTACCTTGATTTTGCGAAGAGCTTGCATTTACTGTTCTGAGTGTTTGAGTAAAATTCGGTTAGGCTTACGTAAAAACAAACTTTCAGTATAGCATTTTGAAACTTTCACTCATATGGGAGGTGCCACGCCCTCTAATCCTACTTCGCCTACTTTTAGCTCAGAGTTTGCAATTAATGTTCTTAGTGTTTAAGTGAAATTTGGTTGGATTATCTCAAAAAACACTTTTATTATATAATTTTGAATCTTTTGCTTATACGGGAGGTGCCACGTCCTTTTGTCCGAGTTTACCTAGATTTTGCGTATAGCTTGCAATTATAGATCCGAGTGTTAGAGTGTAATTTGGTTGGGTTATCTCAAAAAACGCTTTCAGTATAGCATTTTGAAGCTTTTGTTTATATGGGAGGTGCCACGCCCTCTAGTCCGAATTTACCTAGTTTTTGCTCAGAGCTAATACTTACTGTCCCTAATATTTATGTGTATTTTGCTTCTGTTATTGCAAATAATGCTCTCATTATTACATTTAGAATATAGTTTTTGTATGGGCGGTAGGCGTGTTCGTTGACCGATTTTGCTCATTTTCAATCCCCCGAGCTAACTTTTACGACGGAGGCAGAATACCAAATTTCATTGAAATATGTTGCTCAGTTTTCCCAAAAAATGTATTTCCACACACAGCCAGCCTGCCAGCCAGCCTGCCTGCCAGACAGACGGACATGGCCATATCGACTCAAGAGGTGAAGCTGATCAAGAATATATATACTTTTCCATACCTGCCACGCCTCCTTCTCTACGTTACAAACGGAAGGACAAAGTGAATATACCCTGGGTGTAGGGTATAAAAACAGCTATATAAAATAATGATAACACTGTAGTAAAATGATTAAATATTGAATTGTAATGTAACTAGTAAACCACCATTGCCTACCTTTTGTTTATAATCTCTCATTACTTGTATTTCTGTATACACAATGTACTTACAATACATATGTTAAGTGTATAACAGTTTAGTGTTTTTGATTTACAGTTTAACCTTTGTTAGAACTGTGTAATTTTATTATGTAGAAACATATTCTTAAAGCACATTTTCAGTATGTTAAAATTATTCATTAAGCATGTACCAATATTGATGGTACTTAAATAAAACATACATTTGAACTGAATAAGACTATTATTCTACCACAACACTGTTCGACACAAAAAAAAAAAAAACACATGAGAAAATCCAAAAAATTCTTAAAGTAGACGTTAAAAAAAATGCCCGTGTCTCGTGGTTTTTCCCCAGCACGACACATTTTTTTTTAATCGATTATTGAATTTTTTTTATCCACTGTACATGAAAAAACAATAATTCCGCATTCTTGTGTTAAATCGATGAATTTAACTATATGATCCTTACATTTGAGGTGTATCATGAGTTCAGCAAACTTATGCAGGATACTGCGGGAAATATTTTTGTAGAAAATTTTAACCCTGTACAACCCCCACATGTGGGTCATTTTTGCTCTTTTCTTAAATTTCTTAAAAAGGTACAAAAATGACACTTAAAACTGGGAATATTGAGTCAGTATGTACTACAGAAATATTTGCTATATAATTTCACTACCAGTTGCTGAACACTAAAAAAGCAAAATTTTATCTCGAAAGCAAAAAAATCGTTAAAGTCAGTAAGCAGTTCTAACAATAAATATTTTCCAAATTTCACCCCACTGTAAAACTCTAAAACTACAATTTGGACTAAACTCGTTTTCAAAAGATCATAACAAAATCACACAAGGATCATTTTCCTAGAACCCATTAACCCATTATATCCTGTTTTTATGGGTCATTTTGGCTCCTTTTTCTAAACTGAATGGGTTAAAAAAATTTTCCAAAAATATCCTACAAAACATTTCACTTAGAGTTACCAAAGACGAAAAATTCTTAAAACTTAAGGTAAGCGTGTCAGGGATGTAATTGTAATATGCAATGTGAAAAGTCCTAATTGATTTGAACGATTTTTTTGGTTTCAGACTCAAATTTCGACCTTTACGTGTTAAGAAACTAGTAGTGAAATTCTATAGCGAAAAAAATGTGACGTGCTGGAGAAAAACCACGAGAAACGGGCATTTTTTTAACGTCTACTTTAAGAATTTTATGGATTTTCTAATGTGTTTTTAAAAAAGTTCGAAATTGTCGAACAGTGTAATTCATCGAGACATACCTTTTTTAAAAACATCAAATTTTCTTAACCCTTTCGAACCAGTTGGGACAATATATCCCAAAAATTTTTGAATAAATACTTTTGAATAATATAACTCGGTTATGAACGTCACTTAAATTGAAGGAATTAATAAAATTAATCCCTTTTTTTAGAAACCACTGTTTTTTCTTATAACCACTCCAAGGACATTGTATCCCGAAAATTCAAATCAAAAACATCTGTTGGGAGTATAGACCGGAAGCGCCTCTGTCGATGAAAATTTGAATTTAGAGACATTTTACTTAAATTTAGTTTCTAAGATTAACCTATCACAAATATGGTGTACCACGCAGCTTTTTTCCGGGTCGAAAGGGTTAAGATAATTACTTAATAAGATTTTTTTGAAGCATTTCGTTCAGAAAATTCCATTTTTGGTTAAAGCTTTCTATCAAATATACGGTGTTTGAAAGTTTTACTACATTTGATTGAGCAAATGGAAAAATTTTAAAATTTCCCACACCTTCAACGTTGTCCGTCAAACTGCCACACCGCATGGTTAGGTCAAATGTGTGTAACTTTTCTTTCTCAAATTTTAATGAATAACTCACAATGAAGTATCTAACAAATAAACTTCAACAGAGTTTTTGCTTGAGATTTAATGCGCATTTATTCTTTTCTTCACGTAGTTGCAATTTTAGACGCAAACTCAAAAATTCATTGCACGCCGGCGCACAACACACCACAGCGCACTTAAAGTCCAAAGCCTAAGGCATTAATTTTGGATTAGTCTCCACTCCTAAATTCTAAGCGATACGAGATTGAGTTAAGAGAAAAGCAATGAGAAATGAGGAAGAAAGCCTATATCAAATGTTGAGGCATAACTTTCTTTGTAACCATTTTGTTAACAAAAAAAAAATTACCAAAACAAAATTGTTTTTGTATTTTTCAAATACAAGTTTTGAAGTGCTGAAATGTTGAATCGGTCGATAGTGTAGTGATGGTGCATTCATTGGTGGAATGTTAACAAAGTGGCCGAATTGAACTACAACGTAGAAAACAAAAACAAGTTCTACAATATGGAACTGCAAATACAGGCATAGCATACATAGTGGCATCTTCAGTCAAATTTAAGTTGTGCGTTACAAAAAAAAAAAACAACAGCAATGTGTTCCATCTGAAAATACATTAAAATAACTGGTTAACATCACGCAAAACCTCTTCACCTTCTTCAATGCAATTCAATTGATGTGGCGTTAATACGCAGCTTTTGGTCTCTTGCTGATTGATGCTTGACTTCTTTGGAATTTACCATCATTTCTAAAAAAAAAACCCATCTGCTTAAGAATGAAATACGCTAATACTATGTTCCAAATAGGGAAAATCTCACTCTTGACCATATTACAAAGATGTATTCCAGTTTTACTAGGCATCGGAAAAAATTTTTGCTAAGGGAGAGATATCGACTTGGTACGTGAGCGTTTATTCTCTATGCGGAAGTTGTGTCCAACTATGACAAAATCAGACAAATACTACAAATCTCTGAAAGGGAGTGAAAGTATCTATTTAAGGTAGCAACACAATGCTACTGGCAAAAAATAGGCGTGATTGAAACAGATAACACAAAATAATGTTTCTTAATTTCAGTGCAATTGTTAATTTTGATATTTCAATCACTGTAAAAAAAGTTGCTTTTGTGCAAAGTTTAATCAAGATTTTTATTCCATACAATGAATCTGCCCGCTTCACAGTGCTGAAATCAGCAGTTTGGATAGAACTTTGTTGAACTCGAAAAATTATTTTGTCTGGCACTTCTTTGACTCAAAACTAACCACTTTTTCATATTTTTGACCCAGGTTATCCCGGCGCATTTTTTTCTGCCGACATTTTTCGGTTTTTAATATAATTTCGATCGGAAAAACGGATTTTACTCAAAACAAAGGCGTCTTACGAAAAAAGTGTATGAGGCAAAATATATTGAGCATCGTGCAAGAAATGCGTGTGCATTTTTTTTAGAATTTTTTTGGTACATTTTATAATTTTTCAAAAAATGGTCATAAAATTAAAAAAGTTCAAAAAAAATTCTGGAAAAATTCAAATGTATTGGCACCAAATAGGAATGATAAGCAAAACACAGCTGCTAAAACTCGCTCACGAAAGCTCTACGACCGTTTTGTACACAATTTTGAATTCATTTTAATGGAAGACGCAACTTATGTCAAAGCAGACTTTAACAGCTTCTGGGACAAGTGGACAAGTTTGCAAAAAAAATATTTGGTTTGGCAAGCAATTTGTAAATGTGGTTTGAATAGCTCAGTATTTGTCACAACTGATACATCTAACAACCATATTTATGTGAAAGAGTGCTAACAGAAACGTCTGCTGAATATGATACGCCTTCACGAAAACCCTTTGTTATTTTGTTCAGATTTGGCGAGTTGTCGCTATGGCAAATTGGAAATGAATTGGTATGAAACTTAGGTTAGGTTAGATCCGGGAGATGAACATGTTGTCATCATTGACTTAGGCCTCGAGAAAGGGCCCATTGTATACCCGATACTAAGAGCTTTAGCAGAGAAAGTCTAAGAGAACCACTTGTGTACATTAGGGTGTCTCTTATTTGGGAAAAGTCAAAATTTTATGTCGCGCTCCCCCAGAATCGAAATACTTTGAGAAAAAAATGAGATCCCCCAAAGGACATGTTTTTTTAAACGAATTAACCTGTGCCACGAAGACATTCAAATTTAAATGAAAATTAACATAGATTTTATATACTTCTTGTTTTAACTTGCTGGGAATCACGTTGTTGTTTTCGGGTCGCTGAACACGATACAAGTGTCAAAATTAAATTTTGACAGCTGATTTCAAATCAAAACACCGAGAAATGGAGGTTAAACCGGTAGCTTGTGTCGACACGTGTAGCCGTTGACAGCTGTCAAAATTTGATTTTGACACTTGTATCGTGTTCAGTGACCCGAAAACAATAAGATACACATTCGATGGCGAAAAATATTTCAGGCAACGTGATTCCCAGCAAGATAAAACAAGAAGTATATAAAATCTATGTTAATATTCATTTAAATTTGAAAACCTGTCGTTTAGGGGATCTCATTTTTTTCTCAAAGTCTTTCGATTCTGGGGGAGCGCGACATAAAATTTTGACTTTTCCCAAATAAGAGACACCCTAATGTACATATATACTTCTAATGGATTTAAGACACACCTCAGATAGTGAGTCAAGCGATTCCAAATTGTATGTATGTATTTATTCTCCTTTAGCTCCTAGGAGGAGCATAGGGCCAATATGAAACTAGTGATGAGTAAAATTAGTCTTGGTCTTGGTAATTTTGCAAGAACAAGACCAAGACGCTGATATCATTGCAAGACCAAGACCAAGACTGCTATGGTCTTGGTCTTGGTCTTGCTCACGAAGATCATCAAGACCAAGACTTCTTTTTAGTTTTGCGAATTTATAGTTAATAGGTGTGTCACGCCCCTTTCAATCATAAAATCAGATCTCAATTTGAAATTTGGTGTCTTAAAAACCCAACTGCTTTGTAAAAATAACGTTTGGAAATTTTTAATACTCAACAATCTTTCGAAATTTTTTCAAGACCAAGACCAAGACCGAGACCAAGACTTTATGACCAAGAACAAGACCAAGACCAAGACTCAATATCAAAAGCAAGACCAAGAACATGACTTAATGTGCAAGAACAAGACAACGACCAAGACTGCTATGGTCTTGGTTTGCTCATCACTATATGAAACATCTCCATTCGTCGCGATCCCTTGCGATGACTTTGATCTCTTGCCACGACTTTCCCGATTCTTGGATTTCCTTTTCCACAGACCTTTTTCAGTTGGTTTTGGGTCTACTACGTCCAAAATTCCAAATTGAAATGACCAAAATTCTTTTTACGTCTAAGCGCAAGCGCTGGACATTCAGAAAAAGAAATGAAAGACTGTTTCTTCCATGCCAGGGTCTTTACAACTTCTACAAAGGACGCCAATGTTTGAGAAACCAAAACGAGATGCATAGATTCCCATGGCACAATGTCTTGTAATAGCTCCGATTAAGATCCGTACATTATGTTTCTCCATTGCTATTAAAAATTTAGTACGATTTATACTATATACGTATGATGGCCAAATAGATCTAATATGATTGCAAGCTTGAAGATTTGACCATCTATTGGTATGAAGAGAATGGGGTCAATGTTGTATCGAAAAATGCAAATCCTCCAAATTGCCCGGAGCTTCGGCCAATTGCAAAATACTAGGCTTATAATGAAGAGAAAATTGCTAAGAACATAGAAAGTTGTCAAAAATGAAAAGTAACTAAAACAAAAATGGATCAAGGCATCATCCTAGGTCAATCAAAGTGATGTGCAGAGCCGAATGGCAGGTGCTAATTCAAAGTTACGATATTTTGCATATATCTGAGCAAATTATTTCATTTTCTTAAAGAAATACCCGTGAGCTTCAAAAGATGTATTCCTTTTTTTTTTTGGTCTAAAATTAAACGTTTTATACCCATTTTTTGTCGACTACTTTTTTTCGAGTACATACTTTATTTATCAGCTTTGTAAACTAGAATCGATTCAATCGATGAAGTGAATTGAAATGTTTCGGTGAAAATGAAAGTGATACTTTTTTAAAACTTCACAGTTTCACTGAACCCGAATCGACCGCCAGAAGTGCCAGAATCTTTGGGTTGAAAAAAGTTCAAACGACCCGTGCACAGAAAAAATCTTCTTTAAAATGAATATCCTAACTTTTTCCTCAAAAACACCATTGGCCATGTTGAACATTCATTTTCGAACTTACGCAATCAATGGATATAATCAAAATTGTATACTGAAAATTGCATCTTTACGTATTCAATATTTATTTGATTTTCCCCATTTATGATGCAAAAAATATTTAATTTTCTCTCGTACCAAAGTTTCGTAAAAATTTTCTGGTTCTTCCAATCGGTTGATGCTATAGAAATACAAATCGTACTGCGACACTATATACACTCTTCGCCATTCCCTCCGATCACTAGTCTATGATTCATTTTCATAAATAAATTTAAAGCTTTGAATTGTTTTAGTAGAGTACGAGTTTTTTTTTAATTTATCACAATATTTTTTACAATTAAATAATAAATAAATTAGTTATGCTAGCAGAAACACTTCACGGTATTTTAACCAAGACTAAATAAATAACTGTTTGGTTGTTGTTGCTCTTGTCGTGCCTTCCACAAACTCCTTACAAAATTCTCAACGGTCGGTTCACTATTTGACTTGAAACGCGTTTTACGTTGTACTTTTCGTGTGCCCTTACGTATTTGACGCATCATTTTACGTATATAACGGCTGAATGTACTTCTGCTTAACACGCGAGAATCCTCGTCATCACCATCATCCTTAACAACATACTCGACGTCGTCATCACGGTCCGCTGCTGCAGGTGTTGCCATTCTACCCATTGGTCCCAATGGATTATATAATGAATCTTCTACTGGTATGATATCCAATTTAGTAAAAGGCACCATTGGACCATCAATTGGTGAGAATGCAAGTATGTAATAACCATGCGCACGTGCAGTACGTTCACTACCACCCTGCTTAGGTTCATCAAAATTATCAGTTTCAGAACGTGGCTCAATCTCAGCTTCATCAGCAACAGTACCTTTTGGTATTTCAACATCTTCAGTTATTTCCTCATTTTCCGTTGGGAATGAGATCATTTTTACAATCTCTGTTATTTCAGCGTCAGTAAGTGCTTCAGCTGCTTGCTTAAGTGCTTTTCTTTGTTCAACATTACGACCAGTGCGTTGTTGAGTTTCCATCACTGACGCCTTAACATCATTATTATCTTCTGCCACTATCGATAATTCATCGCCCAATGTCATTAGTTCGTTAATTTCCTCTTCTGTTAGTTTCATTTCGGTGACTTTAATTTTTTCATCGCCTTTGCTGGTTGCTGCTGGTAAAGTGTCATCTTTCACTGGTAACTCCTGTGGTTTTTGCACTTCAACTGTTTCGGCCTTGTCCTTGTCCTCAGCTGCTGCTATGCATGCGGTAACAAGGGCGGCGATAAGTAACAATCGCATGAATTCCATTTCAAACGCGACAACACAACTAAACGTTTAACAATTTCTCACTAACTTTTATACCTTTTGCTAATGTGCTCTGGCCTAAATGACACCACCACCAACCACTACCAGAGTGATGACAACAAAACGACGCGTCGTTCATCCAGTTAACTACTCAAAGAAGAAAGTGTAAAATTTACAAATTTGGAATGATGAGACAAACGTTGAATCGATCAGTGCTGGTGGTCATCAAAGAGCTTTTGTTTTTCCAACTCTGCGAAATTTCACTTTCTACGTAGGTAGAGTAGGTAGATACAATCTTCTGACTCATTTTTAAACTTTGATATCTCATATTGTACGGTGTTTTTCATCATAATTTATGTATTTTATCATAAGTTGGACCAAATTTCAACTTTTTCTAATGAAGCGCTTTATTGATATAGCATGCTGTGTTATGCGAAATCGTTAACGAAGTATGGTAATTTATTCCAAATTCAGATACATTGTAAATACACAACAACAACAAAAAGCAAGAGTGATGATGTCTCAGCGGGCATCATCAGAAAACACTTACATAAGTTATATTGTATGTTTTTGCGTCTGCAGTGCATATTATCAAATTGAAAAAAAATCGATTCAACTTTTGGTATAAAATAAGAAAGGATTACATGAAATGGATAAGGACTTTAAGTATTTTGGATTAAAAATTATTTGCCTAAAAATAGCGGATGGTCCAAAAAAATAAAAACTAAAGTGAACAATTTTAATATCACCATAGCAAGGAAAAAGAATCGCTAATAGAGGGACTTTGGCTGATAGGAAGCAAAAAATTTCTTTCTACTCAATTGTCGTCTAATAACAACAATGTGAGGCTCAGAATACACACAATAACTGGCCAACAACGTGAGGTTCAGAATTCACATAATAATTGGCCATTTGTACAACTCCACGACTTGGGGACCTTTCACCACTTCTCTGCATAATCGCCTTAAAGCTAATAAAGCCTTCTACTCTTGCAAAAATTATGATTGGTCGTACTTGGGGCTTAGAGGCTAATGTCACACATTTGATATAATGTTGTTTAGTTAACCCAATATTGCTACATAGCGTATTTATCTGGTGGAACGCACTCGAAAATAAACCTCTCTTAAAGCCATTAGAAAGAATTCAAAGAACTACATCAGCAGAATCATTAAATGTAATACTTAATGCTACCTATCAACTTATATACATGCGAAAGGATTAGCCTTTAAAACTGCACTCCGACTGATTAACACTGTCTGTAAAAATTTACTGACTATTGAAAACGAACACTTCAACTACTTAGATATGAAGTTCTCTGTTTACATTAAATCAAGAGATTTCTGGGATAACAGAGCTTCATACTCATCAAATTCTATTAATATGCACACGGATGGCTCAAAAGAAGAAGCAGGAGTGGAAGCTGTGATGTTCATTCCAACCTATAATGCAACACTAAAGTATAAATTGCCACGAGGCTATTGGAGTTGGAGGCGATTAGTATGGCGACGGTACATATGATGGCGAGCAGTGGTGTCGATTGCACAAGTTTTTATGTTACAGGTCAAAGTGGCCATAAGTTCCTTAAAAGCTATATAATTAAATCCAATTCAGCCATTCGATGCAAAATTTACATTCAACCCTCAACAGTAAGTTTGAAACATGCCTCGAATGGGAATCTTGTCACTACAGCATAGAGGGTAAATTGTTGATGAACAGGCAAAAGCGGGTATCTTCCACGAAGGAGAAGCGTATCACTTGAAATTGCCAGGATCTGCGGTTGTCCAATTTCATTTTATCCTCTACCACTGTCTGTCCTCCGTTTTAAGTTTTTTCCTATAACGTCAGGATCTTAAGTTATCCTTGCTCAAAAATACTAAAGTCACTGTTTTATGCATTCTTAAAGACAAATAACAAAAACAGTAAATAGTAAAATTAGGTTTTTGTGAATGGATCCGGATTGCCAAAAGTACTCTCAACAAGCAGGTCCTTAACAATTTTTCAATTGAATTCCTACCTTCTTGTATCTTGTATGCATGTATTCTCCTTTAACTCCTAGGAGGAGCATAGGGCCAATATGAAACGTCTTCATTTGTTGCGATCCCTTTCCTTTTCCAGTGACCTATTCCAGTTGGTTTTGGGTCTACCACGTCCTCTACTGCCTTGTGGATTCCGCTCAAGAGCCTGGCGACATGGGAGGCACTGTCTACGAAGACAAGTTAAAACGCAGCACGCCACTCACATGATTGTTCGACAATTACTCTAAGGGTGTTGATTTGATCCAAGCATGATCGGTTTGGCCGGAATCCTGCTTGTTGCCTTCGGATGGCCGAATCAAGTTTTTCGCTTACCCTTCTTAGAAGCAATTTTCTCAGTTCTTTGATGGTACTGAGAGCAAAGTTATTCCTCTAAAACTTCGGCACTCGCTTAGGTCATCTTTTTTCGGCAATTTGACTAGCATGCCATTTAGCCAATCTTCTGGCAAACGCTCTTCGCTACAGATACTGGAAATCAGAGGATGAAGAATCTAAGCTGATGTAATGAGGCATGCTTTTAACAGTTCAGCTGTTATTTGATCTATACCGATGGCCTTGTTGTTTTCATGCTTTGGATAGCTTTCACTATTTTATCGATAGTAGGCGGTCGTGTTTGTATTCGACTACTACATGGGCGATTCTACAGAAAAGTTGTTATTTTGACAAGAAAACCAAAAACTAAAAAAAATGTTGGATTTTATATAACGGTAAAGGCATACTTCTAGAACAAACAAAATCTATGTAATGTTTACTAACATAAAAACTTAATAACCAATAGAGCGGCATATGCCTTAAAACAGCGACTTTTGCACTTTGCAGCAACGATAACTCAAAATCCTGACCTAATAGACCAAATCTAATTTTGGAATTACGTTCAACGGCAAAAACGTACGTGAGGAAACATATGTCTGTATTTTCATACTTTTTTTTTTTTTTGTGTATCAAGCTATGTATGTGAAGAAATCTGAAAATTTGTTGGGCCACACATAGAAAAAAAAATAGTAGGGGAATGTCGTATAGGTTGGGACGCCGTATAAGTTGGGACAGCCGTTTTTCTTGAATTTCCGATACTGGCGACACCTATGTTTCAACTATCGAAGTAAAGTCTGTTTATAACCTAACGTTTCATGTACAAAAAATCGCAGAACTCTTGTTGATTATGTTCATACCAAACAAAGAGTAAATTGTCATATCAAAAAGATCTTCTCGATAGTTTCTGCGTGTTCGTAATTGCCGAATTTAAATCAATTGTTTCGTGTAAGTGTGTTCAATGTGTCTTGTATTCAGTGTATTTTTATTGCGTGAAAGAGTAATTGATAAGTATTTAAAAAACAAAAAACCAATTGACAGCACTAGGGATCCAACCATGTTCCGCCCGTGTGATAGATAGAAACTTATTCTCTGCATTACTGGCCCATATGATGAAGAGGTATAAAATTTGTATATTAAGCGAATGTCTATCTATTTTTACTTGAATCTTAAAGTCGGAATGGCCTTATAATTTTATGATATTTACCTAAAGTATAGTTCGAACACAAAAAGTTGTAAAGTCTAAATCAAAATAAATTAAAAATTGTAACACAGTTTTTTGAATGAAAGCATATTTTACTCTACATAAACTCAAATCCACACAGAGCCAAATCGACCAAAAAGAAAGTCACATCAAAATCATAGAGAAAAACTATTGTAATATAAATTTCTGTAGCCTTTTATATGAAAATATTATAGTATTAAGAAGAAATCTTCTTACTTTTGTTCGATTTTATGTTGCCATAATTCGGCTACCAGGTTTTCCATACGCGTCTATTTAATGAACAATTGGAACTTTTTCGATGACGACCCATCATATTTCATTCTGTAAGAATAAGTGGATGGTAGAGATGATTTATATAACAAAATAAAATTACTTACATTGTATTTTCTTAAATGCCTGAGTCCTGCCGTCATACTCCAAGCAAAATAAATAAATACATAAGAGTTTTGTCAAATCAAAACAAAAAAAAACATTTTAAACGATTTTCTCCTTAAAACTAGAAAATAATAAGTTTCTCACGTTACTTACATCTTACATGTTATATTCCATATAGAAATGATGCGAAAATCTTTTAAAAATTTAAAGAAGATTTTCTTAGTAAATTCATAGAGATTTCTCTATGGAAAATTCATATCTATACTAATATTATAAATACGAAAGTAACTCTGTTTGTTTGTTACCTTTTCACGCCTAAACCGGCAAACCAATTTCGATGAAATTTGGTATGGAGATAATAAGAGACCCTAGGATGGACATAGGATAGTTTCTAAATCTAAAATGTGCCTTAAAAGGGATGAAAAGAGGGGTGGAAGTTTGTATGGCAAATCAATAATTTCTTGAATACGTATATTCTCAATTCACATAGATGGCGTAGATTTTGATGTTGTTTACATTTTGAAAAATAAATAAAATTTGAAAAACAAATTAACAAAAACGTATGTGTGTTTCTGTTTTAACAGCAGGGCAAGCCGCGCTGAAGCATCTTTGCATGCAAACAAGCGCATCTTTCGTGCTGAATGCTCCCTTCCATTTTGTATAGGCATATCCATCTCAAGTGTATGAACAAGATGCGCTTCCCCTTCCTTTCCACCATAAAAGGAACGAGATGCGCTTCCTCTTCCCTTCCATTGGGAAATAAAGAAGATGCGCTTCTTCTTTCTTTTTTCGTTCCAAAAATATATGAGCTACATATGTAAGTGAATAAAATTTTAAGAGTGTTATAGAAGCAATGGCATAAGGGCAAGACCATCTAATTGCTGTTAGGGCACGCCACGCAACTCAAATAACTGCCGAGATCATCAAACAAGGTCAAGCAAAAAGGTGAAGTAACTTTTATGCAAAATTCCGACACTTCAGAATACGACATATTGCTGAAAATCTACTATGCAAAGACTAAAAGAGTGAAGTAAGATGAAGACCTACAGAGTTTTAAAAGTACCAGGCGACACAGATTAAGGCAGATTTCAATCAGCTACCGGGACATAAATTTTACACCTGCACGAAAAACAGGGAGGTACAGAACAAATTTAGAGAAAAGAAATCACAGAATTTCCCAAGTATAGTAGGTATGGTTTGGCAAGCCATATGCACATGTGGACTGGGAAGTAGTTTTTTTTTTTGTAACATAGGGTATAAAAATTTCGAAAATTGATATTGACGAGTGTCTTAAAAAACGTCTTTTGCTATTTTGCTTGCCCTGTTTTAGTAACCTCTGACTATTCTAAAGCTATTTTAATATAACGATTTAAGTAATAATTTTGATTTTAGTTTATTTTAACATCATTTTTTATTTTAAACGTATTTTCCATAGTCCCTTATTAGTTAGAGGTTTGTTTTTTAAAATTGTGCGGACATTTTAAAATTTATCTGGTGAAATTTGGGCAAACTTTACAAGTTATTTTGATAAAATTTGGCTGAGGGGTGGTGACTCTCCATACCTTGCAATGAGGTTGGAGAAGTTCCACGCCCACTTTTTTCACAATTAGAAGCATTTTATTCAATATTAAAAGGCTCTTTCTAATAGCTAGGATTCTTATGTGGTATGTCGTTATGTTCGTTAACTCGAAAAATGGCGTGACATTACAAAAAAAAAAAAAACAAGTGAGTGTGGCACCTCCCATACAAGATCAGTAAATAAGAAAATTTGATCAAAACTTGATGTGAAGAGAGGTATAAAAAAAATAGCCCAAACGTAGGAAAAAGTAGAAATAGCACATTTGCGCTCTTCAAAAAATTAAGTATTGGATATAGGATTCTTTTTAATTCTAGAATATTTTGATGTCTTAGTGGTATTTTGAAGTCCCATAGTTTTGCATTCGTTAAAGAAGTCCATAACGCTACCATAACTGCAAAAATCTCAAAATGGCAAAAAGTGGAGGCAGGACTATAGCGCTCTAAGGTATCAATACTAACTACAAAAAATTTACAAGATTGCGGACATAAGTGGAGAAAACCGTATGGTACCCTCATCGAAGCAACTGTACGAATCTTAATCAAGGGTCTTAAGAAAAAATAAAATATTTTATAGGAAATAAATATTTGTTAATAGCTTTTGGGTTAGTATTATGTTTACTTTTTATTCTACCCATAAATAAAAAACAAATAAAAAATTTAAAAAAATTCATTAACGATTTTTTAATTGATAAAAAGCAAAGTGTAAAATAAATGCATCTCATACCTCACATTTTGATATGTTCGTTTGTGAATGTTACCATTTCACTCAAATTTTTATAATTATTTAAATATTATGAAGATTGATGCAAGTTTGGAGAAAAACTAGGCTATTGGAAGTACAAATGCTGCGCAGACGAAGTCGCGGGTAAAAGCTAGTTGTTTTCTATTTTTAATAGGAATTCATAGTAAAATGGGTTAATACGACAATCTTCTTGTTTTCAGGGGTAATTTTTTGCTCTGTGTAGGCAATTTGGAGTAAATACTATTTTAATATTGAACTAAGTATATTTTATTTGTAAATAGAACTATACGGAACCATGAAATAGTTCATACGTAAGGTAATTTATGTTTGAAATTTAGTGTTAACTTCTATATTTAATTTGTTTACTATCCGAGTGGAGTAAAAATTATTAGGCGGATTTTTCTCCGTGCAGAATCACCTACAATTTCAAGTTGATTTTCTGTATAAAACAGAGTGCGCGCATTTCGCATTCACTAAGCATCGCGCATAATGACTGAGCTTTGTGGAGACTCTTTGCGCCATGAGGTAATTGGAGTTGTATAGTGTGTACAGATAGACATTTTGATTTTACGTGTAATATCCTCATTTATATGCATCTTTTTTTTTTCTTTCCCGAAAACTTTCACTTTCATTGCGTTAATTGCGCAAGTTTTGTGTCATTTCTTTTATTCATATGCTTTTTTTTACAGCAATTGACATTAAAGTTATGAAATCTCTGGCTAAACGCACATTTAACAATCCGTACCATATAGCGTTTAATTGCGTCAATGATGTCTTGCCAGCCTCAAATGACAAAAAACAACTTTGGCAACAAAACCACAATACAAGCGACCAACCACAATATCATCATTAATGTTGTTGCCTCGTTGCATGCAACAGAATTTCCATGTCGCAATCAATAATCCTAATCGCAGTCATTGCAACTACGGGTATGACCATAAATCTATCCTCAATGTGTGAGCAGGTTGATTATACATACGCGTACGAGTACATTTTCATTAATAGGCAAGTACCCATATTTTGGTGTCTTCAGCTGCAAGTTTAAAAGTCATTTCGAATGTGTTGATCATGTTTGACTCAAAACACACACGTGATCATGTCGTTTAGATCGAAAACTTTCATTTTTAATTGATGATAAAAATTTAAAAAAAAAAGAAAACAAACAATTCAATCGCGGAAAATACTGTGCAAATGTTTGGTAATATTTTTACTTAAAGATGTAAGTTTCAAACTCCATCAAGCTTTGTTCTGGAACATTTTTCTATGATCTAAACTTATACGTATGTATATGCGTAGCAATGCTTGTTCCTTTTTCCATACATCCTTGCACTTTAAGTCTTTCTAAGGAACTCCGCTGTTGTCTTCTATATTCACAGCATTTTCCCTGTATTGCATGTACCACATATTCCAAAGACTCGTGTATCAAATTATTAATCCTTTGAAACATTTTGATTTCCATATTACAAAGATACAGGTATATTTCGCTGATTTTAATTTTAAAATCCATTTATGACAACTTTATATTTTCGTACAGAATAATCATAAATACTAAAAGTAAACTAAATCCTACAATACAAAATAATAAATGTTCCAGGAAGTTTCATCATAAAATTGTGCACATTTATTGTCTATAGTGAATAAATTGGAAATTCCGAAACATGGCCTTTTTCGGATTTCCTATTTTACATCGCTACAAGTTGCAAGAGGTATTGCAAGATTCGCAAGATTCAACACAGGTAGAATACAAATTTCAGCAGAATACACGATCCCTTTTCAATAGTTTTTAAATAGAACGCATTCCATGGTCACATCCTTAGTCTATTTCTACGTTAAGTTGCGAACGTTTGTGTTCCGTGTCCAGTTTTTTTTTTTTTTTTTTTTTCATTTGGTGCTTCAAGCAGCTGTTTAAATTTTGTGAAAATTTTCTAAAGAAAAACTGTTTTATAAAATAAAACTAAAAAAATATGGTTAATTTCGATTTTGAAAGTCTTGAGAAGGATATAGAAAGATTTACTTCTGTCGATGAGCGTGAGTTAATTAATTTTATTTCATTATTTGTTATTATTTTTTCTATTGTAAAAAGGCAAAACAGTTGAAATCAATTTAAAATACATTAATTTAAAATTAGATTATTCTCCAAAATTCTGGGTGCAATACTCGCTTTTGCTACTTGGCGATTTTCCAGTACATATTTACTAGGTCTTAATATGTTATATTGGAAAAGGAATAATATGGACTAACGGATATAGAACAGAAACAAAAAAAAATGTCTAACATTTTTATCTTAACTCAATTTAAGATGTGATTTTTTCATTGGTAGATATCGTTGGCTTATGCTCCTCCTAGGAGTTACAGGAGAATACAAACATACCGATATCGATGCCTCTTACGAAAAGTCGAATGATTTATTTGCCTTACGAAAACTAGGACATAAAATAATAATAATAATAATAATAAAAACTGTCGAAAGGACAAAGGATTTCACTTAAATACACTCAAAAAATGATCCGCAAAAAATTATTTTCAAACAGCACAAAGTGATAATAGTCCCATCAAAAAATACAATTTGTTCCAGTAATTCAATTATTTTACTGAATTCTAATAAAAAAGTAAATCGACACAAAATAAGTCGAAAATATAAAATTTTTGATATCTCTCTACGTTCTTGAGATATCGAGGTTCAACGAATACGATAAAACTGAAGAAATTTCAAAAAAAGTTCGATTGACGAAGTTTTCACATAAAACAACCAAAAATAATTCGAAAAAATTAAATGAAATTTTTCGATATCCTGATTCATTTTCGAGATATCGATACATATAATACGAGAATATGAAGAAATTTCAAGAAAAGTTGACCATATTTTCGCATAAAACGACACAAAATATGTCGAAATAGAGTGGGCGGTCTTGCGTATGCAAAATATGAGCACCGATAACAAGGCTCAATTTCTTATACATAGGTAGAACCTCAATTAACAAAAAAATATATGCTGCCAGAATTTGCGGTAGTCCATTTTTTTTTTCGTCCCCTACACCCATTCAGTCCAAACATGATTTTCCTTTCTGGGTATTTATAACCATTCATGGTGAAATGGGATTTCCTTATTATGAATCTGAACTTGGTCGCGTCAGGATTGCTCAAAAATGCAAAAATCACTGATTTGAGGTCTATTTACATAAAGATATATAGCAAAAACAACATATAGTCAAATTATTATTATTTTTTTTTTTTAAATGATTCGGATAGCCAAAATTATCCTTAACAAGCCGTATTCATGTCATTTTTCAATTGAATCCCTACTTTTCAAGTTATAAGCCTTTAAAAAAATGTATCGCTCAATAATATAGATTCCACTCAAAAATACTTATCCAAAAAAAAAAAAAAACATCCAATGAAAAACATCCAAAAATAAAAACATCCAAAAAAAAAAACATCCAATAAAAAAATGTCCAAAAATAAAAATCCAAATCATCGATTTTATTAAATTGAGTTAAATTATATTAATCGAAAATGAATGCTGGACATTTTTTTATTGGTTTTTTTTTTGATGTTTTTTTTTTTTTGGTGGTTTTTTTTTTTGATATTTTTCATTGGATGTTTTTGATAATCACCAATAATATACAAAGGATTTTTCCGGACAAAAAATTACACAAATTAAAATTTTATTATTTTTATCAGTAACATATCTTCGGCCCAATTCTCTTATGTCCCATACGCATGTTAGTGTATTTCGAGAAAATCGTAGAAGTAAGTTTGATTCTTAATAAAAAAATTGGTCCAAAAAAGTTCTATTGAAATTCAAACTAAAGTGTTTGCTGATAAATTGGCTAACTCAGTGCCATATTTCAATAATTGGACTAAAGTATTTTTCGAGATATTTGATAAAAAATTGTCGCACCTCAAAAAAACATTCAATATTTCTCAGAAACTACATATAAGAGACAGATACATTCTGACAACAGCATTAGAAAGATCATATTTCAAAACATATGGAATAAGTCTTAAGTCCAAATGTTAAAAAGTGTCGATTGGCAAAAGAGCACTAAGAAAATTTCCAGTCCTTGCCGATCAGAATCGGATAAAATATGGCAGGTCTATTTTAGAATTAGTGAATGAATCTACATAAAAAGTTCCTTCTAAATTTACAGAAAACAAATTCCATTTATTCATTCATTAAATCTAGAACGGTCCTATCATTTTTTATCCGATCTTAGTCCGCAAGGCTCGAAATTTTTGTAAAGAAATATATTTATTACTGATTAAAATAATAACATATAAATTTTTTTGATTTTTTCGGCCCAGTTTATTCTTCGAAAGTACAGAGACAAATTGTAAAAAATATTAAATGGAAATGTAAAAAGTTGGAACAGCAAAAAATACCAGTGAGCTCTGTGATATTTGCCTAGGATACACTTCAATTATTACTGTGTGACATTGTAAAAGATTTAAGTGAAAAATAATTTTAACTAAAACAATCAACGATAGGAAAAAAGTGCTACAGTAGCTCAGCGGTTAGAGTGCGCCTACAAACACATAGTTCTTAAATTTGATACTCGCGCCATAAACATGTGATTTTTTTTTTGTAAATTTTTACGGGCGCACAGTAAAAATTACTGGGATTTTTAATGAATTTTTACGAAAGAAAAAATTAATTTGTTTAGCCCATAAAGAGAAGTGGGATTTTATGAGTAGTTTTAATACATTATTTAAGTATCCGGTGGAGAAAGGATTCATATAACTATATTGCTTAGGAGATTTTGAGCCAAGAACTATTTCGTCAGTTCGAAGAAATATAGTGAAATTTATGTAATAGGATCTTATCCTTGGGTCTATTTATTTTTTATACTAAAATTTTATTAATTTATGCAAATGTTATTTAAATTCACTTTCCAACGATGTACTATATACATATCTGTAATCAAATAATAATTACTTTGACCATGAATAATCACAAAAAAATCCGATAAGCCCAGAATAGAAAAAACACATTTGCACAAGTTTAGTCATTACTCGTGGTTAAATTTCTGATTTGATTACACAATATGACAAATATATTTAATATTATCGTTAGCACTTTTTAAGAGTATGACCCTTGTATTGTGCCGCAATAAGTTTCATAAAAATTTCCAAACTAATTGGCATGTGCATATTTTAATTTACTTATCAAAACCTTCACAATATTATTGTTTAAACAATTGTCCCAACATAATAACATAATATCTTTTTTTTCATTACAGATCTTCAGTTAGCAGCTGAACTTGGTAAGACGCTTCTTGAACGCAACAAAGAGCTGGAACTTTCACTGAAAGAACATAAAAATACTGTGGAGGAACAGGAGCAAGAAATTGTGGTAAGTTTTTATGGTTGCATTAAATGTTATTACGAGAATATTGAATAATTCACAAAAAAAAAAAATCGATTTTACCTTAAGACTCATTGTTCATAATTAAATTTATGGGAGGGTGACTATGGACGATTTTTATACCCTACACCCAGGGTATATTCAGTTTGTCCTTCCAGGTATAGAAAAGTATATATGAGGGGTATAGAAGCAAAGGCGACAATCTCCATTTTTTTTATGAACGTGTTTCATAGTGTTTGATCACAAGCTAGCATCAAATGCAACTAGATGTCATTATCAAACATATCCATGATCAAAGAAGAGACTGTCGTCTTTGGTTCTGTACCTCTTTGATCGTACCATCTTCTTACATTTGATGATGCTTTGTGGTTAAACACTAAGAGACACGCTCAGAAAAAAAATGGAGATTGTCGCCTTTGCTTCTATACCCCTCATATATTCTTGATGAGCGTCACCACCTGAGTCGATATTGTCATGTCCGTCTGTCTGGCGGGCTGTCTGTGTGTGGAAATATTTTTTACGGAAAAAATAACCACGATAATTCGATGATATTTGGTACAGTGGCTTTGTCGTAAATGTTAGCTCGCAGGATTGAAAATGAGCGAAATCGGTCAACGAACACGCCTCCCGCCCATAAAAAAAAACATTCAAAATGCAATAATAAGAGCAAACTACACATAAATTCTAGCTATAGTAAGTACAAACTCTGAGCAAAAACTTTTCGAATTCGGACTAGAGGGCGTGGCACCTTCCATATAAGCAAAAGCTTCAAAAAGTTGTTTTTTTGAGATAACCCAACCAAATTTCACCCAAACACTTAAAACATTAATCGCAGGCTCAGAGCAAAAACTAGGCAAATTCGGACTAGAGGTCATTGCACCTTCCATATAAGCAAAGTTTCCAAATGTTATACTGGAAGAGTTTTTTGAATAATACTCAAAAAAATAAATGCAAGCTATACGCAAAAACTAGGTAAACTCGAAGAAGAGGGCGTGGCACCTCTCATTTAAGCAAAAGTTTCAAAAATCTGGTCTGAAAGCTTTTTTTAAGATAATAAACCAAATTTCGTGCAGATACTTGGAATAGTAAGTGCAATATCTAAGCAAGCACTTAGTGAATTCAGTCAAGAAGGCGTGGCACTTCCCGTGCAAGCAAAGTTTTTAAAATGCTGCAGCATAGGGTATATTATATTTGGCCAGGCCAAATGTAACACCCTTACTAGTTTTAATTTTTGATTAAATTTAGAATCCACCCGAAAAGTCCAGTCTTATAGGGTAATACAACGGTTAAACTTCCCAAATCAAGTTAGAATGCTAAAATCGATTTTAACCGATTTTTTTTAAAAAAAAAAACTTTTGTATATTTGGACTTCAGTGAATGAATTTGCATAAAATAACCTGGAGTGAGAGAAGGTTTGGTTCTAGCAGAGTTCAATACCGTGGTTAGCTTGTGAGGTTTCATCATACATCGATTCATATGTATTTATAGGCTTATACACGTCACGTCACAGGCTTAAGACAACACATCGCTTAAGACCTAAGCGATGCACAGTGTCTCGTTTTAGTGTGCTAGACGTGACAAATTCAAAATCTCAATTTTAAATTTTTGTATGCAGAAATGTTTAAATGTGCCCACTTACCTCCAAAAATTTATTTTCATGTTCTTTGCTTTACACTTAGTACATATATTTGCACTTCAAAATTGATATTTTGAATATAGTAAAATTTAAAAGTTTTTTGTTCCGGTAAGCGTTTCAACTAAAACTAAGAAAAAAAAAACCAAAATTATTATTTACATAGTGTTGCCACAAACACTTTTAACAGAATTGCAATTTTTTCTGCTTTTGAAATTTTTATTTTTGCTGTATATTAGGCTAAAAATCTATGAGCACCGGTCCGCACCGGGTAGAGATGTACACTTTAAAAAAATATGTAGTTTTTTGTTGATGACACGTGAGGTTTAAGTTCTCGCAATTTCTTGCAAAAAATTTTCGCCATACTAAAAAAATTGTACCAGATTTTATAATAATAGCTACACTAGGTGCAAAGGTAAAATATTGCAAATGTTTTTTAAGCGGAGGGTTCCAGCGGCCCCTCTTTTAATTTTTCCCATGTTGCTTAAAAGATTTCACGTACATCCATGTACCAAATTTTATAATGATAAAGGTACATAAATAGAGTAGAAAGTATAAATAGCAATTGATATGTTTTTGTATGAGGGGTGCAACGCCCCCTTGTTCAAATTCCTCCAATTTTTTGCAAGGTGTTTGATGAACGCAGCATACTCCTGTATACAAAGTTTTGTAATGGTAACTGCTACAGGTGTTGAGATATAGCAGTTGATGTGTTTTTTCGTGTGGGGGTGCAACGCCCCCTTGTTTAACCTTAGAACCGTGCATGGTCTGGCCAACCTATTTCCGTGTATCTGGGCACTCAGTGCCCATAGTGCATTTTGTATGGGAATTACAGGAAAGTTACAAAAATTTTTTACAAAAACTTATGCTTTTTATACAAATATATATTTTTTATACATTTCGTATTTTTTTATTGAAAATTTATTCATTTAGTATATAGAAAAGGTGTATTTTGTTGAAAAAAGTATGTAAATAGAATAAAAGAATTAAAAATTTAGGCACCCGATAGCTGTGTAGGTGATGTAGCACGTCGTCGTTTAGCTGGTGGAGGAGCTGACGAAGTACTGGGTGTGTCATCATCCATGTCCGAATCATCTTCCTCGTCGTAGTAGTGTGGATTGAGCGTCTGGCAGTAACAGCACTCACACACGCGAACAAAATGCTTGGAACAAGTGGGTTTGCAGCAAATGTTACAGACAGCGGTGGTTTTGTTGTCCTTTTTATCTTTTTTGCAATATTCGCATCGTTCATTCTTGGAATTCACCTAGAATAGTGTACAAGAAAAATATAAATAAGTTGATGAGTAATTTATTTCAAATAAAGCTTACCTGAATCCGCGGCATTACATGTGGTGTGGTTGAATGTTCTGATTTGAAGCCTATAAGGTCCATTGCTATTTTTACAGATGGTTTTGGTAATGAATAACTGCGATTTTTCAAATGGGGTTGTATCAGCTCCATTGCCAACTCTTTCAAAAAAATCTTCCGTTTTTCGGATTTTCTCTGAACCCAGGCTGGGTGACTGAGTTCGTAAAACCTGTAAGCTCCCAAAGCGGCAACATCTAGCGTATTGTACCACGTTACCATGGGTCAACGATTAGTTTTTCGTTTGCACGATAGCATCGGTTCATTTTATCGAAGTTATCTACTCCTCCTTTGTGCTCGTTGTAGTCATGAATAACTACTGGCTTAAGTGTGTTTTCATTAACATCTTCAGTTGCATGTGCTGTAGACATTAGCAGTACATTTTTCTTGCTATCGGTGGTGTAGCTCAGTCATGATATTTCATCAGAAAATCAAAAGATGGATGAGTATGGGCATCTTTTTTTGGCTTCTTCCGCGCTGGCAAATGTTTTGGGAAGCTCTCGCTTGTTAGAGCGCACTGTACCGACCAAAGTCGTATTTTGGTTGACCAAGTCTTTTGCCAGAAAACGCTCCGCAAGTCGAATGACTAAGGAGTGAGAGATACCAGTTGATCGTTCGGTTTGTGGTTGCGTACCCAGGTATATCTCACCCGATAGAGGGTAACTGGTTTTGGAGTCAACCAACCAAAAAATGTTGATGCCATATTTTCCAGGCTTTGATGGAATATATTGCTGTTCCGTGTTGCGACGAGTTGTTCGTCAATAGTAAGGTCTTTTGAAGGCAAAAAGGGAATATTCAAATTCATCAAAAACAGCGTCCAAACGTGACGAAATGGCGCAAGCTTATCTTCTTTCAATCTATCTAAACGAGTACGTGAATCGTCGAATCTCAAAAATCGCAAAAGTTGCTCAAATCGTTGGAGTGACATGACAGCTCTGTAAATTGGCATATGCGATTTATGAAACAGATCCTTCGCTTGGACAAGATTAGATTTTTCTGCTCCGGCATGAAGCAATATGCCAATCAGGGCATATATTTCGTCCACATTCGTATATTTCCATGATCTTGCTTTTGATTTGGGTGTAAGTGCTGGCCTACGCGCACGTTCAAGCTCCGTGTAAAACCGTTTGGCTCTTCTATTGGTTTCAAGAACGATGATCTCCACAATTGAGGTGGGGTATAAACGCTTAAAAGCAGATACCTTGTCAACAAAAGTTTCCTTGCAGCAGGCGGTGGAGGTCATTCTGTTCCTTTTCAAAACTTCACATCTCGCGTTTTGGCTTGTGCTTGGCATCGACCACCATACTGTTTTGTCATTTTTACCCTGACCCATATATTTTTGTCCACGATTTGGTTCAATTGCTTCTTCCGAAGCTATCTCTTCTTCAGGAACAACATCTGCATTTTCCATACTTTCGACGAGTTCCAAAAAACGTGCATCTTGAAGCGTTTGATTATCTGCATAGGGACCTTCAAGATCTGAATCGTCATCATCTGGTTGATAATCCGGATCATCATCATCTGAATCCATAGCATTAGAATCAACTACTTCATCACGTATTGTTGCTATGGGATGATCCCTTCCTCCTATTGCCTCACCACTCTCAGACATATCATTATCGAGGTCTACATCAAAAAGTTTTCTAGCTCCTGCTGCTCTTCGTCAGTCAATTCACGCTGAACATTGGTCAGAAACACAATTGTGTCACTCATATTTTACTTCAAAAACAAAACACTGCTTCGAATAAAAAAAAAAACCGTCCGTACGCGATCAAATTCAAAAACAAACTGAATTCTGCAATTGACGTTACCAATTTCCATAGAAACTATACTAAAAAAACCTTTGGGCACTGGGTGCCCATAAACACGAAAAATGGGTTTCCCCCTTTTTCTCGCTCTTTTTTTACGTATGAATAAAACGTATCCAAAATAAGTTTTTTTACATATTCAAAGGTTCATTCTATTGAAAAACGATGAGATTTGGCACTACTTTCGAAAAACTTAGGGCTAAAAAACAGCAGTGAAAATTGGTTTGGGCACCCAGTGCCCATAACACATTTCTAAGGTTAATTTCCCCCAATTTCTGTGAAACGTTAGGTGATCGTAGTATCCTCTTATGTGCAAAGTTTTATAAGAATAACTGCAACAGTGCAGAGATACAGCTATTGAGGTGTTTTTTATATGGGTTTTGCAGGGTGTTTGGTGAACGCAGTATACTTCTGCTTACAGAGTTTTGTAATAATAGCTACTGCAAATGCAGTAATATAGAGTTTTGTTTTTTCGTATGGGGGCTACCCCCACACCCCCGCCAAAATCACTTCACTCTATTTCGTGAGGTCAATGGACTTATTTTAACAGTTCTGCATACTAAAAAATGCATTTTGAATTTTTCATGTCTAGACTGTATGAAACAGTGCACTGTGCGATGTTGTGTAAGAAAGACTTGAAAATGTTTTTGTTGGTTATTTCCTGAGCTACAAAATTGTCAACCGACATATCCTGATAGCTTGAAGGTTCCCAATTCAAAATTTAATTTCCTTTGGTTGCTATACTAGGATGCATATTTTATTATTACACATATTGACACTTCCATTATTAATACGGTTTTTATTTGAAAAAAAAAAAAAACCACAACAACAAAACCTAAATAAACAAGTTGCAGCTGGTAGCTTAGCCAGTTGTGTCCGTCCTTTCTTCCAACGTTATGCTCGCAGCTACGCAACTTGTGTAACCACATTCCTGTTTAAGAATTCAAACGAGCGAATGCAGATTTTCCCATGAGTATTTTTTTAGTTTACTATGAACAATTAAGGGGAGCTGAGTTGGACGGCAAAACAATGCATATGCGAGTGGAGAAAAGGCGATTGCACTCGCTCACCGTTTGAATATTAAAAACTTAACAAGACATTTTTGCCATTACAACAGTTATCCAACATATTTTTAAGAAAGCATATGATGAATACAAAAATTGGTGACAGTTCGGTATTTGATTATTGAAATACTTATTTGGAATGTAATGGAACAACATCTTAAGTTGGTTTAAAACAGATGTAAAAGAAATTGTCAACAGAATCGATTTCAGCGATAAGGAAACACATTTAACTACATACAAGCTTAAAACATTTAAGTATTATGAAGAGTTTTTTGTCAAAACTCGCCTTGTTTTTGCTCTGAGCTTGCACCGACTATCCTTTTGATTTTATTTGCACTTGAATATTTTGCTTGTATTGGAGGTGCCACGCCTCCTTGTCCGAATTAACCTAGGTTTAGCTCAGAGCTTTCACCAATCATCCCTATTATCTGTGCAAATCTTAATTGCATTATTGTATTACATTTTAAAGTTTTGCGCTTATGACAAATACCACGACCCGTTTTCCCAAAAAATCCACTTACGATTTTTCACTACATGGCGCCATTTTTAAATGGTCATAACATTTTAAAGCAACATCTTGCAAGACCAAGACGAAGTGCTAAGCGATAGCGTTTTTTTTTAACATTTAGAATAGAATATCTAAAAAACCATACTTGACACAGCAAATCCTTGACTGGATTCAGATTCAGCGCCGAAAAATATATCGAAAATTACTATTTTGGTATTGGTTTGTTGTGTTTTTTTTTTTTTTCAAATGTACCGTTTTTGAACTTCATTTTGAAAAAACGATCAGCTATGATGTTATTCGAAACAGATTTAGAAACTATTAAATAGCTGGAATAAGAATCCGTGAACCGTTTGAGCAGTCACGACTTCATTATAAAGTTTTGTTTGAATGAGGGAAACCATGCCCTATTTTCCGAGATCACATTTTAAACCTTAAAAATGTTTCGATAAAGCCTTTTGAAGGAAATGTTATCTAAGTACTTTTCTTTATATGAAGCAAAACCTATACCTAAGTATTTCTAAAAGTTATAGGAAAAAAAAAAAAAAAACAAAACGATTCGAAATTTTTGATTTCAACATTTTAGTTTTTTAAATAAAATATTTCGATGGAAAATTTAATTCTCTACAAAAAGTACAAACAATATCAAAATTTTGTTTCGTTAGCCAGATATATGGACATATTGGAAAAAACTGTAAAGGATGCATATTCATCGCCATCTCCGATTCTCACCCTCTAATTTATTGGCACTGCGCTGTTTTTTCTTCTTAAATGATCCATTGACTGATTTCTGTAATAAAAACTTGTGAACACCTTAGTTTCTTTCTATATGACATAATCAATAGGCTAATAAGTTGATTTCATTGAGGATGGATGTTTCATGAATTTAACGCCTGGTTATAGCTTTCACAGAAGAGTTCCTTACTCTGAATAGATTCTTTCTTTATCCCAATGTTTGTCGATAGCTCAGTCAGGCCCGTGCACACGGGGGGTGTTTTGGGAGTTCAAACCCCCCCAGGAAAGTCTTTTACCCAAATCTAATGGTACAAATTTTGTGTTTCTCTTCAAAGAGTTTTTGTTGTACTTCTGGATGACGTGAAATTAGAAAGAGCGCATAGGAGATACCGCTTGTTGTAGTATCATGTCCCTCAAATATAAAAGTTTCCACTTCTTCACGTATATCTTCATTGCTGAGTGGTTTACCATCGACGGTGGCTTGCAGCAATACATCGAGTAAAGCCATGCGTTTTTTAGTGCCGATCTCCTGATCAGATGGTTCTATTAAATAAGTGAAATATTAATTGTCTATACACAAGGGTTATGCGTTTAGAAGCGTTCCATTATTTTCATATATGAAACCCCCTTCCTTATGAGCAAATCCTGCGCACGGTGCTGATCAGTGTCCAGAATTTATTGCAGACAGACTCAAACATCCTCCCACTGTCCGCTTTTTGAAATTTTCTACAGTAGTTTATAGTATTTCCTTCTGTCGAAGAAACCTAGTTTTTCTCAAAACTCAGTCTAAAATTCAAATAGCACGATTTTGAGGATTTGGCAAAGCCCGACAACAAAATTTACTGAGCTTGGGTGCTTTTTAAGTGACATATAAGCAAAAAACGTGGAAATCGTGAAAGTATGAAGCATCACACCCCAATCTCCCCTCAAATATTAACCCGCGGCGCAAGACCCAAAACATCGTAGTGCTGAATCATAGAAAATGATATGTAAAAATTCATAACGAACTGGTACAACATAAAACAACGAGCCAGAGATCAGGATAGTTATAGAAGTTTTGTTTTGTTCCAATAATAGAGTCAATGAAGCCTTTTAGTCGGAAGTCCTCAAGAACAGCTCCGATTTTGATGATTGTTTTTTTTTTAAATTTGTATTTTTTTATTTAAAATCAGAAATGTTTTGGAGCTGGGTCCGAATTATTTAATTTTATAAACAATATTTAAGAAACTTATCAAAAGATAAAAAAAATTAGATAAAAAAATACAACAAAAATAAATTAAGTCATATTAAATGTATATGGCGATGCTAAATTCGAACATGGCATCAGAATTCATATGGTTTCTGAGATATATTTTCCTCGTATACGACCTAAAATTGTGTATATAAAAACTGTTGCCATGTTTTTCTTGGGAACGACTAAAGTTATTTTTTTAGATACTCATGAAAAGGCGTGGCGCCGCCCTAATCTTTAAATTTAATTTGGTCATATCTCATGAACCATATAAAATATTTTGATGATATTTGATACATAGCTAGCTACGGACTATCAATGCCTTATAATGAGCAAAACTTGGGCGAAATAGGGAAAGTGTCACTCCCGCTTTTTGAAAACTTTAAGGTTAGAGTATTACTGAGAATAAACAAGATATCTTAATAACTTTAATAAGGCTTTAAAGAAAAAAACTAGTGCTTTTAAACATTGTTTTATGTTTTTGTTTTAAAGAGTAGCATCTCCTAAATTTTCATCAAAGCCGTTTTCAAGGAATATTGAATCAAAATTTTCAATGGTTAGAAAGTGGAAGTTGCATTTAACTGATTTCGCCCAATTTTCGCTTATTATAAGGCCAGTCAGTAGCAGTGTACCAAATTTCATCGAAATATCTCATATAGTTCACGAGATAAGACCAAATTAAATTTTATGTTTAGGGCGGTACCACTCCCCTTAATGAATATCTACAAATTTCATTCTTTAGTCTATACTAATATGTGTCATTTTCCAAAGTTTTATTAGAATCGCTGCTGTCGTTCTTGAGCAAAGCCTGGCAACAGTTTTTATACGCAGAATTTTAGGTCGTATACAAAGGAATACAGCGATTCTGATGCTATTTTCGAATTTAGAATCGCCAAATTCTTTTTTTATCCTATTTTTTTAATCTTTTTATAAGTTTCTCAAATATTGTTTAAAAAATTAAATAATTCCGACGCAGCTCCAAAACGTTTCTGATTTTAAATATAAAAAAAAAAATTTTTTTTTTAAAACCTCTTATGGCTTTATTGAATCCACTACAAAATGCTAAGATGAAGAAATGAATTTAAATGGATTTGTTTGTTTTTAATTAATAATTTCGATTATCCGAAAACAGTGGCTGTCGTCAGAGTCCATTTACTTTTTAGTTCAAACATAAATTTTACTGCTGATCTTTGGCTTTTGTTTTATCTTACAATTAGAGCAGTGCACTTTCAGCAACTGCGGCAAAAGAGTCTTTGTCTTGGAATTTCTTTGCTGCAACTGCACCTTTTATGTTACAAAAGATTCGCTTGATTAGATAGCGCTGACACAGATTCTCTAGTCATGCCAATTTGATCACCCTATTTTGGGTTACTGGTAAAGGCGATATCTTTTACGCCAGCATTAAAATTTAATCATGCATAACTTTATGAACCAATTTAAATTTTTGCCCAACAACATTAAATACGAGTAAATGTGTACTGCTGCAAATCTGTGCTACTTTCGGATATAAGTACATTAATCTATGCTTGCATCAATTATTCAAAAGAAAATGTTTGAAATGCATAATGCTAAAATTCCGTATTAATTTTTCTCTCTCTTTTTCTCTTTTTATATATCTAGTACTTGAAGAAACACACCACAGCACTGAGGGAGGTTAACGATTCCCGTTTGAAAGTTTATGAACAACTCGAAGTTGGCATTCAGGACTTGGAACGAGCAAATCATCGTCTCATAGTTGAGAATACTAACGATAAAAAGCATATAAAAGCGTGCGTTTTTCTTACTTTTTGCCTTTACTTTTCTCATGTGTTTTAATTTGCAAAGTTTGTTTTTTACAGGCTTTCGCAGAACATTGAAAACTTAGAGACGCGTTGTGATGACCTGACAAGACAACTTGAGGAAACACGTCAGGCGCTTGGCATCGAACGGCGTAAAAATGATCGACTTTTGCAGGAAAAATCAAACACACCAGCTGATGGCAATATCGGGGTGCGATTACGAAGTGGAGAGCAGCAGAAAAATTTATCGGGAAACAACAGTATAGTTGAGGTGAGTTTCAAAAATGAAAGTTGTAAAAATAAGGTTTTTTTTTTTAAAAACGTACAACGGTCTTGGTCTTGAACATTGAGGAAAAATCTTCTTGGTTTTGACATTGAGTCTTGGTCTTGAACATTACGCCTTGGTCTTGAAAAAATTTCTAAAGATTGACGAATATTCAAAATTTCCAAAACTTATTTTTCCAAAGCAGTTGAATTTTTCAATGCCGATTTTCGAATTGAAAGATGATTTTGTGCTTGAAAGGGGCGTGACGCACTTACTAACTATAAATTACCAAGACCGAAAGGCAGTCTTAGTCTTGGTCTTGAAATTATATTACCGTCTTGGTCTTGGTCTCGGAAAATTACCAAGATCAAGTCCAATACTATTTTTACTCATTACTAGTAAGAATGACCTATTTCCTGTCAAACCATGTTTTGAGGTAGAACAGTGTAACAAACAATACTAAAACTTAATATAACTCTACATCCATTAAACTAAACCTAAACAATTGGCTGGACAAGAAAGCTCAAGAAGGCTGGGATAACACCCTAGGCCACAGACACTCTAAAGCATTCATGCCAAGTGTTTCTAATCAAAGGACTTAACAATTACTTATGCAGAACAGGAAATGATGTTACAGGATTTCTCACGGGACATTGTTCAGTAAGGAAGCACCTCTCCAACATGGGTTTAGTTCAGAGTGAATTCTGTATATTCTGTAATGAAGAAGAGGAGACTGCAGAACACATTCTATGTCACTGTGACAGCTTAGCAAACACAGACTTCGTTACTTTTATATCGCGTATTCCTCTACTTCTGAGGTGGGGGCTTACCATTAAGAGACATGGTGGCATTCATTAATGTCATGCGCCTATGGACTGACTTTTAATCAAGTCTTCTCAGGGTTAGCACAATAGGTCTTATAGGCTGCGGTGACACTTGGGGACTGTATCCCAACCCTTTTCTTATTCTAATCCTTCATCCATGGTGTAATTTATAAACTAGTTTAAGAGTAGAACGTGAATCTGCAGGGTAAGGTCGTAGCATCTGCATATCGGGCGCTTAAGTCCCTTCTTCTTTTTTCCCATATCGTTTCTCTTTAAAGAAACAACTTCCTGTGTAGCTTAAATCATAAAAGGCTTGAAACAAAACGTTATTGTACCAAATACTTACTTATATGCTGATAAATTGAACACATTTTCAGGGTTTCGAATCCAACACAACTGCGCCAGAAAATTGCAGTTTTGCTTTTCAGAACTCGGGCGGTACAAATAAGAATGCAAACTCGACGGGAATCAGTGGTAACGGGCAAAGTCATAATGCCTCCTTGGATTTAAGCAGTGTTTGTTCTGGCGAAGATAATGAAGATATTATTAAATTGGTCAATGATTTGGAAGCTACAAAAAAAGCATTTATGGGAGAGCAACAAAGATGTGGAGAATTGGAAGAGCAATTAGTGGCCATAAGTAAGTACACTTAGAAGTAAATATCTAAAAAATAAATTTAACTTATTTTTTGTGTTTTAGTTCAAGAGAATCAAACATTACAAGGTCGCATTGCTCAAAACAGCGCCAACGAAGAAATGAAATCAATGCACGATGAGCTGTCCATATTGGATGAAGTGCGGTAAGTAACATAAATCATCCTTAGAATCACTTTTTAAAAGTTGGTGGTATTTTACTTAGAGAAATATTTATTGAAAACTATTTAGAGGTTTGGGCTTTTTTTTAATTTAAATAATTTTACGCTAAAAGCAACTGTCTTCTTCGTTTAGGCAAGGACAAATGTGTAGCCGATGTTTACGTGCATGCGATGATCGCAATACGATCAATGATGAACAATCTTCAATTGCGCCCACAGAAGAAGAGGATGATGAGGAACGTAGTCTGCTCGATATGGATGGAAATATTGGCCATGACGGTGAATCGATTGATAGAACCACTGCCTATAGATCAAATCTTTCCATTAAGGTGAGAAATTGTTTCTATTTCAAGACATTATTCATGAGCATATTGCGAAGTTGATGATAGTGATGGCCGTGAATAAAGCTTTACTTCTTATGTCAACACCTTACTGTTACACTGTGATACTACACTACCCTTTTACTTATGAACATACTTATGTAGTACACACTTCATACCATTCAATATCAGATTAATGTGAGCACCATTATTATATATGTATATTGTATTTAATCTGAGTTTTTAGAAAACAGAAGTAATTTCTAACTAATTATTGTAATTATATCTTTATATGTATTTCTGTATTTAAGTAATTTCTTCCATATTAGACCAGACAAATAAGATTTGAGTCTTGCACTAATTGCAAATTTCATAAAACCTATTCCAATCGATAGAGATAACTACAACTAGACAACTACACTTTTTGATATTTTGAGTTAAGTATACAGAAACATGAAGAAAAAATGTCTCTACGCCTTAGTCTAGTCGGTTTTTTTGAAAAGTAGTCCCCATCCAATTTTATGTAAGAAATAAAAAGCAGAAAAATTCTAAATCTCATGCAAAAATGGAATTTGAAAAAACTCGAAAAGCGTTTTTCTCAAAACAATAAAAATTTAGGTGTCTAGTTATAGTTTTAACCCGACGATATCAAAAAGCGTCCTCATAATTTTTTCGGGATATTATGCAAATTGGGGTTTTTCACGTGAAGTACCTACCAGGTAAAAAAATTTTGATGTTCCGATTTTAGTATTGTAGAGTAATTTAGGGTAATGTGGACTATGCGGGTAATGTGGTGCACCCTTTTATTTATCATATTAAAGACTGCACAACAATTCTGGTTATTTGTGCACAATAAAAAGCGAAAAACATATTCTTTACGCTCTTTGGCTTTTCTATAATGCTAATTATTCGTGTGAAATTCTTAGCATATGCTGTGAGGTCAAGTTGACTTATTTGTAGTACTTGGTGAATAACTAAGTTACTTCCTCGGAACTCAGTTTTCTAAAATTCAAATAACTCTAATGCAATTGTGGATCTATTATTCAACGAAAAAATGCATTAGCAAGTCTGATTTTACATTTCTTTTATATAATCAATGATTTTTTCAAAAACGTGATGTATTCGGGTAATGTGGACTACCCCATATTATATACCGTATATCAACTTTGACTACTATTACATCTTAAAAAGCTAATTACATGTGTAGGATACCCGAGTTTGAGTAATGTGGAGTACTATTATACGTATGATTCGATAACCCTTCTTATTCACATGTTAGTATGAATTTGGTTTATCTTACCAGAAAATATTATTTAATAAGAATATAAAGCTATTTCATAGCAAATATAATCTTAAAAATTACTACTCGACTTTTAGTCAACAAAATTTGCGAATAACGGTACTTCTTTAGGAAATGGGCAGGGTGAGCCACATTACCCGACACTTTTCTTTTTCAGCTATTTTTAGGTACTTTCAATTTAACTGGCCTCACGCTTGAAAATGTTAATATTTTAGTATACAAATTATCAAATAGTAAAAACAATAGAATAACTAATACAAATAAATTGACCAAGCTTACCTACTACCATTACTTTGGTAGAAATTGGTAAAAAAGAAAAAGGTAACCACATTACCCTAAATTACTCTAATATTTGATTATGTTATAAGTATCTATGTATATATGTTATCCGTATGCTCCTCCTAGGAGTTAAAGGAGAATACATATATATGTATATAAGTATGTCCTCGATCCAGAAACAAAATATTTTTACAATATAAAGTCTGGTTAACGAGCTAGAGGACTTTAAAAATTTCACTTATCGGCAGGAATGCGTTATTTTGAATCAAATTTTAAAAGCCCTCTACTTCCTTAACCAGACTTTATAGGTTAAAAGTATGTTTTATCTGGATCAAGGACATATATACATACATAGGACATATAACATAATCAAATATTACTAAAATCTGAAACATAAAATTTTTTTACTGGTACTTCACGCGGAAAACCCCAGTTTACATAATTTCCCGGAAATGTTGGGAGGACCAATTTGACATGTTGTTCAGGCCAAAATTTTCTATCGATTGGTATAGGTTTTATGAACTTTGGAATTAGTGCAAGATTCACATATATAGCCAGTACCTTATTTGACTGGTCTATGTGTTTCATTCTAAAATTTTCATTTATACAGCCTTGGCCAAAAGTATAAGGCATCCAATAAAAATGCATAATGTATGTTTTTCTAATTTATCATAAATACATTACATAAAACATTTTTTTAAGGTCATAAAACAAATGGTGACCAAAAACAAAAGGCTCGGTTTTTCGCCTTTTTATTGGCCAAAAAAACTCCACAATTTACTACTGATTTTCTAACTATTATCGCTTATTTTTGGCATTGCAATATCGATTAGTTGTCAAATTTTTGACTAAAACAGAAATAAAAGCTTTTTTATTTCTTGGAGTACTAAAAAAAAAATTAGAAAACATTGACCATTGATCACCATTTTTTTATGACCTTAAAAAAATGCCGTTTATTGTTTTATGTAATTGTTAATGAATTCGGCATTGTATTTATGATAAGCATTTATTAATTTCTCAATTAGAAAAACATGCATAATGCATTTTTATGTGGTGCTTTATACTTTTGGCCAAGGTTGTATATGTATCTACAAAACCAAAGATATTCAGAAAATCATTGTTTCTAACAAAATAACGCAACGGCTGATAGATTCCAGGTCTTATGAAGAAAGCACGACTTTGTTGGCTCAATGCGATTTTGTTCATTAACATAGTCCGCTTCAAAAATGTAATACCTTTCTTGTAGAACAATTTGTATTTGCTTTCAAAATACTATAAAGCTTCGGCAATCAGTTCTTTATTTGAGTCATATTTCTTTCCCTGGAGCATTTATTGTGGTCTGCAAAAAGCGAGTTGTGGCTAAAGTCCATATCTGAATAGTTTTTTTTTTTTATTGCATATTAGATCAATTGAGGAGTGGCTGTACCAAAGGGCCTAAGTACCATTTCAAAAAAGTAGTGTCATAATATGAAACGGGTGGCATTTTGTTAGAAATTAAGAAAATTGTGTTCTGTTTTCACTAAAAATGTTTTTGATAGTGTGAAATTGATGTCATTATGTTGAAAAAATTTTAACAGTCAAATAACAGACTATTAGGCACATAAAAAGTATGACATTACTTTTGCCGAAATGGTTCTTAGGCCCTTTGGTACGGCCACTCCTCAATTGTTTATTGTCCTGGTGCCCTTTGCATTTGTAATAAGCCTCATTAAGCTGGCTGAAACAGTTTCAGAGGTTTATGTGGAGTTATGGCACCACCCATTTTTCTTGGCTATGACCTTGCTATAATCGATTCTGAAATGCTTTGAAAATTTCATCAAAATCAGGAAAATAGTTTCCCAGCCCATAAAGGCCAAACAAACAATCAAAACTTTATTTGTAAGTATATACATACATATAACAAGACAACAATAACACAGTCCTGCGTTTTTGATAAAGTTAAAAAAGTATGAATTGAGAGTAGGTGCTTTTTATAGATTTTTGATCGCTGAATCCGAATATGATCTTCGATCACATCTGAGATCCGAGTTATCCGTGATTTAAAGTGCAAGAAACGCAATTTTCAGACATATGGCGTACATCCTGAAAGTAGTCTAGTTCTTTTTTGACAGCGGCATTGAATAGCTTTGAGCTTTTTCTTTAAAGCATACTTTTATCATTTTCAATTGAATCATTAGTTTCCGAGATATCATCGATTGAAGTAAGGGTATCACTAATCCCTGTAAAAGACTATATTCAATTTGTATACCATTACTTCAATGAATGATATCTCGGAAACTAATGATCCAATTGGAAAAGTTAAAAATACGCTTTAAAGAGGAAGCTCAGAGCTATTCAATGCCACTATCAAAAGTGAACTAGACTACTTTCAGAATGTACGCCCTACGTTTGAAAATAGCGTTTTCTGCACTTTAAATCAAGGACAACTCGGATCTCAGACGTGATAGAGCAAATCGGAGGTCATATTCGGATTCAACGAGCAAAAATCTATAAAAATCACACATTCTGATCTCATCGCAGGACTGTGTAATTATTCGGCGTGGGGCGTCGTAATTAATTCCGAATAATGAAAGTAGTACCATATTCGCCGAACTCACTCTTGCTTAAAGTGCAAACATTGCAGTTTCGGACGACATGAAAAAAAATAATTTACAACTTTTTGAACAAAATCATTAATGCTTGCATATCTCAATATTCTTCTTGCTCTAACTATTTACCAACCTTTCACAATCACTACTTGAAACTTTGCGACCAAAACTGATCTCGAAAACAAATTTTCAATTATGCTTCTAAAAAACCATGCTTAATATATTGAACAAACAAAGAGTACTATGTTTTGAAGTATTTCTAATCAGATTTTAGCAATAAAAATAGTATAAAGGCACGAAATTTGAGTTTCGCATAGAAAAACTTATCATTTGATCTATTGTGCTTTGTTTAGGAAACAAAAAAATTTGTTTCACTAAAACCACTGTAACTTTTGAAAAAAACTTCAGAACGCTACCTTCTGAAGGTTAGTTCTTACTAAAAAACTTATCAGCCGATGTAATAAGTTGTAGCTTATAAAAAGAGATCTTATTGTTTTCAAAATCTACTTTTTACGTATAACTTAAGAAAATAAGACTTTGACTTTAAAAACATTTTGAACGCGCTGAACTTTGTGGAGACTTTAAACAGCCATGGATTTATGTTTTATGGTGTAAAAGCAGCTATATTCCACATAGTTGTATACAATTGTTGTGAAAAAATATAAATTCCAGAAAACAAAAATCCACGTTCTTATTTTTTGTTGAGTTAATCGTTTAACCCTTTAACGACTAAAGGCAAGTATGTTTGCCAGAACCCCATTTGCTTGAGTGAAAGTTTTATTAACCCCCATTACTTCGATTTTGTCGTATTTTTATTTTGAAACTCTTTCGCGTATTTAGACCTGGTCGTTAAAGGGTTAAGAGTGAAAACTTTTAGCTAGTTTCATTTGATTTATTTGCTACCAAACAAGCATGGATCGGATGACATTGTTAGTTTGAGCTTAACGTCTTCAATGTGCTTATGTAAAACTTTCATAAAATTACAAAAACAAAACAAAAAGCAAAAAACAAGAGCAAAATTTTTATTGGAAAGCTTGTTTGCGTTAATAATTTCAGGACCCATCATAAGTCATACTCATCAGACGACATCCAGAAGAACTTTCAAACGCACTATATTTAACCTTAAGCATAGATTTGTTGAGAATTACAGCAAAAAGAAAAAAAAATTATTTAAATGTTACTACCCCGAGAGTAGTCTTTTTACCTTTTAGTAGCAATTTTGAACTGTAATTTCTTAGAGCTTATCTTTTGAAACAGCAGAACAAGAATGATGTGTCATCATCATCATATGAAATCCTTTAAAAATCTTAAACATTAACATATCTAAATATGTACCTACAAAATTAGGACCATGTTTAAGGACTCATAATTTTTACGAATTGGGAATATTTAAAGCTTCGACTAAAAGTTATGAAACTATCAAAGGTTAAGCAACAAAAAGACATTGGAGACTTTCAAGACAATACACTTATTTACTTGTATTTAATATTAATTTATGTTCTTTATAATCATATATGTTTGTACCTTTGTCTCTAATATTGTAAATTTCTAGATTTTGTTAGAACTTAGTCCATTGTACTTACATACACTTTATTTTGTTTTCTTTTTTTGCTTACTAAAATGTTTGTCACACATTTATCCATTTACCATACATATGTACGTTTTAGTAATTGTAGTAGTTTTCTTTTGTTTTAAGTTTTCTTTACTATCTATTTAGTTCTTTTTTGTTTGTTCTGTTTTCTATTTTGTTTTTCTTTTAATTTATTAGGCTGAGTCCGCTGAAACTCTTATCATTTGTTCAATTTGTTCAAATGCAACCACAAAAAATGCATCGTACCTGCATGCCATTGCCAATGCCAATGCCAATGCCAATGCCAAAGTCAACTTGTATCAGTTGCCAATTTCATTAGAAAGCATCTTACTTGAAGTTTGGCAGAAATCTATGAAAAAATTACATATAATGCGCTGGATTGCGAAAATCCTGCATTGGCCCGCATTAACGCTGTGCCGTATGATCAATTCAATACCAGAAGATTTTGATAACGATGATTTCGCAATGATATTCTAAATATTTTTTAGTAAATAAGCACCAGAAATCCAAATAGTATTGTTTTGTTTCCTTTGCGTAGTATTTAATGCAACTTAACGTACTTAATGATTAATGATAATGATGATGATTAAGTCAATTAATTAATAACAAAAGACAGAATAATAATCCGTGCCAAGATATTATACATAGATGTAGGTTAATAGGATGCATGACAATTGTGACAAGTTAAACGTTTTCATTTAAATTAGTTTTAGAATTTTTAATTGTACAAAATTATTAGCTGGAGCTTACCCTTGAACTAAACATATCACTAACTCTAAAATTGTTCTCAAAATTGTGGCTTAAGTTTAATTACTCTTAGGTTAGATGAGCTGTTTAGTTAAGATTTACAGAAACAGTTAGGTCAAGTTTTGTCCGTTTGTGATATCTGAAAACAAAGTTTAAAAACGGATAGTTCCCATATTCCTAAACTCACTTAGATTCCTTGATAGATAACAGAAGGTTACTACAAAAATGAACGCAGTTTTTGAAACCAACAAGTTAGGTTCCCGGAAATAACGCCTGAACATTTTTTGGAAATAAAGCCAGCAATTTTCTCTCCATTTTGTTTTGGAAATAAGCCAAAAACTTTTGAAAAATTTTTTCCAAAAAATTAATGGATTTATTTCCAAAAGTTATGTGGCTTTAAAGACCCAGCAGATAGTTTGATCATCCAAACATAGCTTTTTGGCACATTCCTTTTACAGAATACACTTTCGTTTTGTTCAGCGCTGTCCGCTCATCGTATCATTCCTTTGTTGCCTTCTACAAGAAGGTGCAATCGAAAAAGTCGGGATCGGATTTCTTTCTTTTGTCTATGGAAAACGAATGTGTGTCTTTGAATTTCTTTGAGATACAAATGTCATTTTATGCCTTCGATTGGAAGGCGCAAGCTGAACAAAACATCACTTTATGCCTTCGATTGGAAGGCCCGATCTGAACAGAATATCATTTTATGCCTTTGATTGGAAGGCGCAATCTGGAAACAAGAAAAATTATGAAATAAAAATATAAATACGAGCGCAGTCGGTTATTGAAATAACATTGTGTACATCGTTTTTGAGCTTCTTAATAAATCAGTAAAGGAGTAGTTCACTACTTTTCGGAACATCCAACGATTACTCCACTTCTGAAATGTGTTTGTTTTATTTTCTGCTGGGGAAGGAGATAACGCCCGAAATTTTTTTGGAAGGAGCCAGAAATTGTCTGGCATAAATTTTTGGAAATAAAGCCAAAAAATAACTAGGAACTGAGACTTTCTTTGCGTTATCGACACACATATTACTGTGGTAAAATGATTTTCCGAAATTCCGAAAATTTTCAAGATGGCGGCCATAGGAAGTTCGATCCAACCTTTGGATACTCCCATATTTGAAAATTTATAGCTCCTCGGCTTTTTAAACGATTTTAATGTAATTTTGAGAGTTTCTATAGAAAAATAATTACACTGGAAAAAAAATTTAGTTATGGTCGAAAATAACCTTTTTCCTTTTTCAAAGCCATTTTGAGGCTTGGAGCACTCTTTTTTTTTTTTTTTTTTAAATATTTTTGTTTAAAAGTAAATTTTATTACAATTATTTTTCAGCCCTCAAAATTGTGGTATGTTTTACGGTTATCAAGTTATGAGTTTTTGAAGTTGTATAATGTTGTGTTTATCATGAGTCATTGGTGTGCGTGCGCTACCATACAGGGCTGCCACCGTCTGGACGGTATTTTTTTCAGTGATCCGTAGTGAAATTTTTCATAGAATTTTTTGTGGGATATTTTAACCCATTATAACCAAGTTTTTGGATAAAGGGGTCAAAAAGACCCTGAAAAATAATTGGAATTAAATTTACTTCTAAATAAAAAAATATTTAAAAAAAATAAAAAGGGTGCTCCGAGCTGCGAGCTTTAAAAAAGGAAAAAGGTTATTTTCGACCAAAACTAAATTTTTTTTTCCAGTGTTATTATTTTTTTCCAAAAGCTCACACTTTTCTACAGAAACTCTCGAAATTTCATTAAAATCGTTTAAAAAGCCGATGAGCTATAAATTTTCAAATATGGGAGTATCCAAAGGTTGGATCGAACTTCCTATGGCCGCCATCTTGAAAATTTTAGGAATTTCGGAAAATCATTTTACCACAGTAATATGTGTGTCAAATACGTACTTTTCACCAATTTTCATAGAAATCGGAGATGTCAAGTCGATAACGCAAGGAAAGTCTCAACTAAATTTTATATGGAATTTTTTCTGGCTTTTTTTCCAAAAAATTTTTGTGCGATATTTCCCATAGCGTTCTTTCCAAAATTCTGTCATTATTTCTAATTAGTTTTTGGCTTTACTTCCAAAAATTAATTCCAGAAAATTTCAGGTTTTATTTCCATACGATTTTCTGGCGTTATTTCTTTTTTTGTAAAACATATAATTTTTGGAAATAAAGCCATTATTTTTGGAAAAAAAGCCAGAAAAGTTTTTGGCTTAATTTCCAAAACAAATTGGAAATAACGGCAGAATTTTGTATGGAGATTTTTCTGGCTTCATTTTGTTTTGTTTTTATGGTATTTGGATATATGTTATTTCAAATGTGACCAGCTAAAGTACTAAAAATTTTGCCATTGTGCCCCAAGAACCCAAAATTGTGCGACAAATTCCCTTGGCAGTACAATACAATCGAAGGAATTTCTGGCTGAAATCAGTGATTTATGTAAATATATGACTTGGCATGATCGATAGTTGTTGGCACATCAGACATTGTAGAAAAAGTTGTTCAAACTTAAAGATAAAAAATCACCAACTCGACTTTTGCAGTAGACAGTATTTTCTTTTTAAAAGAAATCATCCACATAGATACATATTTTAAACCCTTCTTACTTAGATACAAGTAACATGTTGTTTATTTTATCATAATAAGAAAAAAAAAAAAAACCAAATATTTAATACTCCTTATTCATTAATTTGTCTTAAGAAAATAACTAATTTTGTAAGTTTAAGTATAAAATTTTTGTTAAACTTATTACTAAAAAAAGTTTATAATAAAAACTAAACAAAAGAAACATTTTTTTTATATGAAATCGTTGTAATATATTGTTGAACGTAACTTTGTTGTTGTTTTGCATGAATTTGATTTTATTCATATTTTAATTTAGTTGGACTTAATTCGTTCTGATTCTACTGATGTTGTAGTTCTTTCTCTTATTTATATTTGTTGTTATTGTATGATTCTTTTACGCTCTCCCGCCCATCATCACAAAAGTTTTTTTTAATTTTCAACTTAGACCTCTAATTTGACTCAAGACTACATGATCTGCTGCAATATTTGTGGCAAAAAGAATTAGCAGCTTAAGTTGGATTATGACAATCACCCTTATCATCTAATTCGATTGCGATTCTGGAGTACAAAATATATGAAAGCAAAATCTCGTTTCTATTTAGTTCCAATCGAAATCGAATTATAAAATAAGGATGACTTAAAGCTGTGGCCAATTTTTCTTAAGATTTGTGAAAAAGAAGCGATTTGCTTTTGTGCGATTTCTACGTACTTTTTAAGATCTTATTAATCTCCAAAAATGGTTTGCAATTTTCGGCAAGAACTAATGGAAAATAGAACTTAACACCATTTGCCTTAATTCGGACTTAAGCTCTTTTTATCTTTATTTATGCCATAGATATGATGTATACATACACATATTGTACATACCCCAACTAATTCTATATCATATTTATTAACGCTCTCAAACACAAATTGTATAAACCATTTCCAGGTGTCGTCTAGAAATCCAGATGATTTGTCTTCGTTGGACCTAAATGCACCCGCTAGTCCCAATCCATATCGTGATTTGGTAGAGAAATACGAAGCACTGCTCGAGGTACAACGTTCGTCTATAGCGCGCAAGAACAGCACTGGTGGTCTATCACTTGCTGAAGAATTTCAATCTACTGCTGAATTCAATCAGACCCAAAAACTAATGTTGCAGGCAGCTGCTGCTGCTGCAGCTGAAAATTGTAATGCCTCATCACATGGCGATGCGTCCAGTAGCTGTAATGTCAGTTTGACACATGAAGCAACACTCGGTGGCGATTGTGGTGGCGGTAAGGGCGGCGGCGGTAAGGGTGGTCGCACACCCACCGAATTCTCTGAAGCTGAAACATCTTCATCGGGCTACTCGGATGAAACAAGCAACAAATGTACACAGACCGAAGATCGACCCGGTTATTTCCTATGCTCAATCGGTGATGGTGAAGATTGCAAATTTAGCATTTACGATGATGCCAGTCCAATTGATTCACGTTTCCGTAATCGACCCGAGTATCGTGAATTGTTTAAGGAAATCTTTGCGGTACTTAAGAAAGCTGCTGAAAATAAAGAGGAAGGCGACAAATTGCCACTACTCGATGATACACATCCAAATAATCCGGTTGCTAATGCCAGCGCCAACACTGTAGCAAAAGTACCACCTGTTACACCAGCCAACGAAGAGCTTCCCGTCGATTTTGGTGATGATACACAAAGTATTATCTCCTCTGCTATCTCGGAACAGTCATTTGCCATGTCAGAATGTATTACGAAATTGGAACGTAAGACCGCCAAAAAACACATTATCGAAAAGAATCAGGAAAACAAACCGCCCATAACAGCTTCGCAAGCATCGATTTCACAAATGTCAACGGCGATGACAGCTGTCACTGATGGAGGAGCTGCTGCTCAGCTTATCGAAAATGGACGCGTCTTAACGCCGCTAAAACGTGAACCGCTCGAATATCTATCGGTTGGTGTAGGTATCAAGAAAAAGAATCGCAAGAAGAATCGTAATTTTAGTAATGACCGTTCTGAATCTCCATTGGCATTGCCATCACCGCCACGTTTTTATGTTAGCAGCGGTAAGAAACGTAAAGATGTGCGTCCATTTGTACAATCACCGATGGCTTTAACGCCAGAGCAGCAGCAGCAGCAACAACAGCGACCATCGCGTAGTACTGCTGGTAGTGCCAAATATGAGTGGAAAGGTAACTCTTTGGTAATATATAACCGCGCTATAAATTCACCTCAACAACAGCAACAACAACAACAACAAAACGCTGCAGGTCTGCGTGGACGTGAATTAGATTTGAATAGCGTTGAGTATCGTCCCAGCACGGTGTCGCAGGATTTGCACAAACTAAAGAAACTTGATTTGTCCTATGCTGAGGTGCTACGGCGCGCAGATGCATGCAAACATCATCAACAGCAGCAGAAGCGACGACATCATCATTAGGTGTGGGGTGGGCAGTAGGGAAGCATATAGTAAAATGTGCAAAAAAGACCATAAAAACAGACTACAATACATTCTATTTAGAAATTTTATATAAACTGATTGAAATTAGGCATATGTATTAAAGTGGGTCGGAAAAGAAAAATGCTGGTAACCATTGAAATATGTTTCTTCATCAATAAGTTGAACTTTTCACAAAATATTTTGACTCTAGGGAAAACTTTAATAGGGCTATATAACGTATATTATACATAAATCCTTATGGCTGCTATTTTCATTTAACTTTGTATATCCTTACCTGATGATGTTTTGTTTTATATAACAAATTGAAATATAGAAATATGAAATTTTCTACATTCAGTTGAATAAAAATAACTAAAACTAATACAACTATCTTTGCTCCTACGTTGGGCGCCAATTTAATGGCAACAGACAAACGCGAGCCGTAGTCGAAGATCGTCTGAAAACGTCTTAACGTTGCCGGTTTTTTTTAAATTTTTAGGAGGATTCTATTTTAAATTATTTATTGTTCCTCGAAAGGAGTTTATAAGTATATTTTTTTAAATATTCCTATAAATTCAAAAAATAGTTGTATTCGCTTTAATTATTTTTATTCAACTGAATTTAGAAAAGTTGTATTTCTACTTCAATTTTTAATATTAAACAAAACGTCATCAGGTAAAAATTAAATTAAAATGAAGACAGTAGTAGTAACGATTTATGTTATAATACCCGTTACAGCTAAAAAAATTTTTCTGCCAAAACCAAATTAATTGTATGAAAAACTTTTTTTTTGGCTATATAACATGAAAAAAAATCACAAAAATAATAATTATGCATCAAAAGTTTTTGGAAAGTTGCTCTCTGTCTCAGGACCTTGATTTTAGAAATAGTGACGAATCTGAAATTTCAAACGTGTTCCCCGTTTAATGAATTGCCTTGAGCTATGCTACGTTATGTGAAATTTCCATACAAAAAGTCCAACAATAATGCCACAGACAGACGGCAGCTCTAATGCACATTACAGACGCAATAATGTGAAACTTTTTATTGCATAACTTTAGGCATTTTTTAAATACATATTTCATAGACATTGACTAAAACAAAATTTCTCAATTCATGGTCCCAAAAATTCTAATTAGCTTTTCTGATACTTAACTCACTATTAATCTTGTTTTTGATGATTCAGATATTTTTGGACCCTGAATTGGTAAATTTCTTTTAGTCAATGTCTATGAAATATGTATTTAAAAAAATGCCTAAAACCATGCAATAAAAAGTTTCACATTATTCGTCTGTAATGTGCATTAGTGGCTGGCGTCTGTCTGGGGCATAAGCCAAAGCACATATTTCAATGGTTACCAGAAAACCAATTTTTTGTATTTACATATGTATGGTGGTCGATCCACTTCAATATGTATGGCGTAGATATAAGAGGACGACTATACAAGCTCAACATTTTTAATGTAATTCTCCCATTTTTTTATTTTTATTTTTTTTAAATTTCGAACTTTTTTAGCCGACTTAATTACCTTTATAAACATATGGCTCTGGAAAATTTTTTGTCAAAGTTTAGCTTTTGTGAAGATCTTTATTAAATGCCTTCGTAACAAACTGAAAAGTGCACTGAATATTATTCTTGGGTTTGTTTAGTGCAAACTACAAGTTGTCTCATGAAAAAGTTCCTTTTGAGAGATCTATGTTTCGAGATATGTGGTTGAAAACAACTGGAAAAAACCTAAATCGACCGTCTTTCTACACGTCAGTTGCTTTGTATTGCAACATCATTTTTATGCATAAGATGTTGCATAATTTTAGGACTTTTTTTTAATATTTATTTATTGAGAGCAAAATTTATAAAAAGCATGAACTTTATCACTTATGCGCTGATTGCTATGCATTGTCAACATTTTGCAGTTCGGCGTTATGAAATGCAAAAAAGATGCAGTAAAAAAAATGAGATCCTAAAACTATACGAAATGCAGTTTCAACACAAAGCAATTGATGTTTAGGAAGAAGCCCATCTATCAGACCTGTTCTGTAATCCGTGCGGTTTCAGTTACTTTTCATTTAGGAGGCTTTTTCATGAAAATGGTGAGTCACGCGGCAAAAAGTATTAGAAACTTTTTTGTGGGGAATTACAGGCTCTACAAATAACATTGATTGGCATTAACGAAAAAGTAACCGTTTAGGAAATATTATTACAAAACCGCAAAAAGTCGAAAAATTCGACTTTATCGAATATTTCCGAAACAGTTACTTTTTTGTAAATGCAAATTAATATTATTTGTAGCACTTGTAATTCTCCACAAAAAAAGATTCTAATACTTTTTATTGTGTGACTCACCATCATTTTCATCGAATAGCCTCCTAAGTGAAAAGTAATTGAAACCACGCGGATTTCGGAACAGGCCTATATGACTCAAACTCTCATTTAAACACGAATAATGGCATCCACAAAAAAAAACCAGCCTGTTTAGAATTTTTCAAAGTTTTGCTCTTTTTTTCTTATGGCCAGCATTCCAGCGCTTCTTTGCATTTTAGCTGAACAAATTTTATTTAGTAAATGCCTAAACATATGCAATATATGATGGGCTGTTCACAGCACAAAGTGACGAACTCCACTTTTCCAAAAATTTTAAATTTAGGCGTCAAAGCACTTGGCTCAGTCATAGCTTTTTACATTTTTAATTAATTTTCAAAATGATGGAGATTACCATAATTAATCGACAAAAATTGTTTGGCCATTGACTAATAAAAAGGTTATTTCAGAAGCCATGATTTAATCCGTGCTAAAAAATTCATTCCAGATGTTAACCATGGTTACTATAAATACTTGAGAATAGGTCGAAATGACGAGACCTTACACATTGGCGAGTAAGAAGACTTTAATTAAAAAACCATGTTTACTATTTCATCGTTTTTCTTCATATAATAACACAGTCCTGCGATGAAAAAAAGTATGAGATCAGAGTAGGTGATTTTTATAGATTTTTGGTCGCTGAATCCGAATATGACCTCCGATTTGCTCCATCACGTCTAAAATCCGAGTAATCCTTGATTTAAAGTGCAGAAAACGCTATTTTCAAACATATGGCGTGCATCCTGAAAGTAGTCTAGTTCACTTTTGACAGCGGCATTGAATAGCCCTGAGCTTCGTCTTTAAAGCATACTTTTAACTTTTTCAATTGAATCATTAGTTTCCGAGATATCATCGATTGAAGTAAAGGTATCGCTAATCCCTGTAAAGGACTTTATTCAATTTGTATACCTTTACTTCAGTAGATGATATCTTGGAAACTAATGACTCAATTGGAAAAATTAAAAGTACGCTTTAAAGAAACAGCTCAGGACTATTCAATGCCGCTGTCAAGAGTGTACTAGACTACTTAGAGAGGATGTACGCCATATATCTGAAAAAAGCGTTTCTTGCACTTTAAATCAAGGATAACTCGGATCTCAGACGTGATGGAGCAAATCGGAGGTCATATTCGGATTTAGCGACTAAAAATCTATAAAAATCACCTACTCATACTCATCATACTTTTTTAACTTTTTCAAAACGCAGGACTGTGTAATTTATGGAGTTCATAGAATTGTGCAGTGAGTGGCTCATATAATGCTCTGATTTCTCTGCGAAAACTCAACATTTCCGACTGCATAATTTTGGGGTTTTTTATTGAAATATATGGCTGACTTTCAAAACGTCAATTGAAACATCATTTTCGTAGAAATGTCGCATATATCTGGGAGCTTTTTTATTATTGAATTCCATGACGATTCCATGACGCCAATTTATAACTAATCAGTAACGGAGTTAATAAATAAATAATAAAATAAAAATCCTAAAATTGTGCGACATTTTCTTCATGAGAATGCTACTACATTGGAACTGCCGTTTAGGAAGTCGGTCCAAAAAAACTTTTAATTTTTTTAAACATCAAATGCATGCATAATAAAAGCATATTGTATATTGTAATCTCATGAAAACTTTGATTTTCCCAAAAACAACGCTAATGTTGTAAGTTAATATTTCATAATAATTTTCGAGTTTTTAGAATCTTAATTAAATGAAAACAGCTCCAACAGACATACATAATTCTCGTTTTAATTTTTTTTTTTTTAACTTTTTTCTTAAACTTTGTAAATATTACGCGTTAAACAAATTAAAATTAAGAAAAATTGTATTATTTTTTTACTGTATCGATATTGTAATTTTATTTTGCATATTCATTTTTAAAGTTTTTAACTTTTGGCATCCGAGCGATTTAAAATCAGTGGACGTTATACGTAATGCTTTAATTATACACAATCTCAGATACAGATGCAGACTACACTTTAAATCGAATAAATACTCCTTCTTTTGAATTTAATTTCTTAATTTGCACTTGATTAAAATAGTAAAAATAACCAACTAAATATTTAACTATAGAAACATGTGGCTGCAAGGCAAAATATCACAAGTCCAGCATGTTCTAACACAAAACGAAATCACTATTCTTGTGCATAAGACTCGTGCAGACTGGGGTTATGCTATTTTGCCTTGTGGCAAAAGAAATTATGCTCATCAGAATTAAAAATACAAAAAAACCAAAACAAAAATTAAACATTCAAATAAATTTATGAATATCTATCCTATGTAATTGACACAAATAATGAATGAACTGAACAAAATGATGTATTCGTATAATAATGTATGTAATATTTAAATTCAATAAAATTTTAAACATATTGGAGTGTATAAATTCTTTGATAAATCGGAAATCGAGTAAGTATCTATCCATATTCTTATAAACACTTAGGTGGGAGAGCAAATATGTAAATACTACCCTATAAGAAAAGCGGCACGAAAGCGTAACGCCGGCGAAGTCTATTAATCATACCAGACTTCGTAAACGTACCGCTTTGGCAATACGAATGCGAACCGTAAACGTAAGTGTTAGAATAAGAACAGTAGAATTAAAAACGTAGTAATGCTTAAGTATTAGTACTACGTTTCGAGCTCGTAAAATAGTAAAGTTTACGTAGCATCAACGTGGTTCTCTTTTGCTTCGCTAAAATCGGATCCCTTTAGGTTAGGTTATGTTAGGGTGGCGGTAATTGCGTAAGCAAGAACCTCACATAGACAAACTAGGTCCATAGCATTACCACAAAACTCCCTTCAGTTAGAAGAATAGCAGTGTTCTGTCTTCATGATTTTCATCATATCGAAGGTTCCAGTTTTTAAGGCGAAATTCATTAGTTTCGATAATGCTGTTCCAGCTATCTCATTTATGGTTAGCGCCGGGCAATAGCACAAGCCGTGCTCTACCGTTTCTTCCTCATCGGGTTCGGAACAGTTTCTGCACCAGTTGTTTGATATTAATCCCATCCTGTATGCATGGTGTCCAATTAGGCAGTGTCCAGTTGTAACACCAACAGTCTGCAATTAATTTTGCTAAGAGAGAGCACATATGTAGTTTTGTTATTATTGTAAGAGGGCCAGAATTTGTTGGTCGTTTTGTTTTTTGTGTTGTTTAGCCATATATTTTCCGCTAAAATTTCTAGTTGCTTAGTCTTTTGCGTATAGTAGAACTTAAGTGGTACTTCTACAAACAAAGGAGCATTGAGTAACTGCACACCTTGTTTAGCAAGCTCGTCAGCGCTTTCATTTCCCACAATGTTGCAGTGACTCGGAACCCACAGTAATCGTACTGAGTTATTATTGCTCAGGCTTTGCAAAGATTCGTACCAGTTTGATACCGTTTTAGAATTAATAGTGTTGCTTTTAAGTGCTTTAAGAGATGCTTGACTATCAACGTGAATGTTTAGTTTTTTATAAGAAAATATTTCCTAATAAAAAATCTGCGGCTTTTTGAATCGCAACTACCTCTGCCTGAAAAATGCTGTAGTCAGTAGGTAGATTGTAGAATTCGCAAGCATTGGAGTTCAGTACGAAAAATCCAGCGCCAACCTCCTCGTCTTGCTTCGAACCATCTGTGTATATATTTATTTCATTTGGTGGGTCTAGGTGATGCGATGTCCAGTAGTCCCTGAATGGAAATTTAACTGAAAACTTCCTGTCGAACCGTGTTGTTGGTGGTAAATACTCTGTTGTGATATTTATAATATCATCTATATTGCTATGTCCAAAAATTTGGTGTTTGAAATGGTTCGCTTCTCTCAGTCTAAGGGCATTTCTATACACAACACTTTTGGCAAAAAGATCTACTACCAAGTTTAGAATAATGTTGAGTGAATCGGCTAATGCTGTTTTAAGCGCTCCTGTAATTCCAATGCAAAGCTGGCGTTGTACTTTTTCTAAGTTTTTCAGGTTTCCCTTATTATCAAAAGCTTTCCACCAAATCACCACCCCATATAATAAGATAGGTCTTACAATAGAGGTGTAGATCCAGTGTGTCACTCTTGGGTTTAGTCCCCAAGTACAGCAAAACACTTTTTTGCATGCATAGAAGGCATTATTAGCTTTCTTTAATCGTTCTTCTATGTTGGTTTTCCAAGTCAATTTCTTATCGAGAATTGTTCCCAGAAATTTGGCTTGATTGAGAACTGGTAACTTAATATTATTTAAGCATACAACCCTAAACGTGGGTATTTTATATTTTCTTGTAAAAAGGACTAGCTACGTTTTTTGAGCATTAATGTTTAGTCCTTAACTTGAAACCCATCTACACATGATTGTGAGTGCATTTTCAAGTAGCTCACTTAATTCATTTAGGAAACGACCCCTTACTAAAATAACTACATCATCTGCATAGGCCACTGTTTTGACCCCCCTGCTTTGAAGAGTCTAAGTATAGGATCAAAGTAAAACGAGTATCCATAGTAGAGGAGTGCCTCTTGTTGAAAATTTTTGGGTACTATGTAGTTTGTCCCCATTCGGCTCTGAATATGCGGTTGCTGAGCATGGTATCAATTCATCTACATATACTGCACACACAACGGCATTTATTAGCGCTTCTTTTGTTACATTATTGAAGGCTCCTTCGATATCTAGGAAAGCCGCTTACGTAAATTCTTTATACTGCAGGGAAGATTCGATCGATTGAACAACTGTGTTTAAAGCCGTTTCTACGGATTTCCCTTTTTGATATGCATGCTGAGACACACATAGAAAGCTTTTAGGAAGTTTTCTCTAATGTGTGATTCTAATATACGTTCCATTACTTTGAGCAAAAAAGATGTTAAGCTTATGGGTATGTAGTCCTTGGGCCTAGCGTGGCTACTTTGGACTTTGGAGTCACATTTAGCCTTAAACATCCTTCAAAAATATTAAAAAGCCATTGCAGAATAATTTCCATTATGTTTTGCAGCATAGCTGGAAATATCAAATCAGGCCCTGGTGATTTGAACGGTTTAAAAGAATTAATTGCCCATTTCACTCTGCTTTTAGAAAAGATGTTTGGGATGTTCTCATTTATTGTGTGAGCAGAGTTTGTAATTATATGCGGCTCGCTTTTACAGCCGAGAAAGTAAGTGCCGAGTAGTAGCTCAACAGTCTCTTGATCGTGCTGTGTCCAGATGCCGTTTTCTTTTTCTAATTGGAAAGAATTTTTCTTAGTCTGGCAGACTCTGAGGACCGGATCCCTTACGAACTGATATAAATAAAAGATTGAATTTTTAATTTGATAATAAATTATATTAAATGTTTATCATGTTGAAGAGCCCGGACACACGAGAGACTAAATTGTCGGGAGATAGTACTTTTTGTAGGCAAGCGGAGGGACCGCTTCCCATCGCGTTACTACAAATAATCCCGACAATTTAGTCTCTCGTGTGTTCAGGGTCTAACTTTTTTATTTATATTACACTCAATTTACTATTATCAGATTTTTTTATACACTCTGGCACTGCTAGCTACTCCCAAACTGTAATCTAAATCTCCACCACTATATAAATAGATCCAGTCAATGATAGCTGGTTTTCAGCCAACGAGTTCACTTTGTGTCAGCCATAAGTTGATTTTCCTGTTTGCTGATTCCACGACATCAGAACCGTAGATGATATTAAGTCCAACCTGGATGCAGTAATCTCTACGAATAGTGATAGGATTTAAGTCAGCAGTTGGTTTCAGCCAACATCACACGTCCAGTTTTCATGTTCAAGCCTTCCCACATAATTTTAACTAATTGAAAAATTTAAACAAATAAAATAAAATATTGTTTGGTTACAAATTCAATGTATGCTTGTGTTAGTAAAGTTGCAGTTCGTAAGCGATTCGCTTTGGGTACGCAATTTACGAACCGTACATTTTTTTTAGAGGGTATTTATAATAATTTTGTTGTCTGTATTACGCAGTAATATTTAACAATTTATAGTCCAGGCAAATAAGCATAAAAGTTGTGTCCACTTGATTTATCTGATAAAATATCAAATACAGCGAAAAGTATTTTATTTCCATTTTTCAAATTAAGCACTGAGTTAGCCAATGCACTATGGGTCAAATGGCACATCTTTCTGTCCAAAGCATATAACGCCTTTATTATCATGGTGATTAACTTTAGATGTAGTTTTTATGTTGACTCTAGACTAAGATAACAATTCTGAGCAAAATCTTAACCCTTGTACTACCGCATCAAAAATGGTACGTACTACACTTTTTAAAATAATATTACATACCTGCAGGGTTTTGTTTCTAAGCATTTCCGAAGTAACTTTGTGCGTATAATCCGAATTCGAGGTCAAAATTAGGCCATCACCTCAGGATTTTGAGATATTTGACAAAATAACAAAACCGATTTCACATTCGAATCAAAAATGCGCACTCTCGTTTTAGTGGATATAACGGATGAAGACCATATTTTGTTCAATTGAGCAAACGCGCCTTTTGCTTTTGCTATTCTTGAGTTGATATCCTCTTTTGCTCCACCATCCATGGAGATAATGCTGCCTAAATACGTGAAGCTATCGACGTTTTCGATGTCATCACTGCCAGCTCTAAACGTCATCATTCCTGTTTGCGTTTGACTTCATGCTTTTAGTCTTGGATACGTTGATTTTTAGGCCGGCCTTTTGTGATTCCAAGACAATGTCTTCAATTTTGCTTTGCATATCTGGGTGTTTGGACGATAAGAGGCAAATGTCGTCAGCGTAGTCGAGATCTTCCTGATGTTCGGTAAAGTTCCATTGGATACCCTTTTTGGCCTTATTGAGAGCTTTATCTAAGATATCATCAAGTACGATAAGGCAGAGTGATGGTGATAGTAGACACCCCTGCCGTACGCCTGAATTAGTGGTGAATGTCGGTGACAACAACCCGTTGTGTTACAAACTGCATTTAAAGCCTTCATATTGTGCACGTACTAAGTTTATGGCCTTTTCGGCATTACCTCTTCGTTGCAGTGCTATAGTCTATGAAGACAAGTTAAAGTGCAGCACGCCACTCGCATGATTGTTCGACAATTATTCTGAGGGTGTTGATTTGATCCACGCATGATCGATTTCGCCGGAATCCTGCTTGCTGCTTTTGAATGGCCGAATCAAGTTTTTCGTTTACCCTGTTCAGAAGCACTTTCGTCAATACTTTTGATGGTACTGAGAGCAAGGTTATGCCTCTATAGTTTCGGCACTCGCTTAGGTCACCTTTTTTCTGCAGTTTGACTAACATGCTATGTAGCCAATCTTCTGGCAAACGCTCTTCGCTCAAGATTTTGGTGAGCAGAGGATGGAGAATTTTAGCTGATGTTATGGGGCATGCCTTTAGCAGTTCAGCTGTTATTTGAGCTATGCCGGCGGCCTTGTTGTTTTTCATGCTTTGGATAGCTTTCACTTTTTTATCGATTGTAGGCGGTGGTGTTTGTATTCGACAACTACTGCGAGTCATTTCGGTAGTTGTAGTTAGTGATTCTGGTTGCGGGGATGTGGTAGACATGGGATTTAGTATATCACAAATATATTCTTTAGTTGATCGTTTGCGGATGTTAAGAGATTTCCATTTTTGTCTTTGATAGCGCGGCTCTGTTGGAGTTTTTTGCCAGATAATCTGCGGATGATATCGTAAAGCTGCCTGAGATTTTGAGCATTTGCAGCGCTTTCGGCTTCGCTCGCGAGGTCGTTATACATTATTCTTTCGTCTTGTCTGCACGATCGCCTGACTTCTTTACTGAGAGAGTTTAAGACCTTTTCGGCGACTTTCTTTTGCGCTCTAGTTTTAGCATCGTCTCTCTGTTTTTTCGCGCTTCTTCTTTTTTCAACAAGACCCCACGTTTCCTGCTTCTTGTTCGAGGGTCGAAACCCAAGTATTTTTTCACTGGACTTCAAGAACCTAAGTATATTTTAGTGAGGTCTTCATGCAAAAACTTGGCAACTTAAGTTGAAAACTTATGCACGGGACAAAAATAACAAATTGCGTTGGTAACTTAACTTACATAGTTATTAGTTAATTTTTCTTTAAAAGTCAGTGGTTGTAAGTCCTACATACCGACGTAATGTCCGTAAAATATTTTTAATGCTAGTTGGCAAGTTAAGTTACCAACTTTTCTCATGGAACTGAAAGAGAACATTTGTTGGTAACTAGAGTTACATTATATCCAAATTATAAGTTGAAATTGTTAATATCTCTGTAAATCAATTTGGAATAGTGACAACGATTTAATAGTCGAAAAACCTTTATTTAGACTAACTACAGATTACCAAAGTGTTTATTCAATTTTTGTTTTTGGTTTTTTTGTTTTAACGAAAACAATACAAAAATGATCATAACTAAAAACTACGATTTTCGAGTTACCAACTTTTACGTTGGACGTATCATATAGACGTATCGTACATATTTCGAAATCGATGCAAAATATTTGAAATTTATTTTCCCTTGTGGATATATTTCCCCTCCCTTTACTAGTTGACGTCCGTCACTGGTGCAATTCAAATCTAAATGCAAAGTTGTGATTTTTTATTAAGAAAACGCTTACTTCAGAAGTTTATATTGACTTTTTTGCAACGATCCGCCCCTTCGGAAAATGAGTCTTCTTGCTACTGGAAAATAAACAAACAAGTCATTTTCTTTAGGTAATGAGTACAGATACGAGATTTTACAAACAAATCCCACCAGGATTATGTACCTTTAATTCCTTATTAAAAATATCCCTATGAAAGACATAAAAACCGATCATTCTTACAAAAATCTGATGCGCTTTTCTTCTTTTCTAATTGTCCACTTTTAGTGGAATCACAATCCTACGAAAGTATAATATAAATGCTTATGAAAGCCTTTTGAAACGCCTATTCTCTCCTTGGGTTAAGCTTAATTTTACTTTGATTAATCACATGCATATTAAGACTACAGATTTGATTAAGAAAACATTAAAATTAATAGCTGTGTATAAAACATCTGAACCAAACACAGATATCAAAGCAATCACAATACCAATAAAGAAAAATGAGATTAGGCATTTATTTGTTTATGTATATCCCCTTACTATAAACATAATCTTAAATGTCTATCTTAATTATTAAATTTTCACATATTTCTGGATAAATTACACAGGCCTGCAAATTCGACACTTTTTTTTCCTCTCTTGATTTTTGAAGCCAATTATGGTGGTTTGGGACCTCTTAATCACGAATCTGAACTTGGTTTATTTCCATCACGTCAGAATTTTGAGATATTCCAGTTTTCATAACCTCAAAAATAATCGAAAATCATGACAAATAGTATACATTGCCTCTTACTTGAAACAAAATTCAGTATACATATTAAAAAGTAAATTAATTTTTCTTTGTTCAAAATAATTAACAATGAATCAAACATCAACAATCATCATCTTGGTAAGTAACTCATGCATATATATATATATATATATATATATATGCAACTTCTAACCATTTTTCATACCTTAAACCTTACACCATATGTATTACCCCAAGCCAGCCTACACCTTAAAGCCAACTGATGATTCCCTTGGTAGGGATGAAAAACGTTTATTGGTTACCTATACTTATCCTAAACGGAAGTCTTAACCCCCCTTTTCGTAACATATTATATTCCTAAACGGAGTTTTATACATTTAGACTATACCCTTTTACTTAGGCCTTTAATATTCTTTTTCAGGAAAAGGACACACAAATAATTAGCATGTGTAACAAACATTTTTTTGCAGAATAATATATTATTTATGTATAATAATTATAATTAAATAATATAATTGAGCAACATAATGTAGCTCGACACTAACAACATAATATAAATTAATACCATATACAAATGACACAACACTCATATCATAAAAACACGTTATATGTATGTCTAACCTCACCGATTAAGCAATCAGCTGTGCATAGTTTATCCATTGTTTGCCTTTTGCGTCTCCTAGGTAGGGAAGTCATAATGTGTGACTGTTACAGGTCCATATTATATATCTTTTATAACCCATTTTTTTATGCCCAGTCTGTCTTCATCTGATTAACAGATATATGCTTCTCGATTATTATAAAAATTATCAAGCGTTCTTAAACTCCAGTGAAAAAATACTTGGGTTTCGACCCTCGAACAAGAAGCAGGAAACGTGGGGTCTCACAGTGCTGCGATAGAAGGCATTTGCGTAAAAATTTTTTGTTCAAATTTAAAATTTTTTTTATGCCATTCCACAGCAAATAGTCCAATTAAGAAATCCCCTGAACATTTTTGAAAACTAGTGTTATTTGTAAGTGTTACAGCTTGTTAAAGTCGAACTTTTTTTCGAAAAAAAAATATTTAAGAAAATTTGCTAATCGCAGAACTTTTTAAAAATAATTGCTGCTCCTAAACCTCAAAAGCAATTGTTATAAAATAAAATGCATACGAAAGCCTACATACCCATTTATTTTTAATATTTTTTGTATGCCAATTTGATTAGCCAAATTAAAGTTATTTTAAAAGATATAAAAAAAATTTCTCAAATATTGAAAACCGGAAAATGCTAATTTTCTTTAGAGCAGGAAAAAAAAAGACGGGACTTGCGGGCATTGTTCTTAAACGTACAAATAGTACAGATTCCATATTTTAAGATAGAAAAAATTCACAACCCCGTTTTTCCCCGTTTACTTTAAATATTCATCTGAATATCCCGTATTTACGTAAAAATCAATGATTTTATAAAATTTACACCACACAATTTTTTTCAAATGCTTTTGAATTTTTTTAAATTTGATTTTTTTTTTTACAGCATACTTTTATATGTCAAAAACACATTGAACTATAAAATTTTTATATGGTTTTTTACAGCCTAAAAGCATGCACAAACATTTTTTCCAGTTTACGTTCGTGGTTTTATTTATTTAAATATCTTTTTTTCTATTTATTGCATTTGAAAATTAATTGCATTTCTGAAAACAACGTAAAAAAATGTATCAGTATGGTTAATCTTATTAAAATCAAACTAAAACTGTGGAAATGCCGTTCCGTTGTATGGAGTGACAGCACTGTGGGTCTTGTTGAAAAAAGAAGAAGCGCGAAAAAACTGAGAGACGACGCTAAAACTAGAGCGCAAAAGAAAGTCGCCGAAAAGGTCTTTAACTCTCTCAGTAAAGAAGTCAGGCGATCGTGCAGACAAGACAAAAGAATAATGTATAACGACCCCGCGAGCGAAGCCGAAAGCGCTGCAAATGCTCAAAATCTCAGGCAGATTTACGATATCATCCGCAGATTATCTGGCAAAAAACTACAACAGAGCCGCGCTATCAAAGACAAAAATGGAAATCTCTTAACATCCGCAAACGACCAACTAAAGAATATATTTGTGATATACTAAATCCCATGTCTACCACATCCCTGCAACCAGAATCACCAACTACAACTGCCGCAGTGACTCGCAGTAGTAGTCGAATACAAACACCACCGCCTACAATCGATGAAATAGTGAAAGCTATCCAAAGCATGAAAAACAACAAGGCCGCCGGTATAGATCAAATAACAGCTGAACTGCTAAAGGCATGCCCCATAACATCAGCTAAAATTCTCCATCCTCTGCTCACCAAAATCTGGAGTGAAGAGCGTTTGCCAGAAGATTGGCTACATGGCATGTTAGTCAAATTGCCGAAAAAAGGTGACCTAAGCGAGTGCCGAAACTATAGAGGCATCACCTTGCTCTCAGTACCATCAAAAGTACTGACGAAAGTGCTTCTGAGCAGGATAAGCGAAAAACTTGATTCGGCCATTCGAAGACAGCAAGCAAAATTTCGGCCAAACCGATCAAATGAACACCCTTAGAATAATTGTCGAACAATCATGTGAGTGGCGTGCTGCGCTTCAACTTGTCATCGTAGACTACAGCACTGCCTTCGACAGTGTCTCCCGAGAAAACATCTGGGTTTCACTGCAGCGAAGAGGTATTGCCGCAACGGCCATAAACTTAGTACGTGCACAATATGAAGGCTTTAAATGCAGTGTGTTACACAATGGGTTGTTGTCACCACCCTCCATGATGTTTCAATACTTCCACCACAATCGAACGGAACTGTTTTAAGTTCTTCCACGAAAGATCTGCGTATCTCGTCGTTCTTAAGCACGTCGATTTTTTTGCTACAGATTGTTCGCTGGGACGTTTATTAGCGGCAAGTTTTAGTCGAACGACCGCGACGAGAAGATGGTGGTCGGAGCCTATGTCAGCGGCCCTCTTTACTCGTACGTCCAGAAGACTCCCTCTCCATTTTCTGCTAATGCAGAAGTGGTCGATTTTTTTTTCAGTGATGTTGTCTGGAGTGGGTAGCTTTATGGCATTTTTTGAGTGGGAATAGTGTGCTTCCAACGACAAGACCGGCTGCATTGCATGCGTCAATGAGAAGCTCTCCATTGTCGTTTCTCGCACCCAAACCATGTCTTCCAATCACGTGCTCAAGATTAAGGTTTTCTGAGCCTACTTTGGCATTCAACGCCATAACCACTATGATGAAGTTCTTGTGGGCACTGTTTATTGCTGCAGCGAGCTGGCTTTTAATAATGTTACGACAGATCTGAGCAACTGTAAAACGACGAATGAAAGCCGACTTCACAGCTCTCCTTACTTAAAAAATTGGAAAGCACATTTTTGAGTACCGTAAGCAGGGGTAACTTTGATACAAAAAAAAACAGAATTTTCAAGCGAATTTCAAAAAATCAACCGTTAGTCATCTTGGGTCCGCCGTCTTGAATTTTCTGAATCCGACCCCGAATTCGTGATCAGTGACCCCAAAAACCCCCATAAACCAAGTTCAGGAAAATCGGTTGATTTTTGAAAATTTTGTACTCCATCTTGGATCCGCCATTTTGAATTTTGTAAATCCGACCTCGAATTCGTGATTAGCGACCCAAAAAATCCACCATGCACGAAATTTAGTTCATGTTAGTTTATCTTTAAATAAAGTCCACCATATTGAATGTTTGGCCGCCATATTGGAGTATTGAGTATGGGAGGCGTCATGTAGATTTCAGGGGTTTTTCAGACTACTTATGATCTAGACGATGGAATCCACTGGCTATTGGACCAATTCAACGAATTTTCAAATTCAAATTTTCATATCCCGGTATTTCGTGACATTCACCCATATCTATTAAAATCTGCTTAAAAATTTTTAAAATTTCAAAATTGCTTTGAAGGAAATATTTCAATATTCTCAAAGTAAAAATTATCAAATAGTATTCAGTCCCGATGGCAATGCTTTTTTATTATAATTTTTATTTACTTGTCAGCAGATGGCGCTGTAAATTATATTTTTAATTTAAAAAGTTGGTAGCTTAAATTTAATGATTTGACAAATTTTGGGTTTATATTAAAAATGGTCACTTATTCCATGAAGTTCAAGCTGGTGAGATCGCCATCCAAATAAAAATCAAATTCCAATTTTTTCCAAATTTTACATAAATCTTTTATTTCACTTATTTACGATCATATAAAACTTTAACCTCATTTTGAGCTTGGAGTTTTATTGAATTTCAGAGACGATTGGTTTTCTTCCACTGCTAGGCTCCTGTCATCCAGACTCTCGCGGTATTTCATCCATCCACCAAAGATCACTCATTTGCAAATAGGAAGGTTTTTTTTTCCAAGCAATCAATATTAAAAAAAAAATTAAGCAAAAATTAAAATAATAAAAAAAAAAATTTTTTAAAAATAAAAAAACAATTGAGGAGTAGTTGAACAAAAGGTAACATTTCCAGTTTTTGTCTTTTTGCTTTTTTTTTGAAGAATCGTATGCAAATCTATGAACTACACATTCCAGTTGAATTTGGCGGTTCAAAGAATAACAGTTCCCAAGAACACCGCGTTTTTCGTCGATTTCCGAACAAAAAGTAACATTTCCACTCCACTTACAATTTTTTTGTAGTTCTGACGAAAAATTACATTTACCTATTTAATACTAATCACTAATCATACATAGCCTTCGTCGAACATTTTCAGTTGCTTTTATTGCTCCCACAAGGCATCATTTCAGTTTAATGATTATCAAAAAGTAAAATTTCCAACATTTCCTGACAAAAGGTAACATTTCCAAATTTCTGTACAAAATTAAAAAAGCCCTAAAGGCTGTACACATGGCTGAACAAGGGCTGTACAAAACTAAAAAAGCCCAAAAGGCTGTACATGCGGCCGTACAAGGGCTGTACAAATGCACAAAAAAAAATTTGTGTAGAAAACAAATGGGCTGAACATGGGCTGTACGTGGGCCGTACATGGGCTGTACAATTGAATTTTACTATTGAATTGGGCTGAACATGGGCTGTACATCGGCCGTACAATTTATTTTTTATTTTTGAAATGGGCTGTACGTGGGCTGTACATGGGCTGTACAATTGAATTTTACTATTGAATTGGGCTGAACAAGGGCTGTACATCGGGCGTACAATTTATTTTGTATTTTTGAAATGGGCTGTACATGGGCTGAACGTGGGCTGTACGTGGGCTGTACATGTTCAGCCCAATTCAATAGTAAAATTCAATTGTACAGCCCATGTACAGCCCATGTACAGCCCACGTACAGCCCACGTACAGCCCACGTACAGCCCATGTACAGCCCATATGAAGCATCGTGTACGGCCCAAATGTCCTGCAAAAACACCATGTTTGGCCCTTGTACAGCCCAAAAAAAGTAATGAAATTTGGCCCTTGTACAGCCTTTGTACAGCCGTAATTTAAAAATTGTTTTTTTTACTCGGGTGCCATCATTGTAATAAAGTTGACTGAAAATCTATTTGTTTTATAGAAAAAATGTCGAACGATAAAAAGAATTAGATTCTACAGATTCTACAAATAATATTGATTTGCACTTACGAAAAAGTAACCGTTTAGGATATTGTATTTTTTAAAAAACTGCAAGTCAAAAAATTGGTTTTTATCGAATATTTCCTAATCGGTTACCTTGAGCTAAAATGAACGCTTTAGTCAAAGCAAGTTCTTAAGGTACTAGTCCAAAAATAAATGGCAAAAAGTAATACAATTTTTAAAATTTTGCATTTCCTTTATTTTATTGAGTTATTGTATAAAAATTTTTGTACATATAAATAAAGAATTAAAGATTTTGAAAAAATTTTTTTTTTTAATTTTTATTATAAAGTCCATTTTATAGAGGGCGCCAAAGTTTTCTTCTTAAAAATTTTATCGTCCCATGGCGTAGAGATGTTCTTGAAAACGGCTTGTCCGGAAAAAAAAATACAAATGGGATCTTAAAAAAGAAGGTCAATGACACCGTAATCCACCAGAATATTATAAAAAATCGATAAAAAAAAAAAATTGTGGCAATATGAAAAAAAATTTTTTTTTTTGATGTTTTTTTTCGACTTTATTATCAAATTACAAATTTTTTTTTACAAATTTTTTTAATTTTCTGGTGGATTACGATGTGGGATACATAAACAAAGCTACATGCAAAAAATTAGAACAGTCGGACTTATAGTTTCGGAGAATAAGTCTACGCCGACTTGAAAAATGTAGTTTCGAGAAAAACGCGAAAAACAATTGCGAGAGCACGCTGTAGCGAAGAAATATTCAAAAATGTGCGCGCGCAAAGAGAGCTGTAACTTTGTCATTTTTTCAAATATCTTTAGGAGGTTATTCTTGAATGTATAAGGAATCAAAATCTGTAAAAAAAAAAATCGATTTTTTGAAAAATTATTTTTGGACTAGTACCTTAATGAAAAGTTTCAACCGGTTGTTATTAACGATTGACTTTCAGTTGTCACTTGATACGATTCGTCTTCCATGGTAAGGCTAGCAATAACATCGGTTTCCTAATAATATCAAAGCCGGGTTTGCAGAAAACCAGACGTGACGCAACAAAACGGATAGCATATTCGTGTTTGTCATTTTGACTTGCAACTATGTATTGAGCCATTTATGAAATCCAGATAGTTTTTTCGTTATGTTAATAACACAACCACCCTTATCATCTAATTCGATTTCAATACATTTAAAATCTAATTAAGTATTATATTTAAAGAAAAACGTTAAAAAATGTAGAAACACAAATATTTTTCATGAATGAACTACTGAATTGCATGAAAACCAGGCCCGTGCGCACGGGGGGATTTTGGGGGTTCAAACCCCCCCAGGAAGATCTTGTATGCAAAAAAACTAAATAAATATTTCTGAATTGAAAATATGTATTGAAATAAAATAGAATTAATCTAATTAGTTCACGTGCCTATAATTTTATTTATAATACCATAGTCAATTTCACTATTCCTGTGGGTTAGCCATTAAAAGTTATGAAGGTTTTTAGAAAGAAAGTAACAAAAAATATAAATTGTGATTAGTTTTCTGATCAAAAAAATTAGTACCAGCAATTTTTCAATTGGAATCGTTTTAGTTTGGTATTTAAAAAAAATTCAAAAATCGATATCGAGATCATTCCCGCATTAAAAGTAAATCAGGCTCAAAGGTCGTAAAAATTAGGTGCTTTTTAATCGAATCTGAAAATAGCAAAAAAAAAAATGCTTAGTTTTAACTATTTTTTTTTTTTTTTTTTTTTTTTTGTTCACATACCATTTGGGAATTTGATTTTACGCTATCAAGATAATTCTGCAACGAGTGAAACAAATAGCAGTCCGAGATTCACATACTGAAAGAGGTCAACGGAATTTTTTTCACTCAGATTATGTAGCGATGTTTTCACTGCTATTGTGTCGGTCATCCTCCACCTTTTCAAGAATTTCGTTCACTTTTTTGGTGCATAGTCGACAAGATTTACAACAAAATTTCCAGAGCGGAATCGATACCTGGATGCACGCCATATATCTGAAAATAGCGTTTCCTGCACTTTAAGTCAAGGATAACTCGGATCTCAGACGTGATAGAAAAAAACGGTTAACAGATTCGGATTTTTGAAGCAAAAGACTTAGGCTTTAAGCTTCGTTATCAGTTTTCCTTGTTTTGTTATATAACCTCAAAAATCTCAAAAAACAAAACTTTTAGGTTAAGATTTCTCAAAAACCATACGAGATATAGCAATTCTAAGGCCAGATTCGAATTCAACATTAAAACTTGCATTGAAAATATGCATTTTTGTTTCCATTTCTTGTTAATTTTCTTAAAAAACCCAAAATTTTTTTTTTTTTTTTTCCAACAAAAAAATTTCAAAAAAAGTTCTTAAAAATACAATGTCTCTTTAACGCGATCAGATAGAATTTTCAAAAATACGATTTTTGAATTTAAAACTAAACGAAAAACTAACTGTGTACTCAGTTTTTAGATAGTTTTTGTCAAACCTTGTTGTATGTAAAAGCCATTTACTTACCGAAATTCGACCCTGAAAATCGATTTAAAAATAAACTTTGAACATTTTTGCAAAAAAAAAAAAATCTGAACAACAAAGCCTTAAAGCAATTACACATGAAAAATGATTTAAATCAATACACATTTCATTGAATTAATCTATTTATTAGGGAACAAATTACTAATTTTGTTTTAGTTTGCTTGCAAAACTACTTTCCAAAAATGCAAACTAGCCTGACTGAAAGATAGCTCAAACCATTTTTATTAAAGACACCAGGGGCCTTACTCTGTAATGCGATGCGATAGGAAATGCATTGCGAAAGCTAGATTCGATGCGAAAAATAATTGCCGCTCTGTAAATCGTTCGCATTGGGAGTAGCGTTGCCAACGATGTCCCACTGAAAACGCTACTCCCAATGCGAACAATTTACAGAGTGGCAATTATTTTTCGCATTGAATCTAGCTTTCGCAACGCATTTCATATCGCATCGCATTTCAGAGTAAGGCCCCAGGACTCAATGCGTTTTTGTGACCAGAGTTAGTACTATCGACTTAATTTCATAAGCAAAGTAAAAAATAAATGGTACATATTATTAAAAACGGACTTTTTTGATGGCATTTTTTCTTTGAAAATTTTGAAAAATTTTGAACTTTGCACTTTTGCATTTCTTTTAATGTTCACCATTTAAACATGTTACTTTTAAGGTCAACTTTTTTTACGCTAAGTGTTGTTTTAGTACCTTTCGAATGGCATACATGTACTGAGTGTTGTTACGTTTTTTTTTTTTTATGAAAACCCCCCCCCCCCCCCAAGAGCAAATCCTGCGCACGGCCCTGATGAAAACTAGTCAGTTTTCCTCGTACAATCTGAATGTGACAGTGTTTTATTTTTTCAAAAACAATATATTATTTTTTATTAAAGACTTTAATGGCTCCTTCTCTATTCTCCATGTCGAAAAATCGTCCAAAACATCACTGTGCAACGGAAATGCAGCAGCACCAAGAAGACTAGAAATACAGAAATCTGAAAACGAATCTTTGTTTACTTACCAAATATTTGTAGTTCACACTTAAATTCCTTTAAGTGTTTATTAAAAAAGTAGAGTTTACAAACTGATTCAACTTGACTAAAAATATCATTGCATGTATATATATTATATTATTTATTATTAAACTATTCTTTTTTACTTTACTTTTTACTTCAAATATTTATATACGGTGATTGTTTATACAGTGAAGTTATGCTTCTTGTGGTGAAACAAATGATTTTATATTTAAATATAAATTAAAATACATCACCTGCTTACGAGATTCAGCCCAAGCGGAAATGAATAAATAAAACCATTACTACATAAAAAAAATTACAAATATATAATATGCATATAGTAAATATTTCTCTTTTTTACTTATTTACTTTTATGTACTTTATATCAATAATTTATAAATAATATAAACTACTTAAATAGTTATAGGTCATTATACAAATAATACAAATGCTCTAAGTATATATACTACAAATATATATACTCATATATATAAATATATATATACTACGAGTAGAACTAATGGTAAATGTAATAAATTACGATGTCTTTAATATACATATGCTATTTTAGTAAATATAATTAGATAAATAATAATGTACAAAATGAGAATTTTACAAACTTATCTTCATAATACATATGTACTATTTTATATATATATTTTAAAATACAAGCAATAAAAGCTATATATATGTGTATACTCCAAGAAAATAACTTAAAAAAAAAAAACTAAATCTTCGCCAGCGAGAAAGTGAGAAAAAAATTAAAATATTTATCATCGAGCTGAAGAGGAAGCCGTTGGCTGACCTGCCGTTGCGTCCTCTTTTTTTGTTGTATGTATTGTATCCACTGATATGGGATGTGGAATCGCTGATAAAACTGGGGGCTTGTGCTGCGACGTAGGCGGTCCGGCGAGCGGTGCTGAGATAGTTTGTTGCATACGATGATGCGGTGGTGGTAGACTACCAACCGAAGGAGGTGGTATAGGACTTGGCTCCTTGGCGCGTAGATGAGCAGCTGATTGCACAGCGTACATGCTCATTGCAGCCTTGTGTCGCTCTTCCTCGTGCCTTAAAGCAACTTCCATTAACGGATTGTAGCGCATCATTGGCGCATAATGATCCCGATATGGATCCATTGGCCAACCAGGCGGTCCTGGTGGTCCGAAATGCCCCATTGGTGGGCCTCCTAAGCTGGGTGGCATCATGGAACGTGAAAGATGTGGTGGCGGCGGTACATGTGTTACATGACGACTTGCCATAAATGAATGATGCGCTGCTACTGCAGCACTTGCTTGTGCAGCAGCCATGGATTGATGAAACCTTTGATCAGTTGTCGTGGTCCGCATAATGAGGGCGTCTTGCTCTTCTTTAGTTCTTGGGTGTTCTTCTTTAATCCGTATTTCTGTCGGTGCACCCATATCCGAACCTGGTCTATGGGGCGAACGTTCGCGTGCCGCAGAATTAGCAGCTGCTGCAGCTACTGATGCAGCGTGGGCCATTTTATTGCTTTCGTTAAGCCGCTGTTGCTGCAACATACGCTCTCGTTCCATCTCACGCCTTTCCATTTCTCTGCGCTCTCGTTCCTTCCTTTCGCGTTCTCTCTCCCGTTCTCTTTCACGTTCTCTTTCTCGTTCGCGTTCACGTTCACGCTCCTGTTGCTCACGCTTAAGTTTTTCCTCTTTTTCTTTGCGTTCACGTTCTTCACGTTCCCGCCGTTGTCGTTCACGCTCTCGCTGTTCACGCTCACGCATTTCCCGTTCACGCTCACGCTCTTCAGCTTCTCGCCTTGCCGTATCCAGGCCTGGATCTGGTTTAAGTGGCCACGTAGGTTGTCCAGGTGATGTATGGTATGGAACACCACGCGGCATTGCTCTTTAAGTAGAAAATAAATACACACATACATATATATGAATTATACATAATTAAATTAAGCTTTTACAAAACATTGATAAATTGAAACAATTTCAGCAAAATGTGTTGAAGGACTATGGATAACGTCGTGTCCATTTATTTTTGACAGAAAAACAGGAACAATTGACCAAAAAATTACCATTTACAGGTTTTCTCACTTAAAAACAGTTATTTCGACAGGTTTTTGCGTAAAAAATGGAGTACTCTGCTAAAGGCAGGCAGTAGTAATAGCCTTTAGTTTATTTCAAAGAAAGGATTGGACACAAAACTTAAACGTAAATTTGTAAATGTTTGACAAATAAAAAACTTTGTGCCACAATATCATAGCTTATTAAAATACCTTTTAACGAGCAATATTATTTTTTTACATATTCATTATAAGAATTAAATGCTTCATAAAATAAACAAGGTTTAAAAAAAGAAATATGTGGTGTCACTGAAGTAAACTCGACATAAATTTATTAATGAGAATTGCATCTTCAGATTGTGCCTTTTTCTTTGATTAACCTTACTCCGTCAGCTTCTCACAAAGTGTGAAGGTTTCAAGAACTCGTTGGCCATCACCAGTTTTGTAATTTTACTTTGTTTTGATTGTTTTTGATGAAATTTAGATGTTTTCATTTTGTTTAGTTTTTTTTTCGAATGAACTAGACAAAATGGGACGAAGTGCTGATCTATCACATGATTTGCGAAAAGTAACTTCAAATTATATTTAGAGAACAAATCTTCTGGTGCATGGGCTAAGAAATTGGTAGATCGTATTCTACCGTATTTAATGTGATAGATAACAATTTAAACAGCGGTCAATTGAATCGAAATCATCAGCAACCGGGAAAACTAAAAATACCTTAGCACGAGAGGAGCGAATTGTGGAAGTTATGGTGATAAAGAACCCAAAAAAACCCGATCGAAGTTATGCTCGAAATTCTTCTTTATAATAATTAATTCAGGCATTCTCCCCCTGTTTTTGGGAGTTGTGAAAATCACAGCACAGTGAGAGAAATTGGCTATCTAGCGGAATTTAATTAATAACTTCCAAACAGAGACAGTTATCAAGACGAAATTTGGTACATTTATAAACGCAAGCATTCTACACAAATTGGGGAAGTTATGTCTTTCTAGCACTTTTTTTGCTGTTGTTGTGTGAATATTTGCCTATACAAAGAAGAACAAAAGTAATGTCATAATATGAAATCGCCACTATTTTGCTAAAAATGGAAACATTTGTGTTTACTTTCATTTCACAAAAAGTTTATTCAAAGGTGCAGAATTGACAGCATTTAGTTGAAAAAATCATGTCGGTGAAATGACCACCTATTAAGGCATTTTGAACTATTCCTCGCAAAATATCTGGGTAATTGGCTTGCAATATAAATGTCAAAGTACAATAACATTGGATGCTATTTGCAAAAGTTATGGCAGATTTGCATAATGACTTTTCACAATGAAATATTCCATTCCTACCGCAACAAGATTTGGGTTCACCATATCAGATTCCGCTGAAATTTAGTACATGGTTTTGCTTTAGGCTAAAACTAATGAAAATAGCAAAACAAACAAGATTTTTCCCAATTTTTTTGAGAATTTTGAGGGGGTGGAAAATATGACAAAATCGGCCAATAACGATAAATACGGTTTCACAAAAATTGTCCATAACTTCCGTGTTTCTTAACCGATTTTCATGTTTAGACCTATTTTGGGAAGAAATTAAATCAGGCTATAAACGTAAAGTAAGTTTTCTGCTACTTGCCAAAAAGTAAATACTATTTTTAGTACTCTTTTAGTACAAGATTACAAAAAATGTTTAGTGGCATAGTTTTTTAATTTTCCAAAATATTTTTCTTGAAAAGAAAACCAAATTATCTTTCATACGAATCCAAAATCAAGACGATATCTCTAACGGTTTTGGAATTATGATTTTTTCAGCATTACAGAACATTAAATAGACCGATATGGCTTCACAAAAATGTCAATAACTTCGATATTTCTTAACTGATTTTCATGTTCGCACCTACTATAGAAAGGTAATGGATCATGCTATTAGCATGAGGTAAGTTTCTGCTATTTGGCAAAAAGTACTATTTTTATTAAATTTTTAGTACTAACATAAATAAAAATGATCTATGTTTCGATAACTTGACCACCCTAAGAAGGGTGGCGAATAGTTTCTCATCATTTTAGGTATTTCACAGGAATCATATTAATAACAAAAATCAAAATCAGACCGAATACGGTCGAATAGGATAAGTTGCACTCCATAGAAGACTATTATAAGCTACTTGAAATTAATCAACACAGTGCATAATTTGTGCTATAATTTCTTAATAATAAACATACAAACACATACCATCGACTCGTATTTTATTTAAAACAAACCTTAAGCTACAATTTAGGCTAGTAAAGATATAATAAAAGCAAAGCCAAAGCAAAGTACTGTTCAAAAAAGATAAAAATTTTATTTAAATTTGGAATATATAAGTGAAGTTTGAAGGCTTATAACTTTTCATAGAAAACTCGTAGACCAAAACAAAAAACACTAATAAGCTCATTGGGGCATTGGGAAACGGTATGTAAACAAAATTTTCTGCAATTCTAAATTTCAACGCTTTTTGACAAGCCTAATAAAAATGCAGAGCAAACAAAAGGAATCCGCAAATGTGTCGTATGAGAAATTACAATGACATCAACATTAATGGCAAAGCTTTCTTTGAAAAACTCAAATTATCGTTAATAAAAAATAGTACTTACGTTCTCCAGGGATCGTGCAGTGCTCCACTAATTTGTATTTCTCGACCAAAATGAGAAAGCCCAGCAAAGCCAAACGGGCTAACGTATCGGCCAAATGGCGATACTGCAGTTCCTAAAACATAAACATAACAAATTGCAGTTTTGAGCAACACTTAATCCAAGTTATAAGTATAGTTGAACTTACCTATATGACTAGGAGGAGCGCCAATAAAACTAGCCGATATTGGAGAGGTTTCATATGGCGATCTTGTAGGTATGCCTGTAGCATAAGCTGATGGCGGCAATTCGCTGGCCCTATGCATGAGATGAGATGGTGCAATTGAGAGCGCAGTTGAGGTTTTAATTCCTAAACCTGACTGCGAATTAGCTCCCATCATCCCGCCGACAGATGATGATGCTGATGAACTCGGTGATGATAATATACCACCGCTAGGACCGCCAGATGAAGAGCCCAATTTTTCAGAGTTTTGCTTATTTTGATGATAATATATTTCCCACGCAATTCGAACATGCATTGCATTCCAACGTCCAGTTTTCTAGAAAAAAAAAAAAAAAAGTAAATAATTTTTTAATTATTTAACGCTACAGTGATTATTCTTTTTTTTTTAATTTAGAAGCTTTTTGGATAAATTTAATGAAGATGAACATACCGTGAACTTAGCAGATTTAGAGGAATCAAGATTCGATGGTGGATTGGAGGACGACGGTAACGGCTACATATTTTTAATAATACGTTGGAAATTAACATGAAAATGAATAAAATGTGTTAAAGGAATGGATGAGTGAAAAATGTTGCTGCGGTTATGTGTTAAGCTGGATTATGATAGTTAAGTGTGTTAAGCGTACGAATATATAACCTAATCTATGACAAGTTGATGGATAAAGAAGTACATAGAATGCTACTCCTTGTGAGCAAGAGTGCAACCATTACCATAATGTATGACATAATCACTTACCTTCGGTGCAAATGATGTTAAATGATTAGGCGGCATGAAAGGTGTCGGTCCTCCTAAGCCAGGATGTATTAGGCCTGCTGGGCTATAACCTGGATAGGTAGGTATTCCGACGCCAGCACGATAAAAAGGTGTGTCTCCCATTTTAGTCATTTCTTTGAATACGGGTGGTGGAAACATTGCTGCTGCCGATTGCGCTCCTGTTAGACCGCTTGGTAACATTTGTTGGTGCTGGTGTAAGTGTGTATGCTGGTGCTGATGATGGTGTAATTCTTGACGAAAGTATGTGGGTGGTGGTGGAACAGCCAAACCAGAACGATCTAAAAACCGACTATCCAATTCACGCCGTAATAAATCAGCTTGATCATCTATAAAATTTTCATAAAATATGGTGTTTAGAAAATTTAATGAATAAAAGAGTGAAAAGCAAGAAAATGGTGTGACTCAGAAGGTACATCGTGACGCACAGTGGTTTGTTAGCGAGCGCTAGCCGGTCATAAGTTTGAAAATTTATGTGTCATAATGGGCTTTATCGTAAATAAATATTCTCGAGAATTATTAATTTTTTCTCAGGTTTGCTATCACAGAAACAATTTTCTGAAAGGGTAAAATTCACTGGAAAAATAAGGCTATCGCCAATAATTTGGAAGGGCGTATTTTGAATTTTATTGCAAAAATTTATTCCCCAACTTTTTACTATGGAATGATAATAGAATGAATAATATAAACAATGACCAATTTAAAAGTTTACTACGACAATTTTATAGCTTATTATAGTTTTCATATGACACCAATATTTCTGATATCCATCCAAGCGTTTCCAACTTAAATCGGTTTTTCTAAACCAATTTTGACATCGTAAGTTTTTGTTTGGGAAGGTTTGAAGATTTATTTGGCCGAACTCGTAGACAAAAAAATAATATATATTAATTTTCACAAAAGGGCTTCGCTTTGCTTATCACTTTTTTTTAAAGTTAACTGTCAAATTTCAATGGAACATAAAAGAAATGTTTTTTTTTTGCAAAATGTCAACGATATTGAAAAAAAAGTCACCCTTTTGGAAAAGGATTTTCCATTCATAAAATATTCACGATAGCAAATGCCCCCTCTCGAGAGGGAGTTTGTTCTCGAGAAGATAAATTCCAGGCATATTTACGATAAGGCTCAATATTATAGCACAAATTTATAGTAAAATATCCATAAACCATAATTAAAGTACAAAAATACCAAGATATAACAATTTCTGCGTTTTCGCATCTTGAACTTGATAAATTCAAAAAATGTAGTTTTCTTCTAAAAATCTCTTAAAAAATGTTAAATGTTAAATAAGTGCATCTTAAAAACTAAATGGTCTCATTAACTGAAGAACTGCATACTTAGATAAGAGATTTTTTTGTATAAAAGGAAATGCCGTTCATCACAAAAATCTCTAATTTTATTCCCCAAATTAACGATTTTTGCACTATGTGGATTACAACTTAAAAGTTGTATGGTGTTGCAACGGATCGATCACCCCGCGTTAAGGACACTCCCGTCGCGCATACAGCACGAGACTTGAAATTCGCATAACTTCGGATATATTTCAAATACAGCAATAATATTTGATTTCTGAGGTATAATCGTTAACATCTTGTCCTTTATTGATTCTCTAAGAAAATTATCCACCTTTTTGGATCCACCATTTTGTTTTCAAGAAAATGAATCCCAAATTTGGAATCAGCAATCTCAAATCATTTTTTAGAAAACTGTCCACCATTTCGGATCCACCACTTTGTTTTAAAGAAAATTGATTCCGAGTTTTGAATCAGCGACCTCAAACTCTCCTAGCCTCTATTTTGTTATGATATAATAACTTTTTGAGAAAATTGCCTGCCATTTTGGATACGCCATTTTGTTTTCAAAAAAGTTGATATTCGGAATTAGCAACCTCCAAGATTCCCATAACAACAATTTCGTTGTGATATAATCATTTTTTGAGAAAATTGTCCTCCATTTTGGATCTGCCATTTTAATTTTTTAAAAATGGTTTCCAGCTTTGGAACCAGCAACCACAAAAACATTAAAGCTGATGTATTTTTTATTAAAAATATCCAGGCTTAGGAGGGCTGCAATCGCATTCAAGACCACTGTGCGACGTTGCGTTAACACTTTCTGAAAGCAAGCCAAATTCAACGTTTCATTACTCATACGCTAATATGGAATGTTGGCTCCAGAAGGTGAACAAATTTTTAATATGCTGCACCTTTCGAACACGACCAATATCACCACCATTTATATCAAAGCGAACATGCATTCACTTACTTTTACTTGGCTGAAATAGAGATTCTGCTGAAAACGGATGGGGTGCAGTTGCAGTAGCTGTTGGAGCTGGTGCAGTGGACGCTGTTTGTGCAGGTTGAGCCGTTGTTGTCATTATGGGTGATGCACCTGTTGTTGACGTTAAAATACCAGATGATGATGGTGGCAATGGCGCCGCAAATAATGGTGGCTGAAAATTATTACTGGAATGCGCTGATGAAACGTTAGAAGAATGTGTAGAAGAAGAAGGATGAAGTGACGACACTGGATTAGTTGAAGAAGCGGAAGAAACTGCCGTCATATGCAATGGTGAAGGAGGCGTTGGTCGTGTGGATACATTAGATGCTGAAGAGACAGCTTGCATTGCAGGACTATAAAAAAGAGATAAATTTAGGGTTTCTGTTTTCAGACTAATTGTGTATAATAATATAATACTTTGGCCAAATTGAAGTCTTTGCATAGGGCATGCCGGGTATAGAAGTTACTGGTTGCGTATTCACAAAACTTGTCGGATTATTGCTATACGAGACTTGAGATGGCATTCCTACACAAATGTTGCTACCACCAGCTGTCATGGATCCATTAATAGTGCCGCTGGCAGTTGATCTAGCAATGCTGAAAAGACGAACCGAACAGATGTTGAAATACAATGCGTATGTAGGTAAGAAATTTAATATTTACCCATAATTATCACGTTCCTTGTTCATTAAAACTTCGGATTTAGGTGAAATACCTCTTTGCATCATCGTTGGTGATGGGGGTACAGAGTTGCCACCTACGCTCGGAGAATTCACACGTGATATATTTTGCGAGTTTAATAAAGATGCAGGTGAATATTGAAGAGGTAATGGTGGATACGTTGATGGAGGAGGATGCTGGTGAGGTTGTGGATGCTGTTGCGGCTGACATTGTTGGGGTTGCACTTGTTGGCCGTGTTGTTGTATTGTTTGAGATGAAGAATTTGGTGGCAGTTGCGGCGGCGGAAGAGAACTTGGTGCATACGAATGATTTTGTGTCATATTTGTTGTTAACAATGGATCCCTACTTTGCAGTAACGGTGGTGGCGGTGCTGCTGATGTAATACTGCTGACCGATGTCGCCACAGAGTTTGAAGTCGAACAAGTACTTGTGCTATTATTCCCACCAGGGGGTGTGCTCGAAAAAAGATTGGTAGAAACTGATAATGATCCAGCACTACCAAATGGCATATGATGGATAGGATGCATAACAAGTCCGCTTGGATGGGTAAATGTTTGGTTAACTGAATTGTTAACATTTCCAGCACCACCGCCTGCACCACTTATTGTGATTGTTTGTGGAGGGGCAGTGTTAGAAGAACTCAATGGTGTTAAAGGTCGTATGCCCGAAGTTTTTGAAGCACCAGGCGCTGCCAATGATGAGGGTTCTTTAATAATGCGTGGTTCAGCGCCTCGCGCTGAAGCATTTGGTGAAAGCACCGCAGGCGGAAGATATGGGCTGTGCTGTAAATTACTGTAGGGCGCATATAATGAATGATTTGGATGAAAAGCTGGCCTGTATGCACTCGCTTGTAGCAATATTGGTGGTGGTGGCACACCATTATGAGCTAAACCAGCACTTAAGTGAGCAACGCTACTGGTGCTAAGGTTTTGACTTGATAAGCTATGTGATGGAGGTGGTGGCGGTGGCGCGCTAATGCTTGTTGCAGTCAAACTACCAATGTTGGCCACATTTAGATTCGATTTTGTATCTAAGCTAGCAACAGTAGCCGACGAACGTTGAATCGCTGTTGTAGTAATTGGCGCCACAGACACTGCCACAAGCGGTCTTGGTGATATTTGTGCAATATTCTGTGATAATTGTGACGTAATAGTTGATGATTCACCACTGCTCGTTGGTATATTCGGTACAAATCCATTAACAGCAGCAATTGTGTCGGCGGAAGCATTACCAACCAAATTTGTTGTTGACTGCGTATCATTGAATTTCGGACTGGAATGTACAACTATAGCACTAGCACTAGGTTTGCTATGGGGCAAAGGAACGACAGCATTTGTTGGTACAATACCACCCGTCTGCGATGATGTTACTGATTTTGGGTTACTTGGAATTGATGATAAGTTTTTATTTATTGTGAAAGTTGGAAGTTCCGGCAAGGTTGAACTTATCGATTTCGTTGCTGAAATTTGCACACCACCTTCAGCCATGTGTTGCTGTGGGGGAGGAGCTGGTAACATTGGCGAATTTTTTTCATCATTTGATATCTAAGATGCAGGAAGAGATATAACTTATATAAAAAATTCATGTTTTTCTTTAATTTATTTGAAATTTACCCTTGTAACTGCACCAAATGGTGCGTGATGTTGATGCTGTTGTTGTTGTTGTTGTTGTTGTTGTTGCTGTTGTTGTTGTTGTTGCTGTTGTTGGTGTTGTTGAATTGATGGCAAAATGGATTGATTTGTAGATTGTTGATGATGTATTGTAGGTGGTGCTGGGAGTTCTTTGTCTGATGTCGCCGTTGCACTTGCACCAATATTAACAAAATTGTTTGTAAGAGATGCATTTGACTGCGTCGTCGTAATCGCGTTGACCGCTGTTGCCACAATTGGATTATTTGCCAACACATTTTCATTGTGACATGTGCCATGTGATCCTCCAACTGATGGTAAAGTAAATGGAACTGTTTCCTTGTTAATTATTGCATTGGATCCGGTTGCTTGTTGTGGATAGTCTGAAGATTTTCGTGGCGTCGTTGGACTTGGTGTGGCATTGCATACTTGATGCGTCGGAGTCGAAGGAAAAACTACAGGACCCAACTTTTCAGAGGCCTAAAAAAAAAATTTTTGATTTTTAATAATAGAATTTTTAGGATTAACATTTTAAAATACACAAATTATTACAGTAAAGCATTTAATTGATTTCATATGGAAAGGAAGGTACTTCAGTTTACCCTTAACACATATCACAGTACGTCTATTTAAGGAAGTTCAAACGCTTCTTGAACGTTGACAGTAAAATTTTTTTAGTACAATAAATTTTTCGATGGAGGAAATAAAATTGTGAAGACATTTTCTTTTTTCTTTTGTGTGCTTTGGGTCCCCGGGAAATATTTGGCCTCCACAGAGCCCTATCATCGCGTTTGGTGATCTTTTAACATGAAGGTTTCAACTTAATGCTCGCCAAAAGAATTTCGCAGTTGAGTTTTGCATTGTGTGTCGGAAATTTTCAGATCTCTTCAAGAGCAATTGCTTGTATCCTCTTGTAAATTGTGTACCAAGGCGATATTGGTAAATTACAGCATTCAACTCAAAGATTTTCAATTAGTTTGTGGCACCGTTAGGTGGCATTGCCTTGACCATCTAAGTGAAGTATTCAATCACTTCTATATATGACTAGGTGGCCCAGTAGCGACTTCGTTCGCCCGTTACCGAGGCCTTTTACATATGTACTCTATCCCATCTATCTACATTGTAACCCCTCCGTCCCCTCTTTCAATTCAACAAGGTTTTTTAAATGAATGGTAGATACAATTTATATCTATACCAATAGTTGTGTAATGATAGCTGCCAAAGGTGCAGATACGGAGTATTTGGTGTATTATGAGGGGTGCAATTCATCCAATTCTCAAACCCCCCAAAAATTTGTCAAGGTAAATGTTAGTTACAATGAACATCTATGTATCCATACTCCAAGTTTTATAATCATAGCTGCTATAGGTGCAGAGATATAGCATTTTGTGTTTTTTTATATGAGGGTTATTATGCATGCACTAATATGTATTTTTTTTAAGGAAGACGACACCAATAATTTTTTATTTATTTATATCAATTCGCTTGACAAGCTTATTGATGGCGACAAGTAACAGACAATGTCATGCACCTTTGCTATCGACTTTCAACAGACAATATGACTAATTCGGAATATTTCAAAAGCGAGTTCAGAGACATTTGAGTAACAATGTCCGACAGAGTAAGCTAACTTCCTGACAATATCATTATGATTCATCGATGAAAAAATCTTTCGAAAAATTGCATGCAAAGCGCGCTATATTCGTGTTATTTTCATGATGATTCATCGATGTCATTCAAAAACGCCACCAGGATATAATTACTGTTGCTATATCCGATCAACCGGACAAGTTTTTTCAATGTTGATTTTCGGATAAGGTACTGAATGTTCACTGATTTTCAGTTTTAGAAGAGTCAAGAATTTTGTCTCCCTTGTAATGAGTCTTGATGAGGTTACAAATGTTTGGGTCAAGGCTATCAAAAACAATACTGTAGTAGATGTAGACTAAATGTTATGTTATTCACTCTATGTAAGATAGTGCAAAGGGGACTTTTTTGAACAATACACGATCTGTTAGAACGAAAGACTGCCTGTAATTTCCAGTTTTCCGTTGTAAAACCATGAAAAGATCTCTGATATCATTCGCATCTTGAATCTTTGAACATTTCATATTAGCCGCTTATATTGTTCTGAGATATAAAGGAAGTTTGTCAGCGATTCCAAATCACTGAGCCAAGCGCAGTCAGCGTAGAATTTTGGCTCGTCTGCAACAAAAACAATGTTTCAATATTTTCCAAATTTCCCGCAATTACAATACCCATGAAAAACTGTTTTTGTTGTTTGTTTTTTCACACACACAAGAATCGTTGTTGCTGTTTTATGTTGGTTGCGTAGAAAAAAAAAAAAAAAAAAAAAAAAAACACTTTTCATGATTGTTGTAGTTCCAAGAAATTTGGAAAATATTGAAATTTCATGTTTGCTGTAGACGAGACAAAATTGGCTTACTTTTGTTCTACGTTGCCACCCTTGATATAAAGTTAAATATTCTCTGAGGATTTGTGTTGCTGAGCCTTTTAACTTCGTCGGTGAGCTTTCCCAAAAATGGAAGTTATTGAATTTGTACATATACAGGGTAGCTGATTCGAAGTGTTACCAATTCAAAAGACTATATTTTTAGTTTCCATGCACAGATTTTATTGATCAAACGCTATAATTGTTGGGAAATGTTCAAATTTTAAGAATCTACTTGAGATTTTTGATATGGCCACCTTTGGCCTTAACTATGGCCCGTATACGGTCGAAGAACGAGTCGCATGCTGCACGAATTTGATTTTGTGGAAGTTTGCGCCATTCTCGTTGAAGGGCCACTTTTAGCGCATCAACGCTCTGGTATTTTTTAGTCAAGACCTTCCTGTCCAACATACCCCAGATTGAGAAATCCAGCGGATTCGCATCAGGCGAATTTGAGAGCCATTGTTGAGCAGAAATGAAGCTAGGAACGTTTTTTTCTAACCATTCTTGATTCACACGAGCTTTGTGTGACGGTGCCGAGTCTTGTTGGAATGTCCATGGCTTGCGACCGAAATGTTTGCGTGCCCACGGTAGTAAAACACCCTCCAACACTGATTCACGATACACCTGGGCGTTTACTTTGACGCCAGCGGCCAACAAAACGAGTGGTGAGCGCCCATCAGCAGTCACTGCAGACCAAACCATCACATGCGGTGGTGCCCGCGTCCTGGTGGCCAAACGAACATTCAAATTTTCGTAGGACCTCTCTGTCAAGTAAACCCGATCATTTTGTTTGTTTACATATTGCTGGATACAGTAATTTTTCTCATCAGAGAAGACAATTTGTGACAGATTTCCGGCGGCGTGCAAGCGCAACAACTCCTTGGCTCTATCGAGCCCAACTTTTTTTTGAGCAGGAGTGAGATCATGCGCCTTTTGGAACTTGAGGGCCTTTAGTCCGAGCTTGTTTGACAATATGTGTTGCATTCGATCACGCGATATTTTCAGCTCGGCAGCCATTTGTCTGCCACTGCGTCTCGGATTTCGCTCAATTCTGGCCTTCACCTTTCGAACCATTTCTGGTGATGTTGCAGTTATTTTCCGACCACCACCATGTCGTTTGGCAACGCTGCCGGTACCATTGTAACGTGTTATGGTCCGATACACAAACATTTTATTCACTTTTAAATGTTTCAGCTCACGAACAATTGCTGGTTGCGATTTTCCAGCCAAATAAAGAGCAATCACACTATTACGTTTGAATTCCATTTCGAAAATTTTTTATTTTCAATAAATTGAGGCGCAAATGCTTTTGGTTACTTGTTGACAATGGAATGAACTAACATCATGCCAATTTTTAGACAGCTGTCATGTTCCATCTGTCAGATAAGTCTATCTGAAGTTGGTAACAGTTCGAATCAGCCACCCTGTAGTGCGTGCGTATTTATTGTTTGTTGCGCTAGTCAAAAGTAATAAAGGAGTTTGACTAGAGCTTTTGATTGGCATTCCATGCAGACTCCTCTTCCAGTTTTTTTTTTTTTTTTTGATCAGATAGATAAAACTTATATACGTATGCAAATGATTGAAGGAACATACGCTAGACGCACAGTTTAGTACGTACTTAAATGTAAAATTAGCAAGCTGCTTGATAGATATCTTAACTCACCTTGGATATCACCTCTTGTACTCCGGTTGCCGAAGTGATAGCAGTGGTGGGGGTAGCACCATTTTTCTGGTCACTACCGGAAGTCGAATCGACACGCACAATAATGGCAATTTTGTTTTCAAAAAATTACTTCCGCTGGTTTTCGACAAAAGTCAAAAACTCGGGGAAAACTTATTTAAAGGGAAATAAAAATAAAACTGCCAAAGATAAAGGAATGTATCGCCTCCTTTATTTAAAAAGTCATTTTGATATCTTTGTTTTTTAAAGACAAACAAATATAGAGTAATTATTTCGAGCGCACTAGTAAATACTGCACGATAAACAAATTCATGGTTTATGATTATTATTATTGCACAGTTAGTAATCCCTTACACAAACACAATTTCATTTTGTCAATCTCAATTTGATGTTAATTAGATAAGCTTTGTATCTACGAGTACTCGGATATAAAAGTGAAAGCTACACAGCTACCACCACCACAAGATTGAATGAATTACAATTTTAATTGCAAATTTACAACTTCATTCTACGTTGCAGCGAATATTCGTCGTTGTCGTTGGACAGTGATTATGTACATATGTACGTTTGTCCGTCTATAGGCACATAACTATGTATGTACATATATACACACATACGATATATCTGCAATAATGCACTTATTCGTAGCCGTAGCTATAGACGTCGCCGCCGTAGCCATGGTGGAGTGCCAACAAAAGAACATAAATAAAAGCTTTGCAACGACTGGGTGCGGCTCCGGTTATGGTTTGGTGTCGACGACCACCTTTAGTTATTCGAGTAATGAAAAACAAAAAAAAAAGTAAGATTTTTCAACACGATGTAGCGCTGTCAAAGCAAAATAAAGACTCAACAACAAAAAAAAAAAACATTAAGTGCCAAAGTAGCAGCAGATATTCGTAATGATAACATTGATGTTTTGCCCGTCCGCATAAGCGGTTTTGTTGATAAACGGCATCCTAACTACATATTTAGATAATCAGTTAACACTTGTGGTGTGCACAATAGGAATTGTTTTGAAATAGAGAATAAACAAAATATTTATTATTTTTTAAATTCACTCTCATTATCTTTATAGGCACAAATGAACGCAGTGTTCAATTCCCAAAAGTTTCGACGAGGCCCAACCCGTTGCCCTATAACTAAAAATCTTATTTTGTCATAAGTCGTCTCTTCGATGCACTGCATATAACATCGTATTGGCGGTCGTATATACCGTGACTTTTTTTTATTGAATTGCACACAAACACGAGGAGCGCCGGGGTAAATGAGAAACAACAAAAATAAAATAGCAAATAGCGATAATATTAACACAACTACGACAACTGGCCGGTCGTACGTTACTTCCTCAACGTCTAAATGTGACTAGCAAGCAGTAATGCTCTCTAGCACCAAATACAGCTCCTCTCAGCTGCAATCAACCAGACAGTCAGCAAACCCGCCAGCCAACATTCGCAAAATAAAACAAACAAAAAAAAAAAAGAGAATCAAAAATGTGTGGAGTATCAGTCAAATACATATACGAAGTACAAAAAAACACAGTAGCCGAAATAACAACGAGGTCATGTGATGTCTTATTAATTTACAGCATTTTTTTGTATTTTTTTTTTTTTTTTTTTTTTGAGTGCTTTATACCCAATCAAGACTGAGTCTCAAATTTTAATAAAATAATAATGAATAGGAAAATGGGTTTTTGTAACCCATGACAAAAAAATAGTCAATAAGGGTGATACTTTTGGCCTAACCAAACATTAAATACCCTACACTGCAGCATTCTGAAAATTTTGCTTATATGCTCAGAGCTTGCATTTATAGTTCTTAGTGTTTAAGTGAAACTCAGTTCGATTATCTCAAAAAACTCTTTCAGTAAGCATTTTGAAACTTTTGCTTATATGGGAGGTGCCACTCCCTCTTTTCCGAATTTGTTTAGTTTTTGCGATAACTATTCCTAGTATTTATTTATTTTGACTGCATTGTCGTGAAAATACATTGCATTTTCAATATATTTTTTTATGGGCGGTAGGCGTGTCCGTTTAACGATTTCGCTCATTTTCAATAAGACGAGCTAACTTTGACGATGAAGGCAGTTCACGAAATTTCATTCAACTATCAGTTTTCCTAAAAAATGTATTTCCACGCACAGACACCCAGCCAGCCAGCCAGACAAACGGACATGGCTATATCGACTCAGGAGATGACGCTTAAGGATATAAATACTTTTCTATATCTGCCACGCCTCCTTCTCTGTGTTACTAACGGAAGGACAAAGTGAATATACCCTGGGTATACGAAAAGACAAACGTGAAAGTACAACTATCTCAGAGCAACAGATCATTTAGCTACTGAAATCAGAGACATTCTTACGGTCCACGAAGTACATAGGATGCCTTTTAAGCTTCAAGAATATAGTATCCCTAGTGTTTACCGATAAAAATCTTTATGACAGTTAAAAAGTTTGAAATTTCCTAAGGTATGTTTCTTCAGTCGTCATACGCTTAAACCATTTGTGGCAGAACTTTGACCAGTCCAAAGATGATAGCTCTAAACCATGAGTCTTCATGAGTGATGTAAATCGTTGTCCCTGCATTTGATCTTTGATTCTTGGAAACAAAAATACGTCATTGGGTGCCAAGACGGGACTATAAAGCGAATGACTCATCAATTTGACATTTTGAGTGCTCAAATACTCGTTTGTGCTAGATTCCCGAAACTTTTCGAGCACCCCTTGTTTTAATAAACTTTCAGCAAAATGGGTGGGTGCACAAGGAACAGCAGTAAACTTCTTCTGAGGTTAATGCCTCGTTCTATCGACTTAAAAGACTGAAAAGGTTATGGCCACTGTGTTTCGGAACTCACAGGGCATGGCGTATGCTATAAAAAAAGAGGGAAATACGATCATTGAACGATTTTTTTTTAATCCCGGGTCTTTTTTTAGTTTTTTCATGAACATATGGGTGATTCTACTCACGAGGGAATATTCTGTGGGTCACCTAATTTAACATATTTTTTGCCACAATATTTCATTGATTTATAATCAAAACTAAACGTATACAATGATTCTAGTAAGACACTAAAAATATTTCATAGAAAAATTTTACTTTTCAGTGCCAAATCTTCAGCCTCCATGCATGGCTCTTTCCGAATTATAATTTGTATTGGTAAATTAAACTCAATTTCAAGTTTTCATACGTATATTTTACACTAGAAATGAGATATGTAATCAATAGCCTTTCAATGTAACTGTCAAATTTCACAATTAATAATCGCTTTCATTTGTCTCGGATCCATAATTACTTCGCTGTGAAAAAAGTGAAAAAACCTCAGCCTCCTGACCTCAGTCTCCTGGGAACTTAAAGATCTAATTTTTTGTTTTTTAATAGTAAAAATAATTGGGTTTTAACAAAGATTATGTGCTTAGGTACCCAAGCTGAACTTAGGCTTGTCTAAACTCAGATTACAAAAAAAAAAAAAAAAATTATGTGCCGAAAATAATGCATTTTCCATCCTTCGTGAGTAGAATCACTATTCATATGATTTTACTTTTGGCCACAAGATGTTTTACTTCTTTTATGTATGACAACTCCATTAAGTTGAGCACTTGGAAATGGACACCTTTCCGAGTTATAACAATTTCGATCAGTGTTAATCACTTGTGCAACAAAAATAAACATATGCTTTTATGGTACTTTCAGAGCCAAGCAAATTGGTAGTCTTCAAAATAAAAAAAATGAAAAAACACATGACAATCGTTGTCGTGGTCGTCAGTAGAGAATTTGACTTAACTGGTAAAGAGCGCATGTAAGAAAAACCTAAAAGCCTCCATACCTATATGAGAAGTACCAACATTTAGTAAAAAAAAAAAGAAATGCAAATCAATTCCCTTCTTATTTTATATTAATAATGTACATTTGGGACAATTTGCAACAATGTGACGCCCCCTGTGTGGCAACATGAGCATTATAATTTTAAATACCCGATTAATTTGCTAAATCTTACGCATTACGCTAATTTTCATAATGCGCGTCTGGCATACATACATAGGTGGTGTGAAGGCAAAGTGGGTGGTGATTGTGGAATAATGGGCGACGACTACAAGTTAGTACTTGACACAGCATCTATGTATAGTATATGTTTGTGTGTATAATCAGTTTGTCAGTACCACAGTTTATTGCCGCATTACGAGCGTAAATCGTTATTTAATAAAATTCCATTTGACTTGAATGAAATGATATATGCGAATATGCGAAGACAACGACGACGACGACAACGACAACGATGGATACGTGCGCTTACTCGTTGCTATTTCTGTATTTTGTTTGTTGTTTACCAGTGGGGGGGCTGTTTCACAAGCAGTACAAGTTTTGTTTTCTTCGTGTGTGTCTCTCCCCAGAGAGAGAACTAGATGACGAGAGTGCAAGAGTACTGAAATTCAATTGTATCTTAGTTTCCTGGCTCATTCGTTCGTTTATTCATTTGGCCGTTCGTTTACCTTTTTGTTTCGATTCGTTTCATTTACTCGTACAGAATACAATTGAAATGCCACTGCAATGGGACGAGACCAAGATAGGGACAGGTTTTTTTCAAACAACTCTACAAAGTACGTCTATGAGTACTTTTTCCAATATGGCAAAAATTAGCACATACACATATTAAGGAAGAAATATTCTCAAATTAAACTGCATCTTCTTCTTAGAATTAGCAAATGCCTTGTGAACCAGAAATTGGACGGATAATATGTGTATTAGGATTATTAACTAAATAATAAGAGAGATAATTGAGGAAAAGTTTATTGGCCCGATAAACAATTTTTTAGTTTTCGGAATGACACTGTTAAATACGAAAGCAAAGTGAAATCTTCTATAAAGGACTGTTGTAGTTTTTAGTTCAGTGCATTTTGTCAAGCGTTTTTATAATAAATAGATTCCATCCCTGAAATGCGATTCTAGAAAGGCTGATATCACTTGTTTAACTGAATATAAATATTCTCCGTAATTTAAAAAAAAATAATTATTTATCCCCATCCTTTATATGTTTATATATTTCTTCCACCGTCTCTGCCATTTTTTTTTTTTTTTTTGTCAACCCATCTACGAAATACGCCCGTGTCTTTGCAATATCCTCGTCATTGAAGCCAAATTGATAATTGCTTGGCTACAGTGCAAAGATGTCCAAAGCCTATGCCCACGGACAGATGAGCTTTTGTGCTTAAAAGCTTTCCGTATACGCATTCACTCTTAAATAACCTTTCAACTGTGTCAGTAGCTGTGCAGATCTGCCTCACTTGCTTAAAGCTTATGGAAAATATAAAAGCTTTCAATGAGCTTTTATACATTGACAAAATGTGTAAGTATGTATTGAGCTTGGTAATCACTGCTCTAGTGTACACAAAGCGAAGAAAAAAAAGCATAACTTGCGTTACTAAATGAGTTTCTACCACGTTCGTGACTGTTTTAACTACACTTCGCTGCTGATTTGGATTGAACAACGCTCCCAGATCATATTTGTATGGTGTGTTGCTAAATCACTCACGAACGTGGTTGAAACTTATTTAGCAACGCTTGTTGCTAAATGCTCTTGCATTGACTTGCGAAATCAAGTGATTCTCGTAGTATGGTCAGCTTCTTTGTCCTGCGAGGGCGGATCCGTCTCTCCAAGCTGGACATAATTTTTATGCTCATAGAAGTTTGGGGTCCTCAGGAGACCGATCCCTGCTCGGTCAACAATCTAATCTTATTATTTTAGTCGATGTTTTTATTCATAGCTATTTTTTGTTATGAAACTTGTATCTTTTCAGTTCTAACGGTCATGCTTTCAAAATGATAAATAAACCGATGAGAATAATAATAAAAAAACTCGGAAAGTATCGAATGGTATAGAAAAATATCAAAAACTCAAACTTTTTTTGGTGAAATAAAATGCCCTAAAATAAATAAATGGAATATGCCACGCACCCAAAATATTTCGTCTTTTGTATGGCGGCTGAAATATCTTATCTTCAAAGGATCATAACTAGGAAAATAAGAATCCTATTGGAAAAATCCTAAAGGATATTTGGATAAGGAAGAGTGTCTATTCGATGCTATTAATAAAAAAGAATTCTACCTTTTCTTGTAGCAACGCTGTAAGACTGAACACAGCGTTTTCTTCAACTTCAATTAAGGAAATTTCAAAATCCTGCAGTTATAATGACAGTTCTGTTAATGAAGACGGATTCAGCGTCAAAAAGTACCTAAGACAGCATATAAGAATTAAACAGTTCATTCCATTTTTTTTTGTGCCTGAGTTATTAACCAAAATTTTTTTATAAAAAAGTGGGCGTGGCAATTATTAAACAAAGCCTTCTTTTTGCTATGCTTTAGATACTCTTGATCCAGATTCGCATACCAAATTTCATCAAAATATATTGTATCATTTGCGAGAAATAGCATTTAATGTGTTTTACTTGTATGGGAGGTTCCACGCGTAGCGGCGATATTTTGCCCACTTTCAGATCAAAGATGCCTTACAGCAAGTAGGCTCTCCACAGCTAATTTTAGAATGGTTACTTTATTAGTTTTCTTTTTACACCGTATTATATTTTTGTGGGCGGTACCACGCCCTTCACCGAGTTTTCCCAATATAACGGCATATCACATATTAATACTTGTTTGCAAAGGTAACATCTCCTAAATTTTCATCAAAATTGTTGGAGTCGTTTTCGAGTAATATTGAATCAAAATTTTCAAGGGCTAAAAAGTGGGCGTGGCACTTCTTCGATCCGTTACAAGGTATTATCAAGCCGTACCCGCTCACCAAATTTGATTTAAATACCTAGTATGGTTTGCGAGTTATGACCATATCAAATTTAAAATTTAATGCAATGTAACGCCCCCGGTTAGCATTTACAAAGTTCAAGCCTAGCTCATTCTTTATCGTATGGTAATATCTAACATTATCCGAAGTTTCATTAAAATCGCTGTAGCCGTTTTCGAGAAAAAGTTATGCCCGATCCAAACATACATACAATGTACATAAGTAAGTACATAAGTACATACAATTTTATCCCGTATAAGAAGAGAAGATTTATCGCTAGATTTATCGTTAAAATACAGGGTGTTGAAGTTGGCGTTTTTAGTCATTTTCATAAAAAGGGTGTTTTTTCCAAAATTTTTAGCTTACACTAAAGTTTGTAAATTTATAAATCTAAGTTACAGGTCCCATTCATTTTGATGTGTTCTTTTTATAAAAAAATATTTCTTGGGATTTGGACGCTACATGGGATTTTTTGGCTTTTGCACGCCTGTGGCAGGCAAAAATATCTTTTTACTCGCGAGGAAAGCATCTTACGTAAAAAGTGTACTAGGCAAAAAATGCTTAGAATCGTCTAAGGAATACGTGTGAATTTTTTTGAAATTTTTTAAACCTTTTTTTTTGAATAATTTTGAAAAAATCTTTTTATCAAAAATTTTCGCAAAAATTATTGAACGGAAAAAATTTTTTTTTTTTTTTAACTTTTCAAAAAATTCCAAAAAAAATCACACGTATTGCTTGGACGATTCTAAGCATTTTTTGTCAAGTACACTTTTTACATAAGATGCTTTCCTCTGGAGTAAAAAAAGATTTTTGCCTTCATCGGGCGTTCAAAAGCCAAAAACAGCCATGTAGCGTCCGAATCCCATCTTGAGTCATACATCATTTCAAAGCTTATAAATTATGCATTAATTTAAAGTATTTTTAAAAAAAAAAATCTAAGGGAGGTTCTTCTTAAAAAAAATTCAAAAGTATTTTTGAGTGTAAAAAATTTTGGTGAAAAATTACTAAAAACGTCAACTTCAACACCCTGTATTTTAACAACAAATGGTACTAGGACCAAATCCTCCCGGATTGTTGTTCTTGCACACCGGATCTACCATATTGCCAAATTTGAACGAAATCGCAGGCAAAAAAATTTAAACCTGGTACACTTGGCGTGTTTTGCTTCATATTCGTGTCATGTCCTGACCTATGGCCTAAATTTGTGGCCCATTATGGTTCACGTTCATCTGAACAATCTCCATATTCTAATTCATGGCTTAGATCAGTTGAGAGATGTCGCACAATCCGCCCTGCTTGACGCTACTCAAGACTGTATCTACCCTTTTTCAGGCTCTGCTGATTCATATGCAAAATCATGCTTTGAAAGATCCACTCCTTTTCTTTAAAGCTTCTCGAAGTCTTTCTGTGATTCCGCCTTTGTGAAACTCGACTAAAGATTAAGCTGCAGAAACTCCTTTTTAAGCCGATCAACTTTATTCCTTTATCTTAAAATTTTATCTCTTACGTTTTTTTACTATTTTTAATGCATGTATAGAATTATTGCAATATTAAATATTTATTTTTCATACTTTATTGTTAATTTGATAAGTTCAAGACTTTTGGTCATGGTCTCATTTTAACTTAATAAATTTAATCTAGCGTTTTTTTCAATTTCTGAATTCCTTGCAAATAAAAGATTTTCTCAAGGTCCTCAAAATATGCTTTTGTTCCAGTAATCATCTCTTAATTCGACCACTTGTTCAAGTCTGGAAACAAGAAATAATCGCAGGGAGCTAATTTTGGAGAATATGCTGGATGGGGTAGCAGTTCGCAGGCAAATTTTTGCCATGTAGGTTACATAAATGTGCACGCGCACATTGTCTTGATAAAACCGCACTTTTTTCTTCGTCAAATGCGGTCTATTCTGTTTGGAATCAACATCGAATCTGTCTAAAAGTGCAGAATAATGTTAAGCGGTGGTAGTTTTACCCTTTTCAAAATAATCGATGTGTATGACACAGCGTGCATCCCAAACTATTGGCCGATAGACCCATCTTGGTCTTTTTTGGTCCACGTCCTACCGAATAAATTATTGTTTCTTGGTCTCTGGTGTCTTGTAATGGATCCATGTATCGTCCACGACAATCAAACGGCGCGAAAAGTCCTTCGGATTGTGCCAAACTCTCCTTTGAAGTAGTCACACTTTTGCGTTTATGGTCGAGTGTAAGCAATTGCGGCAGATATCGCGCAAATAGCATTTTCATATCCAAACAGTCATGTGAATTGTGATGTACCCGCTCAGGTAAGATGCTTTCAGCCTGAGCTGTCTCATACACTTTCATTCTCCGTTCGTTCAATATCATTCCATGGATTTTATCGACGATTTCTGGCCTGACGACTTCTTTTGAGCGACGTCACTTGTGCGGAACTCATTAAACCATTTCTTAACCATTGAAATTTATAGTGCAGAGGCTCAAAATTTCGCTGTGGTATACGTATGTTAACAGATGAGAGTTGACGGGAACAGTGTTGAAATTAAAGTTACTGTGCAGGTAATTCAAAAATCCTGGAATTCAAATTTTGGTATCATTTGAATTCTTGAATTCTGCTTTGCTATAGTTTTGCTTGCAAATTCTTATTCCAAAGGTAAACGTCTGTCCGCTAGAGGGCGCCATTTGTTAAAAACAATTGTGTATCATGAAAAAGCGACCTTTTTATGTTTTTGTTTTAAAACATACCCATAATTATAATAAGAAACTAATGAAGAAGTCAAGAGCTTTAAAACATGGTCTTCAAAGTAGGAATCGGTCGAAATTTCCGCGAGATATGATACTCCTTACATACTTGGTATTTTTGTAGTTATGATTTTGGGTATTTTTGTTTCACAGTGTATTTTGCATCCTTAACTTAAGATTTTTTTATGTGTATTATCTTACGTTAAAGGACTATAAACAGCGCAACTTTCAGGACCAAGAATGTCAAAATCGGTTTGTGGTTTCCTAGCGAATTTCAGTCTGAGAGTTTGGATTTTTTAAAATTTTTGTCAAATAGGGTTTTTTTGAGTATGAGCTAATGTATACCCTAAATACCGTAAAAAATGTGTACTATTATATCCCAAAAACTGTAGGAAATATATTTTACTATATTTTGTTACTGATAGTCATCTTTCCACAGCTAACAGTTCGTGCGCTAGAGCCCAATTTTCGTTAAATAAAACCGAATTTTTAGAAATTTTTATTTTGAAGCGACCTTTTGATATTTTTGCTTACAAATTTTCCAAAAATTTTAGAAGAGAACTTAAGAAAAAGTTAAAAGCTTTCAAAAGTTTTCATTAAAATAGAAATCGGTTGGAATTTCCGCAAGATATAAGAGTTATAAGAGAGAGATATAAGAGTATTTTTTTATTGTGCAGATATGATTTTGGGTTATTCTTTTGTATCACAGAGTATATAAAAACTGTCATATCTCGCGTGAATTTCAACCGATTCCTATTCTAAAAACTACATTTAAAAGTTTTTAACCTTATCTTATCTTATCTTCTTTACAAAAATTTTGTGGAAATTTGCAAGCAAAAACATCAAAGGTCGCTTCGAAATAAAATTTACTAAAAATTCGATTTTTTTTCACAAAAATCGGCCTCTAGGGCACAAACTGTTAGCTGTGGAAAGATGATTATCAGGAACAAAATATAGCAAAATATATTTTCTACAGTTTTTGGGATATAATAGTACACATTTTTTACGGTATTTAGGGTATGCAGTCGCTCATACTCAAAAAAAGCCGTATTTTACAAAAATTTAAAAAAAATCCAAACTCTCAGGCTGAAATTTGCAAGGAAACCTTAAACCGATTTTGACATTTTTGGTCCTGAAAGTTACGCTGTTTATCGTCCTTTAACGTAAGGTAATACACATAAAAAAATCTTAAGTTGAGGATGCAAAATACACTGTGAAACAAAAATACCCAAAATCATAACTTTACAAAAAATACCAAGTATATAAGAATTATCATATCTCGAGCAATTTTTATCCGATTTCCATTCTGAAGACCATGTTTAAAAGCTCTTAATTTTTAATCAAAATTTTGGGTATATTTGAAACCAAAACAATAAATGCTCGCTTTTTCATGATACACAATTATTTTTAACAAATTTCGGCCTCTAGCGGGAAACCGTTTACTTTTGGAATAAAGATTTGAAAACAAAACTAAAGAAAAACAGATTTCCTACATTTATTGTGGTCTAAAGTTTTTGTGTGTGTCTTGTATCTTGAGTTATAGCTAAGAAACAGTTTTTTTAATCTAAAATGTTTAACTTCTTCCGGGACTTCCTTAGGGCAAACTTCACTGTAGAGCATTGAGAAAAAAACAAAAAATGTAGAAAATTAATCCCTTTCAAAGATTTAGGAAGAATTACCAATAGTTTCGTGGTTTTTGAGATAAAATATAAAAACTGCGAAAAAACAATGATTTTTGTCGTTTAGACCTTCATTCAAGCCCCGGGCGGGCCATCTTTTCGGGGGTTTTGACCAAAACTAAGTATGCAGTCCTTGTGTTAAGGCCTGCTCCTAAGATAATCTTTAATGCAAGCTTTAATTTTCCCATTATTTCGAAAAAGTGCTGCACCCTAGTGTCGACTTTTATCCCTCTATACGACTTCCAAATTCTTAGGTTTTCTTCTCACTTCTGGTTTGTCACCTCCTATACTACCTTGTGCATTTCACTCAAGGTTACAAGCGGTTCTGCGGGAAACTTCGCTGGTGGTTTTACGTAGAATGCGTTTTGCTCAGTCGCTTATTCTCGTTTGGTCTGGTTCCATTTACGTTTGAGATGATGTGTAGCAAACAAACTTTTAGTCTGGCGTAGATTATTCTTGCATTTGAACAATCAAAAATGCAAACTACGGTCATATTTTTTTTTTTTTTTAATGGAACAAACTCGATCTTTTCCAATTCCACATCAAGAACTGAAGACGATTCTCTATATAAATTTTTAAATCACCGTTGTCAAAATCAATACGAACTTTGACAGTTTTACGAGTTTACGAGATTTTCGAGACTTTTATGCGTTTTAAAGAATACCCTAAGTATGTTTTGTCTTTTTTTATGCTGCACTATAGGTAATTTTACCTATTTTTGAGGCATAAATTAACAACAGCCAAACTATTTATATACATAGTTATAAAAATCGACATCTGAAGTGCTAGAGGCAGCAACTACTTATTTGTGCAAAATGGGCGTGATCAGATCAGAACAAAAACAATATTTGATACCTGAGGTGTTGTTGGTAATATCTAACTATATATTAAAAGCGGGCGTGATCGGACCAAAAAAGCGTCCGCCCCGAATTTAGCACATAAGATGATAAAATTCTTGAATAAAACATATTGGTCTTATGAATAAATTAGCTGCAAGGAAAGTAAGGGGGGAGGGAAAATTTTAAAAATTTGATCCTTGCCTCCCACGGATCCCAAGAAGCATTTTTGTATAAACAAAAGTTTACCTTTTTAAATTGTTGCTCAAAGCAAACTGTCGAAAGTTCTCCATATTTCAAGCGGAAGCTGACTACGAAAAAATTGTATTTCTCAAAAAAACACATCGAATCGCAAGATGAAATTGATAAAATAAACTCAAAATTCATCACTTCACATGATTAGGATTGTCATAGCCCGGCATAGCCGGTATGCACTTCGTACGCTTTAACGAAGTTCGTTTTTCAGAAGAAAAAAAATATAAATTAAAGGTTAGGTCAGAAATACCCAATGCATTTTTTTTTTTTATTAATGAGTAGTAGTATAACCAATAACCTTAGAACTATTAATAAATTTTTTTTTTTTGTCTGTAAAATATTGTACTTTTTTACTAAGGCCCTTTATTAAGATTTGCGCAGTTGTTTCAACGCGGGTACCGTACGACCTTCTCCACTTATTTCTGAAATTTTGTAATTTTTTTTTGCAGCATTATTACTCTTTCGAAGATCCAACTTCATTAAAGCCCAATATCTCTCAAAAGGTCGAGGATCTGAGCAGTTAAGTGGTTTCGAAACTTTTGGAACAAAATGTTCATTTTTGCTCTTGTACCACCACTCCATGATGGCTTAAGAGTAATGAGAGGTGGCTAAATCAGGCCAGAATATTACAGTACCTTCGTATCCACGTATAAATGGCAAAAAAAGTTTTTCAAGACACTCGATAATAAAAATTTTCGAGTTCCTTGTGTCCGGTGTTACAAAAAAAAAAAAAAACTGCTTTTCGGAATGCAGGTGGGTATGGCCTGGCTGACCATATAGCTCATTTACTACAAGAACAGCACAACTCAAAAATCGCTATTTTTGATTTAATGATGCAGAATTATTCGTATATCATGCTTCATATTGTGTGGAAATTTCATAATATCTTTTACGGTCACCGTTTGAGAACGAAATAACTTTTTCAAATGAAAACTTTAAACGTATTTTCTGCAAAATCGAGTTTTTTGACTTGTGCCGTTCTTGTAGAAAATGAGCGATATAATGCTATAAATTTTCGTGGAACATTTGTGTCCCGGTAGCTGTTTGAAATTTGCCTTAAAGTGTGTTTCATCGACCATTTCGGTACAGTCAAATTTAGTCAGAAAACCTTTATATAACTTTCGGGCTTGTATTGAAGCCTCCAGCTGCTTTTCATCGGTACGATCTGGTACTTTTTGAAATCTGTAGGTCTTCAGCTTACGTTTCTTCCTTAGCCTTTGTATAGTAGACTTCGAGGTACCTGTAATTACAGCAGTATCTCGCATTGAAGTTTTGGAATTCTGCTCAAAGAGTTGCTTCGCTTTTTTGACGAACTGTGCGTCTAAGCTTGACTTTTTATTTGAGATAATTTTACGTACAATAAGTAGACCTTTTCTATGATTTAAAATAGCCCTTTGGACGGTGCTTTTTGACGCATATGTTTTTTGAGCTATAACTAAAAATTTGAAATCCAGTTTTTTTCAAGAAAGTGGACAAAATCAGTTTTCAAACTTTTTATTGCTATCACCAAGTGTTATATATTGTGATGTTATATAGAAAAATTAGCACCCATATTTCGACCTTCACGATCATCAGGTAAATCATAATCTTAAGAAACAAAAGAATCAAATTTTTCTGGACCAGTCCTTCTTTAGCACTTATAGTACCGAGACTTGTTTTTTCCATATTTTATTTAAATTATGTTCTTGTATTACAATAAAATAAGTCTGACAAAATTCACTGCGTGTTCTACATTCTAAATGTTTCTTAGAAACTTTGATATTCACTGCCTGTGGTTCAGCCGGCATTTGTTTCTTATTAAAACAAAGCGTACTGTTATTTATCAAATACCATCAACAAAAAATTGAATTTTGCAAGTGCAAAAAGGAGCTTTATGCCTCAAGAATGGGTAAAAAAACCAATAGTGTGGTGATATAAAGAAGAATTTTTAAATTTAATAACAAAACCATTTGATTCGACGACAGTTCATACTTAAGTATTTAGCGTGCTTAGAATTTATATCATTCTAAATTTTAGTTGAAACTAGGAACTAGTTTGGAATTCTATTTTGGTGTTTAATTGCTTTCGTTTATGAAAAATATATCAGTATTTGTTGTTACTATATAAGCATTATTGACTACAAAACAAAAATTTTACCTAGTTAGGGTGTTACCTTTGGCCTGGACACAAATTAAATACCATACACTGCAGCATGTTTTTAAATTTGCTTGTAGGGTAGGTGCCTTGTCTTCTTTTCTGATTTCGCGTAGTTTTTGTTCAGACCGTGCGCTAACTATTTCAAGAATTTGTGCGAAATTTGGTTTCATAACCTCAAGTAACGATTTCTTTACAGCATTTCGAAAACTTTGAACGTATGGAGGTGCCACGCCTTCTTGTCCGAATCAACCAATTTTTTGCTCAGAGTTTACATTTACTGTCTTTAGTGTCTGAGTAAAATTTGGTTGAATTATCTAAAAAAAATCACTTTCTGTGTAGCATTTTCAAATTTATGTATGGAAGGTGCCACGCCCCTTCGCCTGGATTTTTTCTAGCACAGTGTGTAAGTGAAAGTTGTTTGGATTCTCTCAAAAAACGTTTTCAGTATAGCATTTTGAAAGTTTTATATGGGAGAAGCCACCCCCTCTTGTCCGAATTTATCAGAGCTTGCAGTCCCTATCCCTAGTATTTATGTCTGTTTTTTTTGCGTTATCGTGAACAATGCTCATAAAATTGGGTTTTGAAAGTATTTTTTGTATGGGCGGTAGGCGTGTCCGTTTACCGATTTCGCTCATTTTCAATCCCGCGAGCTAACTTTTACAACAAAGGCAGTGTACCAAATTTCATCGAATTATCTTGCTTAGTTTTTCCGTATAAAATATTTCCACAGACATGGCTATATCGACTCTTCTATACCTGCCACGCCTCCTTCTCTGCGATACAAACGGAAGGACTAAGTGAATATACCCTGGGTGTAGGGTATAATTAATTTATTGCACACGCGATAAAAAAGGTATAAAAGTTAGGTTTTCTCACAGGACGAAACATGGGTATTTTTTATCGCCTATTTCGAAAATATGTTGGAATTTCACATTGGTGCAACAAAAAGTTTAATTTGGTCGGACAGTGTTATAGTTTGCGGTACTGCTATCAAAATTATGATGATAGGTCTGTCGTAATAGCCCGGGAACCGGTGACAGTAAAACTGCACTTACACGGATTTTCAAAATTTCTGTATAGCGTGACTCTGGCGAAATTACTTTTTTCATACAAAATTGTGATAGGCCTGATTATTAAAGTTCTATAAAATTGTAAGAAAATTCTAGAAATGACGCTGTATTAAGTCATGCATGACAAAACGCCGTTGGACTCAATGTCATAGCTGGCCTTGTTCTTGTTTTATGACCCCGAACATTGAGCTCCAATGGGTCTAAATTTCAAAAAATGGAAAAAAAAAATACTGAGTAAGCAAAGTTGTCTCTAGAGTAAAAACATGTAAACCGGAAAGTTCTAGCTGATCTCCTTCAGGAGATATTTAATTTTAACCAAAGTTTTTTTTTTAAGTTTTTTTAAATAATTAAATTTTTGCTAATTAAGTATAAAAAAACAAATAACAAACAGATGCAAAAATAGTCATTCCCGATATACTTTTTGACGTTGAAAAAATACTTTTTTTGCAAGTTTTGAAGTTATATAACAAGATAAGGTAATTTTAAACCATACAATTTTTTTCTTTCAAACTCACTTTGAACTATAACTGTACCTTTTTATTTCTCCGGAATGTCCTATGCTGAAAACATAGTACAAAAACAACGTTTTTGGCCATTTTGGAGGTTATATACAGGACGCACAAAACATTTCTATTCTTTTATTTGTATTTATTCATTTAGTAATGATCTTTATCTTAAAAATGAGCTACCGAACAGTCATCAGCGATTTGTTTTCGCAAATTTATGAAATGTGCGATAAAAGGTGTTTTTTAAGTTTTGAATTAGGAAATCCAGATAAGATTAAGCGGTTGGATTCAGATTCAGCATCAAAAAGTCTATCGAGAATGGCTATTTTGCATCTGTTTATTGTTTGTTTTTTTAATACACAAAAATTAAATTTTGTAATAAAGATCATAAAAAAATATTGGTTAAGTACAATATATCCTGAAAGAGATTAGCCAGGATTTTCCGGTTTGCATTTTTTTACTCTAAAATCATGCACCCAACAGTCTGCATACTCAGTTTTTTCCCATTTTTTTGAAATTTAGACCCATTAGGCCTACTGTTCGGGATCATAAAACAAGAAAGAGGCGCCAGCTATGGCATCGAATTCAACGGAATTTCGTCATGCATGAACAACTTCATTTAAGAATTTTCTTATAATTTTACATAGCTTTAATAGATGGAAAACACCGAGTGAAGACTTTTGTTGAAAAAAGTACATTCGCGAGAGGCCGCTATGTTTCAAGTATTTGTCATTTTTCTTTTTTTATCTGATTACTGTGCATTAAGCCCTCCATTTGGAGCGGTCACTTCTTAAAAAAAAACTTGATAAATAACGGACACCCTAATGGTCATAGGTACAACATAAGCCAGGTTGTTTTTTTTATTTTTTTTTTTTTTTTTAATTCGCATGAGTAAAACCATTTTTTAATTAAGGTTGACAATATCGAATTTTTAAAATATTTCATACTTAATCAGCGGCTTATTGTTTTCACTGTCAATACCCGACATTTTGTAAAACATACATCTTCAATTTACTTAGCTCGATTTTACTGAGTAACTCAGAATTGTTTTTATATGTGACGTTAAATATCAAAACTGCCTAAGTCCCTCTCAGATTTATTTTATTTTGTCCACATATCAGAGAGGGACTTAGGCAGTTTTGATAAACTACACATATTTCAGTGCGTTTTACTAATTTTGTGACATAATACATTTTATACTTAAAAGCACTTACCTTATCTTCATCCCCTTCACTATCACACTGCAAAAAATTAAAAAAGAAATATGTTAACCACAATATAAATGTTTTTTTTTTAAATACTTACGATATATCCTTTTCCTGAACTGCATCTACTACTCGCCTGTAAATTTGAACAATTTTTATAAATGTTTTGCACAATAAATTATATTTATATATTTTACTTACATCACTAAACCTATCCCTCATATCACCTTCTCTGAGTACTCCTTGAGTTGCGTTATGCCTTCGATAATTATCTGAAGTTTTCTCAGTGTTTTCAATCTTAATATCATGCGCATTTGGTTTCTGGTGGTTTTTATAAAAACGAAATATATGTATTTTAATCAAATAAAGACATAATTAATAAAAACCAATAAAACTTACTTTGATTAAATTCACAAAAGCATTGTCAGATATACCACTAATTGTTGGGAAACATTTTGGTATCTCAGGCCCCGCCACTGACGTTATGAATTCAGCACATGATTCCGGTCCTTTGGATATTGATACTTTATCAGTAAAATTACTTGAAGATGCTGCTGCATTGGATTCCAATGATTTTGACGTACACTCGGTAATTTTAATAATGGAATGAGCATGAGAACTTTCTTTGTCAGATGCTACGCTATTTGCGCTAATAGTAAAATCTTTACTTGCTATGGTCATTGCTTGTGCCAGTGTAGGAGTTACAGATGCTTGCAGTATTCTTGAATTGGAAATATTTACATTACTTGTTGTCGTCGTCGCTGTCGCCGCTGTCACCATCGTACTTATATTATGTTCCATGACATTATTATTATTATTATTATTAACATTTCCATCAATGTTCATCATATTTGTGTTTATATCAGACATGCTTCCATTGTGGTTTGTTATTGTTGCACTTGGATTACTTAAATTACTATTTTGATTTGTGTTTGACGTTGTATTAATATTTTGATAACTATTTTTCCAGGGCACTGCCGCAATTAAATCATTTGTATTGTGACTATTGCTACTAATGCTATTGCTATTGTTATTGTTGTTATTATTATTATTATTTATGTTGGTGCCTTGACTTTCCATTTCTCTGTCTCTATCTCTATCTCTATTGCGTTCCTTTTCGTTAGTTTCCACAATAGATAAACCAAGATCCCGTATTGGATGTGGCTGGCCCGTATCAATGATCTTTGGCATTTTAGTATCTTCAATACAATAGGTGCTCGTGAGCTCATCGAGTGCTGACAAACGCTTTTCCTTGCGTTTCTGACCCAATTTTATGGCAAACTAAAATTATAAAGAAATAAAAACAAAACATTAAAATTTAATTAAAAACAAAGAAATTGCAATCGCTAAATTAAATGCAATACAAGAGAATTTAAAAGTGGGTGCAAATTCGAATTTATTGCAATTACAAGTATGTAGATATTTTGTGTAGTATTTTAATTCAACAGATATATGTATTTATTGTATATTTAATATTTGACTCATAAGCTATGTCCAGTGCATTAAAAAAGAGACTGACATTACAAAAAAAAAAAAGTTTCACAAACGAAACAAGGTGTTAAATGGAATTTGTACGAATACAGAAAACATTTTCCAAAAGTACTTTATACCAAGGGTATCAACGTAGAACAAAAGTTCGGCTACAACAAACACAATATTTCAATACATTTCAAATTTTTCGGAATTACAACACCCATGAAAAATTGGTTTTGTCGTATTTTTGGCTCGTCTACAATAAACGGTATATTACAACAACAAACACTAAATTATAACAATAAGCAATAACAATTTTTCATGGATGTTGTAGTTCAGAGAAATTTGCAAAATTTTGAAATATTGTGTTTGTTGTAGCCGAGCTAAAATTCTACGCTACCTGCGCTTGGCTCAGCACAGCAACACTTGCAGAAAACTTGGAAATTTTTTTCCCATACCTGCGTAAATCCTTCTGAACATTTTGTTTTGTTACAAATGAAGCTATTGCAGGAAACCAAATGTACTTTTTTTTATCTCGTTTTTTTTTTAATCCTTAAGTTGAAAGCGACGTTAAATTATCTAAACTCAACTCAACTCAACTCATTCAACAGTTTAAGGTCTGACACAATGTACTATCTATGCCAGAAGAGCAAATTTAAATTATGGTGAGACCTTTTCTACAACTTAAATAAAAATTTTTTATATACAGTGAGAAGCAAAACTGTCAGCATGTTTTCTTTTTTCTGCTTAAAACTTCTATAGCATCAGTTCAAATTATACAATTAAAATGAAGTATGAACCAAACGGAAGCTTGACCGTTCCTCTTTTCACATATGTGAACACTTCGAATCAGCCACCCTGTATAGCCGTTTTATAAGAATTCATTGTGTCAGAGTCGCCATAACTTTCCAAGGAAAAATCGTAGATGACCACACCGGCTATTTTTTGGAAAAAAGAAGGGCAATATGTTCTTTTGCACTTTATAGAATAGAGAATAAACAATGTTTGCGTCCTGGAACTTAGTTTGAAAAACAAAAACGACGTTTTTTGCACTTTTAGGTTAGGATATCTCGACATCCTGAGGAAGTAGAGGGATTCTGTGGCCAGAATCGTTTTTTTAAACTAGCAACAATTCACGTTCAAGATTTGTTCGCACATCAGTTAATGTGGTACAAAACTGTCAAAATATTTTCGAAATGGTTTTTTGTTCATTATTATTTGTATGGTGTGAAGTTCGGAAAAAATTTTTCACATATTTGAAAAAAGAAAGGCTTCCGTTTCATTCATACTTCTTTTTGGATATATGATTAGAACGGATGATGTAGCAGCTTTTTACAGAAAAAAGAAAACATGCTGACAGTTTTACTTCTCACTGTATGTATAAGGTACTTTAAATAGCAAGCTGTATTTAATAATTTGCTCAAGTCTTTTACAACTGAAACAAAAGTAACAAAACAATAAATACTTCTACATTGTTTTGTATTATTGATAAATTCTATTGAATAAAAATAAAGGTACGAGAATATTACAAAAGAATAAACCGCCATTCAAGGAAAACAATATCCTATAATTCAGTATAAGACTTAAGAAATATAAGAAAGTGATTACAAATAAAATACCCATAAAATCATATGAATGATTGTTAAAATTGTTAAATTGTTTTATACAATCTGGGTCGTTTTTTCTCAACCAGACACTGCTTGACTCCAAAATTTTTGATTTAAAAATTGGGTCGTAGTGCAATCGCAAGCGAAAGAGTGTTTATGATCTAGCGGAATTGCAAGCGATTGAATACTTATCATAACTACATATTAAACATTGGGAATTCCCAGATTACCCCCAAAAATCTGAAAAATGATACCAAAAGTGAGCTAAGAAATTTTTTAAATTTTTTGAAGCTCATCGCCATTTTATGCAAAATTTTGGCTTGATGCGGTTTTTACGATATATTGGGGGTTATCGTGAATAAATATTCCCGGGGAATTTTTTCAGACTGCCGTGTGTTCTCTATTGCATTTTAAGAAAATTCCCCGGGAATCTTGATTCACGATAACCCCCATTAAATTTTTTTTCAAATACAGATGTGTTCAATAAAAAAGTAGTGCTTACTAAAAGAATTGAAAACAACTTTTTTTTACAACAAGTTTTTTTTACAAGAGTTTGGGTGTAAAATTCAAACCAAATTGGAATGAATACAAATCCAAAGTTTATACTGTATCCTCGAACTTTTTGCTGTGTAGTATTTAGTTTCGTGGCTTTTATTTGAACCAACCCCAGCACAGCGCTTTGGCATCGAGTCTAAAAATTTTTGACCGCCGTATCCCAAAGTTGCAAAATATTTGTCGGCTGATATTGATCGAGTGCCTTCTTCAAGGCACACTTCAGATTTTCAATAGTATTGAGGCCTAGCACATTTATTTTGATGGCCTTACACCACTGCGAATAAGAAAAGCTTGGTCAGCGTGGTTATAGCCTGGCAGAAATATTTTTAAATGATTTTTGAATTATTAAATTTTCGGAATGTTTTGCCCTCATCGCGGATTTTGATCAATCTTAATATTAATCGATGATAAATTTCATAACCATTCAGAAAAAATCCGGCCGACCAAATTTTTTTTGCTGAAAATGACCGGCAGACCTATTTTAATGGTACGACAGTGGGTACTTCCGGCAGTTTCTAAGCTCGCATACCAAGATATTTTTAAATTTGACATTAAAACACGTAAATTAACATTTAACACTTATGTTAGCATTTTCGTAACTAAAATGAATTGAAATGTTTCGATCAAAAGGGCTCAAGTTTGTTATTAATAGTCCAATCCTTATATTTTTTTGCCGTTGAACAGTGTAATCAGTAAAATATGACATCACAAAGTTGACGGGGAGTATCACTACTATTTTTGTGAGCACAACGTATATAACTATTGTTTTTTAGATGAAACACCCATAAAAAACGTATTTCCGAAATTTCATTTTTCAAAACTACATTTTGGATAAAACTTGTTGTTCCAAGGTCACCAAGAAATCATGCAAGCAACAATTTTCTGTCAACCAATTATATCCTATTTTTATGGACTTTTTGTCCAATAAAGACAATAAATCCTTAAAAACTTTGGAATAATGTAATAAAAATAGTTGTTTCAAATATATAAAAATTTAACGATTCACAACTCGATTTCAAAAATTTTTGGTTGTAAATTCTCATGGCTCGAAATCGCTAAATCACAGTGTCGTTACCTTTCCAAATGTTCTCGTGTAACTTGTCGGAAGTAGCTATTCGCTCGATCATAAACTAAGCCTAAGAGTGAAGCTATACCTCCTGAGTCGATATAGCAGTATCAGTCTGTCCGCATGTCTGTCTGTCCTTTGAAATCATTTAAATATTTTTTGGGAGTAAGATAATTCGATGAAATTTTGGTTCACTGCCTACGTCGTCCAAGTTAGCTCGACTTATTGAAAATGAGCGAAATCAGTCATCGGATACGCCTACTGCCCATGCAAAAAAAATATTTTTCACGACAATGCAACCAAAATACACATAAATACTATGGACGGTAAGCGCAAGTTCCAAGCAAAAATTAGGCGAACTCGCACAAGAGTTCTTGGCACCTTTCATACAAGCCAAATTTTAAAAATACTTTCGGCCTAGATTTATTTTCAACCAACTGGCATCTCTTAACTTTAAAAATTGGTAAATGTTATTTAACATAAAGCAAATGGATGATAAATATTAAGAGGAAAAGGAAAAACAACTTTCATTTTACTGCTTATGACATTTACCGTCGCTTTCAGTGAAGTGATACTTGTGTTTCGGCCCGCGAGCAAGAATTACTGGATGAGCAAGGAAACGTGATGTCTCGTTGAAAAGAGAAGAAAAAACTTGAAAAAAATGATAGATCACGCGAACCTATCATGTGTGGATCAAATGAACAAGTTTCGAATAATCGTTAAACAATTGTGCGATTGGCGCACTACGCTTTTACTTTTCTTAGACTATAGCGCTGCGTTCGACTGTGTCCGAGACAAATTCTGGGTTTCACTGCAGTGGAGAGGCATTACCGAAAATGCTATAAATTTGGTACGTATGCAGTATGAAGGCTTCAAATGCAATGGGTTGTTGCCATCGACATTTATGAAGGGCTATTTACTATCAAAAATTACATCCTTGATAAAGCTCTTAATAAGGCCAAAAAAAAGATTCCAGTGGAACTAACTTTAACGAACAGTTAGGAGATCTCGTCTACGTTCAGACACTTAAAATGCAATGCAAGATTGAAAACCTTGTCGTGGAATCGCAATCGAATTTGAAATCGGATTTGTTATATCTGTGCGATGTGTGGCTTGTTACCAAGCGGCAAGCGTTATAATTTGCAAGAATTAGTCAACAAATGCTTAAGGCACATATTAACGGCTTGGTAGCCTCGCACCTTATGAAACAACGAATTACGATAAAATTCGACCAAATGCCTAATGAGATCAAACTATGAAAGTGGGTATGGATAGGTCATACCAGGCAGCCTAGTTCAAGGGAATCAAAAAATCATATTGAGAAGATCGTTGGAAAAGGAAATCCAAGAATCGGAAATACAATTCACATGCTTAATTTTACTAAAAATATGAAAACACTTGTCATTCGCCTCAACAAATCTGATCTGTTTACATGTTTCATTCAGTATGAATAATCTGTAATCTAAGGTCAATACCTAATCTTTTAATGAAAAACGACATGTTATCATTCGTAGTACTAAAAAATCATACATACATAAAAAATAATATGTAAAAGCGTTAAAACGCTACAACCACAGAACGGAAAGCAATCACCTGTTCAAATATAGTCAAAGAACGAATTAAACGAAATTCAAAAGTGTCATTAAAAAACATGGGACAAAACTAAGCAATGCTTAGCGTGGGTGGTGAAAACCTTATTTGCTTATTAAAATTTTACAGTTGGAAAATTAAGTCACTTTTTTGGGTAATTTTTCGCTTTGTAAGAGAAAAGCCCCAGAAAAGGTCACGCTACGGACTTGTAAGCTCCATAAGTTGCGCATAAAAACAATTTAGGAACTTTTTTCAATAACTCGATTTACATAAACTCCGGCAAAAACATGGCAAAAGATAAGTCCATTTTTATGAATTTTTCAGGAGATGGAACTTAAGCTTTAACTTGATGGGAGACATCATACATTTTTGCTGAGGACGAATCGGGAACGGTGACTGTGATCTTGTACTGTGGAATCCTTTATATAAATAGCCCTAGCATTCCTCTGACGCTTGGGTTGTTAATTGATCTTCATGTTCGAAGTAGAGGCTTTGATAAATTGAATCACCATTATCCATTAAAAACATAGACTTCGATTCATCGAATTATTTATGAAACTAAGCGAATAAGTTTTTCAAGATCCCAACTATCAAATTTTAACTACACCTACAACTTGCAAATAATGTAACCCGGGTAATCGTTCATCACCACTATAACGCTATGATAGTAACCTTACAGAAGAAAGAATGAGGATTAGATGTGGGACTTTAAAGTTTTTATTAATGTTAATTCATGCTTAAGAGGCCCATTTCACCAATAACAAAACGTAAGTCATATAACTTCATAACAATTAGCTCCAATTTTGTGAAGGATATTTTGAAATTTGAAATATAGTCCTTAGTTAGCTAGATCCTTATAAATAATTTTATCGGACCCATTATCATAATAATCAAATGACTTAAAAAAAACCCTTTCAATAATTTAACAGATTTTAGTTAGAATAAAATGCTCGAAAAAATGCAACATTACGTTGTAACCATTTATATGTACATATTACAATGTTTTAATTATATATACCATATATTAGGGATAAGTTTAATTATACCAGTATCTAGTAAATATTATTTAAACAAAATAAATGAAATAATATTTTCAATTAAAAAAAAAAAAAATAGCTCACCTCTAAGTCCTCATAAGTTTTGAATTCGAGTATTGCAAATCCATCAATGATTTCCTCTTCCAACACAGGTGAACGTGGAAGCTTTCGCCGTACAATAGGCGGCGGCCTTGGAGGTGGTTTATCACGTGGTAATAATAAAGTTGACGACGATGATGTTGACAGCAAATCTTCATCAAGCGACTCACCCTCAGAATCACTTGGGGTTGCCATTAAACCGGTATTACACTCTGGTGAATGGGGAGGATTGAGCAGTAGTGAAGCAATGCTGTCTGTAGGTGGCACAACATTGCTGCCATTGCTGCTGGATGTTGTGCTTGTGAAATTTCCATTTGAATTGTTGCTATCTTCGCCGATGCTTCCAGCGCTACCAGCAGTATATATGAGACTTGCAGTAAATACTCCACTGCTGCTGCTACCACCTCCAACGCTACCGCCACCGCCAGTGGCAGTGTTATTACGCACATCACGTTCAGCTTGCAAGCGTTGGGCACGTTCACGCCGACGCTTCTGTTGACGTTGTTGTTTTGAATTCAAGTTTACGCTTCCATTCGTCGTGACAGTTGCGGAGACAGATATGTTTACCATCTTATCAGCAACTGTAACAGTAGACATACTGGCTGCCGCCGACTGGCTTTGGGCTGCTACAGTAGACAGTTCTGTGTCTGAATCAAAATCACTTTGAGGTGGCGGTAGCTGCTGTGTAGATTTATAAGGAAAAACGCGATTAGCAACATTTCCAATGCCACTGTTAGCTATTCCACCCATATTCATCAAAGACGACATGGAATTACATTGTGGTCCTGCAATGTTGCCACAAACAACGCCCAGATTTGACGTGGAACTTGCCGCCACCGTTACGTTTGCGCTAGTAACAGTTGATGACGCTGTCATCGACGGATTACCAGCATGTGCTTGTTGATGTGAATGATGATGTGGTGATGGTGGCGGCAAATTCAAGTGCTCATTACATGCCGAAGTCTGCTGTTGCATTGGCTGTTGTAGTTGTTGCTGCTGCTGCTGCTGCTGGGACAGCTTCTCCTGGTGTTCAGCGGAGAAAAATGTTGGATGAACAGTAGCAGTTGGCTTTAAATCTTTTCGTTCCATTTTGGAATTAGGATAATTGGTTCCCACCGAAGGAGTTTTCTAGTTTTTTGATTTATTGTTGGTTGAAGTGTGCGCATATTGTGCGTGTGTAAGATTTCATTTTTTATCTTTCTTTTTTTTTCTATTATGGCTGTTCCTGCAAAGATACAGTCCAGTTGTACTGGTTTATCCTAGACAGGGTGATCAGCCACATATTGGGGTGTCAAATACAGCATTTTGAGGTGGAAAAACCACGCAAAATATATATTCTTTAAATCTGAATACACGTTGGTTTTCTTCTATTTTGAAGATAATAGTTTCTTATTTATGTCTTTTTAAATTCTTTTTAGTTGTAATGTGGTCCATATTTTCTTTTATAAAAGCAAATTAAAAACTTTGCACAGTGAAATTTAGATATCGAAAATTTTTTAATAATCTAAACTGACATTAATTTTGTCAAATCTTCTGACGTAGCCATTGAAATCATTTTTGCAAAAAGACGTCGACACTGAAAATAGGTTTTTTTATCTTTTTTGTTTGTTTATTATAAAAACAATTTATTATGCACTATAAAAAAGGTGTGTGAAAAAATTGCTTATTGGTTTTCCTTGTTTTTTTTTTTTACTTTTAACTTATTAATTTTTTTCCTAATTAATTTCTTTTTACAGCCACACATCAGTGTTCTCTCTCTCACACACCCATCGTGCATATTAACAGCGAAACAGCATAAAAGCAGGGTTGTATTTTCTATGCTTTTCACACTTTCGCAATTAAAAGTATTAAAATAATATTTTATGAAAAATAGAAGAAATAAGCAGAAAAACAATGAAACCGGTGTGAGGCAAAACTTAAAAAAAATACGGAATTTAAAATCAAAGTTAAATTAAAGAGAATGAATTATAAGGCGAAAGCAAACTCGACGATGAAGCTAGAAACGACAATCGACGACGTGAGTTTATTAACCGCGACAGCGACCGACAACTTATTTGACAGAATTTTAAAACTAACTTAATTACTTTCTTTACAGATTTCATTTGGCCTGTTGATGCACTTAAATGGAAACTGTGTATAACTACCCAGCTTCCATCAATGCTCTCAATCATAAAAATTAATACTTTTGAAGATAAAACACCATCATCAGTATACATAAGGAAAGCATTTAGTTGCGGAACAACAATAAACAGCATGAAAAAAGTTTTGTGAGAACTGATCACAATTCACTATTAATTTTTCACGGAATTTCCACTTTAATATTTTTATGCGAGACCACATTATTTTCTGTATTACATTTTTTCGTACTACACATTAATCACATTTAAATTTAATTCAACACTTTTAATAAACATTTCTACAATTTTTTTTTTTGCAACTATACATTGTATGTATTTCAGAATCCATTGGTAAAACAGAATCACTGATAAACTTGTTGAAAGAAAACAATACGATGATGAGAACGAACTCCTCTGAAAATAGAGGGATTGGTATAGAAAATAGAATGCAATTTTTTTCTTTGGGATATATTTTGCCATATTGTTGGTGTGTATTTTTAATAATTTTTTAAGAATTGCATCTATTTGTCTTCTTCATGCAGCTACCACTATTAACTATTGTTAAGGAGAGACAATATTATGTCGCAAGAATAGCGAGCAAATACAAGCAGTAACAAAATTGAAAAAATTTTCAGTCAACTCGTAGAAAACACAATTTTTGTTTTTTAGTTTTTTAAAATGTGCTTTCACTCCGCACATTCGCTTTTATACTTCCAACCACTCACATTTCTTTAATTTTGATTATTTAACTTTTTTTGCTAATTTTATGTAGTTTTAAAAGTATATTTTAATGCAGATTCCGAATTCCCAACGCACCACTCCAGTATATAACAAAAGATGCGTTCGATAACTTGGTTATTATGAATATTTTATATCGAAGTAACGAGTGTGGCACTTTTTTTATTCTTCAAGTTGGTAGCAAAATTAACGATATTATACGGGAAAAAATTCCAAATTCTTAATATCGTTAATTAACGTTCCCAACTTGATATCTCGCTCTGTTTCCGAGATATCGAGACATAAAGTTTTAGAGAGCAAGTCAAGTTGATCAGGCCTATTACTGAACATAACATAACATAACATTGAATTCGAATTGCTACTACGTGAATTCGAAATTCGTGTATTGCGATCACTTTCTATATCTGAAACTCAAATTTTTTTTTAGTTTCCGGCGAATAGACTGACTACCGAAGAAATATCATAATTTTATTAAAGAAGTACTTCAAACTTAACGAATTACGAAGTTACGTTCGTACTTTCTTGAAACCAATAAAAGCATTTTCATAGATCTCACAAAATTTGTATATACGATGGATTCAATGATAGGCCGTATCCGTGAACGTACAATTCTTGACGTAAAATCATGTGTTTCACATGTATTTCGCATTACTAATCACATGATTTTACGTCACGAGTTGTACGTTCACTGATGCGGCGATTCAACCTCTTTCGCTTTTGTTTTTAAATTGTTATAATAGTTGTAGCATCTCGAGTTATCAAAAAAGTCTATTTAATTTTTTCGACCTATTTTGCATTTTTCATGTGAAAACATAAGCTGTGTTTTAGACGGCAGCGCGTTAACACAGTTCTTCTTAAACGATTTTGTGTGCTATCTTCTTATTTTGTTGTTTGTTTTTAAATAGTGCGATATTGCACGAAGGCCACCTGCCCTACAGGGTCCCAAGAGTTTGTTTGCATTCACAGATCTACATACTTCGTGCTAAATATCGAAAACACATACATATTTGTCTGTAGCTGTGTCTTATAGCTTAAACACAATTGGAGCGAACGACTAATTTCGCCCGACGAATATTCGCTGTCAAAAAAAATTCGTCGACGAATTTCGCTCTGTTAAACACAATCTAAGTGACGACGGCAATAGTTGTTTTTATTTTAAATTGTTTTTGATGTTCTCTGATGACCATTTCAAAAAATAAATATCAAATAAAATTTCATATTCTTTTAAATAATTTTTTCTAACAAATCTAAAAATTTTACATTAAAAACTTATTTTTCCGGTTTGACATTTCCAAAAATCGATGGCGCCGGCGACAAAATTAAAACTAGTTATGAATTTAGTTTATTGACTGTTTTTTTTTTGCTTGCATAGTACTAATGAAAGTACCAACGCGCTTTTTTCTAAATTGAAGTATGATAATTTTATATTTTATATTTTTGCAATTTTTCAACAACAGACGAAAGCAAGTGTTAACATGGAAATTGATTACATATGTTTCGGCTACTTCCACATACATATTTATATATTTTCAAAGATCGATTTACATATAAATCTATCAATGCATTTTTCTAACACATAATTATGACAAATCAAGGAACGGATTAAAAACACGGCTATAGTGACATATGTTTCGTCTTTCGCCACAAAGACTCATCAGACTATTTTTGTTGTAATTATAATTATATATATATAACCTGGAGATCCTTGGTTCGTCTCCCGCCCAGACCAAAAACACAAAAAGTTTTCAAACTTGCAATTTTTCAATTATAATTAATTTAGTAAAATAAATATAATTATAATTACAACAAAAATAGTCTGATGAGTCTTTGTGGCGAAAGACGAAACATATGTCACTATAGCCGTGTTTTAAATCCGTTCCTTGATTTGTCATAATTATGCGTTAGAAAAATGCATTGATAGATTTATATGTAAATCGATCTTTGGAAATATATGACTAAAAGTTCAATTAAATAAAATCAATTTTCAATATAAAAATGTCATTAAGTAACACACTTAAAAAATTCTTATATATTTTCATATATAAACATGTATATAGCCTCATCAGATCAGTTTTAGTTAAATCTTGCCAGAATCCGTGAAACTAGTTCTATAGCAACCAACGAATATTCGTCGGGCGAATTTCGCCGTCCGGTGCGGTTGTGTTCATCTTCATATACTCTTGTGTGTTTTAATTTTGACAGCGAATATTCGTCGGGCGAAATTCGTCGTACGCTCCAATTGTGTTTAAGCTATTAGACGGCAGCGTGTTAACACGTAGTTATCACTGTTCTTCTTAAACGAGTTTGTTTGCTATCTCTTTCTTCTTGTTTTGTTTTATTTTATTCTGATTTTCTTTTTCGCAGCACTTCCCGCGGCTTGCCAAGACAATCGGTAAAAATGTGGTGCCACTTTATTTATTTTTTTATTTATTTAATAGCCGTATTCACGATCTTGTTGCATCGTAGCAAATGCATATTTGCAAGAGTAAATAACTGTGAGCATACACTGTAGTAAATTGCTATTGCAAACGTTTCAAAACAGCTGTTTTTTGTTTTGCTGTCAAATATTTTTTGAATTTTAAATTTTTTTGGTATCTTATTTTGGATTAAAAGAAACTTAACTGAATGTTTGTGCGTTATTTAGAAGAAAACCACAATTTTATTAATTTTATACATAAGTACATAAGTAAATCTGTTTTAATACAATCTTAACAAAATTTATCTTTTCTTTTTGGCGGCTGTTTGAGTTTCTTCTCAATATTTGCTGCTTATTCCAGGCGTAATCCGCGAACGTTGAGTCCTTATATACATATATCGTTGTCCTAAATGCAAATGCGTAAAAGTCTTTGTAAATTAGACCAAAACTAAATAAAAGCAAATTAAATTATATTTGTTTACATTTTAATTTTTATTTGTGACAAAAACGGTTGTCAAAAACATAAAAGTCATTAAGCAATTGTGCCAATCACAAATGAAAAAATAAAATCAGTCACAATAGACTATTGGAAATCAATCGTGCAATAGGTTTTTGTCTTGCAAATTTGGTCTTGCTTACAAGACTCTTGCTTTTGAAAAATCAAAAGAATTTGTTTTTGTAATTTCAGATAATTTTGCATTTGCTACGATGCAACGAGATCGTGAATACGGCTAGTATCAAAAAAATCCAATACGTTTCTCAGAAAGTGCTTATGCAAGCACTGAACAGCTGTCGTCTAAAACACAGCTGTACTTTTCTCAGAATTAAATTTTCTTGAAATTTCTTCAGTAATCTCGTATTTTTAAGCCTTGATATCTCGTAAATGAAGTGGGATATGGAAAAATTTTATTTAGTTTTTTGGACTTATTTTGGGTCTTTGTATGTGAAAACATCGTCAAGTCGAGAGGCCACGGAAATCAAAGTATGCCCATACAAATTTTCTTCCTTGTACTGTCACTTGAACTGGACTACAAATTAATTGCAATTTTTTGCGAACGCCGCTATTTACTAAAGGACTACATCTACAAATTTCTACATTTTGAAAATGTAATATTTCTATTTATTTGAAATATGGAAGGTGAAAAGATTTTAATGGCTGCTGGTGTTACAGTAGCCGCAGTTGTAGGAGCGTTTGTATTTTGGGGTCCATCTGGTAAGTTAGAAATTTCTGCACATAAAGAATACAGAGGCAATATAGATTTTTCCCATTGTGTATCTTAAGGATCCTCACGATTGCGTCAACGACGCGGTCAAATAGCAGGCTTACATAATTTCGGTCGCACATGTTTCCTTAACACTCTACTACAGGCTCTCGCCGCTTGTCCCCAGTTTATCGCTTGGTTACAGTTATATAACGGTGCATCGGCTGACAGGAAGAGCCTTATAACATCGCTACTTAACACTTTGGAAGTAATAAATGGTACACATTCCAGCTTGCGCGGGGATCCATATTCGCCTGGTGCCGTGATTCGAGCACTATCATCACTGGGATGGGTTATTCCACAGGAAGAACATGATGCACATGAACTATTTCATGTACTACTTGCTTCATTGGAAGAAGAATCTATGCACCCAAAGCAATTTGGCAGTATATCCGATGCTCTACCAGAGAAAAAATTTAGCTCAGCAATGATTCAAAGCAATCGTCCATCAAGTGCGATGCTATCTGATTTCTTAAATTCAGACTATGATGAATGCACCAGTTTATCGCGACAAGTGCGATCTGAAGCGCATACACCGGACTCACCGGCTTCTGCGTGTGATCATGATGGTGGTGGTGGAGCTGTAGGTGGTGGTGACATATTGGGTTCATCGCCAACTGAGTTGATGGGTGGTAGTAGCGGTAACAACAGTATAGGCATTGGTGTTTTAAACAGTATGTCATCAGCTCCAATGCCAATCTCTTCTACGCCGCGTCAAAGTCGGCCACGTAATATACAGGAACATTGTGCCGATGGTCTTAGTAAACGTGTTTCAGGATCTTGTCGTTCATTGGAGCGTTTGAGTCGTGGACCAGGCAGGGTTTCTGTAAGATTTGAAATTTCCTTTTTCTTTACAATAAAAACAATTTTGATCTTAATTTTTATAAGATTTGGTCCGACCAGATTCCCACACAGGTACCACATCCTTTTCAAGGTGCTATGGGAAGTCAAATAATATGCAATGGCTGTGGCTTCAAGGTAAATCATTAAGTTCTCGCTAAATGTCTGCAGAAATATAAATTTCTTATGATCATTTTTTCGTTTCAAGTCCACCGTACGTTATGATAAATTCGACAGTGTAACGTTGAACTTACCAACACATCCCAGATCTGGACTCAGCCTCGGACAATTATTGAGTGAACACATCACATCGGAAGAAATCAATGATGTCAAGTGTGATTCCTGCAATGAGACGACAAATCATATAAAATCTGTTACTTTTGCAAAGCTTCCGGCATGTTTATGCATTCATATATCTCGTACGATTTGGTTACCGACGGGTCAAATTTGCAAACGTCAGGATTACGTACATTTTCCTGAGAGCCTATCAATGGCGCCATATAGTTTTGTACAGCCACATTTAAATAGTCAGGTATGTAAAATATAAATTGAGAGTACCTAATAGAATGCCTTCTAGCGCATTCAGTATAGAAGCAATTTAGAATATTCAACGCTTCCATTAAAAATTAACAAAACTTGAAATCATGTTGATAACATACAATTTGCACTTCTTGCTTGCAAACGAAGTGTCGTGTAGAAAAAGTATAATATCAACAACTTGCAAGAAAAAAAAAACCAAAATTAGAACTTACATTTCTTTTATTTCGTCTTTGCTGTGATTCTAAACATTTCATATTTCATAAATTGACCTTGTAAAATATGGTGCAATACATAAATAAATAATATAATATATTTTTATTAAACTTTCATCAAATATTTATAGGCTGGTACACCTTGGGGATCAACTATGTCACTTTTTTCGTCAAGTTTACCGATGAACACTGGAGAAATGTATGGTTACAACACATTTGGTACTATGTTTCCAAAAAATCTATACAGATTACTAGCTGTCGTTGTGCATTCTGGTGAAGCGAATAGCGGTCATTTTGTAACATATCGCCGTGGCGCTTTAAGAAATGCTCATAGGTAATTAATTGATTATTAAATTAAGTAAGGAAGAGCCACCGGGTATGAGACGGGTTTTGTTTTTGAGCCATAACTTGTTACTGCCCTGCAGTTAAATTTGGATCTAGTCCCAAAGAGTCACTAGTTCGGCAACTGTTCAATAAGGTACTAGCGTTGTTCTAGTTACCACGTAGTGCACATATCGTCAGTTGACAGAAAAAATACAAAGTTTTCATGTTTTTCTTTGTCTTTGTTTGCTCTTTTATTAACTGAGAAGTGCCGCTGATTGAGATAATGTAGTATAGTGAGAAAGTAATATGTACGAACAGTCACGTTTTTTGGTGTTCCGTTTTTTTAATAAATTTTCATGGAAATATGTTACTTTAAAGTAAAAAAAAATGTTTTGATATCAAAACCGACGCACTGTTTCACATCTACATATATTGGATTATCTGAAATTGTGTTAATTTATTGATTATTTGAAAAAAATTGTAAATTTTTCATTCGCCATTTAAATTGCGCATCAGCTAATCCGTCAGTGTTCGCTCATTCTTTTTCTAATTACATCTCTCAATTTTAAGATACTCGTTCGCTCAATTTTTAGATACTCGAAATCGAGTCTCGAAGCTCTCAAAATTTTCAACTGTCCCTCGACTGGTGAATAGGTAATGCAGAGGGAGACAATTATCTCTCAATTGACGATTCGTAGGACATCAACATTGAAAAATCGTCAGTCCATTATATGAAAATTCGTTAGTTGTGGAACTAGTACTAGTCCTGTTTGGAAGTAGTCAAAGACTAGTCATGCACTAGTCCGATTAACTGCAGGGTGGTTACAACTTTCTCCTATAGGACGTAGAAAGTTATTTAATCACATGCAAAAGTTGTGGCCAATTTTCTAAGGACATGTTTTTTTGCAATTTGAAAAGTTGTATCCGGGTATGAGACACCTAGAAAAATGCAATGAAAATATAGAAAATATATAATAAAAAACCCAGAACTATACGTGAACAAAAACTTTTATTCATTTATCGTTACATTAATATCGATATTTGACAGTTGCACTCGATTTTGGTTCGAAAAAAAAGTTTCTCATACCCAGACACATGATGTGTCTCATAATACTTTTTAAGAAATGCCAAAAAATAATGTTGTAACCATTTATATTTGCACAAAGTAGATGTAAAAACTAAATGCTAACGCATGACACTTCCCATTTCCAGTTGATTAAATCAAAAATATAACACTTTGAAACATATCATAAAAAAATAGGTGTCTCATACACGGTGACACTCTCCCTTACATATCGATGGGCTAAAGTACAAATATTGTCTGTTTTTTTTTTTTTTTTTTTGCTAAAAGCTTTTGAAAATTTTTGAGTTCTGCTAACACAAATGTTTGAACCATTAAAATTCAGCTTTACTTTACACCCCGACTCGATTAAAAATTTCATAACATCATATCACATCAAATTTTGACATGCCAGGTAAAATTAAATACAAATTTTTCAATAAAGCACAAAGAGAAATACAAAAAGCATAGCACTGACTTCTTATGTTTTTTGTTTTATTTATATTTCGCTTGAATTATAACAGGGATGATAAATGAGCTTTTCTATTTCGTACCGAATAGCAAATAAAAGTACTAAAAGTGTCCAAAAAGTACCAAAGTTATTCCATACATTTGTGATCGAATTTTGACAACTGGGCTATTCGATCATAAGTTATAACATAAATATTGCTCGTCGAGTCGGGGTGTTAAGATAGAGTTTGGCAAAGTTGTACAATAAATTGTATAATGTATGGGCAGGGTAAGGATTTAATTCTCTCAAAATTTATGGAGGTTATCCTGAACAAATATTCCCGGGGAAATTTTCTCAGACTGCCGTGCATTATCCATTGCAGTCTAAGAAAAATTCCTTGGGAATATTTTTCACGATAACTCCCTATATGTTTTTTATGAAATATGCATAATTTTTTTTTATTTTTTTCTTATTGATAAATTGGTAAATCATGTGATTTCCGCCCAGATTTAATGCTAAATCTCGTAGTATAAGTGTTCAAAAAATATTATTCCAGCAGATATCGGTTCTCAAATCATTTAATAAAAACTGTTTGCTTATTCACGTTTTTAGATGGTTTTATACATCGGATACAATTGTTCGAGAAGTTTCCATTGATGAAGTTTTAAGTGTTCCTGCTTATTTATTATATTACGATCGAGGTCCTCAAAGGCACATGCATTGAGCAAACGGTTAAGTAGAAATAAAAAACTTAGATTTTGTCTGCGATATTTATTTATTTTTGCTTTATTTCACGTAAACTTTAATATTCATGAAAAAAGATCAACAGTCTTGTAGCATAGTTGTTTTTTACAAAAACATTAATGCATTTTTAAATATGTACTATTTAACAAAATAAAAAATAACAAAACATTTGAATGCATTTGTGATTAGAAATTATGAATTTAACATTTTCTTTACGGTTTATTAGTTATCTGTATGTAAGCATTAAATATAAAATTGTTATTTTAATTATTTATACTAAAAAAACAATACAATATTAATGATTAAAATTAATTATATTATAAACTTAGCCTAGCTGTATTTATTATACATTTTGATGTGCAAATAATACAATAAATAAAATTTCATTAACTCACTTTACTCTTTTTATATGTTTAATAAATGTGCTATATTCTGAAGTAAATAAATTTGCAGATATATTTGATCGTAAGCCATAACGTTCTATTTCGGTTTGTGAAGGTTTGCTAGAATATACAAACAGTTGAAAATAGGTTCTACATCCTTACAAATAGGATAAATAAAATCTTACAGTATATTAAGGCGCATTGGTCCACGCACTGGTTTCCAACCTGCCACAGGTGATTTATTGGCAACCATTATACTGCGAATGGCAATGTTCAGACTTGTTAAACTGAGCAATTCCTCGCGATATTCTTTGAACAGAACATCAGCTAAGCTCAAGCCGTCTACAGCAAAAATCAAATTATCAATATCACTGAAATGTTGCAAGTAGTTTGCATGCATAAAGTTGACCAATTTTTTTGGTTCACTGGACACCAGATCGACCAGCGATTCTGGTGTGTGAACAAAACGCTCTTCACTGGTGTCTGTAAATTTTGAAATTAGGCAGGTGAAAAATAGAACAAACTCAAAATATTAAACTCATTTACACTTTGGATTAAAAATACGTCCTAGCACGTGCATCAATGTTATCGATTCATCTCTTCCAACTGAGAGTAAAGTAAATTGTTTCCTTTTTCCGCGTACCGCAGCTGATGTTGCCGTTTGCAGTTGTTTCGTTTGTAAACTAGGTGCTCCTAAATATATATACAATTAAAAATAAGTAAAATGATTCTGCTTAACGTGGTTTGTTGGCGTCGATCCAATCGACCTGATACAAGTCAATTTTAGTCAATCGTTCGTGTTACTTGTGTCGATCTTTTCTCCTGAAAAATTAACGTTTTAAACAGAATTTTTTTTCTAACTATAAGGATCCATTTCTAAGGTTACTGGTTACGCAAACCAAAATCGGGACGTTTAAGGTTTCGTTGAATGCATTTTACCGTGATTTGTATTTTGTTGATGTTTTACATACAACACTGAACAGAACCTAAGGCCAAGATGGTATTTTATGTTCTCGAAAATTTTTGTTTTGACTAGCATGCAATCGCAAAAAAAAAAAATTTCTACAAGGGAAAAATTCACTGTAAGTAAGGTTATCGGCAATAATTTGGGAGGGAATATTTTGACATTTGTTGCAAGAATTTATTCTCCAAGTTTTTAACAGGAAATTTGAGGCTTGAATGAATAATTTTTGACAAATTACACATTTTTGTACAATTTTTTTAAGATTATTCAAATACGTTTCATATCGCCACGTCAATGCTACAACTAGATAATGTCCAACCAGAGTTTTCTAAAGTGGCACCATTGCGAAGTTATAAGAAAATTTTTAAAAATATAAAAATTGAATTATCTAAACTACAAAATTCGAGTTATCTAAGTTGTAGCATTGACGTGACGATATGACACCAATATTTTGATATCTATTCAATAGTTTCTGACTTATACCGGTTTTTCTAAAAGCTGTGTCTGAATCTTCCGATGGTTATATATTTGATTACACATTCTTTTTAAGAAATAGAAGCTACATAAAAAAACAAGGTTTTTAAAAAAAGGGGTATGACTTATGTAAACTTTAATCAAATTTATAAATGAGAATAAGGCCCATTCCATACATTTTTGTCTCGAGCTTTTTTTGTGAAAATTAATTATGTAGGGTATTGTTTTTGGTGAGATCTGCAAGCTGGCAAAACCAGATTTGCTCTAGGACTTGTAGTTCCTTAGAAAAACAACTTGAAAACCGAATATTTGATATTTTCATATCAACTGAAAATTTAAATTTGCTCTCCTGAAAAATTATGAAAACATGCGATACCAAGTTTTGCCATCTTTGCACAGAAATATGGTGGGAAAAGCACAAATAGATAATACGAGGGCTACATAGTAGTTTTTTGACGAAAATTGGAACTAAATTGTAAAAATACTGAAAAAAAATATCCCTGCTGGAAATGTGATTTCTATTCTCAAAATATGTAATCACGATTGCAATTGTGCCCTTTCCCTTTCGAGAAAGGAATATATTCTCGACGGGGAGTTCTCAGACAAATTCATAATTGGATGTTATTATACTCCATTCACAACAAAAATCTATTTCGGAAGACATACTGATGTACAGCAACGTTAAGATTTCTGTTGATTTATCAGTAAATGTAGTAAGGGGCTGTCCATAAACTCCGTGACGCTCCTAAGGGGGTGGTTGAAGGAAGCGTCACGCTTGGTGTTTTTTTTATTTTTTTATATGAGGTTAGCGTCACACAGGGGAGTGTTCATTTCAGTGAGATCATATCGTCAGGTTAAAACTACAACTAGACATCTACATTTTTCATGTTTTGAGAAAAAAAGCATTTTAAGTTTTTTGAAATATGTTTTTTGTATGGGATTTTGAAGTTTTCTGCTTTTTATTCTTTACGTAAAATTAGATAAGGACTACATTTCAAAAACTCGACTAGACTGGAGCATAGAGCCGTTTTTTATTCATGTTTCTATATACTTAACTCAAAACATCAATATATGTAGATGTCTAGTTGTAGTTTTAACCCGACGATATGGTTTCATGTCTTTTTCACTCAGTAGTTAAATGTTAAATCTTCAGGAAATTCCAATTTAGTCTTTTAAATGCATACTCCACCTCCAGTTTAGAGCTGTGTCTTACCCTGCACAGTTATGCATAAATTTGGAGATATGCAAAGTTTTGGCCAATATACAATAAGTATCCCAGATAGATAAACAATTACATATAACAAATCATGCTGCTTACCTTTCAATGAGGCAAAATGTAGGTTTATTAAAGCATTTCGTACGTCACCTTGTGCACTAAAAGCAATACCCTCAATAACAGCAGCTGGAGGTACTTTATAAATGTTAATAAAACGTTGTTGTGCCATCAATGTGCAGAATCGTTTAATGGCTTTAGTCATTAACGTAGATGCAACAGCATTGAAACTAATGTGTTTTATATTTAATCTGATTTTGGTCTCATCCGCAAAAAGGTTATAAGCAATATTCAGTTGCTTTGACTTTGCATCGGCGACAATAAAAACCAATAGAGCCTCCTCCCCATAACTAAGGAAATCTCTGAAAATAAAAATAAACAATAATAACAAGAAAACTACTCAAACATTTGCATTTAACTTACTCTAAAATTGAGACAAAGCATGCACTATCACTTAGTAGAGCATTCGGAAAATCTTCAACGATCAACAAACGCTTACTACCAGCATCAAACAATGATTTGTAACGCGATGCACGCCATAGAAAACTTTTGAAGGCTTCTACTTGAGACCCAATATAAGATGGAAATCTGTATGTATCGTCAAGTGAAGTTATCACTTCCATATCAACCGGATTAACCCACTCTTGGACATGGTAGTTTTTACTATGTGCCAACAACTTAATTGCACTAGTTTTTCCACAACCAGTGGGTCCAGTCAACACACAGATTTGTGAAGAATTTGTTTCTTGTTTTTCGCAGTTTGCCAGCCATTCCTGGAGCTCTTCTAATTTCTTCGCATGCACGGCTAGTTCATCTAATTTTGTAGGCGCAAATGTATCCATCCAGTCAGTCAGCAAAAAATCTGTTGGATCAGTTCCGCCGGTATTTTCACCAGCAGCAGCCTTTTCACATTCTTGAATGCCAAAACTAGCATCGTTTGGGGCTTTCGGGCCTTCATCTATGTGTGACTTTTTAGCTGGAGTCAGAGTATCTGATACGTTTTCTAAATCTTTCACCTGGCTGAATATGGACTTTACCCACGGTTTCTTTAACAGATAACATATATATTATTATACAATTGTTAAAAAAACTATTATTCTTACTTTGCTCATATTCATAGCAAGAAAAAAATCGCGAATTTGTTTGCAAGTCTTTTCTCGAACTTATTGTGTTGTTATTAAATTTGCGCGCTCCTCCAGCTTGTGTTGATTTCTTGTAAAGTGTCGATTAGGCCTTTTTACATTAACAATCTAGCCATCAATATGCCAATGATGCCAAGTTCACTTTTTTTCATCAATCTGACAATGTATGCAGATTGATGAGAAACTGATAATGTAAACACTTATCAATCTGTATTGACAATCTGATTGCCGAAAAACAAAATTTTTTGACTTTCAGCTGTATTGATGACTTTATTGATGGGTAGGTTGACTGTGTAAACGCAATGAAAATTTTTCAGTACACTTTTAGTCAGTTAAGAAAAGATTTCAACGGGTGCACATCGTGCGGAAATGAAAATGGTTTGCAAATGTGATTTGTTTTTAATCAAAAACGGATAGTTTAATGATTTTGGTTTTCGCTGAAGATTAATGGGAGCTTTAAGAGAACCTTTTAATTTTTTGACTGGGACAAAATCAATTTACTGAAACCTGATTGTTAGTATTTTTATCAAAGACTCTTAGTTTTAATTAAAAAAAAATATATTTCAATAAAAAATTTTAATAAACGACCAAAACCCATATTTTTGGTGATAAAAAGGGTTCGGAAATGACAAATTGTTGCTGTGGACCCATTAAAATAAATTTATGGTGTAAATTTTGATATTTCCACTATTTTTTATTAATTTATTTCTGTTATTTCCATCAGCATATCAATTTCTATCACAAAAATTGCATCCGCTGTTGCTTTGTTTCCTCTTTGGCGTACAAAGCAACACTAAATATTGACAGTTTATTGAACATGTAAACACAAACTCGATATGACATATTGATGGCCAGTTTGATGGTTACACTGATAATGTAAAAGGGGCTAATGATGCCAAGTTCACTTTTTTCCCATCAATCTGAGAATGTATGCAGATTGATGAGAAACTGATAATGTAAACACTCATCAATCTGTATTGACAATCTGTTTGCCGAAAATCAAAATTTTTTGACTTTCTGCTGTATTGATGGCTTTATTGATGGGTAGGTTGACTGTGTAAACGCAATGAAAATATTTCAGTACACTTTTAGTCAGTTAAGAAAAGATTTCAACGGGTGCACATCGTGCGGAAATGAAAATGGCTTGCAAATGTGATTTGTTTTTAATCAAAAACGGATAGTTTAATGATTTTGGTTTTCGCTGAAGCTTAATGGGAGCTTTAAGAGAACCTTTTAATTTTTTGACCGAGACAAAATCAATTTACTGAAAACTGATTGTTATTATTTTTATCAAAGACTCTTAGTTTTGATTTAAAAAAAAAGATTTCAATAAAAAAATTTTAATAAACGGCCAAAACCCATATTTTTGGTGATAAAGTGGGTTCGGAAATGACAAATTGTTGCTGTGGACCCATTTAAATAAATTTATGGTGTAAATTTTGATATTTCCACTATTTTTTATTAATTTATTTTTGTTATTTCCATCAGCATATCGATTTCTATCATAAAAATTGCATCCGCTGTTGCTTTGTTTCCTCTTTGGCGTACAAAGCAACACTAAATATTGATAGTTTATTGAACATGTAAACACAAACTCGATATGACATATTGATGGCCAGTTTGATGGCTACACTGATAATGTAAAAGGGGCTTTTGGAAACAAAAATTCAGAATCAATTTCAAAATCAATCCCAACTTATAGCGGTTTACATAGAAGATATATCCGGATCTTCCGATGTCTATATCTCCGAAACCAGGTCCGAGCGATGAGCTCCCCCATTTTTGTAATGTGGGAGTCCAAAATAAGCCATTTTTAGCAAAAATTTTTTTCTACCCTTTAAAATACGAAAAGCCGCTAAGCTGCAATTTTACCGATTTTTTTTTTAAAAAATTTTGTTTTTTTTTTTTTTTATTTAAAATCAGAAACATTTTGGAGCGCGGTCGGAATTATATAATTTTTTAAACAATATTTAAAAAACTTATGTTTTCATAAAAAAAATTGTTAAAAGAAATGCAACAAACAAAAATCAAAATAATTTTACATCCGAATGGCAATTCTACATCCGAATCTGTATTCTATGGTGTATGAGATATCTTCTCTTCTTATAGGGTCTAAATTTGTGTATATAAAAACTGTTGCTACGCGCTAACATATGCTAAAGAATAAAAAAGACTTTGCCTTAGTATATACTTATGAAGAGGCGCGGCACCGCCCCAAACTTTTAATTTGATTTAGTCATATCTTTTGAACCGTATAAAATTTTTCGATGAAAATTAGTGCACAGCTACTGGCTATCAATGCCCTATGATGGGCGAAATTGATCGAAATCGGAAAAGTGCAACGCCCACTTTTAACCATTGAAATTTTGATTTTCACCAAAATCTGTATTCGAGTAATATTAAAATCAAAATACCATTGCAGATATCGAAACTTCGGATGAAGTTGAATACTATTTATTATTTATGAGCACAAATTAGTTCATTAACCATTTCCTGTGCTCTTTCATGGATACAATATAACTTTCTTGCAAATGGATCCAAGATGTAAGCTGATTCTGAATTTGGTTTTGTTTAAAATGAAAAAAAAAAAAAAAAAAAAATCAACCAGAACCTCTCATTTGAAATTTATACTTAAACTTATCTTGGCATTTAGTGCAAAAACGCAGATGCTTAGAGCAAAATGGATGACACTATCGGATTCTCTGATTAAATTGACCTTAAAAAATTTTTAATACAACACTTTCCTTAAATATTTTCATTGCCCAAAACTAGATTAGACATCAGGGGGCGGATTCTGTAACTGTGAAGAACTCAGTGTACACGAAAATTCGTGAAAACGCAAAGTATGCGATTCTGTAACGGTGAGATATGAAGTTTTACGTCAAAAAAGTGTACACAATGCAAACATTTTATTCACTCAAATTTTTCCAGTGAGAATTCAAATTGAAGTGAGGAAAATGGCTAATAAATCAAAAAAAGCGAGCGAAGAGTAAAAGGAATACATTATAAACTATATGGAAAGTAACATAGCGTTTTCCCAAGACAAGTGAGTTGTTTTATTGTGTTTTGTTTGCTATTATTTTTGTTTTTTTTAATTTTAAGATTTGAAGGTGTTGATGGCGCTCATTCTCGGTATGAGTAGTGGAAGGAGCTGAACCTTCTTCTATTTCTTAATCGACGCAAAATGTTAATTCGTATTAGCAAATTTATTTTGTTTTCTTTATTAGTCCTGTTTCTTTTGACGCGTATATACAACTAGCTGGCCTGGTTGCGACTTCGTTCGCCCATTCCCGATGCCTATACGTACGAAGTCCCATCCATCTCCATCGTCCCGCTCTTCCAATCACCAAGGTTTTTAAAGATCCATGTATCAACTTTTGTAATCATAGCTCCCATAGGTACAGAGATATAGTATCTTATATATCTTTTGTATGAAGGGTGCAACTCCCCCTTCTTACCCCCTCCCAAAGTTTTTCAAAGTAAATGGAAGATAGAATATTCATGTATGTACCAAGTTTTATAACGATATCTGCGATATGTGATATAGCATTTTGTGTATTTTTGAAAAGTGGATGCAATTCTCTTACACCCAATATCCCCTAAGTTTTGCATGGTGAATGGTAGATATGTACATTATGTATAAGTTCATCAACTTTCATAATCATAACTTGTATAACTGTAGAGATATAGCATTTTTTGTATTTTTTTCGTATGGGGGGTGCAACCCCCGTTCCCCTCAGTGGCATCCCACCCCCTTAAGAACCTTCTACAGACCATAACAAACAATTTTAAAAAAAAATTATGTAAATCGGCCTTGTAGTTTCCGCGTTCATAAGCTACATACGGACACCATTTCATTTTTATATATATAGATTGTGGTAATTTTCAAATTGCGATAATTTATGAACGATGAGTCGTACGATAAAAAGTCCATGAGTCTTTTTCCTTGAGAACCACATGCTCTACAAATAATTTTATTCTTTTGTAAAAAAAAAATAATTATTTAGAATAACTTCTAAAAGATACATTTTTTTAAAAATAAAATGAAAAGTTTTTGTAGAGAACGTGACTCTCCATAAAAAAGTTCCTTAGAGTTTTATTGTGCGACTCACTGTTCATGAGTTATCGCAATTTAAAAATATCCACAATTGTATACACGCGTCAAAAAAAACACGGCTTTTATTGTTTCTTTTCAATAATGATGTATATTCATTAGAGAATCGATTATTTTTTACTCGTTACTAAAAGTAACCAGTGTCAAAAAAATTATTGGGGACGCTACGATATTCCGGGTGCCAAGATATGAAAATGCAGTTTTGAAGTACTCATTAAGAAAATAAGATTCCCCGAAGGAATTATCGATATAAATATAAATTATCCAGTCATCAGTTTTTCAAAAAATATTCCACTTTACGAAACCTATATGGAAATTTGACTATATTTTTGTCAATATTTCACTGATCTGGATGATTCGAGTACCATTCCCTTGTTACAACAAAGATATTTTATATGGAAGGCTGACACGACCTTTTATTTGATGTATAATATGCTTTATATATCTCGATTATTCCTTCGGTGAATGTTATTTTCTCAATGAGTAAATCAAAACTGCATTTTAAGATCTTGGCGCCCCGGAAGTCTAGTCGCGCCAAATCATTTTATACTAAACAAATATTCGTTAACTATTCAAAATAAACAAGTTCGCTTTGTTTTCTTTTTCAATAGCCGTATTCACGATGTTGGTGCATCGTAGCAAATGCAAAATTATTTAAAATTACAAAAACAAATTCTATTGATTTTTCAAAAGCAAGAGTCTTGTAAGCAAGACCAAATTTGCAAGACGAAAACCTATTGCACGATTGATTTCCAAGAGTCTATTGTGACTGATTTCATTTTTTCATGTGTGATTGGCAGCACAATTTCAAAACTACTTACTGACATTTGTATTTTTGACATTTGTTTTGAAATTTAAAAATTATTTTAAACATACGAATAAAATGAAATTTGCTTATGGTTTTGTTTTTATACATAAGTTCAATTAAGGATTCTGCGCCTGCTTTTAAATTAAGCACACTATAATATGTGCAACGGCAAGGACTAAGACAAGATGCAGCGTTTAGGATAGTCCTTTTCCTTTAATGCAAAATTTAATTTCAAAAAATTTTAAATTCAAATTTTTGTTTGACAGGCAAAACAAAAAACAGCTGTTCTGAAATGTTTGCAATAGCAATTTACAACAGTATATGCTCACAATTATATATTCTTGCAAATTTGCATTTGCTACGATGCAACAAGATCGTGAATACGGCTAATATATAGTTTCAAAAATATCTATCGATAAATACAGCACTTACAGCCCTATTATGGCAAATTGACAATAGTCAACCAGTATTTTTAATGTTTCTATGTGTTCGTTGTTATTTTTGTGTTTCAAAACAAAATTTGAAGCTCAAAAATAATAAATTTTGATAAAAATTGTCAGCTGCTTTTTAGATATTGACAATTTCTTTGACAAATTTTGATTTTTATTCAATCAAAAATTTGAAAACTACAACAACCACACAGAATTTAAAAAATACTGGTTGACTATTGTCAATTTTCCAGAATAGGCCCCTTAGTATCAAGAAAAATCATTCAGAATTAAGTTTAAAAAATCAAGTACAAACGAGTTCAAGGTAATGAATCACTATTTCATCATTGACAGCTTTAAAATGTCATTCAGCGCCTTGAAATTTTCAATCAGCAAATTAGAGTTTCATTCAGCACAACAGTGTGAATTTGAGTTTACAGAATCGCATGAAATGAAAAACTGTAAACATAGTGTGAAGATGTTTAATCATAAACACAACTGGCAAAGAAGTCTGAAAAGAATTTATCACCGAAATAACAACAGAACATCTGATGAGTACAAACTTCTATCTTCTAGAATCAGTCTTCTTAATACTATAATTAAGGAAAAGGTTGCCATATGGATTAATGATCAATTTAAGAAACGACTGTCAAAAATGAATCCTGGTCCACATGCTTATAAAGAAATTCATAGGCTTCTTGGTAAATCTAAAAAGTTTAATTGTGATAAAGTTATTGTAAATGGAATATCAATTAACGATGATGAACGCAAGGTTGATGCTTTTGGTAATCATTTCAATGAGATTTTTAGCAATCAGATCGACAGCGCTGATGGAAATTTCTCTGATAGTGTACATAACTCTATTATGCAAAAGTTGGATACTCTCCCCGTTAGAATTTTTAACTTCGATGCTGTTAACTCATCTCTTCATCCTATAGCTCCACACTTGTTTACTTCTGTGTCTGAGGTTGGCCAAGTCATAAAGTCTCTTAAGCCTAAAAAATCAGCTGGCCCTGATAATATTTCCAATTTTATTATCGAAAAATTTTCAAGCTCGGCAATCGAATTCTTGACCATCTTATTCAACAACTGCTTGAACAACGGATACTTTCCTAATGCTTGGAAAATTGCTAATCTCATCCCAATCGTTAAAAAGCCAAATTGTTTTGACATTAGCAATTTTAGACCAATCTCCCTTCTTTCAAATTTAGGTAAAATTCTGGAAAAGATCATTGGCCTTCAAATGGATAATTACATTGATGATACTGTTCAAGTAGTTCCTGATCTTCAATTCGGTTTTAAAAAGGATCATTCCACCGTTCATGCACTTTTGAAATTACATAATGACGTCACCATTAATCTAAGAGAGCAAAATTGCACTGTGGCCTGTTCCCTTGATGTTGAGAAGGCTTTCGATAGAGTTTGGATTGAGGGTTTATTATTTAAATTTATTCAACTGGACTTTCCTCCGGAAATTTTTAAAATCTTGTTTAGCTTTTTATCAAATAGAAAATTTTTCACTTCAATAAAACAATTTAAATCACAACTTTTCCACATTTTATGTGGCGTTCCACAAGGTTCTATCTTGGGACCAAAATTATTTAATATATTTATGTACGACTTTCCCCATTTTATCCGAAACGCTACCCCTTCCCCGTCTACTGCTATCCTTTTTGCAGATGACACTCTGGTGTATGCGCATTCTCCTTTTCCTTATGATGCCTTACAGCTTGTCAAAAGTCATATTCACTTTATAACGGAATACTACAAAAAATGGGGTATCAAATTAAACTTACCAAAATCTGAATGTATTTGTTTTAGAAACTCTTCTGGAAAAGGTAAAAGGGGTGTAGTTGGCCAAAGTAAAATAATTTCACTTTCAATTAATGGGTTTAATATCCCAATTAAAACCAATATCAAATACCTTGGAGTACAATTCTCAAATCTTTTTAAATTTAATACTCATGCAAGACTGATCAAAAATAAAGCTGTGAAAATTTCGAATATTCTTTCACCATATATGTGCCATCCAAATTTACAGATGAAAACTAAATTACTTTTCTATAAAACCTTGATAAGGCCTATTTTACTCTACGCTTTTCCATGTTGGTTTTCGATTTCTTCTTCTGTTGCAAAAGAGTTGGAAATTCTTGAGAGAAAGGTTCTGAGATGGTGTATCAACAAAAATTTCCAATCTAGAACAAAGAGGTTCTCTAATCAAATTATATATAGTGATGCGAAAATTGTGCCATTAATGTCTTACGCCTTTAACTTAACCAAAAAAGTTTGCACGAAAATGTCTTATTCTGATAACGATGTCATAAAAGATATATATGACTCTCAAAATAACATCTCCTGGATCGATTCGTATTACCTTTCCCCATTGGGAATTGAAATGATGAGCCCTCTGACTGACTCAGTGTGTGCTCTACCGCCTTTTTATCAGCATTCTGGACATGGCTTTAACCGTGGTTGATTGGTTTTTAATAAACGCTTTAATTTTCATCCTATGGACTGTTTGCTTTAAGACGTATTATCTTATTCCTAAGATTTTTCTTTTCTGAACTATAATTTGTTGTTTTTAGTTTTTAAGTTCTAGTTTAATTTTAAGTTATAGTCGTTATTTTTAGTTTTAAGTTTTAGACATTTCGTCATATCAAGCGTTTTATAACTCCCTGAGCATGAGTTCTACTTAATCTAATTTGTCACTATGTTGTATTTTCCATTAATAGTAAGAGTGCCTTACATTATAGCTCTCAGTTTTTTCAAATGTATTGTATGAACATAATGATCTTTTTAAGTTGTACTAAAAGACTCAATAAATTTGAATTGAATTGAATTGATGAGTTTTCTCGCCAAAACGCTGTTTTTGAATTTTTCCTTAACACAAAACCAAACGTTTTGCTTTGACTCTTGAAATCTGAGAAAGACAAAGTATATTTTAAATTTATGCTGTGTTTTTTGTTATTTTGTTTATGGTTTTTCTTAAAAAACAATTTATTTATTCATTATTTTTGGCTGTGTCTTAGACGACTCAGTGGTTTTTGTTATCGAAAACAATACCCTGGTTGGCAGCACTATTCATTTTTTTTTTTAGTAGAACGTTTGGAATTGACTTTGTGCTTCAAAGTAAAACGTTGGAATTGACTTTATACTTCAAAGTGGAACGTTGGAATTGACTTTATTCCTTAAACGTCTTGCTTTTGTGTGTGTGTGCATGTGATGTTATTTTTTGTTAAATTATTTTAAGTGTTTTTCTTTTAAAATTTTACCAATATTTTATTTTCGTTTGCAAAAAACTAAATCATTAAACATTTAAACTATATGAAAAAAACTGAAATAAATGTGCTAAAATAAGGAAAACAAAGAAATGTCGAAAAATAAAATTAATACAGCGAACGCAGCGGAAACAAATTTGATCGAAGTGAAATCAAAGGTAAACGAAAAATAAAAGCGCAGAATTAAAAGAATAAAATTAGCAAATAATTTGTAATTTTATGATAACTTGCATTATATACGCCTATTAAAGGTAACTTCAAAAAAGGGAGCTTTTCAGCACGGTGTTACGGCGACGATGATTCCAACTGCAATAATTTAATCATGAATCATACATAGTTGAATCCGTGGCTTGGAGCCTCCGCTGTTGTTTGGCTTACAAAAAAAAAAATTGTGAGAAAAATCAAGTGGAACGACGAAGTTTGCAACAACAAGCACAAAAAAAAATCTGTCTACACCAAAAACTTTAAAAGAGTCGTCTATTCTTGTGGCAGAACACAGAAAATTTTTTTTTTTTTATCAAATTATTGAATATTTGGCTGAAATTTCTTTAAATTTTATGTCTGACTTTAGGTTAATTCTATAGTGGTCTTGATTTTATTTTGATCTTAGACTGCCATTACTTCAATTGGAGGTTAATGCAACAGGCTGTCGTTGGTTGAGTGCTGCTGCAATCTGTTGCTCACTGATGTATCTCTGTTTAAATCTCTTATGCATACATACGTACTTACAACATTGTTTTTGTTTGATGGTGCTTTCCACTTGAACAAAATTAATTTATGCAACTTTCTTGAGTCTCTATAAAACGTGACTGGGATTGCATTAAAGCAATTAACGATGATTTGTTGACCACTGCTATTATTCTCCGTAGTCTATGACTTTGATAACAGGAAACTAAAATTACTTTTGGAATCGATTATTTTGTTGTAAGTAAAATAATTGGATAAAAAAAGATGGCTCGATACTAATACACAATTTCGGTAGATTTTTATTGTAGAAGACATATATCTCACATATCCATTAAAAAGAGTCGATAATTTCAGCATTTCTTTGACACATTACACTAGCGGAATTAAATTAACTAGCGTTCGCCTTGTGGCCGACATTCGACCACTTCAATTTGACTTTATAAGGACTACGCAACTGTGAATTTTAGCAAACAAATCTGATTAGTACATAAATATGTATGCATAATTTCTTTGAAGTTGTGAGAGCTTACTTACCATTGAGAGCCGTGGCGTCGCCTACTTTGAAATATAATTAAGATCATATATTATATATTATATATGTATATTCTTACCAAATTTCATAAAAATCGATGCAGTGGTTTAGCCGTGAGAGGGTTTTTTTTTATTAAGAGGAGTGGCACCGCCCACTTCAAAACAAAATGGTCATATTATCGTTCCTTAGTGTTAATCCTATCGCCATGCCAAATTTTATAAAATCCCATGCAAGTGGTTTAGCCGTGAAAGCGTTTTTTCCATTTAGGGGCGTGTCACCGCCCACTTAATCCTATCTCCATACCAAATTTCATATAAATATGGAGTGGTTGAGTTAAGTTAAGTAAATTAACGCAGTGATTCATTTGTGCTATAATTTCTTAACATTCAAACACGTACCATCGACTTGTATCTTATTAAATACAAACCTTTAACTATAATTTCAGCTAGTAAAGGTATAATAAAATAAATTAGTAACGATTTTGTAGCCAAAGCAATGTACTATGAAAAAAAGAGAGAACATTTTATTTTAATTTAGAATATATCGAGCCCTAACCAACGACGTATATTTTTATCAAGATACACAGTTCGTTACGGCGGTCTGTGGAATTTGTGAAAATTGATAAATTGTTGCTGAAAGCGGACAAACGAAATGTCTAAATACGTTTTTTTTTTGAATTTTTATTAAACAGACAATGGGTGGTATTAATAAAAAATAGCAATTGCTTCAAGAAAAGTCTCGTAGCAAAGTAAATGCAAATAGCATTTGCTTAGAATTGGTATGAATAAAATTATGCTTGCTATAGCAAGTTCGAAATTTCGAAACAAGCAATTGCTTGAAATTTGAAACGTCAAATTTGAAATTTCAAAACAATAAAAATAAAATAAATAAATTAAAAAAAAAATTCCAAAAACTAATATTGGAGACACTGCTCGTAGAAATCGTAGATACATGCAATTTTAAAATTCTTCACGATAACCACTTTGCATGGCTAAAAAACCTGACTTCTAACAAGACACAACACCACTTAAGAAGTTTAAGGTGTCAGTTGGCTGGAAAAAAACATTGGCTGCAGTCGTTTAAGACTCAGAAGTGATCCTGCTGATCAAAAACAAAGATGAAGGTGTCTCCATTAACGGAAAAAACTACGGTTCAATCTCAATGCGGTTCACGGAAGCCGTTAGAGAAGAAAGATCAAAAAAAAAAAAAAAAATTGGCCAAAGGTGTTCTCCTTCTACACGAGAACGTGTCTGTTCACAAAAGCCGTGTTGCGGTGGCCGCACTGCAAAAGGTGGGCTTTGGCTCACCCACCCTACAGTCCTGACCTGACTCCCAACAATTATTATCTATTCCCAAACTTAAAAAAAAAACTTCATGGGAATTTTCATTAACGAAGAATGAAGTTAAGAGAAAGCAGAATATATTGAACAGAAAACATAAATTTGTATTTTATTTCTGCTTCTTACCCCCCATTCCGCGGATTTAAAAAATTCCTCTCGTAGTTGCGAAGTACGACTGTTTTTTTTGGAAAACTTGAGTAAAAAAAATAGTTGATATGTGATATGTTCTAAGGTACAGCATAAATTTGAGCCGTTCCGAACTGTACTTTTGGAGGAAATTTTGTTAGCTTAGGCTTATTTTAGCGTCATCTTACATAGTTTTTTAAGCCTTGTTGATATTACTACTGCTTTTTTTATTACAATCAAAAAGTGTCTCGCGAATATGGTTTTGGAGATTTGGACATGGGACTAGAAAAATATTGTAGCCATATGGATGGGAAAGTTTCAAAATTGGTGATTAGAAGTTTTTAATCTAAGGCACGATTTTTGAGACATGACGATTTTTCGAAAGTTTGGATTTTGTTTTTGAAAGAACCGTTAATCTAAAATTCGCTAAAAATAGATCACATTTGGGCATATGTGACGATGACGTGAAGTAAAAAAAAATACACCGAAAGTGCACAAACCCTCTTTTCCTCTCATGGACAAATCTGCAAATTTTTGACATGCTGTCGAATCGTAATTTGGTGACTTAAGTAGTTTTTTCCTTAAGAAAATTACGGGAACCAACAAAAAACAAGATTTTTTGTATGATTTATGTGAAAAAAGTACGTAGCAAACTCTCGTAGTCAGCCAAAGAGCAGACTCAGAACATTGAAGCAAATGCTACGATTTACGTGTTTTTATTCATATCAATTTAAGCAAAAGCTAATTTCGAACATAGCAAATGCTATAATTAATTTTTTCACATACGAATTGAAGTAAATGCTAAAAATTGAAGCAATTGCTTCGGATTTTAGCAAAGTAAAGTTTTATTAATACGACCCAATAGCTTTGCAAGTTAGTCAAAAGTGTTCGATGAAACATTTTTCTGCTCTAGCTTGCTCTATTCTACTCTGAAAAGTGTTCGATGAATCTGCGGCAAACTGCTCTGTTTGCTCTTTTCTGCTCTAGATTTTTATGTAGAGCAGGTTAGAGCAGCAAATTGTCATAAGAAAAATCAAAACAAAACAAATATTTTTAAAATTTATCGTCAATTTTAATATTTATATTTTATTTGTAATGTAAAAAAATGTAAATATTTCTAAATTTTTGCTGATTTTCTCAAAGTTGCTTGTTTTGTGTTTTTTGAAATTTCTGCTCTGCCCTACTCTACTCTACTCTAGTCTGCTCTAAAAGTAACGTGACATTTTTCAAAAGCTGCTCTACTCTGCTCTGCTCTACTCTGATCTAAGTTCGTCAAACAAAGCTAATATAAAATTTTTAATAAATTAAACGCAGCGTTGGCATAGCAACATTTTATTCCTCTTTGAACAGCTTTATTTGTGTCTAACCAAATTGCACAGACCGGCGAGTAAGTCAAACGAATAAAATTTGGGTATCTTATTTATTTACGTCGTTGCCCTAACCGCAATTGTAGCGTATGCGACAAAAAGCAAATTTTACAGGAGAGAGTTTCTTTAATTTTTTTTCGAACATGCATGGCGGATTTTTTTGAAAAGTTAAATGTAGTCTATATTAGACCTCATATAAATAATAGACGCGTTTTTAAATTGATTTTGTGCATATTTCACTCATTTATGGCGCATACGGCATTTTCGCAGTCACGCTTGGCGAAGATTGAAATTAAAATGTGGCGCATAAGTTTTTTGAAATTACATGATTTTGCGTTTGAAGAATACATTTATTACATTTATTTAATACACAGAAAGAAATTTGTAACAATCTGAACGGTTGAAATTGTACCAACCCACAAAAACGGTCAGATTGACTGTAATATTGTTAATTTACAGTACTATCTAGTATTAAAAACTTACAAAATATCACACACACACATCGTTTGAACTTGGTTTTACTCCGATGTAGTCCCACTCCCGGTCTTTTTTTTGCAAAGTTGTTCATAGAGGTCCAAATATACTGAAAAGTTTTTTTTTTAAATCGGCCAACGAGCTAATAGACTTTCCGAGTCGAATTCAGGTTACCAAATGGTCTTCACATTGTTTCTGCATTAAACAAAAAAGTTTGACAAAAACTTACTAAATACTGGGTGTGCAGTTAGTTTTCTGTTTATTTGTATATTCAAAAATATTGTTTTTGAAAGTTTTAACTGATCGCGTTAACGAGATATTGTATTTTTGATAAACTTTTTTTTAATTTTTTTGTAAAAAAAATGAACTTTCTCGTTTTTTTAAAAAATTAGCAACGGATGAAAACAAGAAAAATTATTTTCAATATAAATTTTGATATTGAATCCGAATCTGGTTTTAGAATTGCTATATCTAAAATGGTTTGAGAGAACTCCTAGCCTAAAGACTAATTTTCCATCCATTTTGTGAAAAGTTAAAATAAAGTTTTTTTTTATTCTTTTGAGGTTATATAATAGAACAAGGAAATCCTTAGCCATAAAACATTAAAAAACCCCTTGAAGCCCTATTATTTTACCTCAAAACCCATCTTAATATCGATATATTTTTTCTTCTTCGAATTATTCTAACCTAAAAAGGTGAAAAAAGGAAAAATCCACGTTTTTTTGATATTTCAGCTTACGATATTTCGAAGACAAAAAAAGATATCGATATAATTCAAACTGATTTTCTAAGTAAAAGACTGGGGCTTCAAGCTTTACTTTCAATCCTTCGAGCTAACTTTTACAACGAACCCTCTTTACAAAATTTTGTAGAATTATCTAAGTTTTCCCGTGAATAATATTTCCACGGACACACAAACACCCATCCAAACAGACGGACATGGCTATACCGACTTAAAAGGTGATTCTGACGAGGAATATATATACTTTTCCATACCTGCCACGCCTCCTTCTCTGGTTTTTGAGTTGCTTACGTTCTTTTTGCGGTCAACAAAAAAACATATGTGGCTCTTACGACATAATTGAAAGTGCGATATCTTTGTTAATACACAAAATTCAGTTTTAATATTTGGCAAAAAAAAAATTTCGAAAAAATGTCTCATACGCTACTGTTGCGGCTAGGGCTCGATATGAGAAATCTCGTAAACTAAAACAAAAAGTACTTATAAGCTCATTGGGGTATTGGGAAACGGTACTTAGATAAAATTCTAAATTTAAGAAGATGAATTAAACGCCGCTAGTTGGCTTTTTTTTGCTAATCGATGCGAACAAAATGAATCTGGATTTAAGAACTCTATCTCAAAAGGGCGCGTAGTCAAGATCACGTAAATAACAAAGTGAGATTCGAACGCCAAAACAATCGATTACACTGTTCGACACAAAAAAAAAAAAACACATGAGAAAATCCAAAAAATCTGAAAGTAGACGTTAAAAAAAAATACCGTGTCTCGTGGTTTTTCCCCAGCACGTCACATTTTTTTTAATCGATTTTTGTAGTTTTTTTATCCACTGTACATGAAAAAAAACAAAATTACCGCATTCTTGTGTTAAATCGATGAATCTAACTATATGATCCTTACATCAGAGGTGTATCATGTGTTCAGCAAACTTATGCAGGATATTGCGGGGAATATTTTTGTAGAAAATTTTAACCCTGTCCAACCCCCACATGTGGGTAATGTTTGCTCTTTTCATAAAAAGGTACAAAAATGACACCTAAAACGGGAATATTGAGTCAGTATGTACCACAGAAATATTTGCTATACAATTTCACTACTAGTTGCTGAACACTTAAAAAGCAAAATTTTATCCTGAAAGCAAAAAAATAGTTAAAATCAGTAAGCAGTTCTAACAATAAATAAATATTTTCCATATTTCACCCCACTGTAAAACTCTAAAACTACATTTAAGACAAAACTCGTTCTCACAATATCATAACGAAATCACACAAGGATAATTTTCCTAGAATACATTAACCTATTATATCCTGTTTTATGGGTATTTTTGACCCCTTTTTCTAAAACTGAGCCACAATGGGTTAAAAAATTTTGCAAAAATATCCCACAAAAAATTTCACTTAGAGTTACCAAAGACGAAAAATTCTTAAAACTTAAGGTAAGCGCGTCAGGGTTGTAATTAATATGCAATGTGAGAAGTCCTAATTGATTTTAACGATTTTTTTGGTTTCGGGCTCAAATTTCGAACTTTACGTGTTTCGAAACTAGTAGTGAAATTTTATAGCAAATGTTTCTGTAGTACATACTGACTCAATATTCCCCTGTTTTGGGTGTCATTTTTGTACCTTTTTAAGAAAAGGGAAAAAAAATATTCCACGCAATACCCTTCATAAGTTTACTGAAGACATGATACACCTTAGATGTAAGTATCATATAGTTAAATTCATCGATTTAACGAAAGAATGTGGTTTTTTTTTGTTTTTTTCATGTACAGTGGATAAAAAAAATTAAAAATCGATTGGGTTGCATTATCTCAAATAACGCATGAACAACGACATTTTGAGAAACTTGTTTGTATGAAAGGTGCCACGCCCATTTGTCCGAGTTCACCTTGTTTTCACTCAGAGCTTGCTTCGACTATTTCTAGTGTCTCTAGAGAATTTGGTTGCATTATCTCAAATAACGCATGAACTACGGCGTTTTGAAAAGTTTGCTTGTATGGGAGGTGCCATGACCTTTTGACCGAGCTCACTAAGTTTTTACTCTAAGCTTGGTTTGGCTATTTAAAGTGTTTGTACAAAAATATGTAAAAGATTTCCATATTGTTGAAAATATAGGATTCAGGATTTGGGTCGGAATTACAAAAATTAATATGTTACTAAAAAGTTATTTACAAGAAACGAACTTATTCAAATTGTTACAATAATATTCAAGAATTTTATTTCGGTGCCCATTAATTCAAATCTTTTTAAAATCATTCATTTTATACTTTATTTTTATAGTTTGATGCTGAGTTTCGACGTTGGAGTTTTAAACGTCATGATGAACCACAGAGTTTTGAAAAATTTTCTGCCTTAATTGAACAACTACATAGACTTACAAATATACAATTTTTAATTTTATATATTGATCCACGTGATAATGATCTGTTGCCTATTAATAACGATGACAATTTTGGTAGAGCCTTAAAAACAGCAAAGCCCATATTACGAATAATTGTGCAGCGTAAAGGTAAGCATTCACTCATATAGACAAATTACAAAAGAAATGTGATATTTGATAAAATTTCTTATTTATATTAGATGATTTGGAAGAGTTTTCAGGCTATGGTACAATGAAACCACGCGGCAACAACATAATAAGTAGCATTTTGGGACAGACGCCGGTGAAAACCAAAGCACCAACCATATCAATACCACATGATTTTCGTCAGGTTTCTGCTATAATTGATGTTGATATTGTGCCGGAGACATGTCGTCGCGTTCGTCTATTGAAGCATGGTAGCGATAAACCTTTAGGGTTTTATATAAGGTAATGTTTTAGGTTCTTGGTTTTAAGGGGTTTTCTATATCTATAGAGCGCCGATAACCGCATTTTGTCAATGTATAAAAGCTCATTGAAAGGTTTTCACAATTACTGACACAGTTGAAAGCGTATCTGTGAGTGAATAACTATGCGGAAAGCTTTGAAACACAAAAGCTCAAGTGCCCGCAGGCATATGCTGTAGACATAACTGCTATGGAGCTCAATTTTTTTTTCCAAAAATAAAGTGTCGACAAAGGTTTTTTTCTTTAATACAGTGAAATTTTCTTTTGCGGCCAGTTTTCTTAAGCGGACATAAAACATTTGTTACTGTCACTATCCGTCTAATACATTTGTCCCACTACCATGGTTAACCAAACCAAAATAAGAAAAACCAAAGCTTAAAAATCATCGTTCCGAATGTGTCGCTTATTTTTTTTCTTTCTGAAAGTTGATTCGTTGCTAACAAAATCATAACACTTTCGTACTTTTTTAATTTGTGTTCTTGAATAATTTGTTATTTTATATTTTTAAAAGCCACTGAATTTACATTTTTTATTTTAGTTTTAATTTGTTAGTTTTGTTTTAAATTTATTTTGACAAACATTTTGTATAATGTTGCCAACTTATATCGAAAAAATGCGTAGGAAAAAGTTCTTCTGAATAGTCACAGAAATCTTACAATTTTTGGTGTTCTAATGATTTCATAATTGGTTTTTCATAATTTACATCAGGGATCAGTTTAGATATATTAGCGAAAATTTAATTTCCATACTATTTATTTGGTTTTCTATGCAGTTTACTTCAAACTAATAAAAATTGCTTATATAAATCAAAAAGCTTTTATATGGTAAACTAATTTGGTATGTGCGTCACCAAGCATAATGCCTTGTTCATTGGCTACCTACTTCGAATTTAAATAGTCTTTAATAATATTTAGCTTTTAAAGTATAGCTTACATGATATAAAATTTCCTAATTTAACACAGAGATGGCACCTCAGTTCGCGTAACTTCAAACGGACTTGAAAAACAACCAGGTATTTTTATATCACGTCTTGTTCCTGGTGGCTTAGCTGAGAGCACCGGCCTCTTAGCTGTTAATGATGAAGTATTAGAAGTCAATGGTATTGAAGTGGCTGGCAAAACTTTAGATCAGGTGAGTACAATGACACACAAAGCAAAATAGCAGGCTATCTGTTAAATAAATGAGGGGCACTATTTCTTAACACTGTGGGTCGTTTTAAAGCTTACAATGAGATAGACAAAGCTATGATGTCCTTTACATATATAACAAATTCGATCTATATGCGTGGAACAGTTTCAGAGATGTGTCCGATTTTGTTTTTTAAGAACGTGACACCGCCCATTTTTCGAAGACGTGTTATTTGGCTTAGTGCTCTTTACATATGTGCTAAAAGTTCATTCCTATGTGTCAAACAGTTTTTGAGAAATAAATACATACATATGTCGAATTTCAATTGGTCAAGTGGTTCCCGAGTCTACAAAACACGAACACTCAGTCAAACTATAATTTTTATGTATATAGATAATTTGGGCGTTATTTTATTTTTGTTTTTGGGCGTTATTTCCCACCACCGCACAGTTTCTCGTTTTAGTGTGCTAGACGTGAAAAATTCAAAATCTTAATTTTTGTATGTAGAAGTATTTGAATATGTCCACTTACCTCCAAAAATGTATTTTTATGTTCTTTGGTTAACATTTAGTACATGGAATTGCACTTCAAAGTTGATATTTTGAATATAATAAAATTTAAAAAATTTTTGTTCCGGAAAGCACTTCAACCTCAGTAAATTTTGTGGTAATTTTTCCATGAAATAAAACTAAGAAAAAAATTGACTCGATGTATAAGCCTTCCAAAAATATATATTGTTTTTATATATCTTACATAGTGTTGCCACAAACAATTTAAACAGAATTACAATTTGTTCTGCTTTCGAAATTTATATTTTTGTTGTATATTGGACTAAAAAGCTATGAGCACCGCTCCGCACCGGGTAGAGATGGACATTTTAAGAAAATGGGGGTTATCGTGAATCAAGATTCCCGGGGAATTTTCTTAAACTGCAATAGAGAATGCACGGCAGTCTGCGAAAATTCCCCGGGAATCTTGATTCACGATAACCCCCAATATGTAGTTTTTTGTTGACGACACGTGAGGTTTAAATCCTCGCACTTTCTCTCAAAAAATGTTTGCAATACTAAGAAAATTGTACAGTCTGTTAAATAAGAGCGTGGTCATTGTTGTGAGAAAATGAAAATACCCATTGCGAAAATTCTTTTTAATATTGATTTATTTGATCGAAAACTTCAATGCAAATACATTAATAGCAGGTCCAATCACCCCCAGCATCAATTATAGCTTGACATCTTCGCGACATACTTTGAACAAGATTTTGCGCATACTCTTCTGAAAACGACCTCCAAATTTTGTGAATGCGTCGAACCAGCTGTTTCAAGTTGCAGGGTCGGTTTTTCTGAAGCTTCATCTTCATTTGCGCCCAAACGTTTTCAATTGGATTGGCATCGGGCGACTGAGACGGCCAATCCAAAGTCACGACACCAAATTGTCTTTGGCCCATTCAAGACGTTTTTGGACATGTTTTTCACTGAGCATCGGTTTTTGCAAAGTACTTCGGTATTTCACACTATTTGCAATCAAATGATTACGAATAGTTCCGTGGGAGATATTCAAACCTTTTTGGGACAATTTCGAAGCACCTTCACGCAAAGTTAATGTTGGATTTTTCGAAAATAGAGCACAGATCAGTTTTTCCTGTTTTTCCGTCACTACACCGACAGACCCGCGATTTGGAAAGTCATCGACATTTTTTACTTCTTTGAAGCGATTCACCCACTTACTCACAAACTGTTTCGACTTTTGCATATACTTCGCAGCCGCCGCTTGGGTCATTTTGGGACCTTTGGGGTGCAAACACAAAAAAACGGCTTCAAAGCGCGACGCGTACGCGGTACTCATTTTGGAAAAATGCTGAGAACGCATTGAAAACAGTGGTCAGCTGATTCACTTTCACGAAGCATGAAGGACAATACTGCCCTCTGTGTGAGAAAAAAAAATTACAGCATTATACTTTACCGATCGCGAGTAATCGTGACCACGCTCTTATTTAACAGACTGTACCAGATTTCTACACTAGGTGCAAAGGTAAAATATTGCGAATGTTTTTTGTTGCAGCGTAATCTTTTTTAATTTTTCCCATGTTACTTATTCTATAATGATAAAGGTACAGAAATAGAGTATTTTAAGTATTTTTGTGTAAGGGTGCAAAACCCCCATATTTTAACCTCCTATCTATTCGTATAGTATTTTGTAAATAAAATACACATTCTCAATAAAAAATTTTGTGATAATAACTCCAGAGGTGCAAAGATATAGCAATTGATAAATTTTTTTTGTATGGGGGGTTCAACACCCCCTTGTTCAATTTCCCCCAATTTCTGTAAGGCGTTTGGTGAACATAGTATATTCTTGTATACAAAGTTTTGTAACAATAACTGCTACAAGTGCAGAGATATAGCTATTGAAGTGTTTTTTGTATGGGGGTGCAGCACCCCTTTGTTAAATTTCCTTCATATTTTGCAGGGTGCTTGGTGAACGCAGTGTACTCCTTTTTACATAGTTTTGGAATAATAGCTACTGCATGTACAGAGATATATAGTTTTGTTCATTTCTTTCCTATTGGGGCTACACCCCACACCCCCGCCAAAATCACTTCACTCTATTTCGTGAGGTCAATGGACATATTTTAACAGTTCTGCTTACTCAAAAATGCATTTTGAATTTTTCACGTCTAGATTGTATGAAACAGTGCGCCGTATGTATGTGTCTTTTTAAATGTTCAAAATATAAAACCTCTGGTGCCGTCTGTTTTTACAGAATTAAAAATAAGGTTTTGCAAGTTTTTTTTTTAATTTTATGTACCTTACAGGTGACTGATATGATGGTGGCTAACAGTTCAAATTTAATAATCACTGTCAAACCGGCTAATCAACGTACGCTGACTTCACCACGCCGTGGTTCCTTTTCACGCACCAGTCAATTATCTAGCGGCTCACATCATACAAACCACACTAACACATCTGATGAAATAGAGCAAGACGATCAAGACGAGATAGTTGACTTAACAGGGATAACGCTTGATGATCATGCAACAATACAGCAGCCACATCATCAACAGTCATCGTCAACAGCATCTACAGTGGCGGCAACAGAGTCTAAAGATGATGTTCTGCACTTGTAAACTTTGCACAAATTAGATGTGACTCTGGAAAAAGTGCTGTTGTTTGTTTTGTCGTCTTTATTAATAACGTAAAGCAAAATATTTTGAAATGAAATTCTTAATAATATTAAACTAAGAATTTGGATGTAAACGAAGCAAAGCGAATAGAAGATAATGCAATTGATTTTAAAAAAAACTTGGTTTCTTCTTTTATATTGTTTTTTTCTTTTTTTAATATGTAATACGTCCTTTTTTCTGAAAAACAAAAAAAAAAAAAACATTTTTGTTAGGTTCTCCTGTTTTAATTTAAATAGTCTTTATTACAGCAATTGCAACTGACAGCAATTAAAATCAATTGTGTATACAAGAACATTCCAAATGCGTTCTCCCATAATTTAAAATATAAAAATACGTTTTGTTTTTGAGAAACTAAGGTAATCATCACTATAAATTTTATTATGTAGAGTTATATGTTATAAATGTCTTGCGTATACATAGACATACATTTAAACCTATATTTAAACTATTATTTACATAACATTCAATTCAAAAATCGCATAAAATATCTAAAGGTTTATATTAAGTTTAACTATTTATGTTTGCATGAGGTTAATTCCAATATGATTTACATAAACCCACTATTGGTTCAGTTTGTTATATCATCATTTTTTAGTCTGTTTAACACTTTTAGCTGGCAAATATATTTATAACGCATAAAATGTGTTTAAAATGAATTGATTTTCTTTTATTGCTTTGCCAGCAGGTGAAACAAATACATTTTCTTCTAATGATAAAAATAACCTTATATCATACGTTTCTATTTATTAAAGATTTTAGTGAAATGAAAAGCAATAAATGAAAATGAACAAATTATTAAGATAATAAGAACAAACATAACTACTTACATACATACACCATTCGATATCTAAATTTTTAATAAATACATATTATATACAAGCAATAGTTTAAATTATTTGCGTTTTTCTTTAAAATAAAAAGTTTTTGTAGCTTAAAGGTTGGCTCCCGGAAATAACGCCAGAAAATACGTTTTTGAAATAAAGCCAAAAAATCTCCCATTCTGTTTTGGAAATTAAGCCAACAATTTTCTGGATAAATTTAATTTTCGTGTTTTTTTTTTTGCTTAATTTTGGCGTTATTTCCAAAATTCGGGCGTTACTTAAAAGTTATTTTTACATAACTGATTTTTAGAAAAAATGCTTGATGTCTGGTAAACAACGGGTTGCATCGTATCCAAATCCCATAATTAAGAATTGTTATACAACACTAAATTATAAAGTCGATACGAGCGGAACTACCATTCTCATTTACATACATTTTTTTCCTTCAATTGTTTTTGGATCGTTGAACAATAATATTTATCACCACTTTATGCAATAGGAGAGCTTACCATATGGATAAATTTTGGAGAAACAGACTGCTGCTCAATTTAAGTACAACCACCAACTGGTGTGACATCATTTAACAGCAGGTCAATGTGGGACAAACAGAAGCCGCCCACTCTGTTGAAGAACATATGCATAAAAGCATTGTACTTATTGTACGAGGATTAACACTTAATTACTGTTGCTCTTAAGATTGATGAAAATGCAAATGTATATAGTACATGCTAGCAACTCCATAATTAGAGTATCCTTATCTTAATCTTTTCAATAAATCTCATGTAAAAAGCTTATCGGTTGAATCCTGTCATGTTGCTTAGAAAAAATAGTAATGCTTTTGATTCATAAACTTTTTGTTGCTTGCTTTGAGCAGATGTTTGATTTTTAGAACGCTTTATTTTTCAAAATGTTAAAAAATAACACAAAAACCATTGTCTATAAAGCATTTATGCAGACGTTAGTGGAGTATTTTCAAAAAACTAGCCTTAATGGTTTTGGTCTTTTGTACTATATACGACGGAGAAAATATCAAAGGTAAGATAGGAATTTTCAAAAAATTAACATTTATGAAACATTCTTTTTTATTTTACTCCTCTCCGGTCAGATTGTTTTGGTTTCTTTTTATTTTATTGGGTATAAGCTGTGCTACGTACGTTTGCCTTGTAACACTTATTGCCTTTTTACGAGATCCAACTGTTACCTCATTGGGTTCACAAAATTATCTTATATGGGATGTACCATTTCCATCTGTTAGTGTCTGCAGTGTTAATAAGTTGAGTAAATTATCAACTGAGCAGTATGCACGAGAAATGTATGTAAAATTTAACGTATTATACAGTAGAATAATTTTCTTAAAATTTTGGCAATTAATAATTTTAATAAATACTAGTCTCGAGAATTTTTTCTCGGACTGCAATGGAGTCTACACGAATGTGTATTCATGATAAGACGCAATGTATATTTCGGTCAACGTGGCGCTGTGAAATAACGCCCACGAAAAAAAAAAGAAAAAAACGAAATCACATTATTTTCATACAAATGTGGGCGATAATCACTTTGAAAACAACGCCCTCTATGTAAGCTTTATTTCGTAAAAATATGGGCGTTGTTTCGTTTGCACTGTGGGCTTTAGTTTATTCTAGAAATATAAAATAACGACCACATTATTTTGGCTCCCGGAAATAACGCAATTAATTTTTGGAAATAAAGCCAAAAATTAACTTGGAAATAACGCCAGAATTTTTGGAAATAATGCCATAGGAAATAACGACAGAAAAATCTCCATACAAAATTCTGGCCTTATTTCCATTTTGCTTTGGAAATAAAGCCAAAAACATGCCTGGCGTTTTTTCCAAAAGATTATGGCTATATTTCGAAAGTTACGTGGTTTACAAAAAGGAAATAGGGCCAGAAAATTTTTTTGGAAATAAAGTCAGAAATTTTCTGGTGTAAATTTTTGGAAATAAAGCAAAAAACTAACTAGAAAATAAATTTTTAGCTTTATTTTCAAAATAAAATGGAAATAGTGACAGAATTTTGTATGAAATTTTTTGCGGCTTTATTTGAGAAAAAAAATTTTTCGCGTTATTTCCTATGGCATTATTTCCAAAAATTCTGGCGTTATTACCTATATATTTTTTGGCTTTATTTCCAAAAATGTATGCCAGAAAATTTCTAGCTACAGCTGTGTCCAAAATAATAGTAGTGCTTTTTATAAAATTGAAAACGACCTTAAAAATATCTGAATTTTTATTTTGATCAAATTGAAATACATTTTTTTTACAAGAGTGGTATCCTAAGGAGAAATTAAAAAAATAATTAACAAGATTTCAAGGCAGTTGTGATAAAAGAATTAAAGTTTTCACAAGTTCTTAAAATTTGGCTGCTCAAAATAATAGTAGTGGTAACTTTGCAGTCGTGTAACTTTTGCAAAATGGCCACGTTTTTAAAATTATGTGTTGTTTAAAACACACCGTTATCACTAGTACTTAGTTGCATGGCCTTTATTCGCAATAACACAAGCACAGCGCTTTGGCATCGACTCCACAAAATTTCGGCATCTTTGGACAGGTATGGATTTCCAGGCGTCTTTAACTGTTTCCCAAAGTTGCGAAACATTGGTCGGTCGACATTAGGCGACTGCATTCTTCACGTTGCACCATATGTTCTCAATGGGATTCAGGTCTTGCGACTGGGCGGGCCATTCAAGAACATTTATGTCGTTGGCCTGAAACCATTGTTTGGCGACTTTATTAGTGTGCTTGGGGTCGTTGTCCTGTTGAAAGACCCAATTCAGTGGCATTTGGTCGCTAGCATATGGCAACATGACTTCCTGCAGTATATGGACTAGGTACGGATCCATGATTTCTTGGATCCAATATAGGCCCCACATAGTTGTACGAAAAGCATGCCCAAATCATTATGCTAGCTCCTCCGTGTTTGATTGTTTTTAAGGTAAATCTTGGATGGAATTTCGTATTTGGTGGTCATTTAACATATTGCCGAGACCCCCTTCCACCATAAAGCACAATTTTGGATTCATGAGTCAATAAAATATTTCCCCATTTCTGATCTGGCCAGTCGATGTGTTTTTGAGCGAATTTTATTCTTGCTGTAATATGTTTTTATTTAGAAGTAGAACTTTTCTTGGGCTATGTGCTGCCAAATTATTTTCCCGCAAATATCTTCGTATTCATTATTACCCAGCAGCCAAAAGGAATCTATAGGAATCGAACGTGTAATCAATCGCTTGTATGGAACATTGATTCCAGAATTCATTATTCGTAACACGCTACATGTCCTAGGAAAAGAATGATTCTTTTTAAGTGTTCGGGGAATACATTCTATAATTCATTCTATGTAATATATTATATTACTTATTCCTTCGTAATGCATTAAATAATTTATTCCTGAGACATAAATTAAAGAATTTATTAGTTTTCGATTCAAAATTCATTTATTTATTCACATAAAAACATTAATATTTTCAGTTGATAATATTTTTGATAAGTCTTCGTAACAACTTCTTGAAACATTATGCTTCACTGCCCAATTTCTTATCTTATCAATAAAACTTTTTTCAGTTTTAGCATTTTTTATATTTTCCTGTGCAATATAATTCACTTTTGCACTATCAACAACACTATTAATATTTTCTTGAAACGATTCCCTTGCACAATTTATTTTTTGATAAAATGCGTCGCCAATGCCTTTTAGAATACATTTTATATTTTTTTTTGTAATATTTTACTACCACCAGCTACGCGTTACAACACAAAACTGAAATATTTCTGTAAAATGTCAAAATCGTAGGCGACAAGAAGGCGGCGTCAGATAACTGTTGCGTAAAGAATTCTCACACGAAACAATAACACGAACAAAAGAACATGAATGCAAATCAATCAATAAGCAAATATTGGCAAAAGAGATTACCGCATACATTCTTTGGAATACATTATATTTATAACCAAAAATAACGTTGTAGTGTATTAAACTATATTAATAATATGGCAACGCTAAGGTCATCTATGTAAACAGTAGTAATAAGAATTGAGTAATTTAATAAAGTTAGTCTGACTCTAACTACCTAAGCGCACACGTCTTTTACTTTTATACATAACATATGGCGACGAGGAAAAAGTGAAAAAAAAAAAAAAAAAAAAAAATAACGGGAAAGAAAAGTATTGATGACAGGCAAAGCAGAAACTAAAGAAAGTAAAATTGCTGAAATGGCGGAGGCGACAATTTTCGTTGGTGGAATAGAGGCGTTTGTGCTGGGTGAAGATTTTGAGTTGTACTCCAGAAGACTGAGCCATTTATTGACGCTAAACAAAATTACGGAAAACGATGCTCAGATTTCAGTGCTCGTAAGTTTCGGAGGTCCGGAGCTGTACAAGGTGCTCTCATCATTAATCGCACCGAAACGCGAAACGGATTCTGGTATGGTATATAATGATTTGATAGCCAAACTAAAAGCGCATCTACAGCCGAAGAAAAATATAATTGCTGAATGCTTCAAATTTTTTAAACGGCATCAAAAACTGGAAGAGCCTCTGAGTGAATATATTGTGGAGTTAAAACAGATGTCGCAAAATTGTGATTTTGGAACATTCGAAGACAAAGCGCTTTTGATACAATTTGTGTGTGGAATTAAGTCGGAAAAAATTCAAAATAGATTGCTGAACGACACAGATTTGAAAGACTTTGAGACCGCCATAAAAATCGCCACATCAATGGAGCTAACGGGGAAGGAATTGGATTCCATGAAGCAGAGAGACAACGTTGTAAGTGCCGTAAGCAACAATAGCAACAACAACGATTTTTACAAGTACCGTCGAAATTATAACAGTCAATTTAGACGAAGAAGTCAAAGCAGAGACGTTAGCAGAAACCGAAAAAATAAAGATGAAGAGTTTAAAGGTAATCGCCGATATCTGCAGCAGCAACAACACTATGGAGGAGTAGTATGTTATGGATGCGGTGTATATGGTCATATACGAAAATATTGCAAGGCGAATTCGAAAAACAAAGGCAAAATCAACAAGGTGGAGGAATGCTGCGATACCAAAGAAGAACAGTTCGGTAGTGGTTACATAAATAACTGTAAAATGACGAAGCTGAGTGCACATAGAATTTGTTTAAAATTAAACAATGAGGTAATTGAATTTGAGGTTGATACAGGGGCCTGTGAAACCATCATTAATAAAACACATTATGAGACATTTTTCAAAACTTGTCAAGTATTTCCATATAGCCGTGAGTTAAGATTGATTTCAGGTAACAAAATTAAAACCTTCGGGAAGATTTATGTAGAGACACGAGTTAATAAAGAGCAATTTTGCCTTGAATTAACAATTATTGATTCATTAGAAGAGTTTGTACCTTTGTTAGGTAGAAATTGGCTAGATTTGCTATTTCCTGATTGGCGTAATGTTTTTGAACTGCCATCAGTAAGTTTAAAGTGTAATGTTGTGCAAAGTATGGTTGAATTAGAACAAAAATATGATGATGTGTTTCGAAACTCTAATAATTCTGTCATAAAAGATTTTAAAGCAGAGATCGTTGTTAAGGATAATACATACCCTGTTTTTTGTAAGCCAAATGTTGTGCCATATGGATTAAGGGCAAAAGTGGAAAGTGAGATTAAACGATTATGCGAAGAAGGCGTTTTAATTCCTGTTACGCGAAGCAAGTGGGCGAGTCCCCTTGTAATAGTTAACAAAGGGGATGGTTCAGTGAGACTATGTGTCAATTGTAAGAACACTGTAAATAAGTTTGTAGAAAGTGAGCATATACCTATCCCCAGGATAGATGATATATTTGCTAACATGGCAGGATGGAAAAAGTTTTGTAAAATTGATCTATTGGGTGCGTATCTTCAAGTACAAGTAAGTGAAAGATCTAGAGAATTGTTGACAATCAATACGCACGTAGGCTTGTTTCAATACACGCGATTAATTTTCGGATTGAAAACCGCACCTCAAATATTTAATGGTATAATTTGCGAAATACTGAAAGGTTTAGAGAAAGTTCAAGTGTATTTTGATGATATTGTAATAGGTGGATCAGATTTAAAGGAGTGTGAGAAAAATTTAGTTAGTGTTTTAGACCGCTTGAAACAGTTCAATGTACGGGTGAATAAAGAAAAGTGTATTTTCTTTGTAGATGAGCTCGAGTATTTAGGATATCATGTTAGTGGTGCAGGTATTAAACCAAGTGAAAATAAAATAGAAGCAGTGTTAAAAGCTCCAGAACCAAAGAATAAAATGCAGCTAGCATCATATTTGGGGATGATAAATTATTATCATAAATGTGTACCGAATTTTTCGGGAGAATTTTCAAGTTTATACAAACTGAATAGCAAGAATGCAAAATGGGAATGGACTGCAGAGCATAGTGATAGTTTCAGAAAAAGTAAGAAGCTATTAACAAATATAGTAACCTTAGTCCACTATGATCCGTCCAAACCGATTGTTGTTTCTTGTGACGCAAGTCCGTATGGTGTCGGAGGCGTATTATCGCATGTAATTAATGATGAGTTGAAGCCGGTTATGTATGTTTCCAGCACCTTGTCTGATGCGGAGAAGAATTATTCGCAGCTTCACAGGGAAGCACTTGCGATAGTATTTTCGGTGAAAAAATTTCACAAATATATTTACGGACTTCCATTTATAATTGAATCCGATCATCAACCGCTTCGAGCAATTTTTGATACGAAGAAAGATTTGTCGTCCGTAGCAGCGAATAGGCTGCAACGATGGTCTATTTTCTTATCAATGTACAATTATTCAATAAGGTATAAAAAAGGGTCTCAAATGGGGCACGCGGATGGGTTGTCACGACTTCCAATGGGAAATTGCACAGACGTGGAAGTAGACAGTATTAATAATGTTAAAATGGGTGAGTTTCCACTAAAGTTACAGGATATTCAAAGAGAATTGCAAAATGATGACATTCTTTTGAAAGTGTTGGATATAATTTCTACAAAAAGTTGGCCAGAAAAGATAACGAATGATTTGAAGCCTTATTTTTTGAAAAGACATTCACTTGGTAGTGAAGATAAGTGTTTATTTTATGGTGACAGAGTTGTCATACCTTTGCGTTTGATAGATAATGTTTTAGAACTTTTACATGATGGTCACGTAGGCGTGGTGCGTATGAAAGCTATAGCCCGCTCTTATGTGTGGTGGCTAGGAATTGATAAGGATATAGAGCTTTATGCGAGAGGTTGTGAAGCTTGCCAAAGTTGCCAAAATATGCCAAAAACAATTTTGACTTCTTGGGAGCAGACTAAATTTCCTTTTGAAAGGATTCACATAGATTTTTGTAAAGTCGTGGACAAAAATATTTTGATAATATTCGACGTGCATTCAAAATGGATAGACGCAATAACTTTGAAAAAAACTGATAGTAAGACAGTATGTGAGGAGCTTAGGAAAGTTTTTACGATTTTCGGATTGCCTAAGTCCTTAGTAAGTGACAATGGGCCGCCATTTGGTTCAGAGGAATTTTCTTTATTTTGCTCGCGTAATGGTATTCAAATGCTTAAGTCACCGTCGTATCACCCTGAATCCAATGGTAGCGCTGAAAGAGCAGTACAGACGATAAAGCAGGCTATAAAGAAAAGTCTTGTTGATATAAAAACCAGAAATTTACCCTTCGATTTAATATTGAGTAATATTTTATTAAAGTATCGAAATACACCATCAACAATCACTAACGAAACACCGGCAAAAATGTTATTTAATTTTAAGCCAAGAACTCTTTTAGATGTACTTGTTAGCAAAAAGGGGGAGGAAGGAAGTAAAATAATTAAAAAACAAAATAATATATTCAGTCAAGACTATACCAAAAGTATAAATTCGAAAAGATTTGATAAGAAAAGAAATTTTGAAGTTAATGAAATTGTATTATATCGCAATGTATTTTCAAATTACTTGAAATGGATTCCTGGAAAAATTATAAAAAAAATTAATAATTTGAGATTCATTGTAGATGTAAATGGGTATCAGAAGCATGCTCATATTAATCAATTAAGAAAAAGAAACGAAAAGTATGTTAAGTTTAAATGTGCTACTATAGTGCATAGGGAAGTAATAGATAACAATCAAGAAACTTCTATAGATCGGGCACGAAGTCGTAGTCCAATAATCACTAGAAGCAAAGGGAAATTGTTAGAGAAGAAAAGATCTGAATCTTGTTAATGCTAAAAATTTGTAAGGTATTTAATAATACTTTTATAATATTTTCAATAAATATAAATAAGAGTTAATAGTATAATTAAGTATATTGAAGTAAATATTATGAATTGGAATTATGCTATTAAGCTGACAATATGAATTAAACAAATAATTTAAAAATAATATGAACAATAACGTATCGCATTAATTTTAGGATTAAGTTGTTTTTTAAATAAGGACATACGTTTAAAATAAAACATGGAGGAATTGTAGTGTATTAAACTATATTAATAATATGGCAACGCTAAGGTCATCTATGTAAACAGTAGTAATAAGAATTGAGTAATTTAATAAAGTTAGTCTGACTCTAACTACCTAAGCGCACACGTCTTTTACTTTTATACATAACAAACGTATTATATAATATATTCTCCAAGTAATAAATTCAATACTTGGCTGCTGGGTAGCTACCAACAATGAAAATACATTGATGGTCGGAGCTTACTGTTCAGTGTTTTTGAGTAAAACAACAATAAAAACACAAAAAACAAGGCAAAAATACATATAAATAAAAAAAGCAAAAAAATGTATCGGAAGGCTGGTTTGCGTTACTAGTTTCGGGTCAAAATTGACTATAATAAGTCAATTCCTCATCAGACGTTTTGCCGACATCTTATAGAATTCTGCAAGCATACTTTATTTAACTTTTAGCATAGATTAGACGAGAATCACAGCTACAAGAAAAACAAGGCACATGCAAAAATTCCAATTTCTTTGTTTTTTCCCTTTATATGCATTGCCCTGCCGTTGTGAGTCATCGATATTATACTATTTTTGCATAGCGCTTCGTTTGCAAGGTTTTTTGCCGAGACAAAACGAAGTAGCAAGCGCATTCGTATGTTTATCAGTTGGCTCTCTGAGATTTTCTAGTTTTTTAGTTTTTGGAACAGATAATGATTTACATTATTAGCTACCAACAATGAAAATACATTGATGGTCGGAGCTTACTGTTCAGTGTTTGTGAACAACAATAAAAACACAAAAAACAAGGCAAAAATACATATAAATAAAAAAAGCAAAAAAATCGTATGGTTTGTGCACTGGCATTTACTTTAAGTTTATCCTTTATCTTGGAAGAGCTCGCACAAGGATTTATTCTTGAGTATCTCACCACACGATTTTCTTCTTTCTTGGAGATTATACGAGGTCGGCCGCGTTTTTCAAGGCGTGGGGTGAACGTGATAGCATTTCGAACCATCATCGGTAAACAACCTACTAAATTTTCCACTTCCTTGTAAGTTTTACCCTTCGAAATCAATTTTTTTATAAGTGCACGCCGCTCAGAACTGCAATGCTTGCCTTGCCCCATTTTTGGAAAAGTTTTTGTTGAACGCCGATGAGAAACTGATAAATGATTATAATAATACCCTTTTTGTTAGGAATATCAGGTTAATTCTAATTTTTTGACAAAATTTTTACATACAATACTATTATTTTGATCATACAAAAACCAGCTCAACTGCGAATTTTTCAAATAAAAATTAGAACAAGTACGTAAAAATTGAAAGTAGTCGGTCTTCTTATTATGCTTTCGTAGCGTTACAAATTAGTAAAAAAAAAATATCGAAAATTCAAATAATCAGTAAGATATGACAAAAACAAGTTAACCGGTAGTATCACTACTATTTTTTTGAGCACAACTGTATATGTATTTCGAAACAATTTTCTGGCGTTATTTCAGTTTTTTAAACTACATTACTTATAGAAATAAAGCCATACTTTTTGAAAAAACGCCAGAAAAGTTTTCGGTTTTATTTCCAAAACAAAATGAAAAAAATAACTCCAGAATTTTGTGTGGAGATTTTCCTGGCTTTATTTCCAAAAAATTTTCTAGTGTTACTTCCTATGGCATTGTTTTCGGGAGCCATTATTTTCATTTAAGTGTGGGCGATAATCGATTAGGAAATAACGCCTACAACTGATTTATATAAAAATAATGTGGGCGCCATTTAATTTTTTTTGTGGCCCACAATAAAAACGAAATAGTTCAAATAATGTGGGCGTTATTTCGTTTTTTTGTGGGTTTCCTTTCGTTTCTCTGGTAGTCTTATTTTATATTGTACGGGCATATTTCGTTGTTTTTATTTTTGTAGACGTTATTTCCGTACGCTGGAAGCGTAGTTTTTTCGAGTTGCAAAGGGAATTTTAAAGTTTGAGTTGTTATATTATTATCACACCTATCCTCAATCAAAAAGAAGTTTCATGAAAATGAAACAGTTCACGGCATCTTCCTCAAGCTTTTTCATAGTTTCGAAATCAGTTCCAAATTAAATCCTTGCTGATCGTTTTTTAAAACGAGGTTGAAAAACGGTACATTTGAAAAACAAAAAAAAAAAAAAACCAAAATAGTAATTTTCGATGTACTTGCCGGTGCTGAATCCGAATCCAGTCTTGGAATTGCTCTATCATGCATGGTTTTTGAGATATTCTAACCTAAAAGTTTAAAAACACGATTTTTAGGTTATATAGAGGACGCACCAAATGCTTCAATTTTCAAATAGTCAAAAAACATACGTGATAGAGCAATTCCGAGACTGGATCCCGATTAAGCATCGACAAGTTACTATTTTGGTTTAGGTTTGTTGTTTTTTTTTTTTTTTTCAAATGTACCTTTTTCCGACCTCATTTTTACAAATAATCAGCTAGGATTTTATTCGGAACAGATTTCGAAACTATGAAATAGTTGGAAGATGTCGTGAAAAGTTTCATTAGGCATTTTCATAAAACTTCTTTTTGATTGAGGAAAGGTGTGTTATAAGAAATATCAAACTAACATGTAGTTAGAAGGCCCTCTTTTCTTAAAAAAAAAAAAAAAAAAAATCAGCATTAATATATTCAAATCGAATGTGGTCTCCATTTGCCTTTGTTATATTTAGTTTTTGGTGTATAAATAAACTACAAATTAATAGTAAATTCGAAAAATATAAAAATGCATACAGGGTGTATTGCATAAGGTTACGAAGCTTCTGGAATTATGATACAGGAGGACTTCGCAAAGTTCTGGACCTTTTTTTCCTTAATTTTTGACTTTGGTGGCCATTTGAGTATGAAAAAGGTCCTATTGACGTGCCCTTTTATAATTTTTTTTGTAATTTGAGGTCGAAAAAAAATACTTTTCTATGTAACACACTGGTTACCCTTTAACTACTGGTGCCTTCAAACGGATTGTACTTGAAAAGTATTTTTTTCTGACCTCAATTAAAAAAATTGGTATGACAAATGTACTTGTATAACTCCTCAGAGGTACCTCCCCCAGGTGCAATTTTTTTTTTAGTCTAGGCCTACTCTTTCTGGCTGTGTGGAAGGCATGGCAAATTATTAAATCCAAAATTAATGAATGTAGTGACACATTTCTTATTTACGTTGATAGTCAGGCAGCCATTAGGGCCCTTGGGTCCAATATTACTAAGTCTCGTTTAGTCCTTAGCTGCAGAAAATCCCTATGTGAAGTAGGGCAGCTATGTAATCTTACAATATGTTGGGTTCCTGGACACAGTAATTTCGTTGGTAATGAAAATGCTGATGAACTTGCTAGGAAAGGGTCTTTAACTGACATAATTTTTGAAACCTATATTATGAAACCACTTGCATTGATAAGAGCCAACATTGACTCTAAATGTATTTTGTGGGCTAATTTTAGATGGTCAAACTTAACTACATGTGTTACGTCGAGGGCGATATGGCCACTGTATGACGCTAACAGAACACGTAGAATTATTTCATTAGACAAAGTCTCAGAACTTTAATTGGTGTCATTGTATGTATGTATGTATTCTCCTTTAACTCCTAGGAGGAGCATAGGGCCAATAAAATTGGTGTCATTACAGGGCACTATTTTATAGGCAGACACGCTTCTAGACTGGGCCTTACTGACGTAGGAGATCTTTGTAGAAGTTGTAAAGATTCTGACGTCGAAGAGTCCATTTTTCATTTCCTTTGTGAATGCCCAGCGTTGGCTAACCGACGTTACAAGGTGTTCGAAAGTCACTTCTTCGATTCTCTTGAAGATATAGCTCAAAAGAGTCCCAAATCCATTTTGGAGTTTATAAAAATTTCTAAATGGTTCACATAGGTTAACAACGAAGCTATATATCGGGTATACAATGGGCCTAATTGCGGCCTAAGTTATGATGGCAACTGCCATCTCCCGCGCTAGCCTAACCTAACCTAACCTACTCTTTCACCTCCCAGAAGCTTCGCAACCTTATGCGATACACCCTATATATTCATACATGCATACGTATTTGCCCAAAATTATCTTTCCGATGCCATCCAGTCAAATTTTTATATAATGAAACATTTTCAACACAGCTCTCTGCGTAGTAAGCGTAACTGGCCTTATTCACTATGGATACAGAAAATGAAATTACTGGCTGGCTATTTTGAGAATGATGCAGTAGATTTTGATGACGCCGCAACGTTACAAGAAGAGCTAGATGTTATCACACAAGGACAATACAATTCATCAGAAGTAATTCGTAAAGTAATGAAAAATTCAATAAAAATCTATTTGATAGCCTGAACACAATGCGGGCGGAACGTTTTTTTCGGTTGCAGAAATTTTGTTGATTGTTTGTATTTCATTCTCCTTCTGCTTTCGGCTAGCAGAATAGTTTTTGTTTCTTAGCAACTATTTTTTTATTTATTTTTTCTAGGTCAGCTTTTTTTTATTATTTACAACTTAAAAATCAAATACAAAACGAGTACTCACAGCTTTTTTATTTGATTTTTCAAATATTTTGATTTATTTCAATTTAGGAAAATTTTAAAAACAAAATTTATAAATATTAAAACTTAGTTGTTTTTATTCCTTAACATTTAGAGCTATAAACGATTAATTTTTGAAAACGTAACCGTTTTAATCAAAAACTTTTAGTAACCGATTGCCACAAAATACAAAACTACCAACACTACTTAGTTTTTCGTCAGCCGAATTTTGTGAAATATCGTTTGGCTATTGACAAACTGAATTTGAGCAGCGTTTTTTTTACTCTCTCAAAATTTTTTTTTTCAAAAATCTCAACGGAAATAGAAAAAACGCTGCCGAAATAACAAAATTTTTTGTACTGCTTTCACAAGGCAATTTTTTATTGTTTCTCGCTCTGTCGGCAACCGAAAAAAACGTTCCGCTCGCATTGTGTTCAGGCCATGAATCGTAAAATTTTTTTAAAAATGAAAGTCTACATTTTAAAGTTTTATGGAATGTTCCGGTACGGCCAAATGTCCAATAATTTTAAGAAAGGAATTCAAGATTGAACCACTCAATTTTAAATGGGAACCCTCAACTTTTATTGCGACGTCGAGTTCAAAAATTCGATAACATTTTTACTTATCGGCATGGCGCTGTAATTGACAAAAACACACTTAACATTTGTACATAAAACAAACAAATCTTAAAAATATTTGAAAATATCCGGAACTGCCCATATAGCCTGTTTGTATATACGTACTTTAGAGTTATGCTTGTTAGCTTTGAAAGCTTTTTAGCAACACTATAAGCTTGTATTAAATTTTGATCCGCATTTAAAAACAAGAAAGAAAATTTTTAACACTCGCCCGATTGATTTTCATTCGTATTATTTATAAGAATGGATACGAATAAAAATTCGACAGTCGTTTTTAGTCAACGATAAGGGCGAATTATAATTATTTTTACCTTTAATTAAAGCTCTCACCGACATGCAAAGATTTAATACTCATATGTAACTGGGCTGGTAGTTTCAAAATATGCAATGAACTTTTTGAACTGCATGCCACGCCAATAGGAAATTGTTGCATCTTCAATTATCAACGTGATTTAACTGAAGAAGAGTAAGATTAACATTGACTTTTGTGCTCACCATTTGATGTATGTAATTAAAGTTATCTATTGCTTTTCAGCAAGTTGGCACTGCATTATCCGAAAGGCATCGGTGTTGAAATGGGTCTTACGCTGGTACTCAATGCAACCAAAGCTGATTACTTCTTTACTAAACGCAGCATCAGTGGCTTTACTATACAAATATTTCCACCTGGTAATTTTCCAGATGCAAGCAATGGTCAAGTACAAGAATTCTTTGTCTTACCGGGATATGATATAGAAGTGCAACTACGTATTACATCACAGGTGACTACACCAGAAGTACATGGATATTCAGCTGAAAAACGTCACTGCTATTTTGCTGAAGATCATCAACTCACATATGGCTTGGCCTACAGCAAAGCTGAGTGCTTAACACGTTGCAAATTGAATAGTATCTTAGATGTGTGTGGCTGTATCCCATATTATACACCTATCGATTATATCAATTGGAATATGAGAGTTTCTTATTGTACATTGGAGCATATAGAGTGTTTGGAATTTAACAGGGGTAAATAAAAAAAATTAAATGCATAGAAATGTAAAACTTTTCTTTAATATTTTAAAGTGACATGGAATACATATCACCCAATGAAAGAAAGTCTAACTGAAGAATTGCACAACGAATTACAAAACTCCATAGATTGTTCCGAATGTTTGCCATTGTGCACTTACAATCATTATCGCTACAATAAATTGAGCTCTAAACTCAGCAAAACAAAACATTTAAATTGGAAAAACTTTATACTGTAAGTCACCTGACAATTCTATGGCAATAAGGAAAAACTGCTTAAGTCGATCTTCGATCACAGCACAAGTTTTATACACACAACAAAACCAATTTATACTGCTTTGCTTGCTTTTCATTATTGCCACAGAGTTTAACAATGAAAACAATAAAACAATTGACTTTTGCAATTTTTAATTTTACAGGCAAAATGTGACCAATATCGAAAATATAAGCTTAGTTCAGTTGTACTATTCAACGTCACATGCTATTCAATTTCGCAAAAGTGTAATATACAACTGGTACCAAATTTTATGTAAGTCAAATATATCATTTTAGGAGAAATATATGTTCGTAAAATTCTTCAGATTTTCCTTGTACAAAATATTGGTGCAATAGAAACGAAGAGGATTAAATATTAAATAACTTTAGTAACTTTGAATTAACCTACATAATTCTCTATTGATGCAAAGTAATTATATCCTTTGTAAGGATTTGAGATCTGTATTTCAGTGGATGATTACTCGAAAAAGAAATGATTTTATTGGAAAAGTTTAAATGTAGGGTTTAATAAGGAAGATAAGGCTATGGCTATGGCCCCTGCATCGATTTTTATGGAATTTGATATGGAGATAAGGAACGATATGAGATCCACTAAAGAAATTCAAATACTTTTCATCGTTCGACGCACCGTTTTAATCAAACAGCGTCCTAAATGTAATGTAATCGAAATCACACGGATTTCAGAACATGCCTGATAACCTTAATATTTTTAAGTGGGCGGTGCCACGCCCCTCAAGAGTAAATTGACAGACGTGATTAGTAATGAGAATTTGTTTGAGCTGGGTGGTCTTTTTAAAGTCAAATCAAAATGGTCGCATTTCAGCCACAAGGGAAAACTCTAGTAACTTTAAATAAGCTTCGAGACACCGATTTTTGCACTTTGAATCAAGAATATCTTTGAATTCGTGATAGAAAAAAAAAAAACCAAAACAGCCATACCTAAATAGGAGCGTTAGACGATTGTCAGCGTAATTTAACCGTCTCTGTTTCGGTATGCTCCATATGAATTGTATGGGCATGAAACAGAGATGGTAAAATACGCCTGGCCGAGAAAACCATGGGAAACCATTGTATGACGGTGATATTAAAGCAAATCAGTTATAAACTATTTTAAACTTCTTAGTTTATTTTGTATGATGCAGAAAAATTAAAGTTTTCGATAATTTTTTTTTTTTTTTTGGATTTTCATCTATTGACGCATTTAAAATTAATACATAAGGCAACATACAATAATCAAAAACATAATTATATAATTTAAAAACATTAACTTAACAGTACTAGGTGTACAAATATGAAACCGGTAATGACATCTAGCGGTCGATAGCCGTTTATGTATGAGCTTCCGAACCGTACCAAATGTCTTAATTGTTCATTCTGTCATCTGTCAACAATATTCAGTTCACAATTTGTCAAGTTTCATACAACAACGCATTTTTTCCGCTCGTAAAGATGTCGAATTTTGTGCCTGAAAAATCTCATTTGCGGGAAGCATTGGCGTTGATTTGGGTCGTTGGCCGGGGCTCAAATATGATTTTTTTCGTTTGGGATTGTTGAAATAAATCCACTTTTCATCGCCAGTGATGATTCGATGGAGAAAACCTTTTCTGTTTTGCCTGGCGAGCAGCAATTCACAAGTGGTTTTCCGGTTTTCTTGCTGCCTGTCGGTCAGTTCATGTGGCACCCATCTAACGACCTTTAAAATCTTTCCCATGGCCTTCAAACGCAAGGAAACGGTTTGTTGTGTCACATTAAGTTGTTCAGCAAGCTGTTGTTGCGTTTGACCATCATCATCGTCCAATAATGTTTGCAATTCGGTGTCTTCGAACTTTTTCGGTGGTCGGCCGCGCTCATTTATCACATCAAAATCACCACTTTTAAATTTATTGAACCACTCATTGCACTGTGTACGACCAAGAGCATGCTCGCCGTAAGCTTCGACAAGCATTCGATGCGATTCAAAAGCGTTTTTCTTTAAATGGAAACAGAAAATCAATGCTTCCCGCAAATGAGAGTTTTCAGGCACAAAATTCGACATCTTTTCGAGCGGAAAAAATGCGTTGTTGTATGAAACTTGACAAATTGTGAACTGAATATTGTTGACAGATGACAGAATGAACAATTAAGACATTTGGTACGGTTCGGAAGCTCATACATATACGGCTATCGACCGCTAGATGTCATTACCGGTTTCATATTTGTACACCTAGTAATATAATTCCAAAACTTGAAGCATAGATTTTGAGACAAATGTAAAATATTTAAAGTGAAATTAATTTTTAAAATTGTTCTTTTCTTTTTATATCTTTAGCAAACATTGGTGGAGTTGTTGGAATTTGCATGGGATGCTCTTTAATCAGTGGTTTTGAAATAGTCTACTTTTTAGGATATCGTTTCTTTGTGAAGCTATTAAAACTAAGCAAAGTTGGTGAAAAACTATAAAAAACCGGAGTTGCAAAAAATTTTATGACTAAAACAGTTGTCAAATAAAATCTACTTTATTGTATAAAAAAAAAAAAACCAAATAAAGGTATTTTATATTAAAACCTTTTACTGCTGTTTGCATACAATTGTCTTTACTGAATCCCATATAATTTTAGCGGTAGGTCTATCTTCAGGTAGCTCATTTGTGCAGCAGTAGAAAAGTTCCACAATATGATTATATTCGTCGCTTAATTCAAAAGCTTGCGGAAGTGGTGGGCGTGTACCAAATGCTTGTTCTATAAGTGCTAATTCCGAATTTTCTTTGCTTGCATCTGCATTTGTTGCAGAGTTCTCTGATTCGTTATCTAATATCTCAGAAATATCATTTGTATCGTTGTCATTTAAGTTTAAAGTATGTGGTGGTATAAGTGCAATTGTTTCATAAATAATCAAGCCAAAACTAAATATATCAGCTTTGCAATCAATTATATCAATTCCGTCCATAATTTCTGGAGCAGTCCATAGATCGGTACCTGGAAAAAGTAATACAAAAAAGTGCATCAAATAATATTTATGTATTTATAAACGATAGTTTTTATTTTATTAATAATAATATTATTTTTATGACTGGAAAACAAAAATAAGATCAGCAGAAGCGCCAAAAATTTGCTATCAATTGCAAGTTTTATATCTGTGGCGAAGAGGAAAAACAACTTAAGTAGACTTAAGGAAAGCAACATCAAAGTTGGAGCTGCTCTTGAGGACTTCCTCGTTCTGCCGGTTTTTTGGCTTTATTGACTCCACAACTGTGTCATAACATTGATATTAGAAACAGTGACCACCTGTTTAAAATTCGGCCTGAAAATATGCTACGTTTTTTTATTATTTTAAATATGCTGCATTTTGAAATACTAGCATTAAACAAACAATTAAATATAGTTAATAGATATTAAACTATATCTTATTCGACTTCGATTGGAATTCAATCGAATGAAAACTTTTGTTATCATCTATTTCGAATCAAATTAAATAAAAAGGGTTTATTGTTGTAAGGATTTTAATTAATGCAAAATGTAGTTGAGAGTAGCCGAAAATCAATTAAGGAACGCCATTCTAATTAAAAGACCAGTTTCGAAAAAGTCACATCTCCGAATTTCAAAAATTTTTAGGAAACGAAATAAACTGATTATTTTCTAAAGTAAAAATATGTAATATAAAAATTTCTTTTTGAGTTACATTCTTGGGCCAATTATCAATCGAAAACTACAGAAATATTTTGATGGTAACGTTATTATATATGTAAATTTTGATATATTAAGTTCAGGAGATGTGACCTCTTCGAAATTGATAGTGTTGATTACACAAAATTTAAAGGAAAAAAACCATATAAATTCGGCAAAACTTCTATTTAAGGTATCTAAAATTAAAATTATAACTTTAATTAAAGATAACCAATAGAAATTCCTTAAATAGCGTGGTGCAAAAGCGTCCACCCCATCTAAGAAAAATTCATATCGTGAACAGAAAAAAATAAAAAAAAATTACTTGTGAGCACATACTGACCCCCTGCGGGTAAGGGGTCAGAATATGCCCGAGGTAAGCATGCCTGTCGTAAAAGGCGACTAAAAGCGGGTGACCAGCCAGGGTGTGGAAGGGTGTAGCGTTGGACAGCGTTGCGCCTCGAAAGAAAAACCCACAATGCCCGTAACTGGCACTGACAAGGCGAGTCGATGCCGCCTTAAAATAAGCATCTTGTCGAAATCCTGAAGCGTCTGATCCAGAGTGGGCGGCTCCCAGGTCAGCGTCTGTTCCAGATTGGGCGGCTGAAATTAAAAGTGAATTTGGCCACTATATTTGCAGCGCTTGCCGGATCCAGCTTTAAGCTTATAACTTACTGCGTGGGGCGTTGCCGAGAAGATTATACTAATGAAGCATGGATCGAAAAACGATGGGAAATAACTCTCCAAGTGGTACCCACCAGAGTGTGGTTAATCCACCTGCCTCGGCAGCATGCACATCGGATTTGGAGGTGCAAGAAACATGCATAGTTAGGAATGATTCTCCTATAACTGGAACCAATATGGTTTCTCAAAATTTTAAAATCCTTTCGATGAAAACTCGAACACGCATCGGCTCTTGGAATGTCCGAACTCTAAATGAACCAGGCAAAATACACCAAGCCGTTAGAGAACTCCACAAATTGGTAGACCCAAAACCAACTGGAAAAGGTCGTTGGAAAAGGAAATCCAAGAATCGGGAAAATCGTGGCAAGAGATCAAAGTCATCGCAAGGGATCGTGACAAATGGAGAGATTTCATATTGGCCCTATGCTCCTCCTAGGAGTTAAAGGAGAATACATACATACATACTGACTAAGAAAAACATGTTTTTAAAATAGTTTCATTGACTTTTTTGAAAAGAGGTCAACAAACTGTTTTTCTCCAACTTAGAGACCCGATATAAGTACGATTCACATGTGTCCATATGCGTAGATGGAAAAAACGTGAAAAAGGCAATATCGAAAAAATTCGGAGGTGTGACCTTTTCTAAATTGGTCATTCAATTGTTTTCAACATACCAATTTGTTTTCAACATACCAATTTGTTTTCAACATACCAATTTGTTTTCAACATACCAATATAATGCACTCCAGGTTGCTTAGTAAAATCGATGACACCTTGTTCGTTTAATTCCAGACTGACACCAAAGTCGCACAATTTGCAAATCTCAAATTCACCTTTAACCAAAATATTAAAGGACTTTAGATCACCATGCAGTATTTTTGCTTCGGTGTGTAGATAATTTAAAGCATTCGAAATATCAGCAATCATCTTTAACGTATCTTTAGCTGGCAACGGACCTAAATCTTCTTCATTACGCTCTTCTAGTATTGAACCCAATGAGGTTGTACAGCATTCTAGAGCTAATGAATCTACGCCGTCCATTGCTCTTGCAACACCTCGAAAACCCACAACATTGGGATGTGAAAGTTTTCTATAAAAATTATATATGTACAACTTTATAGTTAATTGTAATAATTTAAACAACACACCTGAGTAATTTTGCTTCTTCCTGTATTCTCACGTTTAGCTCTTCCTGCCCATTAGTTCGCGCACGTTGCGAGATTCGCTTCACCGCCCAGGGCGATCGTAATTGCCCAAATTTGGGTGACCTTTCTAAACGATAAACATTAACGCCAGTCCCATATCCAAGATTTTTCATGAATGGTGAAGCAGGAATTTTTAATGGACTACTCATTTGGGAAACATTTTCCATGTGAAGGTTACGAAGTGCGCGTTGAGGCGTCTGCATTATTCACTCAAAAATTATACTTTGTTGAAATCTACTCTCCGAAATCCAAATGTTGAAATTTTAAGTGTTGTTAAAGTAAAATTGGTTCGAAATTTTTACTTCACTTTATAGTGGAGTTTATTTTTTGTTAATTTTACAATCAATTTGAGTTTGTTTTTCTAATTAATAACACTTTCGAGGATTAATTACCTTACAAACAATAAAGTATGAAGTGTTTCTTTATTCGTATTGAATTTCGAATGGCGCCAAGCTGAATTCGGAATTGTTTGGCATCACTAATTTGCACAGATTTGACGCAAGATATAATTATTAAGGTAACGTCAGCTTAGATGGTATTTCTTGCTCTTCTTTTTTTCAATTAGGCCTTTTACACGATAAGTCTATCTATTTTATGAAAATGGTTATCAATATATCACTGGTTTACATGTTCAATAAACTCTCAATATTTAGGCCCAATATCACAATGTGACCTCAAGCGTGGTTTATCTGTTGAGTGTAGTTTAACTAAAAACTTAATTTTCAAAGTCATTTGAATTTGAGGGTCGCTTAAGCTCCTGTCATTTGACGCTTACAATAGTAAGAGCGGCTTAAGTGGCGTTTATGTCACAATAGACGTAAAAAAAAAAAAAAATTTAAAATAAACAAACCAAAAATTTATTTTAAAAAAATAAACAAATTTACAGAATTCAAGTAAGCAATTGTATTGTGATGTAAAGAGGCAGCAACAATCAAAGGAAGAGCATGGACGTATATCAATATATAAATCATATGCGCCTTTGGAAAGAAAGAACTCGAGATGACGAAAAACGGCAGCATATTGACAACATCGGCAATTTGAACGCGCTGCTTTCAATAATGCACAGTTCTTCCGAATTTCAAATAATCTGGAGTTCACCTTAAATTTACAACCAGACGTACTAAATGCATTCAGAATATGCAGCACAATTGAATGGCAGGATACTTTGATGCAAGGAAATAATTTATGTGACAAAAAATATGGTACAAATGAAAGATAATAAGATTTTAATCGGCTTTTGACTTATAATTCAGATAAGGATATTTTACGTCAAAGTCGTTTACTGACAAATTTGCTTACCTTTATTTTCGGCTTGTATCTATGCTAATAAAAAAAGTGAGCTAGTAGTGTAAAAAATAGTGGGAATATCAAAATATACACTATACTAATTTTATGAACTTTAGTCAATGTTTTGCAAGAATCGAAAATTCCATGCATTTTCCAACCTAGAATATTATGACAATTAGGAGAAGAGAAAAAACTACTGAACATGGCTATGGTGACATATGTTTCGGTTACCGCCACGTAACCATCATCAGACCAATTTATGTTTTTATTTAATTTATTTTAAATTAAATGAAATAACAATTGAAAAATTTTTTGAACTTTTTGTCTGAGGCCGGGATCGATCTATGAACCTTTCGAAATCAATCTCTCTACATAGCGCATTTATCAACGGACTGCGCTGTGTGCCCTCGGAATAATTGGTAGCTTAAGTGCCTATATGCATGTAGCGTGGTTTCATTCTCTATACTCCTTTGTCATCATTCATGTTGTGTTTGTTTGGTAAGGCTCAGCCATTGGCTGAGAATCAATACCGTTATATTATATGACTGACAAGTGTTGCCAGTTGCACATATTTGGCGTGTTCTCCATGATTACTTAAAATGGTTTATGTTGACTATATGAAAATTATACTAATTTTATGAACTTTAGTCAATGTTTTGCAAGAATCGAAAATTCCATGCATTTTCCAACCTAGAATATTATGACAATTAGGAGAAGAGAAAAAAATAGGCACTTAAGCTACCAATTATTCCGAGGGCACACAGCGCAGTCCGTTGATAAATGCGCTATGTAGAGAGATTGATTTCGAAAGGTTCATAGATCGATCCCGGCCTCAGACAAAAAGTTCAAAAAATTTTTCAATTGTTATTTCATTTAATTTAAAATAAATTAAATAAAAACATAAATTGGTCTGATGATGGTTACGTGGCGGTAACCGAAACATATGTCACCATAGCCATGTTCAGTAGTTTTTTCTCTTCTCCTAATTGTCATAATATTCTAGGTTGGAAAATGCATGGAATTTTCGATTCTTGCAAAACATTGACTAAAGTTCATAAAATTAGTATAATTTTCATATAGTCAACATAAACCATTTTAATATACACTATATATATTTATTTAAATGGGCCCACAGCAACAATTAGTCATTTTCAAAGCCACTTTATCACCAAGGGAAAGGGTTTTGATCTTTTTTAATTTGTTTTTTATAGCCACTTTTAGTTTTAAACTAAAGAATCTTTGATTGTAATAATAACAATTAGATTTAAATAAATTGGTTTTGTCCTAGGTGCAAAATTAAAACCTACTCTTTAAGCTCTCATTAAGCCTTAAGGGCCTTCCACACGTAAAGTCTTACCTGCGCAAACCTAGTTGGTGCAAACTAAAGAGTTTGCGCATACTTTTTTATCGCGTCCACACGACACAGGCAAGTCTGTGCAGTTTTCAGTATACATACTTAATATTCATAGCAACATGACGTCTAGCAAAAATTTTATTTTCATTTGAATTGTTTTTCTTTTGTATGTTTTCCAAAATAGATCAATGAAAAAATTCACAATTTTCATGACAGAACCATCACATGCAATATAAATGCATTTGAAGAGTGAAATTTAAACGACAGATTGAAGGCACGGCCTGTACGCCGTTCACATGTTACAACTTGCCTGCGCAAGTTTAGTTTGCACAAAAAATCTTTGGAAATTCAAAGAAAGCACAGGCCGCACATTTGAACTGTGCAAACTTGACTTTTGCCGTCCACACATACAGACTTACCTGCGCAAACTGGTTTACCTCAAGACTTACCTGCACAAACCAGTTTGCGCAGGTAAGTCTTGAGGTAAAACTGTGCGTGTAGACGGTCCTTTAAAAGCAAAATCACTTAATCATCCGTTTTTGTGTAAAAATAAATCATATTTGCAAGCCATTTTCATTTCCACACGATGTGCACTCGTTGACATTTTTTCTAAACTGACGAAAAGTGTACCAAGAAATTGTTCATTGTATTTACAAACTGGTTTTCAATACAGATTGATGAGTGTTTATATGATCAACTGCTCATCAATCTCCATACATTCTCATATCGATGACAAATTGAGTGAAGCTGGCATCGCTGAATATTGATGGGTAGTTTGCTCGTGAAAAGGGCCCTAATTAATAAGGTAACGTCAGTTAAGATGGCATTTCTTGCTCTGTTGGGTACTGTCAAAGTTAACTAGTAAAACAACAGCTGTGTCGTAGACAGCAGCGTGTTAACACGGAGTTATCGCTGTTCCTCTAAACAAGTTTGTGTGCTATCTCCTTCTTCTTATTTTGTTTAACTTTATTCTGCTTTTCGTTTCCGCACCACTTAAGTACTTTAGTTGTTGCTTTCCCATACGTTTCTCAGAAAGTGCTTAGTTAAACACTGAAAACAGTCGTCTAAAACACAGCTAACAATTTTACTGTTCCTGATTTTGATATTTGTCGATAGACGATTGGAATGGTTAATTTCGTTCTCCTGTCACTCTGACAATTTGGCGCTGCCTCTTAAAGTTGGTTCTTTGAGAAAAAGTTGGTTCCTTGAGATTTGGTGTGTTTATTAAAATTGGTTCTTTGAGATTTGTATTAAACTTGTTCTTTGAGATTTGTATAAAATTGGTTCTTTCAGATTTGTATTAAATTGGTTCAATTGGTTCTTTGAGGTTTGTATCAAATTATTTTTTTGAGATTTTATTAAATTGGTTCCTTGAGATTTGTATAAAATTAGTTCTTTGAGGCTTGTATAAAATTAGAGATTTGTATTTAATTTATTCTTTGAGGTTTGTACAAAATTATTGTTTTGAGATTTGAAATTTGTATTAAATTGGTCCTTTAAGATTTGTATTAAATTGGTTCGTTGAGATTTGTATAAAATTGGTTCCTTGAGATTTGCATTAAATTGGTTCTTTGACATTTGTATAAAATTGGCTCTTTGAGATTTGTATTAAATTCAATTGATTCGCTGAGATTCGTATAAAATTGGTTATTTGAGATTAGGTGTGTTTATTGCATATTTAAAGTTGGTTCTTTGAGAAAAAGTTGGTTCCTTGAGGCGAGGTTTGTTTGTTTTAAACGTGATTCAATATAGTTTGAACACTTCCCAACAATTGCGAATTCACAATTGGCAATATAATTGCATGTTTTCTAGTAAACAAAGAGAAATGTCAAAAATATTCCCAGTAAAATAAAAGAAAAAAACAGAGGGTTTTTTTTTCACCTATAATTCAATATTTAAATTGCAGAATTATAGGCTTAATTTTTAGTGTAATGCTTAATAAATATATATTCACATATGATTCATTAAAAATATATATTTCGAGAGAGTTAGGGGTTTTTCAGAGTCCCTATAAAAATAAATTATTCATTTGCTAAAAAAATTCCTTCGGTGTTCCCAGCTGTTTTCCGCGTATTTCTATGTGAGACAATTAAGAATCAGTGGCTGTTGATTTTGCAGTGAATAATAAGTTTAATTAACATAAAAGCATTTTAAATAAATTCAAAAGGTCTATTTATATTTGAATAAAAAATAAGAAATAAAGAAATATGTGTAAGTGAGAAGGCAAAAAATGTTGTAAAAGTTGTAAGTGACAGTGACAGAAAAAGTAAAAAAAAAAAGTTCTGCATATAAGGAAAATCAAGAGCGAGACCAAATAGAAAAAAAAAGAAATTAAATATTAATAAATACACAGCTTAGAAATAAATAAAAATTTTGTGAAAAATAAATATAAAAGTGCGTAAGTTGCTTTACGCGAAATAAACAAATAACGCACGAAATTTATTTATTTTTCATTTTTCCATAGATTTGGGGTGAAACGTGTTGAGATTAAAAAAAAAAGAATTGGCCCTAAAAGACTGTTTCAGTTACTCATTAGTAGAAAGAAAAAAATTATACATACAATAAATCAAGTTCTTGAAGAAATTATAAAAAAAAATCAAATTTAATTTAATAACTAACCCGAGAAAAACATTTGGCCGTACAATTTTACAAGAGACATTTTCAACGTTCAAGAAAATCACTCTTCCCTTTCACCAGCAGACAGTATGGTAAGTTGAGAACTTTTTAGGTACCTACATATTCATATATTCTATGCGAATAGTGATACGCACTTTGATGCGTTTAGAGCTAAAATATAAATTCTTACATGACGAAATTGAAATCAAACAAATAAAAGTGGGTTGGGGCTGTCTCGAGATTTTTTTAATTTAATTTCAGAAGTTTTCATTTATATTTGAGAAATTTTCATTCATATTTCTGAAAAATTCATTCATATTTGTGAAATTTTCATTTATATTTCTGAAACATTCATTCATATTTGAGAAATTTTCATTTTATTTTCAGAAATTTTCATTTACATATGGTTATTTCAGAACTTTGCATTTATACCTCAGAATATTTCAATTGCATTTCAGAAATTTTCATTTTAATTTCAGAAAAAAATTTAATTTTAGTTTGTATGATAAAAACACTTTGCTTTTTTGAATTTTTTAAAAAAGATGGTACGAGTAGGGTCCTAACCTTCTATGCTGTTAATGGGCAATATCGATTCATGCTCTTTTAATAACTCTACATATACTATCATCTTTCTTAAAAAATTAAAAAAAGCAAAGTGTTTCTGAAATTAAAATGAAAATTTCTGAAATACAGTTGAAATATTCTGAGATATAAATTAAAAGTTTTGAAATATAAATGAAAATTTCTTAAATTAAAATGAAAATTTCTCAAATATAAATGAATGTTTCTGAAGTATAAATGAAAATTTCTCAAGTATAAATGAATTTTTCTGAAATACGTGGGCTGCTCGATATATTTCTGGCCTAGGCAACACTAATGTCAATAGCTAAAATCTGGCAACGCCATAATAAAGTTTGACATTTTTTAGCATAAACGTACTCACAACGTTTTGATGTACAAGTGCTATTTGTTTTGTTTACAGTGAGTTAAGAAAATCAATTTTTCAATTGAAAATTTAAGCAATTGATAAATTATGGGGTTTCCAACGAGAACAAACGTTTTTTACAACTAAGTGTTCATGCAAAATCGAATGTATGGGAATGGAACTAATGCCCAAGGATGCCTCTATCTCACGGTATGTCACATGACGATCTTGCATTATTAGTTCACGCACGGCATCAATGTTCTCTGGCACAACGGCCGTTTTTGGACGACCTTCAAGGAATTCTTCTTTGAGCGAGCGTCGGCCACGATTGAATTCATTAAACCAGTTTTTCACAGTGCTATAGGATGGTGCTTCATCGCCATACAAAAATTTAAGTACATCCATGCACTCTTGTCGTGATAATCCACGTCAAAAGTTGTGAAAAATGATCGCACGAAAATGTTCACGAGTTAGTTCCATTTTTTTGCCAAATTGATTTTTTCAAGTCACTGTAAACAACACAAATGATGGTCGTACGTCAAAACGTTCTGAGTACGTTTATGCTAAAAAATATCAAACTTTCCAATAAAAATGTCAGATTGCACCTGGCAACACTTAGTGTTGCCTAGGCCAGAAATATATCGAGCAGCCTACGTATAAATAAAAATTTCTCAAATATAAAGCAAAACTTCTGAAATTAAATTAAAAAATGTGTATAGCTAGTACAGATTAGAGCCAAAAAAGTAATATTTATTAACGAAGTTGTGTACCTTCTTATTTTTTTCCCTATAATTCCATAGTCCTGAAATCATATGTTTTAAATTTGATTTTGACAAATATTTATCTTTTCAAATTGTTCATCAAAACAAACTATCGAAAGTTATCTATTTTGCAAGCAGAGGCTGACAAGTTACGAAAAAATTGTATATCTCAAAAAACGCAAAATGAAATTGATTAATTCTGAAGTTAGTTTATTGACTGTTTTTTTGCTAGTATAATAATGAAAGTACCAACGCGCTTTTTCTAAATTGATGACTACATATGTTTCGGCTACTTCCACATACATATTTTTATATATTTTCATATATAAACATGTACAGTGGCTCACAGCTTATTTCGTGCAGTAATATTTTTTTACTTTAAAACACTGTATCTACAAAACTAATACAAATATAATCAAATTTTGAATGCAGGCTTAAACGGGCATGTCTATTGTTCATAAAAAGTAAAATAAAATCCACAAAATTTTATTCCGAGACGCTCAAGGCGGAAAAAACCGATTGAGCAGGAGAAATTGAAGTCACAGCTTATTTCGTGCAGATGCTTATTTTCCCTTCGGAGCCAGCGTTTCGCGATATTTAACGGGAATTTCTTTTTCTATGTTCTCTGTGTGGTATTCACAACCAGATGCTGCCAATTTTTATTTTGATTTTTAAGTAGCCCTTTATAAGCCAAAAAAGCCAGTATAGCCAGCATTCTTTTTGATATCGAGCTCAGTATTAGCACACCCTCAAAGGTTAGGACTTTTAAAGCAGCGTCATAATCATGGACGACTCTAAATTTAACATATATGAACCTAATGACATGGCATACCCAAGTAAAAATGATAAAGGGCTGGACATGGGCTGAACGTGGGCTTTTTTGCTTTTTTAAGGCCGTACTTGGTCTGTACAAAACTAAGAAAGCACAAAAGGCTGTACACACGGCTGAACAAGGGCTGTACAAAACTAAAAAAGCCCAAAAGGCTGTACACACGGCTGAACAAAGGCTGTAAAAAACTAAAAAAGCCCAAAAGGCTGTACATGCGGCAGTACAAGGGCTGTACAAATGCACAAAAAAAAATTTGTGTAGAAAACAAATGGGCTGAACATGGGCTGTACATGGGCTGTACATGGGCTGTACAATTGAATTTTACTATTGAAGTAGGCTGAACATGGGCTGTACATCGGCCGTACAATATATTTTGTATTTTTGAAATGGGCTGTACGTGGGCTGTACGTGGGCTGTGCGTGGGCTGTACATGGGCTGTACATGGGCTGTACAATTGAATTTTACTATTGAATTGGGCTGAACATGGGCCGTACAATTTATTTTTTCTATTGACGTCAAAATACAATTTTTTTTAAAATTTTTTTTATCATATAAAATTGAATGACAGAATAAATTTTCAACCAGCTACTCAATAATGATGGCTTTGGCTGAATTCGTTAACGTGCGTATCGTAGAACACTTGGGATTCCCAGGTTCAAATCCTAAAAGGTAAAAAGCCGAAAAAGAAAATTCTTTGAATTGCAAAGTTAAAATTCAAAAAAAATTTGTTATTTCATTTTAAAAAAGAACAACAAACAGGCCAATTTTGTATGGCAGAAAAAAGAAAAAATTATCTTCCGTCATCCTTGGGTTTCGAACCCAGGCTATCAATGTTCTGAGTCGCACAGCTTAACGATGTCAGCCACACTTGAATTTTTTCTCTTCGCTCAAAATCATATAAAATAAATTTCAATAGAACAATAAATTGTACGGCCGATGTACAGCCCATGTTCAGCCCATATGAAGCATCGTGTACGGCCCAAATGTCCTGCAAAAACACCATTTTTGGCACTTGCACAGCCCAAAAAAAGTAATAAAATTTGGCCCTTGTACAGCCTTTGTACAGCCGTAATTTAAAAATTGTTTTTTTTTACTCAGGTATTTGTGTCGTAATAATGAGCCGAATCGCAAAAGCAAGTAGACTTTTTTGGATTTTTTTTTGCTTATGAAAGACTACTTGGGTTTTGAAGCTGTGGTATCGGGACACGCAGCCGCCAGTTTTTGCACTGTACGAGTCACTTAGTTTTAGATGTATTTTTCTGACGGTTTTTGGAGCCAATAATGTGGGTTAGTATTGATTTTGTGGACAATAAAGGAATCGTCAGCGGGATTGAAATTGTTGTTTGACGCACTTTTACCCTTATTTTGGACCCGATTTGCATGAACGAAGCTTTCAATTGTGCTTTGCATTATAGGCGAGACTCAAACAAACATATCGAGCCTTAACCGCCAAAAAGACTCAAATGACAAAAACAAATTTTACAGTAGAAGCTTTTTTAGAATTTTCTTTGCATACATTGTAGTACAAAAGTCAAAATTGCTTTCCCTATAGCTTCGTAATGGTACTTTTTACAATTATGAAATTTGGAGGGAAGACGCATATGGACGCGAATTATTGATTTCTATCAAAAAACGAAAATCTGAAATTATGTCACTTACGTCTTTTTGGCGGTTAGGGCTTGATATTAAACAACTAAGCGCATAGATTGGCCGTTCTTAAAATGAGTTATCACTGATTTTCGCTGCTGGATGACCCATTTCTGCAAAATGCAATTTTTTACCCTGACATGTACAAAATCAAACTAAAAATTGGATGCATCTGGTTGCGAATACCACACAGAGAACATAGAAAAGGAAATTCCCGTTAAATAACGCGAAACGCTGGCTCCGAAGGGAAAATAAGCATCTGCACGAAATAAGCTGTGACTTGAATTTCTCCTGCTCAGTCGGTTTTACCTTGAGCGTCTCGGAATCAAATTTTGTGAATTTTCTTTTACTTATTATGAACAATAGGTATGCCCGTCTAAGCCTGCAAAATTTGATGATATTTGTATTAGTTTTGAAGATACATACAGTATTTTATAGTTAAAAAATATTACTGCACGAAATAAGCTGTGAGCCAGTTTTAGTTAAATCTTGTCAGAAACCGTACTCGAACCCGTGACTCCGGTTTTCTAATGAAAGAAAACGCGGTGCTTAAGCGATTGTGCTATCGGTCACGGATAAACTCTCTGAACAGGATCGCCATTATGAATAATTAAATTATGATATTAATTAAATAAACTCAAAATTCATCTCTTTATGATAGTTAAACCACGACATAGCCCGGCATGCATTTTGTACGTTCTAGCGAAGTTCATTTTTAAGAAAAAAAAAAAAAATTAATTAAAAGTTAGGTCAGAAATATGAGTTTTTTCACCAAAAAAAAAAAAAAAGTTCTGCCTACATACAATCTTTTTATCCAACTATTAAGCACTTATCATCACTTGTTTTTCCATGTTTTATTAATATTGTTTCTTGTTCTTGGATTACATTAAAATTATTTTAAACTCTGACAAAATTCACTGCGTATACTGCCGTCCTAAGCAAGAATGAGTTTACGGCGTTTTTTGGGTCATCTCGGTTCTGTCCGTCAACCCACAAGAACAGGTTGCATTATACCTTTATTTTCCCTATAAAAACAACTACGACTTTTGTCGTTTCTCCCAGCCGTACACATAAACATAAACACAAAAACTCATTTTACAAAAATAAAAATTTATTGGAGTTACGGCATTCTTTCTTAGGACGGCAGTATATTACATTCAAAATGTTTCTCGCAAACTTTATTAAAACAAAACATACCGCTATTTGCTCTGACGTTTTCTTTATCAAATAATAATAATAACTACCCTGCGGGTAAGGGGTCAGAATATGCCCGAGGTAATCATGCCTATCGTAAGAGGCGACTAAAAGCGGGTGACTAGCCAGGGTGTGGAAGGGCGTATCGTTGGACAGCGTTGCGCCTTGAAAGAAAACCCACAATGCCCGTAACTGGCACTGACAAGGCAAGTCGATACCGCCTTAAAATAAGCATCTTGTCGAAATCTTGAAGCGTCTGACCCAGAGTGGGCGGCTGTAATTGAAAGTGCATTTTTCCACTATATTTGCAGCGCTTGCCGGATACAGCCTTAAGCTTATAACTTACTGCGTGGGGCGTTGCCGAGAAGATTACACTAATTAAGCATGGATCGAAAAACGATGGTACCCACCAGAATGTGGTTAATCTCTTCTTCGCTACAACAATTTTAAGCACACTTACTTTTTAGCTTCAGTGTATTCCTTGTTTTATCATAACGTTTTTGTTTTTCATAATGTCATATTATTGATAGCTCATTTTGAAGACAATAGATGATTATAAGTGATGCAGTTTGTATAAAAGAGCGTGCGTTCTCTATGTAGCCTCCAACTTAGTCAAAAATCTTGTTTTTGTTCCTTTTTAAATTTTTAGGTAAGGATAGGTTAGGTTAGATCCCGGAGATGAACATGTTGTCATCATTAAATTAGGCCTAGAGAAGGGGCCCATTCTATACCCGATACTAAGAGCTTTAGCAAAGGAAGGGTAAGAGAACCACTTGGATGTACATATATACTTTCATATTGATTTAAGACACACTTCAGATAGTGAGTCATGCGATTCCAAATTGAAATGACCAAAATTCCTTCTACGTCTAAGTGCAAGCGCTGGACATTCACAAAAGAAAGACTGTTTCTTCCATATCAGGGTCTTTACAACTTCTACAAAGGTCACCAATGTTTGAGAAACCTAAACGAGATGCATGGATTCCCATGGCACAAGATGCAGACAAACATATGTACTTCTTACTAATATAACAGGTTTTAATGCAAAGTGTTATACGATCTTGTTACATAACCTCAAAAGTAGGAAAAAATCACGAAAAATCTTATATTTTGGTAATTTTTAGGTTAGGATATCTCAAAATTCTGTAGCGATACAGCGATTTCGTTGACAGATTTGAATTCGGCATCCAAAAAGTAGTTAAAAATTACTATTCGTATTCCTTTTTATTGATTTAAGTTTTCGCATGTTATATTAGGATTTTCTTAAATTTTTTTTTAATGTGATTAGTTAGAATAGTACCCCGAACAAGAAAAAATACAAATTTCTGAGTGATGCAACTTGAGGGTTAAAAAATGTTTTGACCACCCGTGTATTCGTTGCCACGCTCCAGAGCGTTTAGCCTCTTTTGAGTGCTTAGCATGAAGATATGGTAGATTTTAGTTGGAAAAAATGATGCAGTTAATTTTATTTATTTTTCTAGTTTTGGTTGGGGCGGTTTTGAAGTATTTTAGGGATATAAGCCCATTGGAGGTGTCGCGATTTTAGTGTTTATCGATGGAAAAATGGATGAGTTTGGTTACCTTAACATTTCAAAAGATAATGTTAAGCAAAACGCTAAAAACATGGTATTGAAGAGTATTTTGCATTTTACCATTATCAAGACCCGTAGCATTCTTTCCATGTAGCGCAATTATGGCTGATACAAAACTGTCCCAGGCTATTGTAAATGCCTCTTCAATCACCTGGCATCAACGTGATAGAAAATTTATGGAACGAACAGAGCAAGAGGCTCAATAGCCAGACTATCCGTAACATCACTCAGATTAAGGAAGAATTGGTCAAAGAATGGCATGACATTCAACCGGATGTATGCTCAAACTTAATAAAATCCATGAAAAATCGTTCACAAGCTGTTATAAATGCTAGTGGACTATCAACAAATTATGGAAGTGCAACATTTTATATTATTTCTTTAGTGTCCGGTTAGACGTTTGAGCTCTAAAAAGTGAGTTTTTTTTAAATTATCGTGAATTACACAGTGCAACACATTAAAACATAACCAATGTCCACTATCTTCCCGTGATAGTACACCTAAAAATATGAGATACGTGTTCTCCCGTTTTGCACCTACGCGTGCAATTTTTTTTTAGGTTTCGACACATTTTTTGCCAAAACGTGATTTTTTCTGAAAAATAATCATTTTCTCAGGCTCATATTTTGCAAACCGTTCGGAATTTTGTTTTTCTCTCTGAAACAAAGTTGTAGCTCAATAAACCATATACATTATTTGAAAGCTCTTACAATTAGTTAAAACTTTGGCATGAAAATGTTTTCTTTAAATCGTTAGGGTATCCAAGAATTTTTTTATTCTGAAACAAGTCAGAAAATCAGTTAAACAGGGGAAAACGATAAAAAAAGAGTCGACTTTTTTCAGCATTTTTGTGATTTTGACCTTGAAGATGAAATTTTTTCGATTTCATGTGTACACAATTTTTGTTGGCCATGACAAGAGCTACATTGGTTATATTTCCATTACTTCATAAATTACACATAGTGTTATATGCCTTTAGAACATTTTTTTTTGTTTTGTTGGTACCAACCAAAACTAGAAAAATAAATAAAAATAACTGCATAATTTTTTTCCAACTAAAATCTCCTATTTCTTTACACTAAGCATTCAAAAGAAGCTAAATGCTCTGTCCGGTTAGTCGTTTGAACCGCTGTGTGTACATATATTAAAGGGTGTTTTTTTTAGAGGTTTGTTTTTCGAATAGAGATAAAACTGGCATTTTGTGGTCAAATCTGGCAACTCTAATGTCATTTATGTTCAGTTTGGTTTGCCATTTCATCATGAACAGGTTGACAAAAGAACAACGCTTGCAAATCGTGCAAATTTATTTCGAAAATAATGGTTCAGTTCGCGAAGTTTACCGCAAGCTCGTTTTCGCACTACGTTTACTCTATGTGATAATACGCATCCGCAGAGACGTCGAACAGTGCGCACCGAAGAAACAATTGCCGCTGTAGAGCAAAATGTTGAAGAGGACCCGAATGAATCGATTCGCCACCGTGCACAGCAATTGGAGCTTTGTCCATCAACTTTATGGAAGATTTTGCGCAAAGATCTTGGCTTGCGACCTTACAAGATCCAGCTTGTGCAAGAATTAAAGCCGCGAGACCATGCAATGCGTCGTGATTTTGGTGTATGGACCGAAAATGAGATTGATCTCGATGCTGATTTTCATCGCAAAATTTTGTTCAGTGATGAGGCTCATTTTTGGTTGAATGGCTACGTCAACAAGCAAAATTGCCGCATTTGGAGTGAAGAGAATCCACATGAGACCCTTGAGACGCCATTACATCCACAAAAACTGACTGTTTGGTGTGCTCTATGGGCTGGTGGAGTCATTGGGCCATACTTCTTCCGAAATAATGCTGGAGAGTCAGTTACCGTTAATGGAGACCGGTATAGAGCCATGATAACCGACTATTTTGTTCCCGAATTGGATGGCATGAATGTGGATGAGTTGTGGTTCCAACAAGACGGCGCTACATGCCACACAGCGCACGTCACAATCGATTTATTGAAGGAAACATTCGATGAGCGCATAATTTCGCGGAATGGACCTGTCAATTGGCCACCAAGATCGTGTGGTTTGACACCATTGGATTATTTTCTTTGGGGATATGTTAAGTCGCTCGTCTACGCCAACAAACCAGAAACGTTAGGGGACTTGGAAGCCAACATTCGTACCGTTATTGCCGACATACGGCCCGATATGCTCGAAAAAGTGGTTGAAAGTTGGACCTGCAAAATTGGCTTTATTCGAGCCAGCCGCGGCGGCCACATGCCCGAAATCATATTTAAACATTAATGGCATAAAATTATCCTTCCAATAAAGCCAAATTGATGGACATTAAAACGATTTTCTTGTGTTTTATTTCAATTCGAAAATCTATACCTCTAAAAAAACACCCTTTATTTTATTTGGCAAAACTTTGTCATTTGAAATAAGAGCCAAAAAAGGCTGAGTAAAAGCTCTTTTTGAAGATAAGAAAAAGCATGTCTCTTTGCCAGATGTTGCGTGTCCCATTTTGTTACCATATCAATAACAGTTTATAGTTAAATTTTGATAACTACAAAATCTCTATCTTGGTTTTTTAATATTTTTCATGAAGATCGAGAAGTGGTTTGAAAATATTAAAAAAGTTTAACTGGGCATTGTGAAAAAAACCCATTGCAATGGCTACTAATAATACTGTTTTGTTATGACATAATTTAAATGATTCAATGCGGTCTTTCAAAGCGTATAAGGTTAGAACAAGTTGTTTGCTAACAAATGTGCGTTTTGGTTTCCTTCTTAAACAAGTTTTCAACACCCACTGTCACTGAACTTGAAATAAAGTCTACTGGACATGAAATTATTACATTTTGAATTTTAATATTCAATTCAGTTTGTCATTGTCTTGCTTCGGAGTATTTGTCTTTGAAATCATTAGTTGAATTAAATAAATCTGTTTTCATTTTTCATACTGGCATTTTTCATCTTATCAATTTACTTAGGTGTGTTTTCTTTTCTCTATAACGAGCATTTAATATATTGAAGTTTTCTCTTTCTACGTTATTTCTTGCTTATCATTATTCGCACACCTTGCATACTGACAGAGTTCACCGATTATCACACGACGCGGTGCACAGAAAGCTAAAATTCAAACCAGAGCAATGGTCAAGTCATCAGTTGAAAATCGGAAGCCCAACGCAGCGTTACTGGAAGCTAAGCGCAAAGCAAAAGTACTAAAAATGCAAGAACAAAACCAACAGGAAGTTATAGTAAAAGATGTTTTCCAAAATGTATGTTGGTTGAGTTTGTCAATTTACGCAGTTTCATAAAATTTATTTATTTACAGGCTTTAAATGCCAAATTCATGCTTCAAGGACCAACTGGCATTATCTATGATGAATCAATGTCTAAGCACCGTTGTCTTTGGGATGACAAACATCCAGAGCGCCCAGAACGTTTTATTCGCGTACTTTCTAGGTAAGTTATAGTAAAGCATCTTATAAGCAGCAACAGTTCGCGACTAATGACCTGAGTATATTTTCTTTTGTGCTATTACGCTTTGGTTGAGCAATCAAACGTATAAAAAGTATACCTACGTGTAATTATAAGTTTTTTTGTTTCTTTATCGCTATTTATTCATATTAAGTTACTTTATTCAGCTAATTTGCTATAAATTGGAAAAGAGCCCTTTGTTTATTCAAAGAAATCTCTAAAGGTTCTAAGTAGGGTCTGCACAAGACATCTTGTTGCAGTTTTGAAACATTTCGTTTCAAGATATGTTATGCCTTGTACCCACTTTTTATTTGTCAAATGCTTCAGTTCAGTGTCACGCCAAATGCATTGACAGTACTTGGATATTGTACAGATCGTCTTGTTTGATTTTCTTCATGCTGTGAATCTTCAATTAAAAGACCAAACTTTTGTAAAAAAAAGGTTTCTTTATAAGTTCAGAAATGTGAATGAAATTGAAAATTTTATAAATTTTGATAATATTAAAATCAGAGAAATCTAAGATAATTTTTATACAACTACTTTAATAATTTGTAAAGTAGTTTGAAAGTCCAGTATTGCTAACACTTCAGTTCCGTTCATTTCAGTGCTTATACTGTACTGTTGTAGTGTGCACTACACAATGCTTCTTTGGTGACAAACGTAGTTTTTCGCCTGTGCATCTATTTTGTTTACACTCTTCCTCTCTATCGCGAATATTTATAAAAACTACTACAATTCTGGGTTGCCAATGCGTTACAACTTACAAGTGTTAAAATATCAAAAAAGATAATGTTGTTTTACGCTGACCTGAAGTATTTGTTTGTATAAATTACAGCACACTAAAGTATTTGTTAGAATTAGGTTTTTTTTTGACTGTGATAAAACAAGACAGTGTACTTCAGTGTCTAAAGGAAATCAGTGTATAGTGAAGATTTGAGTTTTAAATTTTTATACCCTACACCCAGGGTATATTCACTTTGTCCTTCCGTTTGTAACGCAAAGAAGGAGGCGTGGCAGACATAGAAAAGTATATATCGATACCTTAGAGCGCTATAGTCCTATCTCCACTTTTTGCGTTTTTGAGATTTTTGCACTTATGGTATCATTGTGGGCTTCTTTACCGTGTGGAAAGCTGTGTGATGTCAAAATACTACTATGTAAAACCACAAAATATTTGAAAATTAAGAAAAATCCGATCTCCAAACTGTAATTTTTTTTAAAAGCGCTACGCCCTATCTCCACTGAATATTCAAATAAGTCACATTTTTAAGAATTTTCTTAAATTTTTTCATGTTTTCTTCGCGTTTTATGACTTTTTACGACATATTAGTGAACAAATTTTGTTACACCCAAGGTGGGACCCTTGTATGTCGGAACCGAAAATTAAAAAAAAAAAAAAAAAAATTTCGTTTTTTTCGCGTTTTATACGACTTTTGACGACATTTTAGTGGAAAAATTTCATAAAATTTACTAAATGTGTCGTTTATTTTAATAGTAGTACAATTCTATATAAGGGCAAAAGTAATGACATACTATAAATTGGTTGGGATTTCGTTAGAAATTAATAAAATTGGTTAAAACCATTAAATTATGTTAAAATACATTATAGGTAAAATTATTGCATGTTTCGTTATATCAAAATGGCAGCCAATTCTTAAAAAACACTGTTTGAAATCTTCTTTTTGCATTTCCCAACAATTGAAAAATTGGAGATAGGACTATAGCGCTCTAAGGTATCGATATATTCTTGATCAGCGTCACCTTCTGAGTCGATATAGCCATGTTTGTCTGTCTGACTGGCTGTGTGTGAAAAAACATTTATTGTAATGCAACCAAAATACACATAAATAATACGAATTGTAAGCGCAAGCTCTGAGCAAAAACTGGGCGAATTCGGACGAGAGGGCGTGGCAACTCCCATATAAGCAAAAGTTTCAAGACTCTATAGCGTTTTTTGAGTTAATAGAACCAAATTTTACTCAGACACTATGAACTATAAATGCAACCTCTGAGCAAAAACTGGGTGAACTCGGACAAGAGGGCGTGGCACTTCCCATATTATCAACATTTTCGAAATACTGCAGTGTAGGGTATTTAATGTTTGGCCAGGCCAAAGGTTACACCCTTACTAGTTTGAATTATATACTTCAGTTCACTGTAAAATGTGAAAGTAAAAAAAAAACACTACTCGTATAATAGGTCTGTTGAAAAAAGGCCTATACTGCTTAATTGCGTGGGCCCAGTTGGTTCCAGAGAAATCCGGATCATAAGAAAAGTGTATCAACTTTTTTTTTAAATTCCGTTTAAGCTTCTATAGCTTCTCCATAAACCCAACTTTTAGGAAATTTTTCCCCCTTATTATTTTATCTTGCGTAATGTTTTATCTTGCGTAAAAACCATGTTAATAAAATAACTAACTAAAGTCATAAAAAAATTTTTCTTTTTCTTCCTTGTTTTTGTAATTTTGCTGGTGTTTACAAAAAACACTAAACAGTTCGCTTATCCCCATGCTTGTTGATAGTAAAATAAAAAAAATTATTAATTTTAATTTATTTGAACAATGTGCTCAAAAACCCCACTTGTTACAACAAATCTGTGCAAAGATGGCAAAAGCTGCTATCGAGCAGTTTTTGTGAAAATGAGTTGTTTAGTTCAGGGTATTGTTCTCGGTGAGATCTACAAGCTGGAAAAATCAGATTTGCTCTAGGACTTGTAGGTCCTTAGAAAAACAACTTGAAAAACCGGATTTTGTGATTTTTTCATATGAATTAAAAATTTAAATTTGCTCTCCTGAAAAATTATGAAAACATGCGATTGCAACTTTTGCCATCTTTGCACAGATTTGTTATGTGTGGCGTTTCTGCCCTCACTAAAATTTTTAGCTTTAAAAATTTACTTAGGCTCGGATTGAGCAACCAATTAGTTAACTAAAATGGTGCTGTTATCTAAAATTTAATCTTGTTTTAGCCTTTTATAAAATAAAGAATATTAAATCAAAGCGATTTTAATCTCAAAAAAATGTGGATTATATTTCTTCAGCATCAGCTTTCGGTTAACTAATAGTTAACCACATTTGGGTGTTTAACTAATAGTGAACTAATGACTAAAAGTAAAATGTTATTGATTAAACCCTTGTCATAAGTTAACTAATGACTGTGGATCCGGGCCTCGGTGAATAAAGTTATGTGGGCATTTTAAGAACAAGAATTTACCAATAATTCGAAATCAAAAAAACTTTATGTCCGGTTTCAAATCATGAGATTTTTGAAATGATCGATACAGTTAATGCTAAACTGGTTGCTCGAAAGCAACTTCGTTCGCCTGTTCTCGATACCCTTTTAAAATGTATGTACCTAATTTCATCGCTATATTAGACATTTTCCACCGGCTGTTATTTGTCCCGGTGCCAGAATTTTTTAATACGGGCGATGCCGAGGGAATTTCAAATAAGAGTTTGCCCTTGAAATCTCACCTGATAGCATGTTTTCGAAAGCAAAAAACCATTCAAATGTGACAACTGATTTTTGAATTATGGGATTGTGCAAGAACCCAGACGAAGCCGAAAATATTTCGAAATACAATTTATCCTAAAATCTTGCACTGCAAAATATCTATAAAGGAAAGAAAAAATCATGCAAATCGGACGAATGGTTCTCGAGTTATGGAGACACAGACAGACAGAAAGACAGTCAGACAGACAGACAGACAGCCAGACGTAGTATTTTATATAGTAGTATGATAACTTTAAAAATAAAACTTGTGTATAATCTTGAATGTTTGTTTAGTTAAATATGTTTTGAGTTGATAAGATATGCATCAATAAGAATGCTTATCACTTGAGAAGCACTCAAATCTTATTTTTGCTTGTTTGCTTTATAATTTTATTACATTAGCTTGGAAATTTATTAATTTAGGTATTTTAGTATTTCATTTTCATGTATAGGTTTGATAAGATTTTTCTATCTATAAGAAAATGTGGCAGTAGGAAATAACGCCCAAGATAAAAAACGAATTAACAACGCCCCAATTATTATCATATAAATTTTGGCGATAATCATTTTGGAAATAACGCCCAAAATTTACTAACATGAAAATAATTTGGACTTTATTTGGTTGGTTTATTTTTTTTTTTTTGAAATATGAAATAACGCCCAAATTTTCAACGAAACAAAACCCAAATTAAATACTTATAGTGCTTTCCCTTGTATCATAACAATAATGCTACGAAATACAATAACGATTCGACAGCTTTGTTCTCTCGTTTTATTGTAATATATTTCAAAAGTCCAAATTTAGAAACGAGACGAAGATAAAAATTAAATTGACTTAGAAACGACAGTTTAAACGAGAATGTGAGAATATATTGTATGAAATTTAAACATTTCCAAGCGTTAAGCCATTATTGTAAAATTCTTTAATCGGTATATATTACGTATATTCGTTCATTAATTGTATTATTCTAGATGTAATGAATTGAAATTGGTTGAACGTTGCAAGCAAATACCATCCCGCAGTGCCACAAAAGATGAAATCATGCTGCTTCACACTGAAGATCACTACAACTTGTTGCAAAAAACCTCTGGTGTTGATGACGATGAGAAAATGGAAGACTTGAGCTCACAATATGATTCTGTGTACATACATCCGGTAGGTAGTTGATTGGCTTAAGTAGAATCTTCTATTCAATATATAAAACTTGCAAATTGAAATTAGTCCACATTTGAGTTATCACTGTTGGCTGCCGGCTCTACAATTGATTTAGTAGAGAATGTTGTCAATGGAAGTGTTCAAAACGGTATGGCAATTATACGTCCACCTGGACATCATGCAATGAAGGCTGAATTTAATGGGTATGTAAAATGAATGATAAAATGTGATTGCTTTCAATGAGTGAGAATAATATATAGTTTTTTCGTAGCTATTGTTTCTTTAATAACGTCGCAATTGCTGCCCAGTACGCATTGGATCTCTTAAAATTACAAAAAATTTTAATTATTGATTGGGATATTCATCATGGTCAGGGTATACAGCGTTTCTTTTACAACGATCCGAGGTAATATATTAACTTCTGAGGAAATAAATGCATGTATACATAGTACATTTTATTTTTCGCACAGAGTGCTCTACTTCTCAATACATCGTTTTGAACATGGCAAGTTCTGGCCAAATTTAAAAGAATCAGATTATGATGCTATTGGTCATGCACAAGGTCTTGGTTATAACTTTAATGTTCCATTAAACAAAACTGGCATGGGAAACGGTGATTACTTGGCAATTTTCCAACAATTGTTAATACCTGTTGCAATTGAATATCAGCCGGAATTAATATTGATATCTGCTGGCTATGATGCAGCACTAGGCTGTCCCGAAGGCGAAATGGAAGTTACTCCTGCATTTTATCCACATCTGATTAATCCTCTATTAAAATTGGCAAATGGTCGTGTCGCAGTTGTATTGGAAGGTGGCTACTGTGTTGAGTCTTTATCTGAGGGTGCTGCATTAACATTGCGCGCCCTTCTCGGTGATCCATGTCCGATGTTGACGGAAAAGCTTGAACCACCATGCTCTGAAGTTCAGGAGGCTATCCTCAATTGCATTTATGCTCACCGTTCATATTGGAAGTGTTTGCAGGTGCAACCTACATATACAATGGAAGAGTTAAATAATGTTAATCCGCAACCCAATTTACATAAAGTAAGTCGAACTTTTATTGGAGGCCCACCAATACCTGATCGTTTCCCCACACGTGGAACGGCACCCGTTCAGCAAGCAGATGTTATAGAACGCAATGATACTCGTTTACAGCTTCTCAAAAGCGGTAAGTTCTTAAAATGTTGTAAAACGTGTATGCCATAACCATTTCTCCTTTATGTATGTATTTTAGAAACAAAACTTTCTGTTCCTCAAATACGTGTTTGCTACGTTTACGATGATCTTATGTTACAGCATATGAATAGTTTTGAAGATGGACACCCTGAGCAACCAGAACGCATTAAAAAAATTTATGAATTCCATCAGGAATATAATTTACTGACAAGAATGCAACACCTGCCCTCACGTATTGCGACAACTGATGAAATTTGCCTGGCTCATACTCGTGCCCATGTAAACTTTATACGGCGTATAGGTGAAAAAGATGAACTGCAAAGCATGGGTGCCAAATATAATTCCGTGTATTTCCATCCAAAAACATTCGAATGCGCTACTGTAGCAGCAGGTTCTGTGCTGCAAGTAGTTGATAAAGTGCTTAAGCGAGAAGCTCGTAGCGGTGTATGTATTGTGAGGCCTCCAGGCCATCATGCCGAGGCTGATGTGCCGCATGGATTTTGCATTTTCAATAATGTTGCTATTGCAGCGCAATATGCATTAAGAGATTATGGTTTAAAAAGGTACGAGTATTGTGCCAAAAAATCGTTAAAGTACACAACAATAATGTCGATACTTTCCTTTAAATTTAGAGTTTTAATTGTAGACTGGGATGTACACCATGGCAATGGCACACAACATATTTTCGAAAATAATCCTAATGTTTTGTATATCAGTGTACATCGCTATGATAATGCAACATTTTTCCCCAAAAGCAAAGATGGTGACTATGATGTTGTTGGTAAGAGTGCTGGCATCGGTTTTAATGTGAATATTCCATGGAATAAGGTAATTGTTGTAAACTATGCGAAATGATGTTGAATTATTGAATGAATGGGTTTATTTAATATATCTGTAGAAAGGAATGGGTGACATGGAGTATGCAATGGTTTTCCAACAATTGATAATGCCAATTGCTTATGAATTTGATCCAGAACTCGTATTGGTTTCTGCTGGTTTTGATGCTGCAGTCGGCGATCCGCTGGGTGGCTGCAAAGTTACACCAGAAGCATATGGACTATTTACACACTGGCTGTCTGCGCTTGCAAATGGGAGCATTATTGTTTGCCTAGAGGGTGGCTACAATGTCAATTCAATATCATATGCAATGACCATGTGTACCAAGTCACTGTTAGGAGATCCTATTCCACCATTGCAACTGAATGGCTCTGTAGCACGTACACCAAGTGCCGCATATTTAAGTTGTATTGAAACTTTGCAAAATTGCCTCAGTGTACAGCAACGTTATTGGAAAAGTTTAACTTTCAACAAACGTTTACCACATTCTTGTACGGGCGAAAATAATAATGAGGATTTTCTTTCTGCTACTTTGAAAAATTTGGATATCACGAAGGATGATGTTCAGGGAGCTGCTGGTGGTTCAAATGCTGTTATGCTCGATGATTCCTTAGAGCCCAGCGGCAGTAAGCCAAAAGTTAAGGTAAAAACGTTGACAGAGTTTTTAACAGAAAATTTAGAGGTAAATTCACATTTGTAATTTGTCCAACATCATGTTTAATTAATTCAAAATTTCCATCTTTTTCCCCTTCACTTAACCAACAATAAATATAAAACTACTACACATAAAACAAGGCTTTACAAAACAACGAAATGTTTGCCGTTTTTCCATTAAAAACATGTCCACATTTAAAACAACTGCGTCCAGAGGAGGCGCCGAAAAGTAAGCTGTCATGTATTTGTATGAAAATGTTACTGTGTTTTTTTTACTTTGTTCAAGTTGGTTTGCTGACATGTCAGTTTCTCTTCTCGCTTTGATTTCGTTTAGTGTAGAACATTTAGTTGCATTTTTCTTTTCTTTTTGTAATGATGTATGAAGTTTATATTTTCTACAACATTATGTTATCCAAGGCTTAGTTTTTGTTATAATTGTGTTGTTGTCTTTATTCGATTGGATCAAAAACCTAAAACCGAATTTGAAAGCCTATTGTTGCTCATTGGCTTTTTTTCAAAATTCCCATAAAATGTGTTTGATAGCATACCCATGTTTTGATAAAAAAAATTTAGTAAGACCTTGTGTTGCAGTGGCACCTATATACTACGCTTACAAAATATAGTTCTTAGGTCTGATGCCTTTTTCAAAAGATGAGAATTCTCTTTTGATGTTTCTAAATGTTCGTGCTTTTCATAAGAAATATTATTGCGCAGAATTTCTTACATGTATTTATTGCGCGATTTGAAGCCTTTTTCTCTATTTAAGGCAAAACCTAAAAGGGTACATAAACCAAAGGAGATGTCGTAGGTCGGAACTAAATTAATTTACTCTATTTTGTAAATGTATTTTAAATTATGTTTTATGTTTCATGTCATATTTAAATCAAGAGTGTCAGCGTTTGGAAATCATTGAGCCAAAGGCAGTCAGCGTAGATTTTGGCTCGTCTACAACAAACACAATATATTAATATTTTCCAAATTTCCCGGAACAACAATACCCTTGAAAAATTGTTTTTGTTGTAGTTATTGGCTCGTCTACAAAAAACACAATATTTTAATAATATATTTTTGAACAGATAATGACTTACACTATTAGCTACCAAACAAGCATGTGTCAAATGTCATTGTTGGCTTGAGCTAAATATATTTTGCTTGCAGAATTCTTTTAGAAATTTGTCAGACTATTTGATTGCGCTGATCAATGAGACTAGTAACGAAAACCAGCCTTCCCATAAATATTTTTTGGTTTTTCCTTTATGCATTTTGCTTTGTTTTTATAATTATGTTGATGTATTTTACTTAAAAACATGGAACAGTAGCTCAAACCAACAATGACATTTGACACATGCTTGTTTGGCAGCTAATAATTGTTTTTTTTTTTTTTCATGCACACAAGCATCGAACTCAAAGTTGATGCGAAGTAGTGGATCATCAGTCGTTGTTTTATGTTGGTTGTAAATAAAAAAACCATTTTGGCATAATTGTTGTAATTCCGAGAATTATTAAAGGATTGCGTTTGTTGTAGACGAGCTAAAAAGAACAACAAAAACAATTTTTCATGGGTGTTGTAATTCCGAGAAATTTTGAAAATTATTGAAATATTTTGTTTGTTGTAGGTAAGCTAAAATTGGCTCACTTTTGTTCTACGCTTTTTGTTGTTGTCTTGCCTCGTCTAAGACCAACACAATATTTTAATAATTTTAAAAATTTCTCGGAATCACAACACCCATGAAATTTTTTCCATACAAAAATCTAACTAAAAAGTTGATGTGAAGATCATCCGTCGTTGTTTTGGTTTTATGTTGTTTGCGCGAAAAAAAAAAACAAATAACAATTTGTCATGGGTGTTGTAGTTTCGAGAAATTTAGAAAATATTGAAATATTGTGTTTGTTGTAGGTGCGCCAAAATTGGCTAACTTTTGTTCTATGCTGACACCCTTGATTTAGATCATATTTCTATTTTATTATTGATTACTTTTCTACTAAATTTTTCTTTTTTTTGGCTTTGTTCTTATGTATTGGCTTATATGTTGTATTTGTATTTCATATTTAATTTTCAATTTTGTATCTTTCTTTTTTAATAGCAATAAATACAGATCTACCCTGCAGCGAATGTTCATCAACGGTTGAAAATTGGATTTGCCTGTCATGCTACACAGTACTTTGTGGTCGTTATATAATGGAACACATGCAACATCATCATTTACAGACAGCACATCCATTGGCATTAAGTTTCAGTGATCTATCCGTTTGGTGCTATCCCTGCGAATCATACATTGATAATAAAAATTTATATATGTATAAAAATTTAGCTCATCGGCATAAATTTGGAAACGATATGCCATGGTCTTATCACAACACTGACGAAAATTCACCTAAAGACGAAGATGGCGGCGACGATAATCAAAAAACCGATGATGCTGATTTTTGTATAAATCTTGAAGAGCCGTCTAACTGACATTATCTTATTGTGCTTCTACAGTATATAGAGCATATTTGTTGTAGACTTGCGCCGCCTTTGAAATATGTTTTTCAATTTATTACACAGTATCTTTGGCCCATGTTAAGACGCTTTTATACAAAATTATTACAATACTTAATGTCAAATTAATTTTTTTTTTCCAAAATCTTAGATCAAAAATATTTTAAAATTAAACATTTCCAATTGAGAATTAAATTTCACCAAAGATATGAATGAAAACTATTGTTATGAAAAAGCATTTAAAGTTAAATTTTGATTTTTTCGGCTCTTAAAAAACAAGAAAATTATTCATTTATCTGTTACTGATATATATATATATGTATGTATATGAAACAATATGTTGATTATATACATTTAATGTAGTTGTTATTTCATTCTTTAGTGCTTTTTGAAATTCCACACTCTGTATATTTAAGGCCATGTTCTTTAATCAAATAATGCATGAGTAAGTACTCTTTAGTAAAAATATACCCTTTAATCTAAATATCAAATAGAATGTTAAAAAGACGCAAATATTGTTATTTTATCGTGAAACAATAAATGCAAAAACAATAAGAATATCTACATGTAGTTATAAGTAATTAATTATTAACCTAGTAAATATGGGAATATTAAAAAACTAAATATATATTGCATCCTAAATTTTGTTTATCATAAGAAAAATAAATAAACACACATATATATTTATTTTTTATGAAATGCTGTTAACTATTTAAAGTATAAAATTTTATTAATAAATCAAAAAGAAGAAAATAAAGTCCTTTTCAACAGATAACAAAATTTGAAAGCTAGAATGTTCAGTAAATGTTAATATTTAAGTGCTATCTCTAAGTGGTCGACATGCTTTTTCTTTCGTTGGTTTTTTTAGACTTGTTGAATCATATATTTTTTAATTGCAGAAGATATAGATTTCATTGGTGTTAAAAATAGCCAACACAGAATGGTCAAAAAGATGTTCTAATCGAATTTTTCCTCTTGAGTAATTGTTTCCAACAAGTTTTATATTTTGCTTTTGTTCCTTTCTCATTTATTTTCTATCTAATGCTGTAAAATTTCTATAATTTCCTTAAAAAAATTTCGGGACCGCTTGAAACCAGTATCCCTAATTATAATCAATTGGTCAATGTGGGATTTTACCAAATCGTGGTTTATGGTTTATTTTCAATGTCTACTTTAATATTATTATAAATATTATTATTTATTAATGGGCCTTATCGTAAATATGCCTGGAAATTCCCTTCTCGAGAATATACTCCCTCTCGAGAATGATCTCGAGAATAATCTCGAGAATACACTCCTTTTCGAGAGATTGCAATTGCAATCGTGAATATTTATGAATGGAAATTCTTCCATCAAGGATACTTTTTTTCGAAGGGTATTTTTTACAGATAAACTAAACTAAAGTAGATATTTACCAAACTATGGACTATTTGTTTAAAGACAGTTCAAAATTAAGCGGTAAGAAAGAACGCCTTAATTATTTTCATATAAATTTGGGGGTTGGGATTGAAAATGAGTGAAATCGGTCAACGAATACACCTACCGCCCATACAAAAAATATATCCAAAACGTAATATTAAGAGCATTATTTGCGACATGGCAAGCAAAATACACATAATTACTAGACATAGTAAGCACAAGCTCTGAGCGAAAACTTAGCGAATTCGGACAAGAGGGCGTGGTACCTCCCATATAAGTAAGAGTTTCAAAATGCTATACTTAAAGCGTTTTTTAAGATAATCTAACCAAATTTCACTCAGACCCCAAGGACAGTATATAAAAACTTGAGCAAAAAAAAAGGCGAACTCGGACAAGAGGGCGTGGTCCCTCCCATATAAGCAAAAATTTCAAAATGCTATACTGAAAGCGTTATCTGAGATAATCCAACCAAATTTCACAATAAATTCAAGCTCTGAGAAAAAGGAGTTGAATTCGGACACGAGGGCGTGGCATATCCCATTCAAGCAAAATTTTTGTACTTTTGTAGTGCAAGCGTTATTTGAGGAAACTTAGATAATTAGTGCAATATCTGAGCAAAAACTAAGTGAACTCGGACAAAAGGGCGTGGTACCTCCAATATAAGGAAAAGTTTAAAAATTTTATACAAAATCCTACAGAGTATGGTATTTAATTTTTGGCCAGGACAAAGGTTACACCCTTGATAGCTTTTTTTTGGCATTATTTCCTATCGCCTCAAAATTTAATCAAAATCGAATCAGCCTTATCATTTAATTCGATTTTGATTTGAAAAATGTTTGATTCCGATTCTGCATATCGATATATAGGTACATATGATAGCAAAATCTCGATTCGATTTAGTTCTAATTGAAATTGAATTAGATATAAGGGTGATTATTCTTGAAATTGGGACAATATAAGTATATGCTTTTCCTTGTAATAGCTGAACTTAAATTGGAGCGATATTCGATCTTCAATGTTATTTAACCGTCTCCGTTTCAGTATGCTCGATATAAATTGTATGGACATGAAAAAGACAGAACAACGCTCCAATTTATGTATGGCAGTAAGAACAATTTCTAAATTTTTAACGGGTGAGAATTGCGCAATGGGTCCTAATTTTTAACGTTAAATAAATACATATGCATGTACAATTATGCCATACAATTCTCATTGACCCTCTGAACAACAATTATAAGAATTTAAGGCGTTTTAAGTTTTTTGTAATATTTCTTTTTTTAAAAGAAAGTTTTTTAGTAAAAATTTAACAATATAAGTTCAACACAACTTTTTAATTACTTTTTTGCCTTGATTTTTTTTTTCTTCAACTTTGCTTGATTTTGGTTGCAATTTATTTTGAGTTACTACCAACTTCTTTTCTTGCTGCTTTCTTTTAAGTGTTTTTGGCAAAGGAATTTGTGGCTCATCATTTTCATCACATGTATCGGAGTCACCGCTATCGCTAACTTCAACATCGTCGTCATTTTCGTCTGATTGCGAACTGGCATCGCTTTCCTCTTCCGCAATACTATCAGCTTCATTTTCCTCATCGCTTTCATTGTTATCATCTTCAATTTCATCCTCAGGAGTGAGATCATGCGCCTTTTGGAACTTGAGGGCCTTTAGTCCGAGCTTGTTTGACAATATGTGTTGCATTCGTTCACGCGATATTTTCAGCTCGGCAGCCATTTGTCTGGCACTGCGTCTCGGATTTCGCTCAATTCTGGCCTTCACCTTTCGAACCATTTCTTTTGATGTTGCACTTATTTTCCGACCACCACCATGTCGTTTGGCAACGCTGCCGGTACTATTGTAACGTGTTATGGTCCGATAAACAAACATTTTATTCACTTTTAAATGGTTCAGCTCACGAACAATTGCTGGTTGCGATTTTCCAGCCAAATAAAGACCAATCACACTATTACGTTTGAATTCCATTTCGAAAATTTGTTATTTTCAATAAATTGACGCGCAAATCCTTTTGTTTACTTGTTGACAATAGAATGAACTAAATCATGCCAATTTTTAGACAGCTGTCATCAGTGTTGCCAGCTTAGGGGATTTTCCCCTAGATTTAGGGAATTTTAAAACGTCTAGGGGGCAATCTAGGGGATACATTATTTAGGGGACTTGTTCAGGGGATTTTAAAAAGGTCTAGGGGAACTCTAGGGGATACTTTTATGTAAATGTTGAGAAAACTTTATTTTAAAATATATAAAATTACATTATGGTACATGTTAACAAAAATATCTATATTTATAAATTATAAAATATATTGAAAGAACATTCACTTCATTTTGAAATTTGTAAATTTTTTTTTTTTTCTGTTGCCAAAATATAAATCTTCCATTTTTAGGGGAAATTTTGTCAAAAGTCCAGAATTTGGGGGAAATTTCGCTGTGAAATATATTAATTTCGTTATGAAATTGGAACTGCTTTTTTGTTTTTTTTTTGGTCGCCAAAATATAACATTTTCCATTTAGGGGAAATTTCGTCAGAAAACCAAAATTTAGGGGAAATCTCGTGCAATCTGGGGGAAAATAGGAGAACCTCCTGGCAACACTGGCTGTGATGTTCCATCTGTCAGATAAGTCTATCTGAAGCAGCGTTGCCAGTTGGTTACATTTTATACATTTTGCGTAACTTTTTGGCCTCTCACGTAACTTGTAAGTAAAATTTGTATTTTGGCCATTTTTCGTAACTTTTTAGGTTTTTCACATTACTCAATTTATATTAACGTTTTTTTCTTAAAATTTCGTTGCACTGAAAAAACGAAATTTCGATATGGCACTGCACATCCGCGCGATTTAAGGCAAAAAACTTTTTTCTATAGGATTTTGATGGGAGGTATCTCATTTTCTTCAGAAACTTACGCTGATGTCAAATTTGAAAGAATTTTTGAAATCTCAACGATAGTTTTTTTTTTTTAAGCCGGGTAAAGTGATTTTTCAGTACAATATTTTTGACCATATTTTTTTAAAGACCAAAATTTTAAAAACAGAAGCCTAAGAAAAAAATGTAAACCGCAAACTTTATTCTACAGATTTTTCCCTATCATTTGATATTAAGAACATAAAAATGTAACTGCCGTAGAAAAAGTTATAACCTTTTGAAAATGAGAGTGTCTTTTTGGTAGTTTGCACACTAAAATCTATATATGCCAGGTAGGAAAAAAATTAAATAGAACTGTTGTGAACTAAAAAAAAGGTGTCAAATTACTCCTGAGCACTTACTAAATAAGACAAAAAAGTTTTGAAAAAAAATTTATCGACTGTTTGAAAAAGGTCGAAAAACGGTACGGTAACTATACGTGATAAAGCAGTTCCGGGACCAGATTCAAATTCACCACTAATAAAAACATCGAAAATGACTATTTTTGTTTTGTTTTGTTGTGCTTTTTGACAAATTTACCGTTTTTCGACCTTTTTCAAACAGTAGTCGATGAACTTTTTTTCAAAACTCTTTTGTCTTATTTAGTAAGTGCTCAGGAGTAATTTGACACCTTTTTTTTAGTTCACAACAGTTCGATTTAAATTTTTTCCTACCTGGCATATATAGATTTTAGTGTGCAAACTACCAAAAAAACACTCTCATTTTCAAAAGGTTATAACTTTTTCTACGGCAGTTACATTTTAATGTTTTTAATATCAAATGATAGGGAAAAATCTGTAGAATAAAGTCTGCGATTTACATTTTTTTCTTAGGCTTCTGTTTTCAAAATTTTGGTCTTTAAAAAAATATGGTCAAAAATTTTGTACTGAAAAATCACTTTACCCGACTTACTGCCATACCTAAATTGGAGAGTCAGGCGTTGCGTTATTTAACGTTACACAAAAGCGCCAAGCGCCATACCGAAATAAAAAGCATTGCGTTGAAGTCATTTGTTTGTCAAAATCATATTGTTGTTCCTTTTTTTACTTTTCTGCAGCTAACTTCACCTCATAACGCTTTGTCAAAATTGGAAATTCGAATAGCTGAGCGTTCAGCGTTGGTAATTTCGGTTTGCGCCATACAAATTGTATGTACATGAGAAATTTTTGACAGTAAAATAACGCTGACGCTCCAATTTAGGTATGGCAGTTAAAAAAAAACTGTCATTGGGATTTTAAAAATTCTTTCAAATTTGACATCAACGTAAGTTCCTGAAGAAAATGAGATACCTCTCATCAAAATCCTATAGAAAACGCATTTCGCGCGGACGTGCACTGTCATAAACTATACAATAACATTAGTAAAACATAATGCATCAGTGATTACAATCACCCTTAACTTTTGGCCATTTAAACCTTGTACCAGGCACCGAATCGTGTGAGCTTTGTACTAAGTTTTTGCCGGAAATTTAGCTGTGACGTGACTTATAAATCTAGTCGTTAAATCCTATCCGTTTCCACTGACCGAAAAAGATTTTTTATTGTTCATATATTGATATGTATGAATGTTGGTTTTTCTTTTCTTCTTAATACTTATCTTCGATTTGCTTTGTTTTTAATTACATTTAATGCCAATTGTCCAAGTAAATGTTCGTCGAAAATAGCAAAAATTTGTAGCCTGGATGAGATTTATACGCAGATTTAAAATAAATCACGACAAAAATAGATTTAATTTTTGCCGTAAATCACCTCTTAAAATTTGAGGTAGTATTATTTTGTTGATATTTCTCATGACCAATTAAATATATTTCAGTAGGCCAAGGTGATAAGCTCAAATGGAAGCTCAGCTATGCATTGAATTTTTTTGGAATTGTTATAGACTTTTTGAAAAGTCACTGCATAATAAAATATATCCTGAACAAATTTCGGCGAAATTTTTTGTAATACAAAAGCTATGTATATGCAATTGAAAATCGTTCCATTTATTTAGAAAAAATTAATCAAAATGTAACTTTTTATCAAAATATGTATCTTTTTATCAGCAAAAATGTAACTTTCTCAAAAAAGCCCTGGCAACGCTGATCTGAAGTTGGTAACAGTTCGAATCAGCCACCCTGTGTATATATTTATGTATATGAAACAATATGTTGATTATGTATATACATTTAATGTAATTGTTATTTCATTCTTTAGTGCTTTTTAAAATTCCATACTCTGTATATTTAAGGCCATGTTCTTTAATCAAATAATGGATGAGCAAGTACTCTTTAGTAAAAATATACCCTTTAATCTAAATAACAAATAGAATGTTAAAAAGACGCAAATATTGTTATTTTATCGTGAAACAATAAATGCAAAAACAATAAGAATATCTACATGTAGTTATAAGTAATTAATTATTAACCTCGTAAATATGGGAATATTAAAAAACTAAATAAGTATATATTGCATCCTAAATTTTGTTTATCATAAGAAAAATAAATAAACACACATATATATTTATTTTTTATGAAATGCTGTTAACTATTTAAAGTATAAAATTTTATTAATAAAACAAAAAGAAGAAAATAAAGTCCTTTTCAACAGATAACAAAATTTGAAAGCTGGAATGTTCAATAAATGTTATTATTTAAGTGCTATCACTAAGTGGTCGACATGCTTTTTCTTTCGATGGTTTTTTTAGACTTGTTGAATCATATATTTTTTAATTGCAGAAGATATAGATTTCATTGGTGTTAAAAAAGATGTTCTAATCGAATTTTTCCTCTTGAGTAATTGTTTCCAACAAGTTTTATATTTTGCTTTTGTTCCTTTCTCATTTATTTTCTATCTAATGCTGTAAAATTCCTATAATTTCCTTAAAAAAATTTCGGGACCGCTTGAAACCAGTATCCCTAATTATAATCAATTGGTCAATGTGGGATTTTACCAAATCGTGGTTTATGGTTTATTTTCAATGTCTACTTTAATATTATTATAAATATTATTATTTATTAATGGGCCTTATCGTAAATATGCCTGGAAATTCCCTTCTCGAGAATATACTCCCTCTCGAGAATGATCTCGAGAATAATCTCGAGAATACACTCCTTTTCGAGAGATTGCAATTGAGGCGTTGCGTGCAATAACGCCCCAAGTCGAAAAATGGCATTTCGAGATAATTCAATTTAAAGTTTTTAAATGCTGATAAAAAGAACAAACCACCATTTAAACCTTGAAAAACAAATTTATTCAATTAAACCTAATAAAATGAGTAAATAATTACCGCTAACACATAATACTAATGCATATTGACAGAATTATCGAAGAAGGAAAATTTTAAATTGTAGGGCGTTTTTGCATAAATCCATTTGACTGTCACTGGAGTAACGTTAGCATTTTGCTTGGGAAACCGGCAAAACTCTTCCGATTTTAATGATTTTTTTTTTAAAATGAGGGGAATGAAATATACTTTCACCCCAATTATTTATAAATGTGCGGTTTTGTTTATTTCTTTAAAATTTTAATTTTATAAAATGCATGCATACATTTGCATCTAAGTTTTGCACTTGGTAAATATTTTTTTTGCAAACGGTTATAGAGATTTTAACGAAATTTGGTACAATGTTCTATATTAGTATTGCATTAAGACTTGGATCAATTCTAACCCTGTAGATAATCATAGAAAGGCGTAGCAAATGCTTTAAAATTATAATTTATTTGGCAATATTTCGCAAACGGTGGTTAAGTTTGGTAAACAAATGCTGATTATAAATAGCGTAAATGGGATGGGATGGCAAGAGTGTCACACCTACTTTTAAAGAATTGAATATTTTGATTCAATATTACACAAAAGCGGCGCAATGAATTTTAATGAATATTGAAATCAAAAAAAAAATTTCGAATTCTTGTCTTTTTTTTACTCTTTCGACGATAACTTTTTTTAGATCAAAGATAGGAAAAGACAACATTTGAAAAAAAATAAGGAGATAAAGTTTCCTTTAAAATGCTTTATTGAAAATTTTCTTAAGCTAAAAATTTATCGAAATATGGCCACTCAAACATAGCAATTTTTTACCCGGCCGGAAAAATGGATTTAATTCAAAATCAAGGTGCCTTACGAAAAAAGTGTGCTAGGCAGAAAATGTTTAGAATCGTCCAAAAAATATGTGTGAATTTTTTCAGAATTTTTTCGAACACTTTATAATTTTTCAAAATTTGGCTAAAAAAAAAAAAAATCTAAAAAAAATCACACGTACTCTTTGGACAATTCTAAGCATTTTTGCCATATAAAATTTTTTCATTCAGCACCTTGGTTTTATGTAAAAACCGTTTTTCCTACCGCGAATTGATTTATGCAAAAACGCCCCAAGTCGCACTACGCCCTTCTTGCACGCAACCCTTTAAACAGTATATATATATTGCTCTACCATATTCTGTGATCGAAATTGGAAGTTGAAATTAAGTACACATATATTTGAGGACCCAAGCTTTTCAAAAAAGCGATGGGCGCAAAAACGCCCTAAGTCGACTTAGGGCGTTAATGCACGCAACGCCTCAATCGCAATCGTGAATATTTATGAATGGAAATTCTTCCATCAAGGATACTTTTTTTCGAAGGGTATTTTTTACAGATAAACTAAACTAAAGTAGATATTTACCAAACTATGGACTATTTGTTTAAAGACAGTTCAAAATTAAGCGGTAAGAAAGAACGCCTTAATTATTTTCATATAAATTTAGGGGTTGGGATTGAAAATGAGTGAAATCGGTCAACGAATACACCTACCGCCCATACAAAAAATATATCCAAAACGTAATATTAAGAGCATTATTTGCGACATGGCAAGCAAAATACACATAATTACTAGACATAGTAAGCACAAGCTCTGAGCGAAAACTTAGCGAATTCGGACAAGAGGGCGTGGTACCTCCCATATAAGTAAGAGTTTCAAAATGCTATACTTAAAGCGTTTTTTAAGATAATCTAACCAAATTTCACTCAGACACCAAGGACAGTATATAAAAAGTTGAGCAAAAAAAAAAAAAAAGACGAACTCGTGGTCCCTCCCATATAAGCAAAAAGTTGAAAATGCTATACTGAAAGCGTTATTTGAGATAATCCAACCAAATTTCACAATAAATTCAAGCTCTGAGAAAAAGTAGTTGAATTCGGACACGAGGGCGTGGCATATCCCATTCAAGCAAAATTTTTGTACTTTTGTAGTGCAAGCGTTATTTGAGGAAACTTAGATAGTTAGTGCAATATCTGAGCAAAAACTAAGTGAACTCGGACAAAAGGGCGTGGTACCTCCAATATAAGGAAAAGTTTAAAAATGTTACACAAAATCCTACAGTGTATGGTATTTAATTTTTGGCCAGGACAAAGGTTACACCCTTGATAGCTTTTTTTTGACATTATTTCCTATAGCCTCAAAATTTAATCAAAATCGAATCAGCCTTATCATTTAATTCGATTTTGATTTGAAAAATTTTTGATTCCGATTCTGGAAATCGATATATAGGTACATATGATAGCAAAATCTCGATTCGATTTAGTTCTAATCGAAATTGAATTAGATATAAGGGTGATTATTCTTGATATTGGGACAATATAAGTATATGCTTTTCCTTGTAATAGCTGAACTTAAATTGGAGCGATATTCGACCTTCAATGTTATTTAACCGTCTCCGTTTCAGTATGCTCGATATAAATTGTATGGACATGAAAAAGACAGAGATGGTTTAATAACGCTGCCGACAGAACAACGCTCCAATTTATGTATGGCAGTAAGAACAATTTCTAAATTTTTAACGGGTGAGAATTGCGCAATGGGTCCTAATTTAGTTAACGTTAAATAAATACATATGCATGTACAATTATGCCATACCCTCTGAACAACAATTATAAGAATTTAAGGCGTTTTTAGTTTTTTGTAATATTTTTTTTTTTTAAAAGAAAGTTTTTTAGTTAAAATTTAACAATATAAGTTCAACACAACTTTTTAATTACTTTTTTGCCTTGATTTTTTTTTCTTCAACTTTGCTTGATTTTGGTTGCAATTTATTTTGCGATATTTTGCCTTTTGTTAATTTTAGCTGTTTGTGAGTTACTACCAACTTCTTTTCTTGCTGCTTTCTTTTAAGTGTTTTTGGCAAAGGAATTTGTGGCTCATCATTTTCATCACTTGTATCGGAGTCACCGCTATCGCTCACTTCAACATCGTCGTCATTTTCGGCTGATTGCGAGCTACTGGCATCGCTTTCCTCTTCCGCAATACTATCAGCTTCATTTTCCTCATCGCTTTCATTGTTATCATCTTCAATTTCATCCTCATCATCATTCTCGTGTTTGTCCTCATCGTTTTCATATTCAATAGTAACTACTCCCCTTTGTTGCGGTTGAACTTTTTGAGTTTCAATCTTAAGTTTAGTTTCATTTGGTGATGGTATAATTGTGGCGCTAGCTACATAGTCGGGTCCAAATTGACCAATATCTAATATACCTATACATGTTGGTCGACAACCGATATTTGTGGCAGCAATTTCTTTTAGGTTATTCTTATTTAAATTGACTTTCCACATTTTAATTTCGCCGGAGCTGAAATATGCCAGATATAAGCATAGAAAATTTGTAAAAAGAATAATAAAGGGCCTATTGCGGTTGGCAACTAAACTCTTGTCTGCCAAACTGTGAATTAAGTTGCCAACTGCAATAAGTATCTAAGATTTTGGCATAAATACCTTGATGCAGTTACCAGAATATCATTGTGAATAGACATAGCTTTAACACGTGCGTTGTGAGCCTCAAATATAAACTCCTAAATATAAAAATGCACAAAATATATATAATTAGTATGTACTAATTCCGAAGTAGCGTTAAAGTTCTTCTTATATTACCTTAGTCTCATCATCTTTGATAGAAATCAATAAAATTTTACCATCTTCCAAGCCAACCAAGCATCTCTCATCAGAAGTCCAACAAACACAAATGGGCTTTGATGTGGTTTTGTGACTTTTTACCACATCTGCAGTTTTAATTGACCAAACTTCGAGCACACGTTGCCCAGTTAATGTAAAGAAATCTCCGGAAGGCGACCATGCAAGGCAATCTGGCATCGGTCCTAAGGTTGAACTCTTGCTTTTAAGATTTGTTTTGTATGCCACACGTCCTTTTACCAAGTTCCATGTTCGCAGTACTAGGTCTGAGCCTAATGACAACGCCAGCTTCCCACTTGGGTGACAGGAGATATGTGTTACGGGTGAACCACTGTGTGCTTTTTTCCAGTTTGCTTCAGTGAACCATGTATTTAAACGTACAGCTACCATCCGGCCATCATCTCCGACTGATAGTAAATGAGTCTCATCAGGCGTAAATGCGAGAGCATTAATGGTTCCATCATGGGATAAAAGAATCTGTAAGAAAATTTGTACGTTAAGTAAAAGAACCAATAGTAGTTACAGTTTCCAGAAAGCCAAGGTTTTGATATCGATTCTTGTAAAGACATCTTTTTGGTTTTTGTAAAACGTGTATGTATGTCATTCTGTGGGATCTAGAGCTACCACGTGTGCGCGCGTGGGCCACACTCGAACAACGACCATACTTTTCGAAAAGGTAGAAATGGTTAATACAGAATCGGATTTTTTCGAGAAATGGTTAATAATTGTGTTTAGGGGTTCTACATGTGCATATCTGGGTTTCGGGAAACAAAACTTGCAAATTTTGTACAAACCTGCGATTGCTTGCGGCTTTTCATGTCGTAAATAAAAATACGATCATCTGTTGCTCCTGTTGCAATCCAACGTCCTTGCACAGCCAGACATTTAAGTGAACCTGAATGCGATTTGTCAGCAAAGGATTGCGTGAGAACATCCTTGTCGTTCTAATTTCAAAAACAAAAATAAATATGAATTGCACGGCAAAAAACAGAGTAGATGTGAAACCTTTCTATCCAATTTGTACCCCAGCAAGAATTCCTCGTACGTCCCAATAATTATTTCAATATTTGATGACATTTTAATAGCTGATAATTTGAATTTAAATTGAGGAACTACATAAAATTCACGAAAATGTTTAACTCGTGGTTGTTTATTATTTTTTATTTGACAGCTCACTTTGAAAGTGTTGCCAGCTTTTGTTTGTAGATGCAGGGCTGCTCGCTGCTCTTAAATAGTTTAAATAAACTTTAGTACGACTGGTGGTCATTTTTGTTTTTTCTTTAAGTTCCACTAGAGATTTATAAATATAGTTCTCGTACTAGACTTATAGACGATATTTATAAGTCCAGTTGTCATAAGCCTCTTAATATTTAGCTAATCAGAGTAAGTTGTTGTCTTTGTTCAATAATTCTAAAAACTTTGGAAAAAACTTCTTAGCAGGTATATATTTTTGTTTGCCAATAAAAAAAAGGATTTATGAAGGAAAATCAGCGGTGTTAGAAAACGGTTTAGAATAATCGCAATAAAAAAAAAAAAAAATGTCATTAAGTAACACACTTAAAAATTCTTAAAAAGTTATTTGGGAGAACACGCCCTGATAAGGTGGAAACACCTGCAATCGGTATTGAATTTGTTCCAAAGGAACAACTATACCAAATATCAATAAATAACACAAACAACAATTATGATATATCAATACGTATTAACACACAAACAAAACTGGCAAAAGTCGGCTTCGCAGCAGGGCAAGGCTGGTGTAGTGGTAACGACTGCTGCTACCAACCTGGAGATCCTTGGTTCGACTCCCGCCCAGACCAAAAACCACAAAAAGTTTTCAAACTTGCAATTTTTCAATTATAATTAATTTAGTAAAATAAATATAATTATAATTACAACAAAAATAGTCTGATGAGTCTTTGTGGCGAAAGACGAAACATATGTCACTATAGCCGTGTTTTTAATCCGTTCCTTGATTTGTCATAATTATGTGTTAGAAAAATGCATTGATAGATTTATATGTAAATCGATCTTTGCAAATATATGACTAAAAGTTCAATTAAAAAATCAATTTTCTATATAAAAAAAAAAAAACAAAAAATACGCGTGGAACTCAGAACACGGTAAGGAAGTAAAATTTTTGTTTAAAAAGTTGCTGTGGCATCAATTGAATATCTAGATATTCTTCGTTTTGACTATAAAGCCTTGGGGAGACCTTCGAGCGCCCCAAGAAATGAATCACTTACAGCTTGTTGAAAGTGTTCGATAGATTTTTTCCCTCTATTATACCTAGATATTTTTCGTTTTTAGTATGACGCCATTACCTTCGGGAACCATCGGATGTACCAGGAACTGAATCAATTAAAGCTTGTTGATAGTGGGAAATATACTTATTTGTTTTCTCTCTATCCTGATATTTTTCGTTTTGACTGTGAAGCCTTCGGCTGACCTTTGGAAACCTTCAATTGTCGCTGGAAATGAATCAAATAAAGCTTGATGATACTTCGCCATAGATTTTTTTCCTCTTGTTTATCTAAATATTCTTCGGTTTGACTATGAAGCCTTCGGGTGAACTTCAGGTATTCCAAAAATCTACCAATCTATGATATTCACGTTCTACACCTACCTACGGAATTTCGTCAAAATAGTTTGCGAGATGCAATGGGATGTAAAGGCCAAAGAAGTTCCAATTCAATTCTTCGATTTGAATTAGCGATTTTTAACGACAATTAAAAACATGTCCTATTGTAATAGATTGTGTTTTTATATTTGAACGAATATAGCATTAAATCTACTTAATTAACCAATTTGGAAAAGTGCGCGTACGAACAATTTTATAAATTCGTGTGTGATAATAAAATTTTGATAGAAAATCAGTAAGGCTTTCGCCATGATCACTCATGTGAAACGTCTTTAAATTGGCTGACAACAACTCTTAAAGAAGAGAGACATGGTGGCAATAAAATAATAACACTATTTTTGGACTTTCAAAGAGCTTTTGAAACTATTGATCGAGATATACTTCTCAGTAATTTATCCAAATATGGTATTAAGGGCTCTGAGCTGGAATGGTTCAGATCGTACTTAACAGACAGAACACAAGTGACAAATATAAATAATGAAACGTCGAGTGCAATTAAAACATGTTTCGGTGTCCCACAAGGAACCATTCTAGGTCCCTTACTGTTCCTGTTATACATAAACGATATCTGTAAAGTATTAAAAAAGTGTAAAATATCATTGTTTGCAGATGATGCCCTATTGTTTATAAGTGGTAAAAACTTGAGTGAACTCATTGAAGGTATAACAGAAGATTCAAACAATCTTTGTGTATGGCTTCGAATAAACAAATTAAAAATAAATGTTAATAAGACTAAATGTATGGTGGTCAATAGTAATGAAACAGTAAATTTAATGATAGATGGAAAACCCATAGAACAAGTGAATGAAATTAAATATTTGGGTGTTATACTCGATTCTAAACTGAACTTTCATAGTCATATGACATACGTGGCGAAAAAAATCTCAAAGAAAATAGGGTTCCTCAAGAGAATAAGAAAAAATGTTACCATAATGTTTGCCATTAATATATATAACACAATAATTAAACCTCATTTTGAGTTTTGTTCAACTATTTTGTTCATGGGCAATAATGAACAAATAAATAAATTTCAAATGCTACAAAATAAAGCTATGAGAACTATTCTCAAATGTAGTTTTTATACACCAATTGTGTGGATGCTATCGTGTCTAAAATGGCTAAATATTAAACAACGAATCATCTTTAACGTCCTGCGGTTCGTGTTTAAAATGAAAAACAACATGGTACCTAAGTATCTAACGTCGAGCTTGATTTCCGTTGGTGACTCGCAGCCGTACACTTTGAGATCAAACTCTGATTTTCGACTTCAGCAGTATAGAGACTCCAGAACTCAAAATCAATTAAATTATCGTGGCCTCAAATTGTTTAATGAATTGCCATCAACAATAAAAACAGAAAATAACTTAAGAAGATTTAAAAGACTGCTTATTATTCATCTCAAAGATAATGTTATATAATTATTTTATTTGTTTTCTAAATAGTCTTAATTAAATATTATGTAATTTATAAATTTATAGCAGAATTTAATAGTTATATTAACTAAATAAATAAATACGTACGTACATACATACTACATTTTTGTAGAAAATTAAATCACATCAAAATTAAAATTTTTTTCCAGACAAATTTTTTTACCTGGGGGTTTTTGAGGTCGCTGATTACGAATTTGATGTTAGATTTTTAAAAAAGAAAATGGCGGATTCAAAATGGCGGACGATTTGCATAAATATTCAAGCAAATCTAACAAAAAAATTTACTCGGGGGTTTTTGGGGTCACTAATTCCGAATCTGATATTAGATTTTAAAAAAACAAAATGGTGGATTCGAAATGGCAAAAAACAACACTTGCACAATTTTTATATCTAATTTAAAAATTTATTGCAAAACTTTAACTTTGATAGAGTTGTGTGCAACGTTAAATTGATCTACATAAGAATGGGTTTTAGATTCCTTTATCATGGAGTATAAGCTGTATAATAACATAAAAATTTTATCATTTCGGACGAGCATCACATATTGACACTTGGCCAGCAATAAAATTTTCATCTGGTTGCTTCAGAAAAAACCACGTCAAACAAAAAGGGCAAAAAAAGGCACCTCAATTTGTTTATATGTGTTAGAAAAGGTTTCAATCTTCTTAAATCCGAAAAATCTTGGTGGCATGATGTGGTATAAATTAGTTCTGGGCTTTTTTCATAACCATTGCAAACTGATTTTGTGAAATAATTTGATTTTAAAGTAATCACAATTAACGCAAAAGTATAAATTATTGCAAGTTTTTAATATAAAGGTTCGATAGTATTTTCTTTTACAAAGAGATTCCACATTCCAACATTAAAGTCGGTTCAGTTTTACAGTAACGACACAATTTTTACAGTGAATATTAAATTTTTACTTTAACTAGCTACCAACAAATCACATGTCAAGTGGTTTTGTGGTGTGAGCTTACTGTTCTGTGTTTTTGAGTAAAAACAACAACGTTACAAAAACAAGTCCAAATGCATAGGTAAAAAAACCAAAAAATTGTTGGTAGATTGGTTTTCGATACGTTTCACCCATAACCATATGGGATCTTCAATCGAATTCACCTACAAACCAAGAACTCGACCAAGCATTTATTCATTTTTTGCATATATTAGAGGAGAATCACAGCAAAAAATTCAATGCAGCATATGCAAAGTTCTAATTTTTTGTTTTTCCCCCTGTTATGCATCGCCCCGCTGTTTGTAAGTCGTTGACATTAAGATTTGCCTTGTTTTTGTAATGTTGTTGTTTTTACTCACACCACAAAACCACATGACACGTGATTTGTTGGTAGCTATTTAATGGAAATCATTATCTGTTCAAAACAACAAAAAAAATAAATTTTTACTTTTAACTCATAGAATTTTTCGTCAGAGAAGCGTACTTTTGGAGCATTTTAGGAATACCTGGATCTTTCTTATAAATTTTTTGAGGTCTATGAATATCTGTTAGACAATACGGTCCATAAAAAGATAGTTTAAAATAACTTTTTTTTTTCGACTTTTGGCCAGCTTTTTAGGATTTTGAACCAGTGTACGTCCATAGAATTGATCCTCGATGCTGAAATTTCAGAAGTATTCTGTGATACTTTACTGAAATAAAGGCTAATAGGACCGAAAAAATCCCTTTTTTCTTTAAATAAAAAACTAACCCCAATGTACCTTTATCGATAAAATTGTACATATTTCAGTATGCAGCATTACTTTGAGCATTTTTGTAAGAAAATTCTCGACACTGAAGCCAAAACTTCGTATTAACTTAGCTTTAGAATCAGAAAACCTACTTTGTTTGTGATGTGCAAAAAAAAGGACAAATTATTCCTTCAGTTTTCTTATCACATCTACATACATAAGTCAAGGGCAAAAAGTTACTCGTACTCATTTGAAATCGTAATTTTCGCAAAGTTTTTAATTCAATCAAAGTTGATGTTGCAATTGTCTTATGATGATACATTAACATACTATAATACATACATACGTACCATCCAAACATATATACGTTTAAATTTTGTATTCGAATTCGGCTTGGTTCAATTTTATTCCATCTGATACATTCATATAAGGGTGGACCAAAAACAATAAATATTCAAAATCAATAATGCCCGAATGCGGAAAAGTTGTCCTGCAAAAAAAAAAAAAAAAAGTGTATAAAATGTGTTAGTGCTAATAAGGGGAAGACCCTGAGATAAAAAAATTGGCGATGCCACGCCCCACAGTGTGAGATTTTGCCAATGTGGGACGTGAAAATTCAATTTTAGCCGTAGTTTCAAAGATATCGAGTTGAAATTTTGCACATGAACTTTAATGCATTATGCGGAGGTTTGGTTCAGAGATGAAAAAAATCGGACAAAATCTACTTGCATCTCCCATACAAATGTGCCTTTTTTTTGTAAAAAAAATTTTTAGAAATTGGTTGTAATGAAGATATCAACTTGAAAATTTTTATTTACCATTTCAGTGGTAACTGAATACTACTGTCAAAAAATGGGAGTGATTAAAAGAGATAACTTAAATTTTTTTTTTCATGATTTCAGTGCAATTGTTCACTTAACACTCATTTTAAAAAAAGTAGCCTTTGAGCAAAAAATGGGAAAGATTTTATTTTTTAAGTCTATTCTATGAGTATGTATGCTTATCTTGTATGCTTTGTCATAGCCTAACCACGCCCAACTCGTAAGTTATAGTCTATGAAAGATTCAAGATTTTTTAAATTTATCTTACCTTTTAGCTGATTATAAAATAATTTGATTAAAATACTTAAAAGCAAATGTAAGGGTTGTGTATAGCAAAAATTTTTAGTGAAAGTATTGACCTTTAATGTAAAAAACTTTTTGCCAAAAAACAAACGGGCACAACTTCAATTTGATCGCTCAAAGTTTTGTTATCGATGCAAGCTTGAAAATTGGTTTTTGCATGCTGTTCAATAGTACGTATTTGATAGCTGATATCATGCCAATTACGTTTCTTTTATTCTCTTTTATGCTTATTTTCGCAACAATTGGGGTCTTTTCTAACAAATTACTAAACATGATCGATTTTCAAGCACATTTTTTTTTTCATTTTGACGTCCTAGATTGGCAAAATCTCACACTGTGCGCCCCAAAAAAATTTTGTTCTTTGTCTGTTCACGTTTACGAAGTTTCTTGTTTTTTTTTAATGTTTTTTTTTTATTTAAAAAACACATGAATCTGATTTTGATCTCGATTACTTTTTTTTACTAATTCAGAGTAGGTGATTCTGAATCTTGTTACTGTTTTTTCCTATAAGGTCTGAGGTCCAAGTTATTCTTGATTTAAAATGCGGAAAACGCTATTTTCAGACATATGGCGTACATTCAGGAAGTAGTGTAGTTCAACGACATCGAATTTCCCTGAACTTCCTCTCCAAGCCATACCTTTAACTTTCATTGCAGAAAAGATATCTCAACTTCATACATATGTACATGTATAAGTAGTTCTTTACGTGGATTTTCAATGCTTTTACTTACATGGTATCCCGAAAAGTAATGATCCAATTGAAATAGTTAAAATTAAATTTTTAAGAAGGAAGCTTAAAGCTATTCGATTCCGTTGGCAAAAGTGAACTATACTACTTCTTGGATGTACGCCACATATCCGAAAATAGCGTGTTCTGCACTTTTAATCAAGGATAACTGGGATCTGCTAGGTTGACACATTCGAAATCAGCTACTCTGAATTAGTAAAAAAAAGTTCTCCAGATCAAATTCAAATTGGTATCACCTCAATTTCACTATGGACCCTTGAGGTTTATGTGTAGCAGTATTGCCGACACCCTAACCTAACCTAACATCCCCTCAATTTGTGGCACTGTGTTATCAGCATAAAATTATTTCATCTCAAAAATTGGATTGAAGCACTTAGGGTGTGTTAAGAAAATAATGATCCATATGCAAGGCAAATTGATAAAAATTGTTCATTGAAAGCTGTATATGAAGCACTCCATGCCAAGTGTACCAGCTCAGAATTTTTTTTTCTCCTATTTCGCTCAAATTTGGCAATATGCTAGATCCGGTGTGCAAGAACAACAATCCGGGTGGATTTGGTCCTAGTACCATTTGTTGTTAAAATACAGGGTGTTGAAGTTGGCGTTCTTAGTCATTTTCATGAAAAGGGTGTTTTTTCAAAAATTTATAGCTTACACTAAAGTTTTTAAATTGATAAATCTAAGTTACTAGTCCCATTTATTTTGAAGTGTTCTTTTTATAAAAAAATATTTCTTGGTGAAAAAATTTTATTTCATCAAAATTTTTTACACTTAAAAATACTTTTGAATTCTTTTTGAAAAAGCGCCCCTTCGATTTTTTGTAAAATTACTTTAAATTAAAGCATAATTTATAAGCTTTAAAATGATGTATGACTCAAGATGGGATTCGGACGCTAAATGGGAGTTTTTGGCTTTTGAACGCCCGCGGAAGGCAAAAATCTTTTCTTACGCAAGAGGGAAGCATCTTACGATAAAAGTGTACAAGGCAAAAAATGCTTAGAATCGTCCAAGCAATACGTGTGTTTTTTTTGGATTTTTTTTTTAAACTTTTTTTTTTGAATAATTCAAAAAAATTTTTTTTTTAAATTTTTTTTTCAAAAATTACTCAAAAAATTTTTTTTTTTAACTTTCCAAAAAATTCCCAAAAATTTCACAGTTATTTCCTTGATGATTCTTAGCATTTAATGCCTAGTACACTTTTTTCGTAAGATGCTTTCCTCTTGAGTAAAAAAAGATTTTTGCCTTCCGCGGGCGTTCAAAAGCCAAAAACTCCCATTTGGCGTCCGAATCCCATCTTGAGTCATACATCATTTTATATTGTAAATTAAGCTTTAATTTAAAGAACTATTAAAAAAATCTAAGGGGGGTTTTTTAAAAAAATTCAAAAGTATTTTTAAGTGTAAAAAATTTTGAGCTGGTACACTTGGCATGGATTGCTTCATATATGGGTATTTCCACAAGACGCGACATTCGTACGCATATTTTTTAAAATTAATCAAGTCCAGAGGAAACTTTGACTTTTTATTTGGTGCATAATTTAGTACTAGGGGAGGACTATTATTCGAAAAAAACACGAGGTCGGTCGGACATGCAGTACCAAAATACTAGCCAATAAAAGTCCATACGGACGCGACATAAAATGGAAGTACTTTTGAGGTGCATGTACGAAAATTAAAAATTCTGCGAAATATGTAAGCAAATTTTTCTTTCTAATAATGTCAAAACCATGCTGAAACATGCTTCTTCATAATGCACTTTTCCTTAATAAAATATCCTCTTTAGTTTCACTTACATAAGCTAAAATATAATAACGGACGTGACATTCCGGACGCGACAAATTTTTCATTAGCAATAATTCAAGTAGTAAAACACATAATTTTAGTTGTTTTAATGATATTAAGGTAGCTATTGATGAAAAGTTTCTAACCTCCTTTGCATGAATATAAAACCAATTAACTTCATGAGTGTTATGATTACTTAGCGCATTCGAAAAACAAAAGCATTTTGTAAAATAAATTTTTGGCTTTTAAGTCGTTTCTGTCAAACTTTTCTTTTTTGTACGTGTCCAATTTTATCGTCTGTATCTAAGTACGTGTGCGAAATTACGAAACCTAAGTATTTATAGCCAAATTCAATTACAAAATTACCAAAATATTGAGGTGATGTAATGAATTTTATTTTGTGGGCGTGGACAGCCCAATTTTCCAGTGGATGTTATTTCTCTCAATACTCTTTACATATGTACCAAATGCCATCCATCTGCGTTAAATAGTTTCAGTCTTATGACGAATTATGTTAGGAGGAGGTCGTGACAACGCCCATTTTTTCAACCTATGATCGAGTATTATCCAATACTAACAAACGCACTGTAAACGTTTGATGAATTCAACCACACATTTTCTAAATCGTAAGGGATATCCAAAGATACATACAAAGTTTCAGTTTTATTTATATGGATTTATTACATATAATTGCGGACGTGACACATTTCAAACACTTATAACTTTCTAGATATACTTTGTCGAGACTTACTAATTACATATTTTTTTAGCGGACTATGATCTTACTGAAGATATAGAGTTTCGATCAGGTGTGACCGCTAATACATTAATGGTAATTAAAAATGATGTTTTTGGACTACGGACGCGACATTAGAACTTTACTTAAGACAATTCGAAAAATTACCGTTATTTGGACTCCAGTTGCAATTTTAACATTTTATTTGTATAATTGCTATTGTTAGACAAATTTAAAGGCAAACTAATACAAAATTAAATTTTCTTAAGCTCCTCTATCGCATAAAGAAAAAAGACTAATAAATTTGTTAAAAATTAAATTGGAGAAATTTAATTTTTGCAGCCATTTTTTTTGGACTACAATTGAGAAAAGCTATTTGTATTATTTGCATATATAAATTTGAATATTTTTGCATAACTACCGGTGGTTAAATCAAACTTTATAACATATTTAATTTTTCACACTCGGTAGACTTTTTTTAAGAAATACCCATATATTTCACAATAAACGCGTTCAAGTTTTCCATGCTGTTCGCATTTGTAAATATGGCGAGTTTGCTGGTAAATAAATCAAGTTATTGCAAACATTGTGAGCATCGATTGAGGGATTACTTATGGCATTTCAGTATTTTAATAGACAACAACCATTTTTTTCCTTGAGATGCTGAACATTTTTTCTCATTAGGCTTCAAATTACATATATTTATTTGGCAATTATTAGTTTTGTGTGTACGTGATGATAATATCAATAATTTTGATAATTTGTTTCTTCACATTTCCTTTTTACAAGTTCTCCGTTTGTAATATAATCAAATTTATTGCCTAATATGCAATTATCATATGTACATATTTAGTTTGTGTTATATGTAGGGTAAGGGAGGGAAATATGGACCACCAATCTTTCTTTTTAGCATAAAATTCAAAATATATTAAACAAAATATTGAATTTTATTTCATTAATTAAAGAAGACAATCTTTATCTGATTCACTTTTAGATAAATATCTCATCAGAATAAAGAAAAAAATTAAAAAACTGAAAATATTCAAAATGAAGATAAAAAAAAGTGTAGTGTAATATGGACTATATAGTCCCATATATTTATTTGGTACAGAAGTTGCATATAAAAAAGTCACTTCCACATCCGGCGCATTCTTTATGACTCTAAGAACGCCAGATTACACATTCAACCCAAACCACGCCAATGCGATCTTCTAAGTAAAGGGTATTACAGTATATGCATTTTTCATATTCTTTTCCCTTTGTGGTTTACGAATTCCAAATCATCAGCATCAGACTCGTCATGAAAACAGTAACTAAACTCTCCATCTGAAGAAGATGATAAATACATTTGTTTTCGAGGGTTTTTTCTTTGGTGGTCCATATTACCCACAGCACGTGATGGTGAAACAAATGGTTTTTTATCAAAAACTATTTTGGTTAATGAACTAATTTCTGCTGTTAACTTATAAATGGTACTCACTGACTTTATATATTGTAATTAACCATTTATTTAAAAACGCGATTTTTTTAAAGTGAAATAATGAAATTTACTCACTAGAAAAAAATAATCATCAAACTCTTTTTTAGAAAAAACAACTTTACAGAAATATGGGACTTCACCGAACGTTTAAATCACACTGATATAACATCTAGATATTGGCGTAAAGGTTGAACATGAATTACAGTAAATCCTATGTATGCAATGGAAAATATCCGTGTGGTTCATATTATCCGCGTAGTCCATATTTCCCTCACTTACCCTATTTAATTCTGTGTAAATAAATGTAATTTATTTTCTTTGCAGAGACTCAATAGTCGAAAACAGTACAAGGTATTTTATTTATTACTAGGTTACATTTTTAAATCCTTTCATTGAATAAATCAAACAAAAATGAAAGAATTAACTTTTACATTGCGATTGCAAAATTTAATTATTTGAAAACAAAATTAATTTCAAATTTGCAAAATGTTATGAATAATTCAAGGCTATTGCAACATTTCAGAGTCCATTGTCCAAAGTAAGAACTTTTTGTTTTATTGAATAATTGTAAGGAATTTTGTTACCTAATAGACTCGTGAAGATAAGACAATGGTATATTTCGAAAACTTTCGGCATTTTACAAAAACAATACCAACAAGGACTATTCATTTAAATGCAACACGAAGACAACAGCATATCTAGTACACATTAAAATTTCAACTGTGAAATTATATGTATATTAAGGTGGGTTGATCACCAGACAAAATTAAATTTGTTTTCTGGTACCGATTAAAATATGATCCTTGGGTTATTTTTAGACTTCGCACAAAATATTTTGACTCTGGTGAAAACTTCAATGGTGCTTGCATTTTTTTTTGGACGAAAAGCACAAAATTTATATGGTAATCTTTTTTGTTTGGCTACATAACGCAAAAACAAAAATGCATCAAAAGTTTTTGGAAATTTGCTTCCTTTCTCAGGATATTGATATTAAAAATAGTGACAAATCTCTAATTTCAAACACGTCACCCGTTGAACATTTTGCCTGGATATATGCTACGTTTTTTATAGTTTCAAATATGCTACATTTTAAAATACTAGTATACTTTTATGCTCATGCGATATGTTTTGTAGGACAAATTTCACAAAATCATAGCATACCAGCATGATTTTCCGTATTTTCCGAATTGGGTTCAGTTATTGGATGATGATTTTCCGGAACATGCGTATTTTTCGAATTGGATTTAATTTTAAAAATTGACTGATTTTCAAAATCCGACGACAGGGGTTTGAAATTTGACAAAAACGTAGCATACTTCAAGGCCAAATTATAATTGGGTGACACGTTCGAAATTTGAGTTAAGTCACTGTTTTTAAAATCCGAGAGCAACTTTCTAAAAAGTTTTGATGCAGAACTTAAACATTTTTTCATACTTTTTTCCAATTTGTTTTTTTTTTTTTGCGTTATGTAACCAAACAAAAAAGTTTTCTATACAAATTTTGTGCTTATGTTACAAAAAAATTCTAGAATTATTAAAGTTTTCAGCAGAGTCAAAATATTTTGTGAGAAATCTAACAATAAGCCAAGTAATATATTTAATGGCTACAATAGCAATTTATTTTGGCGACCCACTTTAATATCTATAGGTGATTCCACTTAAAGTGACCCTAGGCTAATAATACTAAACATGATACAGCAGACTGCCCGTACGGAGGGCCTAACAATGGTTCGCTTAGTAGGTGTCATGTTATAAATTTTTAGTTAATCAAAAAATTGCGTACTATTTATTATAGTCTTACAATATATCATTTTAATTTTCAGAAAGATCGGTCAAAATGGAGAGAAGAAAATGTAAAATTCGTGAAACAATGTCAGCAGATATTCCAGTGCCAACGCAGCAAGAGATTCGGTTTGCTATTCTTTTTGGATTTCGACGTAGGCTCAAACCTGTGGAAATATTTAGTGCATGCCAAATAGCATTTGAAGTTAATGCGCCATCCCACGTGACTATTTCAAAGTGGTTCCGAAAATTCCAGACATGTAATTTTTCTGTGGAGGACGAACCTCGAAAAGGCTGGCCTAAATCTTCGACTGATTATGCAAGTGTAGCACTGGTGAAGTCTTAAATGGACGAAGATCCAAAATTGAGCCAGGAAATTATTGCTGAGGAACTGGGCTTGAATGCCAAGGCTGCATCGCGAATATTTAAAAATGATCTTGGATACACGAAGAAATCTGCACGATGGATTCTTAGAATTTTAAGTGATGCTCAATAAGAGGAACGTGTGCGTTTTGCTAAGTATTTTCTTGAAAAATTCAAAAAAAGAGTGTTTAGCACTTTCAAGAAAATTGTAACAGGTGATGAAGCATGGTTTTACAAGTACGATAATAAAACCAAACAACAATCCATGGTATGGAGCCCAGAAGGCGCAAATCCACCGAAGAAATTCGTCCAGCACCTTAATCCCCAGATCTAGCGCCTTGTGACTTCTGGTTGTATCCAAAAATAAAAAAAAAATTTGAGAAGGAGAATCTTCAACAGCAATGAGCAGGGCCCGGAGGTAATTATATACCGGGCCCCCTTCACTACTAGTTTTTTTTATTCGATACTAACCCACAGGATGCCCAAGAGATGTATGAAATGTGCAAATTTGTGATTTTGTTTGCTTCCCGCCCATATTCATAAAACAAAAGCCAAAATAATTTTTCGGCCGGTCTTCAATTAATGGTTGAAAAATATACCTACTGAAAAAAGGCAAATCATTTTAACTGCCCGTAACTTCGAGACAATTGGTTTTTTTCGGAGATGTCATCAAATCAACTTTTGGGGAGAATAACTAGGCCAACACTATATTCTTAGGAGATTCATGAACTTGTTGCTGTTTTGGAACAAAAAAAGTAATTTTTTAAGAAATTTTATATGAAAAGAAATTGATTTTTTGTAAATTTTAAATGGCGAAATATTTGTTTTGGAAATCCAATGTTAATGGGAATTAAATGTAAATTAATTAAAAAGAAAAAGGTAATTAAAAATACTTACTAATTTTTAAGGTATGGATCTGGTCTCAAAGTACTGATTTTTGTCTTCAAAATGAGCTATAAAATGGTCTTGTATAATTTTCCATTCAACAAATAATATTTTCCTTAAGGCAGGATTCGGTACCTTAAAATTTTTAAGCTATGTAGGGTGTAAAAGGATATTAATTTTATAAGCTTTGTTTTTTTATAATTGAGAGTAAAGATGGGCGTTGGCCCTAGTTTTATTCACGGCCCGTGGGGCTTTACTTAAGTTTCAGCGATGGGCTCGGGCTTTGAAATCGATTTTCATGCGAGCCCGTACCTAACTACAAAAACCCCTTAATTTTGAGGAACGTGAGGAAACGTAAATCACACGAAGGTTTAAAAGCACAAACTTGGATAAAATTCTGTTCTTAAATAAAAATATGGAAAATAATGTGAAGTGTTTAGATTGAAAATGGAGTAAGTTAAGTCAAACAAAAAAACTTATTAGATTTGTCCAAAAAGTTAGCAGACAATGTATAATCTTTGTTTTTTCTCGTTTGAAAAAAAAAAAAAATAAAAAAAAATTGTGCTAGTCCGGGCTTTTTCTCAAGTGCTTGTTTCGTGTTTATCTGTTGAGCCCGTTTCCTCTAGTTGAGCGTAAAAATCATTTCGCAAGCTTACAAAATTTTATTAATGTAGATTTTGTGTCTGCTTAAATCCGGGCCCTCCACAAAACTCCGGGCCCAAGGGGAATCCCCCCCTTACCCCCCTTTCCCGTCAGGCCTGGCAATGAGGAGATAATAAACGCGGCTAGTGATAAAATTGTAAAACTGCAAAAAACCGATTTTGAAGACTGTTTTTCAAGATGGATTTATTGACTTCAAAAATGTATCAAAATAAATGGCGATTACGTTGAAAAAATACAAACAGATGAAGAATAAAGTTATAAATTTAAAAAACTTTTATCCATTTTTTTTTTAATTCTACTAAGCGAACTTTTGTAAGCCCCTCATATAATGAATCCCCATATAAATGCAAAATATATGTATGAGGGTCACTTGTGGGTAATAATTTATATTGAAAACTTATTACGTTTAGAACAACATATAACTTCAGTGATTTTCATATAGCTTCTTTTACATAAATTGAAGATATGTACTTAAATTCATTGTACGTGAGGGTTGCACATTTACAAAGAAAAATACTGTCTATTAAAAGGGTGATTTTGTCAAGGTCAAAAATTCACAAGAAGTTGAATAATCTTCGGTAAATATGTGTATAATTTAAATATGCCTTGAGATAAATATGTATGTTAGAATTTTTCACACACATTTCACACATTCAATAAGTTCCCCCAAAATGCCGATATATTACATTATGTATTATATTCTATTTCCTCTTTTCAAATAAGTAGACTTGCATTGAGTATTGAAAACAACTTAACATTTCAAAGGATCCTTTTGAATTTTTGAAATGAGAAGTTGGGCAGCAAAGTTGACGAAGCATGGGTAATGCTCCAACATATTCCGAATGTCTACTTTTTTTACCAACAAATTCCAACATATTGAGTAACTAAATATGTAAGTTTATTCTTACGTATATATATACACCAGTATGTACTCACATGAAATAGCGTATCTAGACATTACTTGTTGAGAGGGAAAATCTGCTAATTGAATTTTCATGTGAGTGCACAAATTTAATGCATTTTTGCATTGCATTGTCAAATTAATGTTTGGTTTGGTTCGTTTTCTATTAAACCTAAAATATTGTAATATTTTTAGCGGTGACCTAAAGTTTTAGGTCAGATTGAAGCGGTGGCTTGAAAAGTATTTTATTCTGTTTCATCTGAGTGTCGAAGGTCGTGCTGAACACCTATGAATAGCACAATACCAAATTATAGTTTATAAAGTTTTAGTCATATTACTCGTATAATAATAACTAATAATAGCAAAAATTTAAAAATGGCCTAACCTTGTTTACTTTCCTGACTTTATTACCAACGTTTGGGGTATATTGCAGTTTCCAATGTTGGAATCATAGTATGTAGTCCGAAGTCGACAATCAACTCTTCTGTCCATCTACTTCTACTCCATCTACTATCCAATGTTGGATAGAGTTGAAGCCACTTGTGATTTGTATTGGTCCTATACTACAGAGGGAGATAAAGAACGGCAAGAATTTGAACAAACTTCTATTAATTTTATGTCAACAATTGAGAGGAATGCTTCATAAATAAATTGAACAGAGAATAACGCTGAAACTCAAATCACGATCAAATTCAGGTACGACAGTAAGATTATAGGTATCTTTGGTAAAGTTTTATTAATTTCTAACAAAATGCCAGCCAATTTATATTATGATATTACTTTTGCTCTTAAGTTGAGTTTCAAAAAAAGTTCAAAAGTATTTTTAAGTGCAAAAAATTTTGGTGAAAAAAAATTTCTTTCACCAAGAAATATTTTTTTATAAAAAGAACACTTCAAAGTGTTCTTTTTATACCAGTAACTTAGATTTATCAATTTATAAATTTTAGTGTAAGCTATAAATTTTTGAAAAAACACCCTTTTCATGAAAATGGCTATAAACGCCAACTTCAACACCCTGTATTTTAACAACAAATGGTACTACGACCAAATCCTCACGGATTCTTGTTCTTGCACACCGGATCTACCATATTGCCAAATTTGAGCGAAAGCGGAGAAAAAAAAAAATGTTCAGCTGGTACACTTGGCGTGGATTGCTTCATGTATTAAAAGCGAATCTTTGTATGTCTGTATGTTACTTATAGACTCCCCAACGGCTGAGCCGATCACCGTGAAAACTTATTTTTCGTTATTTCCACGCTTTTCATAAGTTTTTACGGCATTTGGAAAAAAAAATTTTTTTTCACACAAGGGTCTCCCCTTAGACGTCGGAACCAAAAAGTTTCAAAACTTTTTTTTTCGTTTTTTTCGTGTTTTCTATGCGTTTCATATCTTTTACGACATTTAAATGGCAACAAATTTTTTTCACCCAAGGGTCCCCATTGGATTTCGGAACCAAAAATTTGGTATATGGGCATTTCCATGATGATGCACGTGACAGACGTACGTTTGTAACGTACTATATATGGTGTAAAAGCTGGGTGAGGTCGATAAAATGGTTCCAAGATACATGCAAATATTAAGGCATACGCACGTGGCAAAAAACAGAATGGTTTTTTGTGCGCATCTATAAAAGTGAAAAAATCTGCGAGATCAGCAACAATTTTTGAATGCGTTTAATTTTACGATGATTAGGAATAATGTCACTGATAATGGCACTTTAAATTTTCGCAAAATTTTTTTTATTTTTTTAATATATATGATAGTTTCATACGCTACGTGACTGATGCTATGTGACATATTTTGCCACTATACAAATTTTAAATTGAAAATCTTTCAAAAAACCAGGTCTTTCCGCTGAAAGTTGCTTCACCTTATCTTGTTAAGTTGACGTGGGATCACCAATTCTTCGAAAAGATTTTATTTTTCCCGATCCATTTTACATGTCTACCAAATCTTATAAACGATGAATTTTATTGAGGGGTGTGGTATCGCCCATTTTCCCAGTGAACATTATTTGCCTCGGTGCTCTTTATACATACATGTGCGTTAAATATTTTCAGTAGTGATGAGCAAAATTAGTCTTGGTCTTGAGTCTTGTTTTTGGTCTTGGTAATTTTTCGAGGCCAAGATCAAGACCAAGACACTGATATTATTGCAAGAACAAGAGGAAGAGCTTAGCAGTGTTGCTCTAAGTCTTGCACGCCCGTTTCGAGGATAAAATCGTCCCTCAATTTGAAATTTGGTATCTTAAAAACCCAACTGCTTTGGAAAAATAAAATCTCGAAATTTTAAATAGGGTAAGGGAGGGATATATGGACCACCAATCTTTCGTTTTTAAATAAAACTCAAAAAACATAAAACAAAACAATTAATTTTATATCATTCATTAAAGGAAACAATTTACCTTAATTCTGATTCACTTTTAGATAAATATTTCATCAGGATAAAGAAAAAAAATTAAAAAACTGAAAATACTCAAAAGGAAGATATCAAAAAAGTGTAGTGTTATATGGATTATATAGTCCATATTACCCCACATGTCTATTTGGTACAGAAGTTGCATATAAAAATATCACTTTCACATCCGACACATTCTTCATGACTCCAAGAACGTCAGATTACACATTCAACCCCAAATTCGCCGCGGCAATATTCTGAGTAAAATTACAGTATATGCATTTTTCATCTTCTTTTCTTTTATAGTTTGTGATTTACGAATAATGACCATCAGGCTCGTCATGAAAACTGCAGCTAGATTCCCCATCTGAAGAAGATGATAAATACATTTGTTTTTGAGGCTTTTTTCTTTGGTGGTCCATATTACCCACAGCTCGTCTTATTGAAATAAATGGTTTTTTTGTCAAAAACTCTTGTGCTTAATGAACTAATTTGTACCAATAAATTATTAATAGCATTCACTGATTTCATATAATTGATAATTTATTTAAAAACACGATGTCTTTAAAGTGAAATAAAGAAATTTACTCACTAGAAAAAATTAATCACAAATATTTTTTTTAGAAAAAACAACTTCATAGCAACATGCGACTTCACCGAACGCTAAAATCGCACTGTCATTAGCTGTAGGTATTGACGTAAAGTTTGAACATGAATAACGGTAAGTCCTATGTATGCAATGTAAAATAACAGAGTGGTTCATATTACCCGCGTAGTCCATATTTCCCTCGCTTACCCTACTCAATAATATCTAGAAATTTTTTCAAGACCAAGACTTAATGACCAATATCAAGACCAAGACCAAAACTTAATATCAAAAACAAGACCAAGACTCAATGTGCGAGATCAAGATCAAGACTGTTATGGTCGTCCAGCATTATAATAAAAAGGACACCAACCAACCATTTTCTCTCAGAGTTTTCAAAAGCAATGAAACTTTTTGACAGTGATTCTGTGTCGGCTAGATCTAGTACTTAATGACGCATGTCGTATCGTTCGTACATCAAGAGTTGTTCTCTATGCTTAACTTTCTGATAGAAATTGGTATTGCCCGCCCATTTGTTTTCAGGTAATAAAGCTAAAGCGCTCTCACATCCTTTAACAGCATTTGAAAGACGCTATCTCCCACTACTCTATGAACCATCAGTGAAAATTTGAAAAAACGTTTATCTTCCACTAATTCACTTCTATTAAGCGAGCACGAGCACATGTAAAGAACAAACAGAAAGTTCACCTTTGTTTCCTAATCAAAATGGCGTTAAATTTAAACAGCTTTTCATAAACTTAAATTTGTTTAGATACCCACAAGTATCTGCAGATATTTTCTAAAACCAGAAAATCATTAAATAGAGGACATTGAAAATTTGACAAAACAATTTGAGAACTTTAATTTCACAAGTTTTAGTTTTATCATTGGAATTTTTTCGTTTCACTTTTGTTTTAGTAACAGACGAAAGTGACGATGACAAGGAGGTTGGGTTGTCACCATTTTAATAAGGCCAAACAACAACATGTGCTGTTTGCCTATACATTCATACATACCAAAATCGTACGTTCTATCGTGCAACAACTTAAGACAACAACAACAACAACAACAATTGGTGCTTTGCGGTATTTTACGAAATAATCAAAATTTATGTTGATTCAGTTGGACACTTTTTGATACAGAGAGATTCCATTTTAGACTACGTGAAAATAACTTTTACCGTTCGGAGATTGTGAGTCCTCAACTGCATGTGAAAAACAACAACAACAACAACACTAATGACGACAACGAAACGTACCTATAGAATTCATTCAACACAAAAGCATTCATCAGTTAGTTACCTACATAAAAAAGTAGGAAATAGTGAAATTTGTTGCCTTTTGTCTTCTAATAAATATTTAAATGGATTTTTTTTTTTCCAAAAAATGCAGCATGAAATATCTACCTGCAATTAAATTTGAATTCAACTTCAAAGTGCATGTTTTTGATGTGTTTTGTGCCTTGCCACACCAAGACCACCCGGTATAGTTATTGTTCTTCATCCGTTGAAAAGTTTGCAGCCATTTCGTTTAAACTAAATTTAATTAAAATTATTTACATGCCACTACAAATGAAATGGAAAATTTTAGCAAGCAAAATTTAGATTTCAGTAGGTACATATTTTTGTTGTAATTAACATTTATTTACAATTTAAACTTGATACATTTACTATTGACCACGAAGGTCATGATTTGCTTATATTAAATAAAATAGAATTAGGTCAGTAAAAAAAAATTTTTTAAATCAAAAATAAAGTACATGTTCATATAAATATAGTAGCTATTACCCGGTGCGCGTTGCCTTACCTTTGCTCCGGTGCCTTTTGCTTCTGTACCAAATCATATTCATCTGTGTCAAATAGTTTCAGAGACATGACACATATATATATGCAGGAGTGACACCGCCCATTTTTTGAAAAGGCGTTATTTGTGCCAGTGCGCCTGATCTATACAAACATAGCCTGTAACCTTCCCCCAATCTATACTAATTAGCTGTGAAAATTTTATCCAAATCGATAAAGTCGTTTTTGAGTCCATAAGAAACGAACACACTGACAAACAATTTGTATACGTATACATACTAGCCATTATCCGGTGAGTCTTGCCTTACCTTCGCTCCGGTGCCTTTTACATAAGTACCAAATCTTATTCATCTGTATCAAATAGTTTCATAGCTAGGATTAATTTTTTCCAGGGTGTGGTGTCGCCAATTTTTCTAGTTGATGCTATTTTTCCAGGTGCCATTTACATATGTATACAACAAATTTTATCAATATGCTTGGATCAGTTTCCGAGATATGTCAAATTTTGTTTTTGTGGGGCGTGGTACCCCCCATTTTTCTATTGAGTGTTATTTGGCTTAATCTCTTTTTTGTATTTCCACAGAAAAGTAAACCGTGAGTCTAATGATAAAATCATTATATCTCTGAAACTGTTTAACGTTCATGGGTGAGATTTGGAACATATGTAAAAAGTGCCAAAACAAAAAATGTTTATTGGGAAATATGGGGATATCACGCCCCCACAAAAATCACTTCATCATATCTCTGAAAATATTTAACGCGCATGAATGAGATTCAGTACATGTGTAAAGAGTGCCGAGACAAAAAATTTTTCACTGGGAAAATGGGCGGAGCCACGCCCCTAAAAAAAATTCATCATTTGTGAAATTTGGTACACATGTAAAATGGATCGGGCCAAATTAAAACTTTCGAAGATTTGGTGATCCCACGTCAACTTAACAAGTTAAGATGAAGCAATTTTCAGAGGAAATTCCTGGTTTTTTGAAAGATTTTCAATTTAAAATTTGTATGGTGGAAAAATAAGACACTTAGCATCAGTCACGTACCGTAAGAAACTATAATTTATATTCAAAAAGATAAAGAAAATTTTGAGATAATTAAAATTGCATATTTAAGTGACATTATCCTTTATCATCATTCGCAGATTTTTTAACTTTTATAGGTGTACATAAAAATCACTTCCGTTTTTTTAACGTGCATCTACCTTAATATTTAGAAGAATCTTAGAACTATTCTGTCGACCGCGCCCAGCTTTAACACCATATATAGTGCTCCTCAAGTGCTTCACAAAAGTCCAAGAAAGAAAAATAGTTTTGTTTTTCTTTTCTTAAAGTTATCGAACGATCGACTGTTACGTGCATAATTATGGAAATACCCACATGTGTCATTCCTATGCGTCAAATAGTTTCAGAGTTATGTCGAATTTTATTTTTAAGGGCATGGCACCGCCCATTTTTCCAATGTGTGTTATTTGGCCTAGTGCTATTCACATATGTGTCTAATTTCAATACAATGCGTCGAACAGTTTCTTAGATATGTCCAACTCGTGAACTTCTTCTTTTCTCCAGGAAAAATATTTTATTTAGTTGAAACAAGCAGCATTTGTTTTAGAAGTCACGAAGAAGTAAAACTTTTTAACTATGTACTCCATGTCGTATTATAAACATCAAAGGACAAAAGCTTTCCAGCCTCCATATTAAACACATGACAACTTCCCCTTTAAATGTAAACTCTAAAAATGTTTAATTGAGGTGAAATTGCTAACGCGCACAATACAATCCAGATTTGCAGAGTCCACAGTTAACATATCAAAGTGTTTATTCTAACTTCCCCTTAATATGTAAATTGAAAAAGTGACTTTTTATAGAGGTGAAATTGTTAATGCATGGAACACAATTCTGCTTTACAGAATGGCTGTACTTGTTTATGTTACATCTCCTTATGGCTGGCTGGGTTGGTTTACATTTTATAGCTAGCTGTTCAATTACATTTTATGACTGACTGTTAGTTAACATTTTTTACCATTCACAATAAATAAGCTTTCATTAACATTAAAGCGATATGTAACAGAAGAGTTTATCAGTCCTCTTACTCCCCAGTCCACGAGAAGACGGGCTTTTTCTTAATAAGTGAAGCACACACAAATCCTAAGTTTTTTAAGCTTCAAAAAGAGTGCACAAAAGCAATTGCAATACAAAAATGTGAATCACTAGGCTCTCATTCCATTTTTTTGTAGTGGCTTTTCTCGTATTAGTGTAACCGGCAATGTGTAGTAGCTTTTGATAATGTGAAACATCTGTATCTCTGTTTGAATGCTGTAATTGTCTACTGTGCGCGGATAGCCTTAAAATTTTTATGAAATTTGATAACCCGGCTGATATTAATCTTTTTCAGAGTGGTCTTGGTCTTGATCTTGTGCAGTGAGTCTTGGGCATGGTTTTAATATTGAGTCTTGGTCATGATATTGGTCATTAAGTAATGGTCTCGGTATTGGTCTTGGTCTTGAAAAAATTTCAAAATTTCCCAACCTTATTTTTCCAAATTTGTTGGGTTTTTAAGATGCAAAACTTCGAATTGAGAGATTATTTTATGCTCGAAAGGGGCGTGATATACCTATCTATCTATACTATTTATATAAAATTGCTTATATGAAAACCCTGTGTAATGATTTGGTGCAAAATATACCGAACAGATTTTAATAATTTTTTCTTTAAAACGTTCTACGTGTGGTAAGGAACTGGATTGAATACTTATTTTTTTTGGTTTTTATAAGATAAACCGTTTTTTTTTAGTATGAAGTTGTTGAAAAAAAAAAAAACTTCAATGCTTGCATAAAAATTATCGTTTGCATTTCAGTCGCTATAGCTTGCTGCACCATGAGTTATGTGTTGTTGTTGTCTTTTCCGTCTCTTTCATTTATTGTTTTTTTTTTTTATTCTTGATGTTGTGTTGTTGATGAGAGCAAAAATGTGCGTGATTTCGTCAGATGCCAACTCAATATTTTCAGTATTTTTTGCTTTTTAACGATGTTTTACATGTTTTTCAATATTTTTCTATTCTTTTTGACTTTTTTCGATATTTTGGATGTTTTTCGAAACACTTGGACTTTGATCGATTTCTTCGATGTACATAAGGACTGCCCCAACAAAAGTTGTCCCTTTGTTTTTCATTAATAAAAAAATACCTAATGAATTTTTTTTAAATTTTGTTTTTTATTTATTAGTGAGTAGTATAACAAACATAAATAACCTTACACTATTAACAAATATTTATTTTATATAAAAATATTTTACTTTTTTCTTAAGACCCTTCATTAAGTATTGTACAGTTGTTTCGTCGACAGTACCGTACGACCTTCGCCACTTATTTTTGAAATCTTTTAAATTTTTTGCAGTGCTTTTACTCTTCTGGAGATCTGATTTCATTAGAGTCCAATATTTCTCAATTGGTCGAAGCTGTGGGCAGTTGGGTGGATTCGCATTTTTGGGAACAAAATTTACATTATTGCTTTTGTACCATTTTACGGTGGCTCTAGAGTGGTGAGAGGTTGCTAAATCAGGCCAGAACATTACAGTACCTTCGTGCTCACGAATAAACGTTTTTCAGAGCATTCGTCAATATAAATTTTTGAGTTAATTGTGCCCAGTTTTACAAAAAAAAAATATGCTCCTCAGACCGCAGGGAAACTTTGTAATTTTCTTCTCTTTAAATTTGCTCTGTATCTGCCCCTCCTCCGAACAGGTGTAAAATTCGTGTCTTGTTAGCTGTTTAAAATCAGGTAACCGACTTATAACTTTCGAGCTCGCTTTTGAGCCTCTAACTGCTTTTCATCGGAACGGTTCGGTACTTTTTGAACTCTGTAGGTTCTTAGCTTAAGTTTTTTCTTTAGTTTGTTAATAGAAAATTTTGAGGTTCCTGCTCTGGCAGCCATATCTCGTTCTGAAGTGTTGGGATTCTGATTAAAAAGGCGCTTTACTTTTTTTCCCCAATTACGGGTCTATACAGGCTTTTCTACCTAAACTCTTTTTCCGCGTAATAAGTTGACCCTTTCTATAATTCGAAATAACCCTTTGGACAGTGATTTTTGATGCACCTGTTTCTTTAGCTATGGCTGAATATTTTAATTCTCGTTTTTGCATGCAAGTGTACAAAATGAGTTTGCTCTTTTTTTCTTGATTGCTAGATATCTTTATCATCTGTTTGCCAAGTGTTATATATTTTTTTAATCGTTATGTTATATAGAAAATATAGCACCCATATTTTGACCTGCACGATCATCAGGTAAATTATAATCTTAAGGAATAAAAGGGACAAATTTTGTTGGGGCAGTCCTTATTTCACTATTTTTCGAAACTTTTGATTTTGTTTCGATATATTGGATGTTTTGTTTTTAGACTTTTACCGATTTCTTCAATGTGTTTCAATATTTTTCAAAACTTTTGGGCTTTTACCGATTTATAGGATGTTTTTCGATTTTTTTTTTCGTAATTTTACCTATATTTTGGATGTTTTTCGATAAACTTAGACTTTTGCCGATTTCTTCGATGTGTTTCAATATTTTTCAAAACTTTCGAACTTTTACCGATATATAGCATGTTTTTCGACATATATATTTGGACTTTCACCGATTTCTTCAATGTTTTCCAATAATTTTGGGCTTTTACCGATATGTAGGATGTTTTTCGACATTTTTGGACTTTTACCGATATTTTGTACGTTTTTCGAAATTTTTTTTTTTATTTCACTATTTTTCGAAACTTTTCAACTTCTTTCGATATATGTATTGAATGTTTTTCGATATATGTATTTGAACTGTTACCGATATATAGGATGTTTTTCGATAAACTTAGACTTTATCCGATATCTTCGATGTGTTTCAATGTTTTTCGAAACTTTTGGACCTTTTTCGATATATTGGATCTTTTTCACTTTATTTGGACTTTTACTGATTTTTTTATATATAGTATTTCTTAATTTGAATCGTTCGCATAGAAGAACTTAGTGTTTAACATGCCACTTATTCATAATAATAACAAACAATTATTATTTTTAGGATGTTATTCGACATTTTTGGACCTTTACCGATATTTTAGATGTTTTTCAATATTTTTCGAAACTTTTGGACTTCTACCGATATTTTGGATGTTTTTGGTTATATTTGGACTTTTGCCTATACATTAGATGTTCTTCTATACTTTTAGATTTTTGCCGATATTTTAGATGTTTTTCGATACATTTGGGCTTTTACCGATTTCTTCGGTGTATTCGATACTTTTGGACATTTACCGATATTTTGGACGTTTATCCATAAACTTGGACTCTTGCCGATTTCTTCAATGTTTATTTTAATATTTTGCTATACTTTTGGAATTTCACCGATGAAATAAATATATCGAAGCATCTGTTTGTGGCACATTGTTTTAAAAAATAAAAGAAAAGTTTTCGTTATTAGCTTTTTAGTGCAATCTGGCTTTTTATTAAAACCCGTGCAACGCCGGATAAAACAGCTTAACAGTTAACTATAAATTCGCAAAACTAAAAAGCAGTCTTTATGATCATCGTGACCAAGACCAAGACCATAGCAGTCTTGCTTTTGGTCTTGCAATGATATCAGCGTCTTGGTTTTGGTCAATCCATGTTATCAATTGCATAAGTTAAGGATTAAAAGAGTCCAAAAATCTTTCACTAGGATTGCTCTAAAATCTCCAAACTTTGTTTGAGAAATGCCACCGTATGATTCTCGTTGTTAATTGTTAGGTATGAAGACTTTGGAAGTTAGGAGAAATGGTTTTTCTATTTTATTTATTTATTTGTCCAATTTGTTAGGGTCTGATTAACTTTAATGTCCCGTCTAGAGCTCTGAGGAGTCACGCTTCTTTTTAATTGGATGTGATGCACACTAATTTTGCCTCAAATTTTAAAAAACGAAAATTTTACTGGATATTTCAATAATTTCTGATAAAACAAAATGTTCCCCTTAATAAACGGTCACATTGAATAATGGATCTGCACAAGACTTTTGTAAAAATTTCAAACAAGCGTTGACTAAAACATGATATTGAAAAACACGCTATTTAAGAAAACATATGAATTGTCAAGTTGCAAAATCCAAATGATTCTCGAGAAAACCAGAAAAGCTCTCAGTTTTTAAATTTATGGGCTTATTAAAAAAAATTTTAGATCGTCTAATTTGACTTGAAAAGTCTGACTATAATTGTCTTTAATTTTCTATGCGAAATTTCGAGATATCTCATTTTGCCACCCGATTGTCGAAGTTGCCTGGTTTTGCAACCATACTGACTAAAGCTGAAAAGCTAATTCTTCACCCCTTTTTTCTGTGCTTTTTACGCTTCTGGCACTTTTCTCGCTTCCGGTCAAAAAGAAGTTCAAATTCAGCAAGTTACAGATATCAAAGCTTGAAAAGCGCTAAAAGTCAAATACTTCGAAGTTTTTAAAAAGGCGTTGAGCTTAAAGTGTGATAGTGGGAAAAGTTTGTACTATTGCTCAGCTTTAAGCAGCTGCAAGACCAATGCACGATATGAAAGTATGTGCTGTGTGCTACTGTGGCTGTGCCATCAATATACGATATTAAATAAACGATATGGGAAAATACAAAAGTCACATAAACACACACAAGTCATTGTGAATATACCTGCTGAGCAATCCCAATTAAACATAGCTACAATGGCTGTCAAGAGATGGTGTTTAACTTTTACTGGAACAACTTGTTGAAAATAAATTTAATTTGGTATAAAATTGTACGCGGGAACGATTCCCGATCAAAAAAACTTGTCAAGTTCTTGTCATTGTATCAGAAATGTATATCAAAATGATATCAAAAATTTGTCAGCGGCTGATATCCATTTTTTGTATATCATTTTGATATATTTTTGATATCATTGAATGACATGTCAATTTTGTACCAGAAATGTATATCAAAATGATATCAAAAATTTGTCAGCGGCTGATATCCATTTTTTGTATATCATTTTGATATATTTTTGATATCATTGAATGACATGTCAATTTTGTACCAGAAATGTATATCAAAATGATATCAAAAATTTGTCAGCGGCTGATATCCATTTTTTGTATATCATTTTGATATATTTTTGATATCATTGAATGACATGTCAATTTTGTATCAGAAATGTATATCAAAATGATATCAAAAATTTATCAGCCGCTGATATCAATTTTGTATCAGAAATGTATATCAAAATTGATATGTCAAAATTGACGTTTTCGTTTGAGGATTTTATGGAAAGATAACTTTAGAAGACAAACGCGCAGTCAATTAAAGTGTAAAAGAAGTGAATTTTCTACTTAAATTAGTGAAAAGCACACAAATATAATTGAGTGCAAAAAAACCGACACTCCCTTCAGTTGTTGTAAGCCTGTGGTTGGGAAAACAAAAGCTATGGAAAGCGGACGCACAGTCAATTTTAGTAAGTGAATTTTCTCATGAAATTAGTGAAAAAGCACAAACATGTAATTGAGTTAAAAAAACCGGCATTTGCTGCATGCGGGCAATTTCTAAAAACTTGTTGCCGACGATCATATACAATATTGCAAAATTTGGTTATGTCAATTTTGTATCAGAAATGGATATCAAAATGATATACAAAAATTGTATATCAATGATATACAAAATTTTTTGATATCATTTTGATATCTTTTTTTGATATCATTTTGATATCTTTTTTTGATATCATTTTGATATCTTTTTTTGATATCATTTTGATATCTTTTTTTGATATTTTTTTTGATATCATTTTGATATATTTTTTTGATATCATGGTGATATACAAAAAGCGTTACATTCCGTATATCACTGTGATATCCTTTTTTTATCAAAATTTTGTATGTCACTGACAAGTTTTTGATATCATTTTGATATATTTTTGATATACTTTTTTTGATCGGGTTTTCACGATCAAGTTCTTGATTCTTGACAAAACCGTTAATATTTTTTAAAAAAATATGTTAATCCATAGTTTTGTTAACATAATAAGCACTCTGACTCATTTCCTTTCATCTGCTATGACAATTGTGCCTGAATTTACGTCAATAATACAATGTTTTGTTAAATTAAAAAAAAAAAAAAAACTATAACTAGTAGGGATGTTACCTTTGGTCTGGCCAAACATTAAATACGTTTATATGGGAGATGTCACGCCTTTTTGTCCGAATTTTTTCAGAGCTTGTGCGTACAATTCATAGTATTTATTTGTATTTCGGTTGCATTTTTGTGAAAAATACTCCTCAAGTTGCATTTTGAATATATGTTTGGTATGGGTGGTACGCGTGTCCGTTGACCGATTTCGCTCATTTTCAATCCCATGGGCTAACTTTGAAGACGGAGGCAGTTCAGTTTTCAGTTCAGTTCTCCCAGAAAATGTATTTCCACGCACAGCCAACCAGACAGACGGACATGGCTATATCGACTCAGGAGGTGATGCTGATCAAGAATATATATACTTTTCTATGTCTGCCACGCCTCCTTTTCTGTGTAACAAACGGAAGGACAAAGTGAATATACCCTGGGTGTAGGGTACAAAAATTGACTCATGCGAGAGATACAATGCTTCGAGATGAGATGCGTCTGCGTTATTTATGTTCATATAAATTGAGTCATAAAAGAGACAGAGGTGGTTAAAAAACGCAGACACATCTCGTCTCGCACGATTGTATCGCTCGCTTAATCTTCCTAGTGACTTTGACGTCCTGAATCCGCATTCGGGGTCTGTTTTTTCCAGAACGTCTGAGAAAAGAGATTTCAAGGTCATATGGAGGTCAAAATGGTCATGTGTCATTTAATGATAAATTCGCAAAAATTCTGAAACTTATTTTATATCATTGAATTATTAGTCCTTAAAAAGAATATCAAAAAGAATCTTTCGGTCCTAGCTTCGAAGATATAGCCATCGGCAGATCCGGATATATCTTCTATGAAAACCGCTTTAAGTTAAGAACCACTGGATGGATTTGGAAAATATTGGTGTCATATGAAAGGTATTTTGTTGTTGTTGGTGTTGTTTATGTATTTGTTGTTGTAATTGAAAAATTTCAAAAAAAGTTATACCCACAAAACTATGAATCAAATTGAAAATATGCGTATAACATATATTTTTATGGTTGTCAAAATACCTTGCATACGACACTAATATTTTTAAATTCATTCAGGGACTCCCAACTTATAGCGGTTTTCGTTGAAGATACATCCGGATCTTCCAATGGCTACATCTCTGTAACTAAGTCCGAGATACCCTTTTTGATCACATATTCTTTTTAAGGACAAAGAATTCAATGATAAAAAATTATTTTCAGAATTTTAGCGAATTTATCACTAAACGACACATGAACCCCATTTTGACTACCATATGACCTAGAAATCTTTTTTCTCAGACGTTCTGGAAAAAAACGGACCCAGGATTCAGATTCAGGACACCAAAGTCCCTTGGAAACACATAGTCTGGTCAAAACGCCATGACATTTTTTTATTTTGCAAACCTGTGCTATTAAAGTTGGTTGAAAATTGTAGATGTAACGATTTTTTTATAAATATTTCGTCGAAAATTTAATCCATTATAACCAAGTTTAGAAATAGGTGTCAAAAAGACCCATTAAAACAGAACCTAATGGGTCATGATGATATAAAATATATTGTACACAAAATTGAGCTAAGAATCACTGAAACTCGTTTTCATTAAATCAGCCCTTTTAAACGGGGAAAAATTGTAAAGTATTTTTTATAACCGTAAGCAGGGTGACTTTAACATCCGGGGGTGACTTTAACCGGCAAGGAAAAAAAGATTAAAATCGTAATATTATCATCTCAAAAACTAGTTATCGATTTGTATTGAGTCAAGCAGTATCCTTGAAGCGCAAACTTTCAGATATATTGTTGCATTTTCTAGAAGTTGTCTTATGACGAATTTTTTAGAGCTCAGAAAATTACTACTTATTGACTAGAAGGAAAATAACTGACGTTATATATCACAAAATATCACAAGAACTATTATTTAATTATCTTCCCCTATCAATCGATTTTAATGGATATATTTGATTCTAAGTATTTTTAATGCATTTTTATATGGGATTACAATATGTTAGAAAACAAGGTTTTTGGGGTGACTTTGAACCAGTATTACAATTTTTAAGTATAGGCAAATTAAGTACTCGACGAGACCTACAATATCTACAGAGTCTGCTAAAAAGTGTACGAAATTTTTGGGATTTTGTAGCACCGTGTTATCGTGAACGATGGTGGGGCTTACGCAAAAGATATACAACACTACTCGTTGCTTTATTCTGGATCATTGTGGTCTATTCAACGGCAGCATTTTTCAAATCTCAGAATGGTTGTTGAGCTACGCACTGTGTAATTACCAATTTGACTTTGGACATTGTTCGAGGCCTACGCTTCTAATAGAGTTATAAGATATCAATGTAATCTATCTAAAAAACAATCAATGCTTGACGTCTGATCATCTAAATTGTCCTCGAAAAGCGAGATGATTCAATTGCATCTGATTTACCCAAAACTTTCAATTTTATCACTACGCATTCACTTTTCGAGCAGCTGACAACACTTCGCAATATAAATGTATGCAAATTCTGAAGAAAAATATTCTCCTGACTACGGAAGTTGTCGATTTTCTCTATTTCACTTTTTCTTCTTGGAAGATTTCATTTAAACTTGGCTTAATGAATAATGCAATTCTGAACAATCGATCGTAAAGTTTTATGTTTTATTTATATCTGGATTTTTTCTGCAGCATCATCTTATTTAAAAAACAATTTCATGTTTGTTAAAGAATCTAGTCTTCCTATTTTTTTTTTGGTAGGGAAAATACATTGGTATGTTAAAATTCTACTTCAATTTGGAATTGTGGTTTCTTGATTTTTAAATTTATTTTTTATTATTCACTTTATTTTTGCAAAACAATGGGCGTTAGATAACAGAATAAAAATTTATTATTAAAATATTCCACACTTTTTCAGATTATTCGATATGAAGCAAGACAAGTAAAATTGGGTTAATTTGATGCCGTTTATTGGTGTAATTTCGAGTCGAAATTTTCATTTTCATTCAAGTTCTTTTGAATATCAAAGTTATTTCTTAAGGCTAAGTGACTCCGTTTATCTTTTTACTGTGGTTTTGTTTTTGAAAGTAAAACCACAGCCAAATTCTAATTATATTATTTAAGTGGTCCATAAAGAACTTATTGGTCAGTTCTTAATCTTTTAATAATCCTTTACATTCACAGACCCACAAATTAGTATTTTTTTTTTTTTTTTTTTTTTAAATTGAAGATGCTAAAGAGGAGTAGTGCCGACGAATATTTTTCTTTAATCAACTGATGTCACAGCTGTCGGAAAAAACACTTGCAGGAAGATTATTCCAAAACTTAATCGTTAGACCGAAGACTTTGTTGCACGACGTTGATCTTTGTCTAGCAACTCTAAGGTATTTTTTGAAGCCCCGGCCCAGGTGTGCGCATTAAACTCTAGCTTAACTCTAATATAGGTAAAATAGACAGTCCAAAGATCAACAGGAGTAAAGTATTTCTTACACTGTTTAAGATAACCTAAGCACTTGACCAAATCTTTCGACACACTGAAGACATGATCTGTCCACCATAGGTCAGCTTGAATCGATATGATCAGAACGTTTAGAGTTGATGATCTCATAACGCTTACGCATTGGGTTTTGCTAGCATTGAACTTGATTAGCACTACTCCACTCGTAGATAGTGAAATTTTATAGCGAATATTTCTTTAGTACATACTGACTCAATATTCCCCTTTTTTGGTGTCATTTTTGTACCTTTTTAAGAAAAGGGCAAAAATGACCCACATGTGTAGGTTCTACATGGTTAAAATTTTTTACAAAAATATTCCCCGCAATATCTTGCATAAGGTTGCTACCTCTTGCTACTTTAAAGTTTACATCGATTTTTAGTAGAACGTAATCTAAAATAAAATATTTTTTCTTGCATTGCCGACATTATTCAAAATTTCTAATTTTGTTTTACAAATGGCCTCTAACTTATTATTTGTCACGAGATAAGATCTTATAAACATTTTGTATAGTTCTGGACAGGATAATTTTGAACAGCAATTCGGTTATTTATTAAAACAGCTGGAAAAGAGGACAGGTGGTCCTCACGAACACTTAAGTAAAAAATTATCTCATTTCAAGTCCCAATATTGGTCAAAATATCTGAAAGAGTGTCTCTAATTTTCCTATCAGAGCTGAACTTTACTAATCGTAGCAATTGTACTAAATTTGCTTTGATTACCTCAGAAAGCACTCTCAATGTAGAGTTTTTAAGATTTTGCTTGTATGGGAGGTACCACGCCCTCTGGTAGCAAGTGTACAAAATTTGGTTTGATTATCTCAGATAGTACCATCATTATAGAGTTTTTAAGATTCTGATTGTATGTGAGATGCCACGCCCTCTTGTCCAAATTCAACCAAATTTTGTTGAAAGCTTAAGTGATCCATCTTTAGTATATATATGTAATTTGGTTGCAGTGCGTAGCTCCGTTTGATGCCACATATGAGAGATCCTTGCCCCACTGTGCATCGGCTCGAACGTTCATTCTTGAAATGAAAGTGGATAAGTACTAAATTGAGCTATTTCAATATGGCAACGCTGTTGATAATTGTAATAGATTGTAACAATTTGTATGTATGTATTTATTCTCCTGTAACTCCTAGGAGGAGCATAGGCCCATTATAAAACATCTCCATTCGTCGCGATCCCTTGCGATGACTTTGATCTCTTGCCACGACTTTTCCGATTCTTGAATTTTCTTTTCCAGCGACCTTTTCCAGTTGGTTTTGGGTCCACCACGTCCTCTACTGCCTTGTGGATTCCACTCAAGAGCCTGGCGACAAACTTCGCTGTGTGGTTTCCGGAGAGTGTGACCAATCCATCCCCATTTGCGCAGCTTGACCTCGTTTGCTATAGCCCTCTGATTGCATTTTTGATGTAGCTCGGCATTTGATAAAGTGCGAGGCCACCAAATCTTTAGTATACGCCTTAAGCATTTGTTGACGGATTCTTGCAGCTTATTCGTTCGTTGTTCAGTTACAAGCCACGTTTCGCACCCATATAACAAAACCGATTTCACATTCGAATCAAAAATGCGCACTCTCGTTTTAGTGGATATAACGGATGAAGACCATGTTTTGTTCAGTTGAGCAAACGCGCCTTTTGTTTTTGCTATTCTTGAGTTGATATCCTCTTTTGCTGCACCATCCATGGAGATAATGCTGCTTTAATACGTGAAGCTATCGACGTTTTCGATGTCATCACTGCCAGCTCTAAACGTGATTTCATTCCTGTTTGCGTTTAACTTCATGCTCTTAGTCTTGGATACGTTGATTTTTAGGCCGGCCTTTTGTGATTCCAAGACAATGTCTTCAATTTTGCTTTGCATACCTGAATGTTTGGACGATAGCGTCGTCGAGATCTTTCAGATGCTCGGTAAAGTTCCATTGGATACTCCTTTTGGCGTTATTAAGAGCATTATCTAGGATATCATCAAGAACGATAAGGAAGAGTGATGGTGATAGTAGACACCCCTGCTGTACGCCTGAATTACATAGTGGTGAATTTCGGTGACAACAACCCGTTGTGTAACACACTGCATTTAAAGTCTTCATATGGTGCACGTACTAAGTTTATGGCCTTTGCGGCATTACCTCTTCGTTGCAGTGAAACCCAGATGTTTTCTAGGAAGACACTGTTGAAGGCAGTGCTATAGTCTACGAAGGCAAGTTGAAGTGCAGCACGCCACGCGCATGATCGTTCGACAATTATTCTGAGGGTGTTGATTTGATTCACGCATGATCGGTTTCGCCGGAATCCTGCTTGCTGTTTTCAAATGACCGAATCAAGTTTTTCGTTGACCCTGTTCAGAAGCACTTTCGTCAATACTTTTGATGGTTCTGAGAGCAATGTAATGCCTCTATAGTTTCGGCTTTCGCTTAGGTCACCTTTTTTGTAACAATTTGATAGAAACAAAAGATCTGATCGTCAATTTTGAAGTCAATTTATATCTTCATTTAAAAAATTTAAATTGAGACCATAGAAAAAAAAAAAAAAGGAAAATTGATTGCGGAAAAGTGAGTTTTGAGATAAATAAAAATTTGTATAGGTAAAACCAAATTAAATTTTTTAATTTTAAGACGGGAATAAAAAAAAAGCAAGAACGATGAGCAATTGCTGACAAAAAATCAAGTAAATTAACAAATAGGCTGTTTACTTAAGGTAGAAACTATCAGAAACTGTCGTCTTTCAGGGTAAGATTTTTAATTGCATTAGTACATTTATAATCCAGATAAACGCTGTCGTCTGTCTAAGCTATTAGTCTTAACCAAGTACGAAATTAGTGTTTCAAAAAAGTTTTTGAGTAGTAATAAAATAAATACTTAAAACACGAATACCACAGTCTCAAAAATATGCAAGATATGTTGTTTTTTCTGATCGACAGCCACACATGTTTATATTTACATACGGCCTTATCCGATAAAATGGGGATACCACCTAAGCCAAACAACCAATAAAGCGCTAATATCTATGCAAATCGAAGCGCTTTTACAATGTGATATGACAAAGATATCATAGATAGTCGCTTAAAAATGAATCGAAATAAAAAATTTTATGTAACCAACTTTTTATTTTTTTTTTTGTTTTCATTACAGATAAAGTTTTTATGACAGCGTTAATTTTTATTGATGAATCATAAAAATTCCAAGATGGCGCCAAAAACAAAATTTATTGCCAGTTGAATTTTAATTTTTAAAATTTTTTTCAGAGAAAGTAGACAATCGCCAAGCTCAAATGGGAAAAGCAACAATTTTAATAGCTTAAAAAATAGTTATTAAAACCATAAACACGCTGGTGTATGGAAGTAAAAGAACGCTGATCGTTACTTTTAATCACTAACTAAATATGGCTAAGATCACATCATACATATACGTAGGTACAATATTTATTGCTTATTAGCATAAAACATTTTCTTTGTGATTCTATTCATCTTCTCGGAATTGCAGCTGCTAATTTATACAAAAGTTTTGCTCAGCATGATCACGCACCAAGATCAGTCAAGATCATTAACTAACCGCGAATAGAAAAAATGGCTTGGAAAAAATAAGAATACGAAAAAATAAATAAATTCAAAAACTGTTTTTTGCCCAAAAAACACATTAACAATTAGTCAAGCTGTCAAACACCAAGATGTTAGACAAAGTTAGTTAGCATTGGACCTATCATTGATCAGGCCATTGAAGAACTAAAACAAAACATAAAACAAAACACGGTAGCTGCCAACGGCAAATTGCGGACCAATTAAAAATTCAAACTTTAATTAATTAAATAATAAGCGAATCAATGACGATGATGTTTGCAATTAGAAAATTTCCGCTTTTAATTATAAGTCATCGCTGAAACTTGGCAACGTGTATCGCGCGCGCGATCGATTTTATGGAACTCTGAATGATGATCTTTAATGAATTAATCAATCGATCAAACGTTGTAACACAACAGATGGACAAATTACGAGAAACCAAAAAAACCCTCGAGTAAAATCTTTTACGCGGTTGTAATGTCCACCATAGGTGTTGGGTTTTCGGAAATTCATCATAAAATGATGACTGATTTACGATGATGAGTGTGAGTTTAATAGCGCATTTGTAACACTTTGTTCGAATGGTTTGCTTATCTACCTGCAACACTACCGCTACTTCTACTCAGTTGGTGAAAGATCATAAAAATCATTGTCAATCAAATATTTTCACGAAAATTCCAAAATCTGCAATGGAATGGAAAAAGTTCATTCTGCTGCATCACTATGGTATCGAATTGAATTGTAAATGTTGTAACGCCTTAAAGCGCCTTTGAGCGCAGCGGTTATTTAAAATCAGGGTTTTTGCAGCTGTTTGCCCCGAACTATATTTAAGTATGAATGTATTTACACCAATGGCCAAGACACTTGAGAGAATAAAGGTCGCCAACAGCGCACAGGCGCAGTACTCAATGGAACAAAGCATCAAACGGCTACGCTGTGTGAAAGTGCATACACAAAATGGTGCGAAATTTCGCAGCAGTGCATTAGAGATACTTTGCCAGTTACACTGCAAAAAAAGTGGTAGTAAAACATATCTTTATTTTGGTTTTTACTTTATATTATAGCTCTTAGTTAGCACTATAATTAATGCCATTTTAAATAGCAGACGAAGTTTTGGTTCCAAATACTCGCAAAAAAAGACACGAAACGAACGTGACAAAAATAGAAGTAGCTTTCGTGCCTATCTAAAGAAAGTCAGAGTTCAGCGAAACAAGTCAGAATTTTTAAGTGCAACTAATTTTAGAATCTTATGCAATAATGTTACTTTAAATTGTATTTTGTTTGATTCAAATATTTTCTGTGCTTTTCTTTGTTTTGATAATAATCTAAATCGATACATGACAGTATGAACGTGACATTTTTTCCACCACACAAATTTTGAATTGAAAATCTTTCAAAAACCACAATAACCCCAATGAATGTTGGATCATCTCATCTTGCTAAGTTGAAGTGATAACACTAATTTTTCCAGAGGATGTTATTTATCCCTCTCCAATTTACATGTGTACCAAATCTCATATATTATAAATTCTTTTTAGGGGCGTGGAATCACCCATTTTCTCAGGGAACATTATTTGTTTTGACGCTCTGTATACATGTATTAAACCTCATTCATGTGCGATAAATATTTTCGGAGATGTGATGAAGTGATTTTTGAAGGGGCGTGATACCCCCATTTTTACCAATACACATTATTTATTTTGGTGCTTTTACACAAGTACCAAATCTCATACATGTACGCTAAATAGTTTCAGAGATATGATAATTTGATTTTTTGGCTCACGGTGGACCTTTTGGCGGAAATGACGATATTCAACTCAAAGTACTACGTTTCAAGCACAGGGAAGCTGGTGAGCAGCCCCTTGTGCTTTTGAGCTGATTTCATCAATGTTGTCACAGAATCACTGTGATAATAACGAGTACTTTTGCACAAAAGAAAGAACTTGGAAAAATGGCAAAATTTAATTTTTTATGGGGTATGTCCTGGAGATATATATGACACTTTTTTTGTTGAACTGCTAAAAGACCAGAATTAAAAGAGATTTTTAAAGAAATAAGCACAAGTTTATTCCTTAATCAATTTAGAACAAAAAATATATAAAAATTGTTCGAAATACGCATGTTTGTCCTTTTTTTCAACTTAAAAAAATTGCTACAAAGTGCCATATCACGAGACTATGGTTGATATGGCACCATTTTATGGATGATTTGGCATTCTAAGTGGCTTGTAAGTTTTTCTTGTCAAAATGGTTGCATATCACATTTCATGTGAACAGAACACATACGGCACATTACATATTGAATCCAATCATCAGGCTTAGTGGTTTGCGCATAGTCTTCTCCATATTTAACGATTCCATCGGATTCATCTCGGAATAAAATATTTTTTTCATCTTCAGCAGCAGAGGCATAGCTAGTAACCACCTTACATTTATAATTCCTCTTCTTTGAAACCACCATTCGTTGTGCTTTCCCCTTTCCCCCTCAAGTTTTCTTTTTGCTAGACCGAATTATCAGAAGCCCCCATAGAATTCTTGTCGTGAGTTTTTTGAAGTCGTTGGCACAGTTTAGTTAACTTTACATCTTTTCTTGCGTGATTTCACGTGCATTCAAAGTTTCTGTAGGGTTTACTAAAATATTAGAGAAAACCCCAAAACTGTTCAGGTAAAAATGAAAAAGGTGTCATTGCTGGTCTTACTTGATCAAAATTCTGCAATTCTGTAGTGACTGTACCTTCAAGTGTTTCATATTTTTACTCCCAAATATCTTATAACATGCAAAAGGGGGAAATGGTATCCGAACCATATCACCCTTGGTAATTGGTTGCCATTTCTCCTTTTTGGTATATGCCAAATGAAAATGTTCAATTGCGCTCGCATTCAACCGAAAGTGAAATCACAATTTGCTCTGCTAATTCTCGAAATAAGTATGTGGAGAAAAGAATGAAATATTTTTTTAACAACCCTGCACACAAATAATGCAGCTACACAATTCAAACCAGTCACACCATTCAAACCATTCAGACCATTCAGAATATTCAGACCATTTAGACCGTTAAGACCATTCAATCCATTGAGACCATTCAGACCATTAAGACCATTAAGACCATTTAAACCATTCAGATCATTTAGACCATTCAGACTATTCAGATCATTGAGACCATTCAGATCATTAAGACCATTTAAACCATTAAGACCATTCAGACCATTCTGATCATTCAGACCATTCAGATCATTCAGACCATTGAGACCACTTAGAATATTGGGACCATTCAGATCATTTAGACCATTTCGACCATTAGAACCATTTAGACTATTAAGACCATTCAATCCATTCAGACCATTGAGATCATTGAGACCATTAAGATCATTCAATCCATTCAAACCATTTAGACCATTCAAACCATTCAGAACATTCAGACCATTTAGACCATTCAGATCATTGAGGCCATTAAGACTATTCAGACCATTGAGACTATTCAGATCATTAAGACTATTTAAACCATTAAGACCATACAGACTATTCAGATCATTCAGACCATTGAGACCATTCAGATCATTAAGACCATTTAAACCATTCAGACCATTCAGATCATTCAGACCATTGAGACCACTTAGAATATTGGGACCATTCAGATCATTTAGACCATTTCGAGCATTAGAACCATTTAGACTATTAAGACCATTCAATCCATTCAGACCATTGAGACCATTCAATCCATTCAGACCATTGAGACCATTAAGATCATTCAATCCATTCAGACCATATAGACCATTCAGACCATTGAGGCCATTTAGACCATTCAGACCATTCAGACCATTCAGTCCATTCAGACCATTGAGACCATTCAATCCATTCAGACCATTTAGACCATTCAGACCATTTAGACCATTCAGACAATTTAGACCATTAAGACCATTCAAACCATTCAGATCATTCAGACCATTTAGACCATTCAGACCATTCAGTCCATTCAGACCATTGAAACCATTCAATCCATTCAGACCATTTAGACCATTCAGACCATTTAGACCATTCAGACAATTTAGACCATTAAGACCATTCAGACCATTCAGATCATTCAGACCATTGAGACCATTCAGATCATTAAGACCATTTAAACCATTAAGACCATTCAGACCATTCAGATCATTCAGACCATTGAGACCACTTAGAATATTGGGACCATTCAGATCATTTAGACCATTTCGAGCATTAGAACCATTCGGACTATTAAGACCATTTAGACTATTCAGATCATTCAGACATTCAGTCCATTCAGACCATTCAAACCATTAAGACCATTCAGATCATTCAGATCATTCAGACCACTCACCACGAAGTCCTTCGCACAATTGAATTTGATTTTGTCCATATTTAAATGCAAAGAAAGCTTCAAGTATGGAAGCACCTGGGGATGCCATATGTCTTGGGTTTACCTCATATGAAACGCTTCAAAAATGTATTAAAGAACCCATAGCGCAGTGGTCGCAAAAAAGAAAAAACTATGAGCATGTAGATAGAAATTTTTTGTTGTATTAGCTCATGGCGCTCTCCCATTAAATGGTGAAATTTATTCTTTGTTTCTAGACTATAAGTATCCCAATCAAACTTCAGACTTAGACTTTTTCAATTGAATGCTTCTTTTTGAGGTAGCGTATATTATGTAGGTATTATTATTATTTTGATCCTTTGCATATATTTGATGTACTTTTATTTCAATGGGTGTTTACTCGGAAAGTAAGGATCCTTTTAAAAACATTACAATGTGAGGCTTAACAAGAAAAGATTTTGTCTATCCGATGCCAGTGGCAAAAATTAATTATATCATTGCCTGGGTGAGCGCTATGTACCTGACAACAGCTTTTTTTGCATTTGAAGCTAGGATAACTCAGAAGTGATAGAAAAAAAAACAAGTTAAGATTCGTTAGCAGGAGGTCCCTGAAATTTATAATTAGCCATAAACACCAAGAATAGGAAATTTTTTTAAATTTTTGCAGGGCCTAAATGACGCGCAAATATTCATAGTCGATTTTCATGAGAAGCTATCCAAGGATAATTATGATTTTTCGTTTTTTATTATCGGTGAGCATTGTAGATTCGGAATCTGAAAGAAGTTTTAAAATACAAGAACATGGCACTTAAAGTTGATTTGGAAGCACCACATATAGTTTGTGCTTAGAGCTTGGAAAAATTACTTTTTTTTTTTTCACTGTAAAATTGTTAAGTTTCTTTCAATGACGCGTACTTTACGATGTTGTTGTTAAAGGATTTCCATAACATTTATGAGACAAACACCTTTTCATACATCAACGAATGCTCGTACAAATGGAAAATGCCATGCAAGATACCTACACTCTGGTTTGTCACAGGTAGGTCGGCCACGGCCACTTGAGAAAACAATATAAAATGCGTAGAGGAAAAACTACTCAATAATCATACGGTGTGTGAGTATGCTTTGCGAAAACGTCCCTGATGCACTAAAACAATAAGATTTATTTAATAACCACTTAAAAGTTTTAGTTGTGGAAAAAAACATCAGTAGGCACAACTACAACCTACGAGTACATGAGCTAAAGGTGGGCGTTAAGATCATAAAAAGACAAATAATACAAAACAAAACGTAGACACTCGAAAAATCTGCAGGATACCAAAGTAATTGAGCAGCAGTTGGTTGCTCTTGAACGAACGAATGCCAGTGCGCTTTAGAAGTGTGATATTTCTTTGGAAATTCCCAATGGACAATCAATTGACTGACTGAATACGAAATCATAAAACAATACCTGAATGATGTTTTGAAAAATACAAACAAATATCGACTAAAACTACCTCTAAGACAAAATCCAAGAAACGCGGGCGGGTGGGATTTTTTCAAGTGGTTGAACAATGAAACATTGTAGGACGCCTGCAACGCACACTAGGTGAGTATATGCAAAAAGCTGTTAAAATCCGCTTGTCCTAAGGTATTCGAGTTATAAGATTAAAAAAAAAAAAAAAAAAATGTGTGAAACAAAGAAGATGAAATGTCTTTGCCCAGACTAACAAGCGCCAGAACTGACGCTTAGTTGGCCGATTTCTTCTTTCATTCTCGCTTAACAATAGAGTTGCATATCTCGCATTTTGGCATGTTAGCGAAATTGTACTTGAAACCTGTAAAAATTGTCAGTTTGCATGGTATCTGTTGTTCAGTCAAGTGAAAACACTTGAGTTTACAATTGACCACTCGCTGTGTCAAACAATTGCCCGCTAGGTGTTGCAGGACAATGCAAATTTCAAGAGGCTGTAAAATTGTCAATTGTTTTGGCACTGCATGTGCTTGCTATTTTTAGGCATTTTTTTCTTCTTTTTTTTTGCATAGACGCAGCTGTTTTTCAGTAATAGGATTTTCATTAGATGAAATTGTTGAAGCTACAAAGCTATAAGCAAAAAGTTGTAGGAGATTAGAACCATATGAGTCATAAAAGACTCTTTACTAATTCTTTTTGTCGAAGCTCTAAAGAGTTCACAAAAAGCTCTGAAATGATCATAGATTGCTTTGAAAATAACTGTTTTTTCTTTAAATTGGCTCATTATTAAGAGCTCTTAATAAAGTTCATAAAAGAGTCTTTTCTGACTAACATATAGTTCATAGTAATCATGAGCCATTTTGGAACTGTGATCGCTCTGACGTTCATCAAAAGCCAGAGACTTATGAAATAAGTAATTGTGAGCTTACTCAGAAAGGCTCATATGCGTCATTTCGAACTTATAATTATGAGCTCTTTTAACTGGTTGGATGGGTGGGTGATTAAAAAATATTCATTTCGCAAGGCGTTTGTTGAGCTGTAAACATTACTGACTACCTCTGAAGATGTCTACCTGAAAGATTCTCCCAGTTAATTGAATAACTTTTTATACCCTACACCCAGGGTATATTCACTTTGTCCTTCCGTTTGTAACGCAGAGAAGGAGGCGTGGCAGATATAAAAAAGTATATATATTCTTGATCAGCGTCACCTCCTGAGTCGATATAGCCATGTCCGTCGGTCTGGCTGGCTGGTTGGGTGGCTGGCTGTGTGTTGAAATACACGTTTTGGGAAAACTGAGCAAGATAATTCAATGAAATTTGGTACATTGCCTTCGTCGCCAAAGTTAGCTCGGAAGATTGAAAATGATCGATATCGGTCAACGGACACGCCTACCGCCCATACAAAAAATATATTCAAAATGCAATTTTAGGAGTATTTTTCACGACAGTGCAACCAAAATACTTATAAATGCTAAACATTGTAAGCGCAAGCTCTGAGAAAAAACTGAGCGAATTCGGACAAGAGGCCGTGGCACCTCCCATATAAGCAAATGCTTAAAAACGCTATACTAAAAGCGTTTTTTGAGATATTCGAACCAAATTTTACTCAGACACTAAGAATCATAAATGAAAGCTTTCAACAAAAATTGGTTGAAATTGGACAAGGGGGCGTGGTACCTCCCACATAAGCAAACGTTTCAAAATGCAATACTGAAACAGTTTTTAGAGATACTCAAACTATACTTCACTCAAATACTAAATACTATTAATGCACGCTCTAAGCTAAAACTAGACGAACTCGGACAAGAGGGCGTGGCACCTCCTATATAAGCAAAAGATTCAAAACGTTTTACTGAAAAAGTTTTTCACTCAGACACTAAAAACTATAAATGCAAGCTCTGAACAAAAACTGGGTGAACTCGGACAAGAGGGCGTAGCACCTCCCATATGAGCAAAATTTGAAAAATACTGCAACTTAGGATATTTAATGTTTGGCCAGGCCAAATTTTACACCCTTACTAGTTCTTCTTCTTATGTATTTACCCACAAGGAGGACTATGGAGGATCCACAAAACTCTTTCTAATGCACGGCGATTCGCTTTGTTAAGATAGAGATTAATTTGCTCCAATATGTTCCTTATTTGCGTATTTATTGTTCCTGTAATCGTTTCCACAATGTCTTTGGAAGGCCGTAGCTTCAGAACTCGTCAAAGGCAATTGAATCTGTAGGGATGTGTATTGCTCAGCCGAAAATTGTTTTTTTTGCCGTTGTGGCAATGGCGCTGGTTGGTCCATCTTTTTTCCAAGTAGTTAGCCTCCATCACTAAAATCGCACTAAAATAAGATTTACCGAAATTATTAGGGATTTTTTGAAATTCGCCACAAGTTTAAATTTTGAAACATATCCCCTTTTAAAAATGGCAGATTTAATTGTGATGAACACTTTTAAGCTATGTAGCAACGCTTTATTAAAAAGGCATGTTTCACAGACGTAAAGAAGAACTGAAAAAACGTTCGACCAATGCACCTATGCAAAAATAATGACACATTTACATTAATTTTGCTCCACCTGATGCCTGAAAGTGCAATAAAATCGGTCGTTTTTTCAGCAGTGTGCGCTGGCGCATTATCGTGATGTAGAAAGTAGCGGCGTACCTCCTTTTTTGGCGTTTTTCCAATAAATTTTGGAAAACTATTGGTAAGCAGGTTTCAGTACACCACTTAGCAGTAACCGTCTGACCTTTTTCCAAAGGAATAGTAGCAGCAACTTTCTCTCTGGTGAAGTAAGCTGACATCATTATTTTTATTGCTGACTTTTGTTGCTTAAACAGGTGGATTTGCATCTTCTGGTCTCCATACCATGGATTGTTGTTTGGTTTCAGGGTAGTACTTGTAAAACCATGCTCCATCAACTGTTACAATTTTCTTGAAAGTTTTAGACTCTCCGTTTTGAATTTTTCAAGAAAATACTTTGCAAAACGCACACGTGCCACTTTTTGAGCATCACTTAAAATTCTAGGAACCCATCCTGTAGATTTCTTTTAATATTCGCGATATAGCCATGGCATTCAAGCCCAGTTCCTCAGCAATGATTTTCTGAGTCAATCTTGAATCTTCGTCAATTTAAGACTTCACCAGTGCTACACTTGCATAATCAGTCGAAGATTTTGGGCGGCCTACTCGAGGTTTGTCCTCCACAGAAAAATTACCTGTCTGGAATCTTTAGAACCACTTTGAAATAGTCACGAGGGATGGCGCATTAACTTCAAATGCTATTTGGCATTCACTACATATTTCCACAGGCTTGAGCTTACGTCGAAATCCAAAAAGAAATTAAACCGAATCTCTTGCTGCGTTGGCACGGGAATAGTTGCTGACATTGTTTCATGAATTTTACGTTTTTTCTCTCCATTTTGACCGATCTTTCTGAAAATTAAAATGATATATCGTAAGACTATAACAAATACTTAGTACGCAATTTTTTGATTTACTAAAAATTTATAACATGACACCTACTAAGCGAACTATTGTTAGGCCCTTTATCAGAGATTATGGACCATAGACCATAAAAGACAGATCAAAGACTATAGGTGATAGACCATAGACTATAAAGTATTGTCCATGGCCCATGAAGGAGAGACCATAGATTACACTGGTCTACAAATTTGGAAAAAAAATTTTGACTGGAGAAGAGGAAGATGTTTCTTAAGTAAAGTGCGCTCTGGCGCTAGAAAAACGCCATCGGGTCTAGTTCTCTTTATATAGGCATGGTGGCACTGCTGTGACAACCAATATTGATAGAATAGCGGTGTACACTAGAGGTGTTTTAAGAATGTATGGAGATCCTTAGTAACAACATTTTGATACTTGACACCCCTCAATTTCGTGAGGTTGGAAAAAAAAAAAATGCGTCAGCAAAAAAAATTTTGGGGGTGGGATGAGGGCGCATCGAGGTCAAAGGTGAGAGAAAAAGAGAAAACATTTACATACAGCCCTACAAATGCTTAGGAGTCACCTCTAGAGGGGTCAAATGTATGACCGACCCCCATTATTTTTTTGCGACCAATATTTTTCCCCACATACTTACCCCCTATTTTCAATCCTGAAAGGGGCTGGCATACAATTTTTTTTTTTTATAAATTTTCCTAGAAATAATGGGGGTCGGTCACACATTTGACCCTTCTAGAAGTACCCATGGTCCAGTTAGGGCAGCGGGGGCAGTTTTTAAAAAAAAACATAACTTTGTATGGGAGTCCCCTTAAGAATTGGAAATAGAGGGCAGGTAAGCTGTAAAACTTTTGAGGGGGGATAATTGGGATCGGTCATGAGAGACTCCTGGGCAGTTATGGGCCTATTTGACGATTTCCATTCCATTATTTTTATGTCTATGACGTCAATTTTGTATGGCAGCCCCCTAAAAAGCTAGAGATAGAAGGTAAGTATGGTGGGAAGAAATGTTGGGGAGGAAAACATATTAGGGGCCGGTCATACATTTGACTCTTCTAGGGGCACCCTGGGAGTGGTAGGGGTCGATTTTCTAAAATGTCAATTTTGTATGGAAGCCCCCTTAGGGGTTAGAGACAAGAGGTAGGTTTGCTTGATAAAAATGTTGGGGGAGAAAAAATAATGTGGGTCGGTCATACATTTGAACCCTCTAGAGGTGGCCCCTCTTGTAGGGCTGTAAGTAAATTGTTTCTCGTTTTCTCTCAACTTTGACCTCGATGCGCCAACCCTTACCCTCACCCCACCCCGAAAATTTTTATTGCAAACTCATTTTTTTTTCCAAACTCACAAAATTGAGGGGTGCCAAATATCAAAATCCAAAATTCGTGCACTAAAACCCCCCTAGTGTACACGCTATCAAATTTTTTCGATTTTAATATGATGAATTCGAATTTGTTTAGCATCACTAATAACGGATAAATTCTGGCTATGAAAATTGAAGAAGTGTCTACCCCTTATATTTTCATATAGACTATTTTGACATAAACCAACATTTACTCATTGTCTTCATATTAATAGCGCTTAAATATGTCGCATAGATCGTGTGTTACTGATTTAATGTCACTGAAAATACATTTTCTGCATTTACATTTGGACTTTTTCCCACAAAACGTGGGTGCAGTGAGCGATAAACAAGGAGAGCGTGCTCACCAAGATTTCATGAAGATTGAAAGAAATGAATTAAAAACTCTTATACGTGAAACGGACGCAACAAAATACAAACGATGTTCAAACACTGCCATTCACTTTTGAATTGTTAAACATTTTCAAATAAATTAATGTTTTTTCTCGAAAAAAATGTGTTATTGTATTTCGAAAACCTGACTTGATAGAGAAAAAACCGATTGCAGATTCGATTTCAACGCACCAAATTACCCTAGAAACAATATTAGGCTGCTCCAGTCGAAAATCGTGTAGACCAGTGTTATTAACTATGAACCATAATGGACGTAGGCCATAGATTATGGATCATATACCATAGATGACCATGAATAATGAAGCACAGATAATAGACCATAGTTCATGGACCATAGACCATAAAGGACAGATCATGGACCATAGACCATAAAGGATAGATTTTACACCATACATAGATTATCGAACATAACTTTAGCCTCACCTGTATTAAATAATTTTTGCCCGTTTTCACGTGGAAAATTGGAAGTTTGAAATAAAAAACAGCTAATATATTAACATAATAAGTCGATTCTTGAGTAGCGTGCTCTTGAAAGAAAATCTACCAAGTCTGTCCCCTTAGTGTCTACAAAATTTCTATACCAGTGTAATTAGAATCTAAAAGAAAAAAATCTTTACTGAAAATTAATTCAAACCTTATCTCAAGTTGCTAACGAATGCGTAGTTAATTCTAATATATTGTGTTTCTAAAACTGTCGAGAAAGAAAAAAAAAAAGACTACAGAATAAATTCTCACGATCTTTTTATATTCGTACGTAGTCGTATGTGCCAAACAAGTTTTGAAAGAAAGCGAATTCCCACTGGATCGATTTCTGGTTCTACACGCTGAACTTGTTGCTTACAGTGATGTTTTTACTTTTTTTCTCGTATTTTTTTAGTTTTATCTGCTCCTTCACTACATTGGTTGGCAACTTCTTCATCATCATCATCCTTCCATACTACAAACGTGATTTTTGTATACTGGCTATTGGAACAAGCAGAACATTTATCATTCTGGAGGCAGCACAAACGTTAACGCATGCGCGTGCTGCTGGTTGTGTGTTGCTATGCCTTGGGTTTTTCCCTGTTAGTTAGTCTTAGCCTTTGGTACTTTACTGGACATGGTTTTTGTTTAGTAAATTGCTTATAAAAAGATTGTACAGGGTGTCTGTCGCAGATTATTTTGTGAATGATGACGAGCGAAGACATATTACAAAAATTAACTTTTTTAGAAGATTTAAAGAATTCAAACTGGGCTAGCGAGAGAAAAAGTTGGGTATTTTATTTTTTGGTACTTAAAAAAAGTCAGTTTTGTTGGGTAATTCAAACTATATTAGAGTAAACCCACTTCTTCCATTTATTTTAAATTCATGGTAACGTTCCGGCTGGCGTCGTTTTTGCTGAAACATGGACAAATGATTACACTAGCCCATAAACCACACCAAATCGTTAATAATGGCACTTCTTGAACCGCTTCGGATTGCTTTTCAGCGACATTAACCCAGAAATTGGCCTTATCCCTGAGCAAAATTTTGATCGAAAACAGTTGGTATTCTTCAAGCACTTCTAATGCTAAAACGGTGCCGGATGAAGTCTCTCCATAGTGAAAGAAATGTCAAACAATACTTGAAAAAAGTACCATGGGAATTTAATGCGACGGTCATGAAATTCCTATTGGAAAAGTACCTCTAAATGAATCATTCGTTTCCGAAATACATCATACTACTATGAGTCTTTATTTGTGTTACCGATCAAGATTCGATTTGACATCTCCAATTTTTATGCAAATTGATGGAAAGTTGGTATTTGACAGACATATAACTGAGGTAAAATGATTTTCCGAAATTTCGAAAATTTCCAAGATGGCGGCCTTACCAAGTTCGTTCCAACCTTTGGATACTCACATACTTATTTGAAAATTCATAGCTCCTCGGCTTTTAATCCGATTTTAATCAAATTTTCCGAGTTTCTATAAAAAAGAATGAGCTTTTGAAAAAAAAAAAAAAATTAGACTGATAAAAAAAAAAAAAAATTTATTTTTGGTCGAAAAAAATTTGTTCTTTTTCGAATCCATTTTGGGGCATGGTGCTTTCTCGGAGATGTCGAATCGAATCTTGGTGGGTAAGGGGCTATCCATAAACTCCGTGACGCTCCTAGGGGGGGGGGGGGGGGGTTCGAGCAAGCGTCACGCTTTGTGTATTTTATTTATTTTTTTATATGAAACTAACGTCACATAGAGGGGGGAAGGTTCAATATAGCGAATTTTAGCGTCACGGAGTTTATGGACAACCCCTAACGCAAAGAAAGACTCCTATACAAAAAACAACGTTTGTCTGTCTATCTGTCTGACTGTGTTATCCGATTTGCATTACTTTTTGCTTACGGAGACATGCTATCAGCTGAGATTCCAGGACAAACTCTAATTTGAAATACCCTCGGCATTGCTCGAAATATTTAAAAATTCTGGCAGCGCATTATGGGTCCAAAGTACTCTGAGCGTCTCATAAATGCTTTTTCCAAAACTTAGATTTTAATATTTTTTTCTATTAACATAGTTACAATAGAAAAATGTCCAAGGGATATGTTTCAAGAAAATTTTTTTTATTTTAATAAGGATCTGATGTCATTTACAGGCTCTCGAACACAAAAAAACTGTGTAGTCATTTTAATGTTCTCGTAAAACATAGTTTTTGCAGTCCTATAGCATTAGACTGGTGCGTTTTGGACGAAAGTTTAAAATTCGTCGCGCAACCGGCAGCATTGTAAAGTTAAACTATCGACATGAAGATTGCCGCCACCCTAGCTCTGAGAGATGACGGGAAGAGGTCTCGATATATTTTTGAAGGTTGAAAAACGTGGTTCAAAAATGCATGCTCATCGGTCCAAAATGAATCAAATCTCAGCTTCGTAGTAGGTCGAAAATTGAAATCCAAGACATGAATTCTTATGTATTTTTTCCCGTAAAATCGAATGGCACCATTATTTTTCTGATTAGACGTCCATTTTTGGCATTAAATGAACTTTTCATCACAAAAAAGTCAAAATTTTTCGAAAACCCCCTGTTTGAGCACTCCACAATTGAACAGAAAAAATCTTAGAAAAATTTGAAATATACATTTTGTTAGGATTTTTTCTGACAAATCCAGTGGTATCATTTTACGAATTTTTGATTTTTATTATCAAAAAATATCACGAAATCGGGCGTCAATATTTAGTCAACGACGGTTGCCACCGTCCGGACGGTTTTTATTTTCGGTGGCCCCTAGTAAAATTTTTTTAGAATATTTTTGGAAATTTTTTTAACCCATTATAAACAAGTTTTTGGAAAAACGGGTCAAAAAGAGCCTTAAAAACGCGATATAATGGGTTCAGATGTTCACATAACTTAATGTAAAATGAAGCATGGAACAATATTTTCGAAAAATTTCAAAAATCAAACAAGTGGATAAGGGAGGATTCGTCAAGTGTAAATGGGAGGATTCGACAACTGAAATTTATACATATGATTCAATTATTTTCCATGAATCTGATTTTTCACAAGATATGGTGTTCGGTACTAATGCCGATGAACAAATGGATATAGAATCAGCCTGAATTATGTCTCTGACCTTCTTGATCCGAATGATTTGGTGGATGTGGCCCCGATTGAAGACGACAACCCTGTTCGTTCTCCCATTGTATCACCGGAAGCAATTCGTCTTTTACCATCTACATTCAAAAGGTTGAAGGTTTCAAAAAATCAAGGGAATCAACAATTTATATGACTGACGAATCCTCCCCAAAAGTGGGAGGTTTCGTCATTTATTTTAACTATGGTTTTTTGGTCACAGTTCCGAAAATAGCGAACATATCGAATTTTTGGTAATTTACAAAAGAAGCACAGATATTCGTGCATAGTCTATGTGTATTCAAAATAACATGCACAATTGCATTTCTTGTTAGGCTGTCGAAACCTCCCCCTTCTCCCCTATATAATATGATGCAAAAATTAAGAATTAAAAAAAAACTAGTAAGGGTGTAAATTTTGGCCCGGCCAAAAAATAAATACCCTACACAGCAGTATTTTTAAAATTTTTCTTATATGGGAGGTGCCACGCCTTCTTGTCCGAGTACAATCAGTTTTTGTTCAGAGCTTGAATTTATAGTTTTTTGTGTCAAAGTGAAATTTAGTTGGATTATCTCAAAAAACTCTTTCAGTATAGCATTTTGAATCTTTTGCTTATATGGGAGGTGCCACGCCCCCTTGTCTGATTTCACCCAATTTTTGCTGAGAGCTTTCATTTATAATTCTTAGTGTCTGAGTCAAATTTGGTTCAAATATCTCAAAAAACGCTTTCAGTATAGCGTTTTGAAGCTTTTGCTTATATGGGAGGTGCCACGCCCTCTTGTCCGAGTACACACAGTTTTTGTTCAGAGCTTGCATTTATGTTTTTTAGTGTCAGAGTGAAATTTAGTTGGATTATCTCAAAAAACTTTTTCAGTATAGCATTTTGAAACTTTTGCTTTTATGGGAGGTACCACGCCTCCTTTTCCGATTTCACTCAATTTTTGCTGAGAGCTTTCATTTATAATTTTTAGTGTCTGAGTCAAATTTGGTTCGAATATCTCAAAAAACGCTTTCAGTATAACGTTTTAAAGTTTTTTCTTATATGGGAGGTGCCACGCCCTCTTGTCCGAATTCGCTCAGTTTTTTATCAGAGCTTGCGCTTACAATTCATAGTACTTATGTGTATTATGGTTGCATTGTCGTGAAAAATTCTCCTAAAATTTCATTTTGAATATATTTTTTGTATGGACGGTAGGCGTGCCCGTTGACCGATTTTGCTCATTTTCAATCCCCCGAGCTAACTTTAACGACGGAGGTAGTGTACCAAATTTCATTGAATTATCTTGCTCAGTTTTCCCAAAAAGTGTATTTCAACACACAGCCAGCCAGCCAGCCACCCAGCCAGCCAGCCAGCCTGCCAGCCAGACAGACGGACATGGCTATATCGACTCAGGAGGTGACGCTAATCAAGAATATATATACTTTTCTATACCTGCCACGCCTCCTTCTCTGCGTTACAAACGGAAGGACAAAGTGAATATACCCTGGGTGTAGGGTATAAAAAACTAAAAGCGATATTTTCATGGGTTTTGAAAAACTTTCAGCTCAAATATATTTTAGTGGAACAGACAAAATAACGTCATGTCAAAATACTTATGGCATAGCAAATTTCGCATCCATTTTTCACTTTAGTAATAATTTTCACCCATTACTTGTAGGGGCTATTAATCCCTTGAATTTTATGTCATATTTACTCTACAAAATACAATCAGTCGCTATTATCTTGGACGGTTGTAGATTTTTTTCTCAAAATGAGTAAATTCATTGTTTCTCGTCGCAAACTGTATGATTTTTTCATCATCAGTGAAACGGATCCTGAAGATATTCAAAAGCACATAAAAGATAATTACAGTTTATAGTCGTTTAAAAGTCAACAAATCTTGTATAGTATTAAAAAAAAAATGTTATTACAAGCTTTAACGATCGTTGGGCAAAAGCTCGCAGAACAAGTGACAGATTCTATAAGAAAAATTCAGCTTGGCTAGATGGAAAACTCATGATATTATTCGATGAAGCAGTACCATCCAACACCGCTTTGAGTCTTTACATTGATTTCAATATGTCAAAATCTCATTATGGATACTTAAGAGGATGTTTAATTCAAAAAAATTGCGATGTTTTGCCACCTTACAATATATTAAGTACTGCAAAAAAGATGTGTTATCCTACCCAATCAAGTGTTGAAATAACTGACACATGTGCCAAAGCGAAGCTTTAATATTTACTGGATCACACTGTCGCTCGTACTTTATTGATTGAATTTATAAAAAGTTCAACAATAAATCGTCTTAAACTGTTTACAAAATGGGGTTGTGATGGATTATCAGGGCAAAGTGAATACAAATAAGTTTTAGTCGGTGAAAATGAGTCCATTTCAGATGCAAACCTTTTCATATGCTCTTTTGTACCAATTAAATTAATTAATGCAGCATTAAACCAGGTTTTATGGCAAAATCCAACGTGCTCTTCACCTAGATATTGTCGACCAATTTTGATGGAATTCGCAATAAAGATTACAAAAGAATAAGATGGGTTCTCGCAAGAAAGTGCAATAAGTCAGCTACAAATCTAGCCTAAGGAAGCCTTCTGATACTGTTACAAAAGAGCTCCTTGAAAATGCAAAGAGTCTTCTTAACTTATATAGTAAATGTATCGTATGCACTCTGGATAAGAGTCAAGTTATACAGTAAATTCATCTTGCTATTCAAATAAATGTTCATTTTTCCACAGTAATTAATGTGTTTTCATTTCTTTTGAAATATAAAGGGTCCTAAACAGTTATATTCTTATATAATTATAAATAACGTTTATTCGAACTTTATCGCTATTAACCTCTTCTTTAATTTTTCCTCAAATGTAAGTTAAAGATAAGGAATTACTAAATTTTGTTGTTAAAATGCATTTTCCTTACTTATTTACCTTAACATTACCATTAACTGTCTCGAAAAGGCAAAATTCATTCTAAAACTTTTTAACTGTTAGTTTGAAATTTAATTTCTTAACTATCTAATAATTTTATATCAATATATTTTTATAAAGGTCATATATTCATAATTGTTTGTGTGAATTTTCAACTTTTTTCTGCAGCGGATAAAAAAGTTACAGACTTTTGAGACGACTAACCTCATTTCGCCCCATAGTGCAGCGGGAAAAAAACCATCCGCTGGAAAAAGTCCAATACAGCGATATAAAAAAAGACATTCTGAGACTGAAACGGGCGAACTAAGTCGCTTCTGGGTACCTAGTATATTATAAGAGTATGTGAGCTATTACTACTAAATACTGTGTTATTAATACTTAACGCTTTGGCTGGAATGTTCTCAAATCCTGGTGTTTAAAGTAACTCCAATATTTTGCTATTTCATAAAATTTGAATGCACAGAATTGTTCTGAGGCGGTCCGCCATACAAACTTTTTTAAACGCCCTGTAATTTTTGGCTCTGTTGCTTTTCCACTGAAGTTGTTCTCATTAATTTTACTGCATTTTTGCGCCAATGTTGCAACACGGCACTTCTAAAAACTGTGTTCTGATACAACAAACTGCAACAATAACAACAACATAAGAAACACCACACAGCAGCACAGTAGTAAAGTTTATTTTTAAAAATGATCATTTTATATGGTGATTTTTAAGGCAATAAATGCGGATAATAATTGAATTGGCAAAGGGTTCTTCCGCTGATTTTGTGTCTTATTGATGGAGTTGATGGGAATATGGTTGCTTCTTTGGTTTTTATTTTTTTTCGATTATTCCAACAACTGAGCAAAATATTGAAATGTTATGCCACTATCTCGCCACTATTTGATTTGAAGTTTCTTTAGTTCTTTTTGCCCCCAAAAAAGTTCGAATTTATAAAATAAGCTGTAAAAAAGTGATTTATGTAAATAATTGGCAGCCAAAAATGTTGATAGTATGTCATAATCCTTAAGATAAATTTTTCATTATCAAATGAATTGATATTTGATAAACGTATATGTGAAGTTTCACGAGAAAAGCAACCTTATCTTCACGTTATAAAAAACCGTTCTTTTTGAATTATCTTAAAATAAATAATATTTTGAATAAAATGACACCTCGATCACCGGATAACTCCAAAAACTGACCGTGCTATATCAAGAAATCGTAAAATGAAAAACTCAAGTTTGTAGTTATCGAACTTCGAAGTTTGTTAAGAAGTGAAAACTTAATTTTCTACGTGGGTAGCCTCATCATTTTGGGAATATAATACCCCTAGTTTTTTCCGATGCAAATCTTTTTTGACAGATGAGCAGTTTGACATTTTTTAGGGTAAATTTCTTCAGACGTCAGGGTTCATTTCACAATAGTGTATTATTCACTTGAAAAATTCAATTTTAAAATGTAGTTTTTGAGTATCTGTTAATTTAACAACAAACAATTTTTTGAAACATCTTAACCCATTATATCCTGTTTTTATGGGTCTTTTGACATCTTTTTCCAAAAACTGAGTTAAAATGGGTTAATGTGAAAATTTCACTAGGAGTCGCAAAAGACAAAAAATGCTTAAAACTTACGAATAATGCGTAAAAGGTTATCGACGAAATTTTTGTGTTCCTTATTTATTCTATTGTATTACATTACAATATTCTTAGGTTTTAAGCATTTTTTTGTCTTTTGCCCCTCCTAGTGAAATTTTCTGTAAAATATTTTTGAAGAGCACAATAATCCATTTTAACCCAGTTTTTGGAAAAAGGGGTGAAAAAGATCCATGAAAACAGGTTGTAATGGATTAAGATGTTTTAGAAAATTGTTTGCTGTGTGATTTTATGATGACCTTGGAACAACAAGACAAGTTTTAATGAAAACTCTGAAAAACCATAAAATTACTAACATTTTAAATTTTCGTAAAAAATTAAGTTTCAACCCCCTCTGGGCGTTTATAAGGGGATACTAGGGTTTGACTTTGTGACTAAAATAATTTTGTATAGTTCTCTTTGATTACAGCGCACCCAAAAACATAACAAATACACAAATTTTTGAATGTTTATACCAAGGGGAATTTCGACCCACAAGGGAAGTAAGGGGCGGTTGCGCCAAAAACGGCTATCAGATCGATTTTTTATTGTCATAATTGTCATATTGTTAAAATACATGTGGATAGGGGGGTTTCCACATGTACCTTTTTTTGTTTTTGTGTGCTTGTGTTATTTTTGCCCAGCATCGACATTTTCTGGCACAACAGCTGTTTTTGGACGACATTCGCGTGGGTCGTCTTTAAGTGAAGTCCGTCCGTGCTTGGACTTTTTGGCCTCTCATACACTCAGGTTTTGTATGTTTCTTCGTCGCCAAAACTTCCTTTCAGTCGATCGATATACCCGTGTTGAGATAAGCCTACTCGAAAATCGTAAAAAGTTATCGCATGGAAATTTTCACGATATAATTCCATTTTTTCAATGAATTGAATAGGAAAACACTGTTAGCAGATTTGGAATCAGCGACCCCCAATTACCTGAAAAAAGTTATCAGGATTTCATGCAGCCAGAAATTTTGAACTGTAATTCATTGAAATATAAAAATGTGGTGATGCTACGTTTTTTTTGCCCTGTCATAGTTTTGCACTTGAAACCTCTTATCTTTAAATAGGAACACTCCACGGCAGTCTTGAAGCGAGCGATTTTGCCATGAAAATGGATCCAAATTTGGGTTGCAGGAGTTGTTTTTAGATGGTTCATAGAGTTAAAATTCGGAAAATTGAAATCCTAGCTGATCTCTTTTTGAAAATATCTCGATTTTTCCAATTAGGGCATTTTCCCATTCAAAAAGAAAAAAAAATTTTTTAACTACATTAAAGAAAAATTAAAATAATCACAATCGATGTGTTTTGCAATGCTAAACGCGAATCCAACCTCAGAATTGCTCTATCGTGTATAGTTTATGAGATATTGTAACTTAAAAACAAAAAAAAAATCCAAACTCTCTAAAAGGGATTTATAAAGTACACAAAAACGGTAAAAAGAGGTGGTCAGGGGAAGTTTTTACTTGAAGAAAAAAAATTTTCTGGTTCAAGAATGAAGGAATTTATTGTATTAGACTTTTGGGCATGTCAAATTAATTCCAAAAAAGGGGTAAGACACCCCATTTGCGGTGATCTCAGACATGTTAGGAAAAAACGAAGTCAGATTTGGAATCAGCGACTCATTCCGAATTTTGTGTTGCACAGTGCATATTATTGAAAAACAGTACAAGCTTCAGAAAAATCAGAAATGTTTTATCCAAATGCTATCCGGTATGTAATGCCCCATATTTATGTTCACCATCTATGTAGTTATTTGAATAAAATTGAATATTTAATTTATGATTTATGAATTTATATTCTGGCATTCTGGCAATAAAATCAATTTCAATATAAACAATAAAAAATTAAAACAACAATATAAAGCATCACCTTATAAATTCCCTTAGCGAAGCGTAAACGCGTAAACACGTTTTTATCGATCGATCGATGAATCGATCGCAACGCCGCATTGCAGTAAACGTTTCTTCGCTCTTTTTGCCCCAACACTCAGCACACGGCCAGTCGGTCGGTCATCGATCGAACACAAAATAAAACGTACGAGTTTGCTTTTTACTATGAAACTTGCGTAAATTTCAATTTTTTTTTTAATAACTTTTTTTTTTTGTTTTTTGGTTGGTTGGTTTTGTTTATTCTACTTTATAAACATTTTTGTGTAGCTACGCATTTTTGAGTTGTTCGTTGTTGTTTCAAAAATTGTTTATGCTGTTTGGCTGCATTCTTTATGGCCTTAACAACAACTACAACAAGCATGCGTGTGTTGGCAAGTTTCTTCTTTTTTTTTTTTTTGTAAAAAAAAAAACCTGACTGTTTCATTTCGGAAGCCGACTATGGACACTACCAACCAGTTTCTAACTACTTATTGCATTTTGCCTCCCTTTATCTGGTTGGTATCCACTTATCTTTCGTTATTGTCGGCGGCGGCGTCTGCAAGCTATACCAAATTACCCACTAGAAAATGTCCTTTAAAATGTCATTGGTTTTTATTTTTGTTTTGTTTTAAATTGCTTTTCCATAAAATGCCATATGTATCGTATGTCACTTTTTCCTGAAGATTTTTGAAGGTCTTGTCTTTAAAATGGTGTAAAAATGGACAATTTATAGTAACATTTGCAAAAGCTATAGGTACAAACCATGTGTAAACGATCAAGAAATTTGTTCATGGAATCCGATTTGGCTATAAATTGGCATAAGCAATAGTTGCATAGTGGAAAAAATTACTACCAAATATTTTTTCAAAATTTAAAAAAATGGCGGAGATATGGGACTTTGAAATTTTTAGGTTAGTTTTTTTTGAGAAGCTATAACTTCGGTTGCATTTATCCAATTTTCAATTTTATGGTGTTAAATGGTTTGTCTTAAAACAGACTTTAAAATAAAAACTAGAAAACATTTTTTTTTTTTTTATATATATAGTTTACACTGAAAAAAAAAAATTTAAATTGAGTTTCCCAAAATACGTCCTTTTTAATATTTTTTATTTTTCTTGTAAAAAAAGCTACAAGTGTAACTTACCAGTCCTCCAAAAATTGGAGTGGGCCTGCCAGTGGTTCTCCAGAAAAACAATAAAATGTAGCATCTTCCCCAATTTTTCAGTACATTTTTTTAATTTAAAATTTTTATTAAAAAAAATTTTCAAATGCTGAAAATAGTTTATTGACTGATTTTTTGCTTGTATAGTACTAATATAAGTACCAACGCACTTTTTTCAAATTCAAATTAACGTTTAATAAAAAATTTCAAATTCAAAAAAATTGTACTGAAAAATTGCGGCAAAAGCTACATTTTATTGTTTTTCTGGAGAACCACTGGGAGGCCCACTCCAATTTTTGGAGGACTGGTAAGTTACACTTGTAGCTTTTTTTACAAGAAAAATAAAAAATATTAAAAAGGACGTATTTTGGGAAACTCAATTTAAATTTTTTTTTTCAGTGTAAACTATATATAAAAAAAAAAAAAAATGTTTTCTAGTTTTTATTTTAAAGTCTGTTTTAAGACAAACCATTTAACACCATAAAATTGAAAATTGGATAAATGCAACCGAAGTTATAGCTTCTCAAAAAAAACTAACCTAAAAATTTCAAAGTCCCATATCTCCGCCATTTTTTTAAATTTTGAAAAAATATTTAGTAGTAATTTTTTCCACTATGCAACTATTGCTTATGCCAATTTATAGCCAAATCGGATGCCATAAAAAAAATCTTGATCGTTTTGAAATATAGCCATTTAAAAGTTATTTTCTATTTATGCTCGCACAACATGTGGTATGAGTAACATTTAAATAACATGGAAAAATAATTTTTCTAATATCACTTTTTGCACTTTCTGTGGAACTCAAACTCCTCGAAAATCAGAACTAAACTGTAACTAGTAAGGATGTTACCTTTGGCCTGGCTCAACATTGAATACCCCACACTGCAGTATTTTGAAAATTTTGCTTAAATGGGAGGAGCCACGTCCTTTTGTCCGAGTTCGCCTAGTTTTTGCTCGGAGCTTGACTTTGCTGTTTTTGCTGCGAAAATAGTACTGTACAGTTACTGTTAAAATTTATAGGTACTGTGAAAACAGTTAATTTAACCTAGATTTTCGATAGAAATTGCACCAACCCGGAGTTTTTGTATTTGGACCATTGAACTCTGTAAATCTACAGTTTACTCGCCTTAGAAACTATCAAACGCAGTAAAGTAAAAATAACCTTCTAAAAAGGTCAGCCAACAATATAAACTGTTACAAACAGTTTATAGTTGTTAGCACGTTGTTTCCAAAAAGCCGTAGAAGTTGTTTCCTACACCATTTCAAATGGCAAAATAACAGTACAACTCTAGCAAACTTATGTTGATTTATTCTTAAACAATATGAGAATTTTATGAACCTGTTAAGAACTCAACTCAAACTTTTATTCATAAAAAAAAAAAAAAAATGTACAGTTGAATTCAACTGTAGAAAAGTAAAGCTGATTCTGAATTTTTGAATTGTTGTTTTTGTTTCCTATAGAAAATTGGAAAAACTAAAGAATACAAAATTTATAGTTAATTTTACCGTCAGTTTTTTTTTCTGTGTAGTGCATGAGTGAAATTAAGTTGGATTATTTCAAAAAACGCTTTTAGTATAGTATTTTGGATAATTTGCTTATATGGTAGGTGCCACGCCCTCTTTTCCGAGTTTGCATAGTTTTTGCTCAGAGCTTCCACAATTTTTTTTTTTAGTATCTGAATGATATTCAGTTGGATTATCTCAAAAAACGTTTTCAGTAAAGCACTTGCCTTTGCCGAGTTGGCATAGTTTTAGGTCAAAGCTTGCATGTATAGTTTTTAGTATCTGAGTGAAATTTAGTTGGATTATCTCAAAAAATACTTCCGATATAGCATTTTGAAGCTTTTGCTTTTGTGGGAGGTGCCACGCCCTCTTGTTCGAGTTCACATTTGGACTTTGACCTATTTTTTCGAAGTACATATTTCACTATTTTGCGAAACTTTTGAACTTCTTTCGATATATTGGATGCTTTTCGATATATGTTTTTACACTTATACTGATTCCTTCAATGTTTTCCAATAATTTTGGACTTTTACCGACATTAAGGATTTTTTTCGATTTTTTTGACTTTTACCGGTATTTTGGATGTTCTTGTTTTTGATTTCTTCAATGTTTTCCAATAGGATGTAGGATGTTTTTCGACATTTTTGGACTTTTACCGATATTTTATACGTTTTTCAATACACTATTTTTATTTCACTATTTTTCGGAACTTTTGAACTTTTTTCGATACATGTAATGGATGTTTTTGGATGTATGTATTTGGACTGTTATCGATATGTAGGATGTTTTTTGATAAACTTGGACTTTAACCGATTTCTTCGATGTGTTTCAATGTTTTTCGAAACTTTTGGACCTTTTTCGATATATTGGATCTTTTTACCAATCAATAATTATTTATTTGATGTTTTTCAATATTTATGGACTTTTACCGATTTCAGGATATTTTTCGAGATTTTTGAACATATACCAATATTTAAGATGTTTCTCAATATTTTCGAACTTTTGGACTTTTACCAATATTTTGGATAGTTTTCAATATATTTGGACTTTTACCTATATAATACTAAAGAACAAACAATTTTTGATATCTCTCTGTACCAAAATTCATAAAAATCAATCGTGCTATATAGTGCTTACCCTATATCACCAAATTTCATAAGAGTTTCGCCGTGAGAGCGTTTTTTCCATTTAAGAGCGTTTACTGCCCACTGAAAACATAATGATCATGTTCTTAGTGCTAACCCTATCTCCATACCAAATTTCGTTAAAATCGGTTCAGCGGCTTAGCTGTAAGAGAGTTTTTTCCATTTAGGGGCGTGGCACCGCCCACTTCAAAAAAAAAATAGTCCTATGCACTGCTCCTCCTCACAACCTTTCCTACAAAAAAATAAATCAAGCACATCGGTTTTGATTTAAGTATAGAAACAGGGACTGGAGCGATTTCGTTTGCCTATTTATATATAGATTTGGGCGAAATTGACCAACAGACACGCCCACCTCAAGCCCCAAACTTTCCCGGAAAATCCCAAAAAAACCAATTTTTATGGCGGTGCCATGGTGATTCTGTCTTCTACTCTAGAAATATATTGTGGAAGGTCGAAAAAAGGAATTATAGCGATATATAGATTTTGGATGTTTTTCCATACACTTGGACTTTTACCGATTTCGTCGATGTATTTCGATATTTTTCAATACTTTTGAACTATTACTGATATTTTAGAAGTTTTCCAATATTGTTCGACTTTTAAAGATTTATTCATTGTATTTTAATATTTTTCGATACTTTTGGAATTTTACCGATAAAATAAATTTATTGGAGTATCTGTTTGTGGCACATTATTTTCAAAAATAGTATTCGTCATTAGCTTTTTTAGTGCAATCTGGCTTTTTATTTAAGCCCGTGCAATACCGGGTAAAACAGCTAGTACTTTTATAAAAATTTTGTATGGGAGCCCCCTTAAGGGATGGATAAAAGGGGTTAGTACATTCAAAAAAAAAAAAAAAAAAATGTTGATGATGAAAAATAAGTGGGGGTCGGTGAAAATTTTTGCTCTCTCCCGGCAATGAGAAATTTTTTGATATAGTATTTTTATCAAAATTTTGTATAGGAGCCTCCTTAAAGGGTGGAAAAAAAGGGGGTAGTATGTTTGAGAACAATATTGGAGAGAAAAAGTTAGTGGTGGTCGGTGAACATTTTAACGCTCTTCCGGCAACGAAGAACTAATAAGTGTTCACTCACTTTTTTTTTAAATTAAAAAAAAAATAGATCACATTTAAAAAAAATTTTAAAATTTGTCAAATACAAATAAGTTTTTTGCAAAGTTTTTTCAAAAAAATCGAATAGTATTATTATTGACAAAAATAGCAATTTAGTTTTGAAAATTTATGAAAATTTTATAAAAAAATAATATAAAAATTTTTTTGTATTTTTTTATAAAAAGTTTCTTAAAAAAATAGAACTTAGAGAAAAAATATGACTATTGGTGGAGTTTCAAAAAACTAATTTATGTCGTTTTTGCAGCTTTTTACGTTTTTAAAAAATTTATATCTCTGAAACGACTTGATAAAAAAATTTAAAAAAATAATGGATGCTAAAGTCAACGAGTACTATAAGGAAAAAAATCTCAAAAAAATCGTAGATGCAAAAGCCAAATGCTATCCGGTTACGTATGAAATGCCCCATATATATAATGCTTAAATAGAGGAATTCATGCTTAATTTAAAATTTTTATTATTTTTCTTTTTGGCATGGAATGACTCGTTGTAAAGAGAAATTAAATGTGAAAAATATTGGGGAACATTTTTTTTTAGTAGGTAGTATTTTTTTCTAAAAAAAAGATAAGTTACATAAAATTATAAATTTACAAATTTTGATGTCATCTATGAATTTTTTAAGAACAAAAAATACTAGGACAAAATTCTCCCTCATTATTTAAGTGCCAGAACTGCAATATTACCAAATTTGAACTAAATCGGTCACATCAAACTTTTTCAACTGGAACACTTGTAGTGTTTTCCTTCATAAATACAACATAATATGCCTTAACACACCGCACATACAATGCTGTTGTCAAGTTCGTTGCAATTTTTTAGTGGTCTTGCAGGCAGGCACCAAACTCAAACTGTTGTCAACCCAAAGTTTTACGATTAAAACTATAAAACTTGTTGCTTACCACCCCTCCCCCGCCCCTCAGTCTAACATCGATGTGGAAAAAGAAGTATACGATGGGCACATAAAACTTGGCTAAAGAAATGAGCACCAAAAGCATGGCACTGCACAAAAAATAAAAGAACAAAATAATAAAAAAAAAATACAAAAGGGACAACATAACAAGACATAATGAAGTGGAAAAATGAATACACAAAAAAAAAAAAGAGTTGCAGAAATAATAAACAAGCAGAAACATTAAAAACAAAAAAAAAAAAAAAAAAAAAAAAAAAATCAACAAAAAAAATCAGCAACAAACGGCAAAATTCTGCTTAATTTTCCCCACACAATATGGCTTTGGAGTACGCACGCACCAACTCAAAGTTCGACACAGGAATTACACTTGTGGAACGAACCCATGTGGTGCATTAAATTATTTGATTTATTCGATTTGATTTGAATTTAAAAAATATCAAATTTTTGGTTTACTAATGATATACTTGTACAATGTACATAATTTTAATTTCATACTTCATTTAATTTTTTTTAAACAGATGATAACTCAATCTATAGAAGTTTTTAATTGGGTTATTTTTAAATGCTTTTTGATTAGAATTCATCGTTAAAATTATTTCTGGCTAACTATAATTAAAAGAAAAACCGGAAATTAGAGTTTCTTCTGAAAAGATGTAATTTTCATTCAATATCGATGATTAACTTTTTCTGAATCTACAAAAATGCATGAATCCAAATACAGTTTGTTTTCTTTAAAGTAGAATTTTTCCATTTTTTGCATGAATATTTAAGAGCACTAAAGTGCAGCCGTCTCGTAAATGCGCATAACTAGTCGCATGGTTCCAAAGATTGCATGTGCTTACTGTCTGCTTGCTGCTGCTGCTGCTGCTCAGTGCTGTCATTTAAGTCTTATTTCATTATTCTGCTTCAACTGATCTTGTTTGTTTATTTTTTTATTTACTCGTACACATTTTTTATTTATATTATTAAAAAAAAAAAAATAAATTAAAAAATAAATTGTAAAAAAATTGTAAACTGTTTCTGCACATGTGTTGGTGCACTGAAAATAATATTTTTATCACACAGACTTTCCATTCCAAGTTATACCTTTTTCACATCATATTGATTTTTATACCCTACACTCAGGTATATTCACTTTGTCCTACATACAGAATGAGGCGTGGCAGATATGGAAATGCATATACAGTGTTGGAAAAAATAATAGGGACAAGCGGTTTTTGTTAGGTGTTCAATTATAACCATTAATCACTAGTTCAAGGAAAAATATTACGCAGTTCGACGTAATTTAAGTAAATTTTTAAGAAACTGAAAAGTAATTAACTTCAGAAAAAAATAGAAAATATACACCACATTCTTTGTTTTCATCCTGCACTATGGGAAATTTGAACATGTTTTCTGGCCAAAAGTACAAAAATAAAAATAATGAGTTGAAATCTCGTGGAAACTTTTCTAGAAGTGTAGAGAACAACATATTTGAAAATTGGTCAAATTGGACAACTGTCATGCCCCTATTTCAACCTCTTTCAAAGGAATTATTATAAAACATTTTTTACTAAAACTTTGTGTGGTATATTCATAGTTTTTAAGTATATACATACACACAAATGAACATATATTAACAATAACAAAAAAATTACAGAGATCAAAAAGCATAACATATTAAAAACTAATTTTTTCAAACATTACATAAACTGAGCTAATTTAAAAACATAAGAAAACATTATAACTTCATGAGTAAAATACATATTAAGATTTATTGAAATTTATATTTTAATTTTATATTTTACAATATATTCTCGAACTATGTGTCTATGAACGTACAATTTTCATTACTTTCTGTTTCATCTTCATTTTCTATTGGTTATTATCTTCTTTATTATCTTCCTTATTGTTTTTTTACTTAAAGTTTACTTAAAGAAATGCTGGAAATTACGGGATCTGAAGCATTCAAAGTTCTATGAAAAGTCAGAAAGATTTATTATTTTGTCACATTTGCGAGCGTGATGCAGTCTATCTGATTTGTAAATTCCGACACTCAGCCGCGTCTTCTCCAAAGTATCCTACTTTAAGTCCCATATTTTGAATAATTTCCTTAGAATGAATAAGTACTTTGTGGTTTGTTGGTGTCGTCGGATACCAAGGATATTTTTTTTTATAATACTAGTAGTCCCAAAACAAAATTTTTCAAACTTTTGGAAATTTAGTACATGATATAAGTGATATACGAGTGGTTTTTCCCCATTTTCTTTCAAATGTTTGCAAAAGGTTTTAGACTTTTCACCTAAATATTCCGCAAACGAGTTCGATTTATAGCCTTTATTCAAGAGATTTATCAAATGATTAAAAACTGCTGATTCTTTATCTTCTTAGGCTCTCCAGATATCAAATAAGTCTGTATTTCGTATTGAAAAGTTGTCTGAGAAAAATGTCGATTATTAAAAAATCGCAAAAAACCGCAAAAAAATTGTTTGCAATAGAGCTCAAAATCGATTACTATATACATTAATACAAGTTTGAAAGTGGCCTAGGCTGGGCTGTGTTTTTCCGGGTTCACCAAAACTTAAATTACAAAAAAAAAATTTTTACGATTTTAAGCTCACTGAAGAAAACGTACATTTCTTAAAAAACCACTATATGAAAAGACAATTTTTTTAAAATACAGAGTAACTACTTTCTATTAGTTCCCGTTTTCTATTTAAATATTTTTTATTTGATTAGATTTAAGATAAAAATTCACTTTTAAATACAATCAAATTTTTTGATCGAAAGCAACAAAAGTTTTATTTTTTCGGAAGTAGAAACTTTGACACTTGTGTAGCTGAAGGATAAAAACTTTAAGAAAAAACTAAGTATGAGGATTTTCTACCGCAAGTATCCAGCTTCAGGTCAGTGGAGGAAAGAAATGGATTTTTTTTCGAATGCCTCACAAGCGATTTGTCAAGCCGTTCTGTGGTTTAGCGCTTTCTTCCCTAGTTTCTCTTTTCTGAACTGATTTTAATTGGATGAAGATCATGGCCTTAGAGCACTTCATTATAGCTCCAATTTCTTTATTGGTTTTACCTAACATCCTAAGATTCTTCATTATTTTTTGTTTGTTCTTCGGAACAATGAACTCTTCTATCAATTTTGTACAAATTTCACTTTAATCTATCAAATTGCATATGCAGATATTAACTATTTATTCACTACGATTATTAATACACAACTTACCACTTTTAAATCAACAATCAGTTTAATAACCAGAGCTAAGCACCCAGATTTATGTTTTGCCCCTACTATTTTTTCCAGGCTTAAAACGAATTCTGAACATTCTTTATATTTTTTTTTTGAAATAACAATATTTTCTAATAAAAACGGATTGATGTTTCAAAGTCCCATTGTATAACGTAACGTTACAGTGAACTCCACTGAAAAGTGTCCGCAGGGAAAGGAAGTATTTCTTTAGATGTTTGTCCCTATTAATTTTTCCAACACTGTATGATCTTGATCGGCGTCACCTCCTGAGCCAATATAGCCATGTCCTTCTGTCTGGCTGGCTGCCTGTGCGTGGAAATACATTTTTTGAAAAAACTGAGCAAGATAATTCAATGATTCAATTTGTTACATATCCTCCGCCGTTAAAGTTAGCGCGTGGGATTAAAAATGAGCGAAACCGGTCAACTGACACGCCAACCATCCATACACAAAATATATTCAAAATGCAACTTTAGGAGTATTTTTCACGACAATTCAACAAAAATATACATAAATACTACGAACTGTAAGCGCAAGCTCTAAGCAAAAACTAAACGAATTCAGACAAGAGGGCATGGCACCTCCCACATAAGCGAAAGCATCAAAACGTTATTCTCAAATCGTTTTTTGGGATAATCAAACTAAATTTTACTCAGACTCTAAAAACTATAAATTCAAGGTCTGAGCAAAAACTGGGTGAAATCAGACAAGAGGGCGTGGCACCTCCTATATAAGCATAAGTTTAAAAAGGCTATGCTGAAAGAGTTTTTTGAGATAATCCAACTAAATTTCACTAAAATATGTACTAAAGACTACAAATGCACGCTGTGAGCTAAAAGTAAATGAATTCGGACAAGAGGGCATGGCGTCAATGAAATTCGGTACACAGCCTCCGTCAGTGGCGGATCCAGCATTGTCAAAAGGGGGGGGAGGCCGATTGACTACATTTCTAGATAATAACAGAATGTTTTCAAAATCTTTACATATAATTTAGGTTTGAGAGAGGGGGCGATCGCCCCATCGTCCCCCTCTGGATCCGCCACTGGCATCCGTCGTCAAAGTTAGCTCGGGAGATTGAAAATGAACGAAATCGGTCAACGGACACGCCTACCGCCCATACAAAAAATATCTCCAAAATGCAAATTTTGGAGTATTTTTCACAACAATGCAACCAAAATACACATAAATACTACGAATTGTAAGCGCAAGCTCTGAGAAAAATCTGGTCGAATTTGGACAAGAGAGCGTGGTGCCTCTCATATAAGCAAAAGCTTCAAAATGCTGTACTTAAACCGTTTTTTGAGATAATCCAACCAAATTTCATTCAGACACTAAAAACTATAAATGCAAGCTCCAAGCAAAAACTGGGTGAACTCGGACAAATGGGCGTGACACCTCCCATATAAGCAAAATTTTCAAAATACTGCAGTGTAGGGTATTTTATGTTTGGCCTGGCCAAAGGTTACACCCTTACTAGCTTTTAATTAAACTAAGAGTTTCTAATTCAACTAATACCTACTGAAATTGAATTAAAAATAAAAAAATCCAAACTTTTCATTATTTGTACATATTTGACGGACTGGTAGCGGGTTCGAAATGGATCCGCATCTGATTTTTAAAAAATGTAATGTCCAGAACCTTACAAAATCCTTTGAATAAATCAAATACACTTTTAGAAAGCTCATTTAATTAGCTTGAAGTTTTCCATGAAAAAATTTTCTCTAAAATGTTAGAATGACCCAAGAAAATTTTTTGTGTAAAATAAGTCAGAAAATAATTTTTTCACTATAACTCCTCACGGGTACATTTAATACCACCGCTCACATACAATTTTCGGTTAGTGTAGGCCTCCTCTATTACCTTTCAGAAACTTCGTAACCTTATCGGTTACACCCTGTATAGATACACATTTTTTGTGGACGTTAAAGCATCGTATGAGTGATTGGTTAGTGATATGTAGTGTCCGACCGAAGGTCACTTTTTGGCAGAAGCCAATTAATCGGTTTTTTTATTACCGAAGGTTCATTCATTTTATAATTTTTTTCCGCTACTCTCAGGGTATATTCAGTTTGTAACACTATAGGCTATTAAGTTTTGTTCAGGCCAAAGATAACACACTTGGTGCCGATTTTGCATTGTTCATATAAGCCTTAACTGGAATAGATTTTGAAAAGTTGTGCCTTTGTGAGATATCAGGTGCAAAAGGTAAACTCTTGGCAAAATTTTTTCATTTTTTGATTCACGATCTTTTAGCTCACAAAATTTAATATAGAAAAGTTGCATAAGTTTTCGCACAATCTTAACCTATTTAAAGGTATTTTTTGACCTCTTGCACCCGATTTCTCACGAAGGCACAACTTTTCACGGTTTAACTAGAACAAATGTTCATAACTACTATTGGAAGACCAAAAAACTGATTTTCTCGACCTTTGTATCCGATATATCACGAAGATACTGCCTCTCTAAAATAGAGCGGCCTTTTATAATCCGACTTTGTTCTGCAAGGGCTCGAAATTTTTGTAATGAAATATGTTAAGGATAAGGATAAGGATAACTCAAAATTCTGACATAATAGAAAAAACAAAGGTCAGATTCGTAATTAGAATGTCGCAATCCACTTGAAGCGGCTATCATTTTGTTTAAATGCAATTTTTTTGATTTATGCTTGAAGTTACAAACATTCGGCTTCGGCCAAACCTTCGGCTTATTTTGGCCGAAGCCGTAGCCGAAGCCGATTAATCGGACGGACACTAGTGATATGTGGTCGTATGTACCGAAAGAATTGATATTTTTTAATAAAATGTTTAAAGAAGAAATGCTTAAAACTTAAGAATGCTTAAGAAAGTAATAATAATACGATAAATATTGAAAAAAATTCACTGACGAACTCAAAATGATGGAGATTTTGTTCCTTATTTATTGTAGATAACTTTATCACACTTTTTACGAAATATTTTAAAGATTAAAGCATATGTTTGGTTGTTCTAAGTGAAATTTTTCGTAGAATACTTTTGTACAATACTTTAACCCATTATAGCACAGTTTTTGGAAAACTGGGTCAAAAAGATCCATAAAAACAGGATATAATGGGTTAAAAACCTTAACAAAAATCTTTCTGTCGTGATTCAATTATAATCTTTGGATAGCAAGTTTTATACAAAATGAAGTTTTATAGTTATACAGTAAGAGAATATCGAACAAAGTTTTTTGTGGGTCAAAATACTTTGTTCTTTTGTTTTTTCGCAGTGTAAAGAAATGCATAAATTTTTACAAACTTCAAGAAAACGTGGTGGAGACGTAACAACTGCAACGACTATACCAATGACAACACCAACAACAACAACAACAATGCATGCAATGTAGCAACGAACTGTTGCTTCACCAGCAATCGCACCTACAAACAATCGGTCGTATTACAATAAAAACAACAGCAACAACAACAACAAAAACAACAACAACAACAACAACAGCAACAACATAAAACATATAAGCAAACATACGACAACTACTACTGAGCAAATCGAGTTCGGGTCGCTGATCTACTTTGTAAGTTTCGTTGTTTTTTTTTTTTCATTTATAAATTTTTTTTCTTGTGTTTCTCCACTATTTTGGCGCTCTCTCTCTCGCTCTCCCCATGTGCTTTTGTTAAAATGCAGCAATGCATGATCGACTACATAGCTTGATCGTCGCTCTTGTGTGATTGCTGTCTGGTTCCGAAGCTTTTTGTGTCGTCACAGATTGAATACAACAAAAATCAAAGCGAAGGCGGGTTTTGCTGGCCTGCAAGATCATATGTAATTCTTTTTATTTAAACCTTAGCTTCAAAAATACGCAATCCATGTTAACCGCGTATCTATAACTTAAACCCTTAATCCTCGATATCTCAAAAACGAAGCAAGATATCGGAGAACTTTATTAATTTTTCGACCTGTTTTGGATTGTTTTATGGGAAAACATTGTCAAATCTAAATTTTTTTTTTAAATTTCTTCTTTATTCTCGTATTGTTTAGTCCTTGAGATCTCGAAAACAAATCGAGATATCGGAAATCTATATATTAATACGCAAGACAAAAATTTGTCCATCTTTTTTTACTATGTTAAAAATGGAGCATGACTTTAAATTATACACGATTAGAAATGTATATCTGTGTAGATGTGCACAAAGTTAAATTAATGTTACTATTTTGACTTTAAGCCAGGAAAAATTAGCAACAAAATAGCATAATAGCATAACACTGACATCATCTATTTTGTTTTGCTTATATTTCGCTTGAATTATATCAGGAATGATAAATGAGTTTTTCAATTTTGTACCAAATAGCAAAAAAGTACTAAAAGTGTCAAAAAAGTAACAAATAGCAAAAAAGTACTAAAAGTGGCAAAAAAGTACCAAATAGCCAAAAAAGTTGTCAAAAAAGTACCAAATAGCATAAAAGCACTAAAAGTGTCAAAAAAGGACCAAATAGCCAAAAAAGTACTTAAGGTGTCAAAAAATTACAAAAAGTGTCAAAAATTTACCATTTAATTTAATACATTTGTGGTCGAATTTTGACCACTTGGTGATTCTAGTTTTAATAAATTTTCGACTTACTCAAAATATCGTCATATTTAACTTATATTGTGATTTCTTCAGTATTATCGTGTTTTTTAAACCTCCAATATCTCGCAAATGAAAAGAGATATCGAAAATTATTATTAATTTTTCGATTTATTTTATTTAGTTGTATGTGAAAACATTGTCAAATCTAACTTTTATTGAAATTTCTTTAGGATTATCGTATTCTTAAAGTCTCGATATCGTGAAATTTTTTCAGCTTTACCATGTTCTTTAAGACTCGATATCTCAGAAACAATGCTAGATATCGAAAATTTTTATTATTTTTTCGAATCATTTTGAGTAGTTTCATGTGTCAACACCGTCAGATTTAACATTTCTTGAAATTTCTTCTGTATTCTCATTTCTTTTAGCCTCAATATCTTCAAAACAAAGCAAGATATAGAAAAATGTTATTGATTTATCGATTTATTTTGGATTGTTTTATGGGAAAACATTGTAAAAATTTAACTTTTATTGAAATTGTTTCAATATTCTCGTGTTCTTAAACATCAATATCTCGAGAACCAAGCATGATATCGTCAAATTTTAATGAATTTCCGACTTAGTTTTTTGGTAGTTTTTTGTCAAATCTAACTAATCTGGAAACCTCTTCAGCTTACAAAAAAAAAAACATAATATTAAAAAAACAACATAATATTAATGAAAAATTCATTGAATTTAAGCCGAGAACAGCATTCATTGACTATATGAATCATTTCATAAAATATAAGAACGAAATTCATAAATTTTTTTTTTTTTGAAAAATAAAATAAAAACGTATGAATTTATTTCTTCTATTTTATGAAATGATTCATATAGTCAATGAAGGCTGTTCTCGGCTCAAATTCAATGAATTTTTTCATTAGTTTTATGTTCTATTTTTTGTGTGTGTATTATCGTGTTTTTTAAACCGCGATATCTCGAAAATAAAGGGAGATATCAAAAATTATTATTAATTTTTCGATTTGTTTTATTTAGTTGTATGTCAATTCTAACTTTTATGGAAATTTCTTTAGCATTTTTGTATTCTTTAAGCCCCGATATCTCAAAACCAGAACAAGATACAGAAATTTTTTTGCATTTTTCGATTTATTTTGGATCGTTTTATGTGCCAAATCTAAGTTTTTGTAAAATTTCTTCAGTTTTACCGTGTTCTTTAAAACTCGATATCTCAAAAACGAAGCAAGGTATCGAAAAGTTTTATTATTTTTTTTGACTTATTTTGGGTTGTTTTGTGTTAAAACATCATCAAATCTAACTTTTCTTGAAATTTCTTCAGTATGTTCGTGTTCTTTGAACTTCGATATCTCGAAAACGTAGTGAGATATCGAGAAATATTATTCATTTGTGTACCCTACACTCAGGGTATATTCACTTTGTCCTTCCGTTTGTAACGCTGAGAAGGAGACGTGGCAAGTATGGAAAAGTATATATGTATATTCTTGATCAACGTCACTTTCTGAGTCGATATAGCCATGTCCGTCTGTCTGGCTGGCAGGCTGTCTGTCTGTGGAAAAATTTTTTAAGTGAAAACTAAACAAGATAATTCAATGAAATTTGGTACACTGCCTTGTTGTAAAAGTAAGCAAGAGGGATTGAAAATGAGTCAAAACAGTGAACGGCCACGCCTACCGCCTTTACAAAAACTATGCTCAAAACTCAATTTTATGAGCATTATTCATGATAATGCAACCAAAATGGGGTTAAACAACCACTCGCTTATGATAATAATTTGAATATTTGAACTGTTCCTGGTTTGTTGAACCCTTTGTTACAAAATTTATATGAGAATTTTTTTTCAAAACAATCAAACTTTCTTTTTATAATAAAAGTAACCAACATTGTTATTATAAGGGTTTATATTTTATCAGAATTTTACAAAACGTTACAAAAAAACAAAATTACCTTGAAAAAGTTTCTCTTGAGCTTCATTAATCGCTGGCGTCATTTTCCTCAACGTATACTTCTTTTTTTGGACGACCTCTTTTGAAGCGACGAGCATTGTTTTTGGCTGCCGTGCCTTGGTTTTTGCTCGGAAATTTAGAATCTTTTTTTCCGACCTTACTGTGGTCGCCAATGCCTGTTTCTCCTTCGGGCTATTTTACCCCACGTGATTTTGTTTATTTTAAGGTGAACAATTTTTTAACAAATTTAAATTTTGTAAAACCAATTACAGATTTGGATTCAGCATGTAATTCTGCCCTTAGAAAACACTTACCTTTCTTTCTGCACTTCACTGATTTGTGGAATTTTGAACTTTTGTCGACTGAAAATATTGCGGCGAGGACGCGGCAAATCTTTTTTTTTGTTAGAATTCAGGTTATAACATACGTGCGGTAGTGGAACCTTTTGCCAAAGTTGCGTGGTATCGATCACTATCTACTATACCAACGGTCGTTCGATTTGACTTTATTAAAAAAAATTAGAGGCAATTGGTTGTTTAACCCCGTGGCAATTTAACCCCGTTCTTCCCTATATATATACTAAGGATAGTAATTGCAGCCTCTAAGATAAATCTAGGCGAATTAGGACAAAATGTTATTCTCAAAGCGTTTTTAAGGTAATCCAACCAATTTTTGCACAGATACTAAGGATAGTAAATGCAAAATCTAATCAGAAACTTGGTTGGTTCAGATAAGAGGGCGTGACACTGCCCATATCTGCTCGTTTTATATGAAAACTTGGCGATCTAAGTTCTCTTGAAAATTTTTCAGTGTTCTCTTGTCCTTTATAAACCCGATATCTCGAAAACTAAACAAGATATCAAAAACTTTCATTATTTTTTCGAATTATTTTGAGTCGTTATCGAAAAATTAATAAAATTTTCGACATATTCAAGGTTGTTTTATGTCAAATCTTACTTGTCTGGAAATTTGTTCAGTATTATGGTGCTCTTTAAATCTTTTTCGCTTTAAAGTTCTTTTGGAAATAATGTTTCAAGCTTCTTTGCATCTAAAACTGAGGATTCATTTGCCTGGCAGTCTTTTTTCTAAATAGAGTTTAAATAAGACAAAAAATCAATTAACCTAACTGTACTGCATAGACTAAGTCTCATTGTACAACCATTTAGTGATTAATAAACATAATTAACATAATAAACTTATTGATTTTGAGCTCTTTTAGTAAAGACTGCCAGTCAATTGAATCTTCAACTTCAGATGAAAAAGAAGCTTAAAGAAATATCCTGCAAAGGATCCATACCTACTGTAACTCGAAAGCCCCAATGCTCTCTATTTACAGCTGTGACACTCACTATATTATCTGTACTGCATGATATACCGGACATAGCGCTTGTGCCCAAACTAGTTCTTCTCCAATGTTTTCGTGGTTACATTAAATTGTTGCTGAGAGCTGCTCCAACATGACAACGACCACGTTCACTCTTTTTTTCATTCGAAACAATTTCTTTCTTCTGTTGCTGTTGTTGTTCGTTGATCGTGTTGCTTGATTTTCCGTACATTAAATTAATTTTTTTTCTCATTTTTTATATGAAAGTTTTTTTTTTTGGTTTTTTTTCTTGGATCTCTTTAATATGACACTGAGAATGATGAGCAAGCCATTGGGCTTAATATGTCGCTGCTCTCTGTTGTTTGCTCCTCTATGGTTGTTGGTGTTTTTTGTTTCTGTTTTTTTTTCTCGTGATCAGTGCACGCGGGAGCATTATGTTCGTCGTTCGTTCGTTTGATCGCACTGCTGAGTGAATGTCGTCGTCGTCGCCGCGGCTCGGCATAGGAATAGTTCTCGGCTAATTGTTTGCGTGTGCCATTCGCGGCTTTCAGTTCGTTTTATAGTTTCGTACGCAGTTGGAGTAAAGTTTTTTCCATTATGATGTATTTCTCGTCAAAGTTTGACTGACGAACGCGCGTTTGAAAACAAATTGTAATGTGACAACATTTGAAGTTATTAAAATAACAATTGTTGACATTTTTGTTCAAAAATTTCGAAAAGACTCGGATCATTTTATTTCGAAAATAACAAAAAAAAAATTATGGTTAAATACCTATACAGCAATAATTTCCACCAGCAAAAAGTGCTGTCAAATGCGAAATATTGCCAGTGTCATTAAAAAGTTTTTATTAATCAAAAACACGCATACGTATATATATATATTTCTAAAAGAAGTAATAAAAATCACAACTAAATGATAAGCAAGTGGCCATAATTTATTTCTCCCATAAAGAATTTCATGTTAATCATTTAATTAATGTGCCATAAAGTTAAAAAAAAGAAATATAATAAAAAATCAATAAATTTTTTATTTCTATAAAAAAAGTGCATGTTATTTTATGATGTTTTAATTTAAATAAAATCAACTAAAAGATTATCAGTCGTTTACAAATAAAGTGTGCTTAGTTGAAAAAAAAAAAAAAAAAAAAACAACAAACATTTCAATTTTATCAATAAACTAATATATATATAATTTTTTTCAAATTGTTGAACAAGTTTTTTGAAAACCAACAACAATTTTCTACAAAAATAAAAAACACCTTCAACATTATCAACAGGATTATAAGTGAAAATTAAAAGTGGAAACCTTTTGATTAAAGTAAGTTAAATTTTTAAATATGTACCTACACAGGAAAATTATAATTTAATAATTAACAAATGGTATTGTACTTATGTGCCGTTATTGGCATTTTGTCGAATTTCAATGATGGATGGTGCTAAATCAGCTAAAAATTTCGAGAAAATTTGAACCTGATTTTTATAGATTTGCTAAAATCGACCGTCTAGACGTGTCTGTCTAAAATTACGATTACGACCGAACGGATAAATCTACATAGATGCATTAAATTTGTTACATATAACAACAATGTTTCTTGGCTGTCTGGGATTAATTTTCTTCATCTTCTTAAGACGAATTCAAATTGTGTTTCATTTCTAATCCCAATCACACCACGAATCTAGCTTTATCCATTTGTCCGTAATCGTAATTTCAACCGCCAGACCGACCGACCTTAAGTTAGGTTTAAGTGGCGGCAAATTAGTCAAACATAGACCAAAAAGGTCCATAGTGATACTTAATCATCCCGGACGTTGAGTCACGTAGATGTAATTAATAAGATGTAATAATGGGGTTTTAGCCCTCTTCAGGCTTGAGCGTGAAGGCTTTAGAAGCCATTGCGAAGTTTTTTATTGGTTTTAGACCATTATCTGAGAGTTCTTCAAGATTGTTAAAAAACATTTGTCCAAGGGTTTTAAATCTGGTTCTTCAAAGCGCTGGACAAAAACACAGTAGATGTTTTAAATTCTCCTCTTCGTCTTTATCACACCACCGACACCTACTATCTGCTAGAATGTCCATTCTATAAGCATGATAAGACAGTGTCCAGTGATGGTTCCTACAACAGTTCTACATGTTTTACGAGATGAAGAGAGAAGATAGTCGGTATTATCTTTACAGAAAGTTGGCCAACAATTTTTGGTTTTTCGCTAGTATTTGTGTTGATCCATTTTAGGTTAGTCTCACAGTAAAGCGATTTCCGATATATAACATTGTGGTGCTGTAAAGGATGTGATACGCTTAACGGTTCACCATCGAGTAGCATACCTGCTTTTGCCTGTTCATCAGCAATTTCGTTGCCCTCTATACCTTAATGACCACGTACCCAGGTCAGGCATGTTTCAAACTTACTTCTGAGGGTTTGAAGTAGATTGTAGGATCGAAGGACTGACTTGGATTTAATTATATAGTTTCTAAGCGACTTAAGGGCAGCTTGGCTGTCAACATAAAAATTTACCCTATCGACGCCTCTGCTCGCCATTACATATTCTGTCGCCATACTAATCGCGTCCAACTCAGCTTGAGAGATGCTACAGTGTTGTGGCAACTTATACTTTAATGTTGACCGACCTTACTAAAGGGTCAATTTAGTCTCTACAGGGTGGTTGGGACTTAGTAGAACACCGGAAAATGTAAGATTCCTGGGACTATTCTGAACAACTTTGCTTAGTTCCATTTTTCGAAATTCGCAAAACTGATGAAGATATAGCCATCGGGATATAGCTTTATGAAAACCGATATAAATTGGGAACCCCTTGATGGATTTTACTAATGTTGGTAACATCATATGTTAGGCTACAATATTGGTGTACAAAAGTTTTCAATCCCTTTGAGTATGGCAAATTTTCGAAAATTTTCACCAATTTTTTTTTAAAGCATTTTTTTTCTTCTAAAAACTGTATTATTAATACATAGTCTTAGTAACAAATTATGAAAGCTCAATTTATTTCCTTTCGTTTGATATGTAATTTGTACCTGATTTTCTTCATTTGCATATTTTTTTTAAAGGAAAACAAAAATGTAAACCAAAGAAATTTTCATGCAATTTACCAAAACATTACAATTGCACCGAAAACATTACAATTGCATGAAAATTTCTAAGAAAGGTTGTTCAGTATTGTCCCAGTAATCTTACATTTTTCAGTGTTTTACTAAACTCCAACCACCCTGTGTATAAAAATCTGAAAAAACCTGGAAAATTTTTGTTCAACATTTGAAGCCGATAGATGACTAACTATCTTGACCTTGCATATAAAGATCACTCTAATCAGTGGCAGATCTAGGATTCTCCCATGGGGTGGCAAAGTCGGACGAAGAAAAATTATTTTAAATGGAATAGTTCAATACTTTCGGCATGGCCGATGCAATAAAAATGTAATTCGCTTCTAAGTTAAACTACTTTGAATTTGAAAACCTTGACATTTTCCAAATACTTTCTTAAAATAGGTATAATTCCACTTTTGATCTCCTAACCCCTAGTCAAGTCAAACCATGGTTATCCATTTTCATGGTTATCCATTTTCGGTTTTAAAAATGTTTATGGTGTACTGGGATTTCCTAATTACGACTCAGCGCATGGTTTTTTTCTAGCATATCAAGATCTTGAGATCACTGTTTTGATGTCTACTTAAGGCTATATAACGAAAACAGTAAACAGTAAAATTAAATTTTGTTATTGAAAACTACTCTCAAAAAGTATTACTTTAACCATTTTTAAATTGGGTACCTACTTTTCGAGTTATAAGGCTTTTAAAAAGAATAAATAAAATAAAATACAAAGGCCATTACTGGACCGAAAAATTAAGAAAAGTTTATATATTATTATTTTCACCAAAAACTTTTTTCTTACGAAGATTTCGAGCCCTTGCGGACTAAGATCGGATGAAAAACGACAGTTCTGTTCTAGATTTATTGAATAAACGTTCTAAATTGACGGAATAAATATTTCGATTACTTAATATAGAATCTGCTTTCATTCAAAAGTTCAAAAAGGAATGGCTAGCCGTCTCTTGAAGACCAGAACTGCGTTGGAAATGTAATTTTTTGTGTTATAAAAAAATCAAAAGCGAAAATTTGTATTTTAAGATGTGATGTCTTAAACATTTTGTAGAGTTTACAAATATCTTCATTCAAAAGGTCATAACTTTGGAACCAGATTATCTTTTCCAATAATATGCCATAATATGATACTACGCAACAACAGCGCCATACCAATATAAGAAATCGTTTGGAAGATTTAAATTTTCAAAGCTAATCTCACAATAAAATGAAAACTCACACTTTTTTTTAAGTAGTATTTTTTTTTCATTAAAAGACCATTTAAAAATGAATAGAATAAGTTATTTACAATTACCAATTAAGGAAAATTGATACAAAGTTAAAGTTTTTGAAAAAAACGATGAATATATGAAAATTTCGAAAATCGCCAACTCCAACTTCCCAGGAATCTTAAATTTTTCGGTGTTATACCTATTACCAAACACATTGTATACCTATACGATGAATATTATTATGTAGAACTAGTTAAGATAAGATACCTTTTCCTAGGACGGTCACATATGATTTAGGTGAATGAAATATTCTGGTACTTAAATAGATTTGACTGGAGCTGTGAGCCCTCTCACAAGAATGTTGAGAATTTTGAGTTTTCGAATTTAAAAGTTATTCCTAATTTTTTTTTTTAGAATTTGCAGAATTTAATCTGGTTTCAAACGTTGCTAGGTCTATCTCATTATCTTGGATATTTTGAAGTTGTATAATATTTAACCACATTGCCCTAAGTTACTCTAGTTATATCGAGAAAAAATCACGAATTCGTGTTTATATGAAATTTTTTTCAGTTTTTATAACTTTAAAATTTACCGTTATGGAATTATATTGAAAGTGTAGCTTTTATATTACTTTTTACATCTTTATATTTACCAAATTTTTTCGAACTTAAACTCTTAAACAGAAAGCTACAAAAATTGCTTAAATAAATTTTCATTTAAAAAATAAACTATTGTAAAAAAAAACAATTTTAATTGAAAAGAAAATTAAAAGAATTATCTCTTTACAATTGGCGCCCAACGTGGGCATCAGAGAAATCTACATTCAACAAAACAGCGAAACATGCTCTTACAATTTAACCAAAAATTTCAAACCAATTGGCGACATTACGTACCTAAAGTAGTAACCAAGTAAAATGTAAGAAAAAAAAAAAAATTCCCAATATCGCAAAACAAAAAGGCCAATGGTCATTCACCCTAGCGCCAACAATTAACTCGTTAAAATCACTTTGAAACGATAAAATCAACAATAAAAGTAACAAATTTTCCAGATACTCAAAAACCGACAGAGGTATAAGAGAGTTCATACGTTAATTAGAATGCTATCAAAAAATGTGTAACCAACAACAACAACAACAACAACAACAACAACAACAACAACAACAACAACAACAACAACAAAATAACAAAAATCCCTAAAAGGCATCAATCGAAATTAAATGACAGCTACGCACGATTTTGATATATGAGGTGATTAGATTTTTTACTACTAAAATAAATTAGAAAGAAGAAAAAAATGAACTACTATAGTACTTTTAATGCCTCTTTTTCTTTATTTCAATTTCTGATCAAGTTTTATCTTACACTCAAAACAACAATGACAACAACAACAGCAACTGCAATGCAACAATAACGATAGTACATTAAACAGGTTTTTCTACTACGCTCAACGACCCACGTTACTATAGAAAAATGCAAAGAAAAAAAAAAAAAAAAAATAAAAATAAAAAAAAAAAAAAATGCGTGCTCGTTATTCGTATCTAAAAATTACGATTTTTTACTACGATACAAATTTCCAGTCACAAATACAAAAAAAAACAACTTAGATATCGGGCGGTTGGCAAACAAGCAAGCAGCACCATGTTGCCAGATTAATTTAACAAAAATGTATAGTTGTTAGTAGTTACATTAGCATTACGTGGGATTAATGTTACCTTGGTTACTAGGATCTAAAATTTCCTAACCTTAAGTAAATGTACCAAATTACGGGCTAGTGCCTAACTCCGTGAGATTTTCCCTTTTATTTAAAAATAAGAAAACTAAACGCTGTTTCAAATATTTTTGAACCAAAAGCATACTCCATACTTTTAGTTAATGCCAAGAAATTAAAATTATTTTTTTATTAGTAAAAGATGTTTCAAACAACCAATTTCCAATAACCATACGAATTTTTGTAAGGGTTTCCAGGATTACATGTTTGTATATTTCATTGAAGTTTGTTAAATTAACAATTATTGTTAACTTAAAATTGTTTTCTAATAGTTTTAAAGTTAAATAAACTATATTTTATAAAGAAAACTAGGATTTTATTTCTGCCGTAATTAGGTGCATCATTTTGTACGAGTGAGCGTTATTCCGTGACAATCACGTAGTTAGGAAAATAAACTATTAATTGTTCTAAAATATACTAAAAATTTATTTTGCCACGTAATAAGTAAACTTTTCTGAGTGGAGTGATGCAATTACGGCATATGATTTTCCCTTTCAAAACTATAAATAATTGTGTACAATGTGAACAATTCTCTAATAAATTTCAAAGATGCTATGCATTTTTTACTGCCGGAAAAACGTACACAAATTTGCGAAAGTGAACCTAATTACGTGACTATTTTTGTTTAGTTGACTCCTTAACACATTGACTGCCAGACCAAATTTTGTACTGTTTCCCAGGGTGCCAACATTTTTTTTTTCTGTTTTCATGTTTTATACGAAATAACGGTCATTGTTAGGTGTTAAGTTGCGTTTCTACAACTTTTGGAAGTCCTAGAAAAGATTTAGTCTTGGCTATTGAATATCATAGCCACGGCACCCTACGTAAAGATAGACGTCTATCTGTTTGCCAAGTGCCGTGGCTATTATTTTCAATAGCCAGGAAGAAGAGAGAAGTGTTATAAAGTTAACAGTACTGTATATAAATATATATGGGACGTTTCACGTCAACCGGCCACCTCCGTCGCGAGAATTTGTGCGGACGGAACATAAAGTTTTGGATCCCAAAATTTTCGTTTTTTTAAAAGCTTTTGAGTACCCAGTGGCGCTTTTAAAAATTTCAATATGAAAACGTTGTAAAACGCGCCGAAAGGGGTCGTAAAATAAATTTTTTTTTAATATTTTGGCGTAAATTGCATCACCCGGGGGTTTTGGGGGTCGCTGATCACGAATCTGAAGCCAAAATTTGAGAATTCTTAAATCCAAGTTGGCGAATGCACACATTGTGGGAAAATCCTAATTTTGAGCAACTCGAAAAAATAATATAGAGTTGTTCAAATTCGTCCAAACTTACACATATAGCTTGGAAATACTTATTGAGGTATCATGCCTGCATAGTTTGAGAAGCCTGCCGTTATTTTTTCGACTCTTAGCTATTAGAATTTTCCCACACTGAAATAGTTTTTATTATTTCTCAAAATAAATGGCTATAAAAGCTATACAAACCAAAAACTCCTCAAACCAAGTTCACTTAGCACTAAGAGTGGTGATAAGCTTTTCGTTTTGTATTGAATTTTGTTTCTAGAGGCTATGCATTTTTCATGACGAGGCAAAATAGCAAAAAACTACTGGCTATGGAAATCCATAGCCACAAGCCTGAATGAAACTGTACTGGCTATTGAAATCAATAGCCATGGCAGCCAATGTGTTAATTTGTAATGTGTACTTACTAATGCTATTTAAAGCAAAGCGAAACATTATGTTTGCAGAATTAAAGATAAATAAATTTTAAATTATAATAAATAAAGAAACTTGATATTTTAGATGGTTGTTTAAAGAAAATAGTTAAATCAAATTGTGAGTTTGCACGGAGTTAGGTTGGAAGCGAAATTGTAGTGCGGAATTATGGACAAATGCAGTGTTTCTAAAAGTATAAAGATTTATCATAATATTAGGGTTATGGTGCTCAAATTTAGCACTAATCGACTTGCAATCGTTCTAGAAGTACATAGTACCTTAACGTGCCGTAATTCGGTACACTTACTTTAGGTACTTAATTCTGCATCTCACCGCACCGGCGAAAGCACATAACACACATGTTCGCAGTTTCAAAGTCCTCTTGACAGAGTCTTCAGGAATCGTCGTCTACCAGACCCTTCTTCTTTAGGCGATAATTATTATAATAGTAATATTATTATTTTATCTTTTCTGCAGAGATTTAAAACCGCTTCTAGCTAGCTTAGCACGTTTTTTCATCTACAGGCAGTTTTCTTCCTCTGCCCGAATAAGGTTATTTTTAAAACTGTTTTTCTCTCCACAGATGGGTTCCGGGCCTATGAAATTATTGAGTGCTCCTCTGTTGGCCAAACTCTGTTGCCTTCATGCCCTTCCATTCCTGGTATCCAGATTAGAGTCACATCATTCCTTTTGGATACGGCTTGAAGAAGTTCAAACATTCCCAGACAAGCTTTGAGTGTAGGGGAATGTCGTATAGGTTGGGACGCCGTATAAGTTGGGACAGCCGTTTTTCTTGAATTTCCGATACTGGCGACACCTATGTTTCACCTGTCGAAGTAAAGTCTGTTTATAACCTAACGTTTCATGTGCAATAGATCGAAAAACTCTTGTTGATTATGTCCATACCAAACAGATAGTAAATTGTCATATCAAAAAGATCTTTTCGATAGTTTCCGTGTGTTCGTAATTTGCCGAATTTAAACCAATTATTTCATGTAAGTGTGTTCAATGCATTGGTCGCAGAGAGCAAGGAAATAAAATTGGCTAAGGCATTTGATCCACCAGAAAAGCTTATAAAATCCCAAAAAGCAGTTTGGCGGGGTACACCCAAAAAGTGAATGATAAAACTAAAGACATTTCAACCATTGATGACGATGCATTGTTAAAGCTGGTTAAAAGAGTTGCTTCGCACGCCAATCCGTTGATGGTATCTTGTGTCTCGTACAAGAAGTACCTTAAATATAAAATATGCGGAACAGTTTCGTCACCTGTACAAACTGCGAATCATATAAGGCGGAATGATATATTTTTACCCAAATTGTTTCTTTGAAACATGACGTTTTAATAAATATTCTAATAAAAATAATATCATACAGATTAACTTAACTTTTTGGCTTACTTTGTGATTTTTGAAAGTGTCCCAACTTATACGGAACATTTTTTTTCGGCAAAAAAAGTTGTCTTCATTAAAATGACTATAACTTTTGACTTGATCACGATATCAAATAACTTTCTATAAAAAAGTTTTAGCCGATGACCATATCTTTTTATTGGCTTATTTAAATTAACAATTCTTCGATCCGTTTCAAAACCACTGACCAAAAACAAAACCCGTCCCAACCTTGACGACATTCCCCTATTGAAAATGACATTAATGATGTTAGGGTCGCTTGAATGGCCGAATAAATGCATATGCCAGTGCTGGTAGAGCCCCTACGTTGACCTCCACCTGAAAAATTTAAGCTGTTTTTTTATTGTAACTGCTTTTTAGAATCTTGATGTATTGTAAAAAATAAATTTAAAAAATTACCTCTTTAACACCCTGCAATGCCTAAAAAATTCCACATATGTATATAAATTAAAAATATTTTTTTTTTTTTTTTTTTTACGAAATTATCTTAATCTTTTGTTTTTCAAGTTTCTTATAGTCTGGCAACAGTGGAATGGAAGAAAAAAATTCAAGCAAGAAAATCAAGCATGCGTTTGCCTCGCACGATCTACGAGCACAAACAGCGCAAACATTGATTTTAGTGCTTAGTTCTTCAGTGAAAAACTTTAAGAAAAACGTTAAATTGTAAACAACAGAACAATAAATAAATAAAATAAAAAAAACAAATGTAAATTAAGCTCTAATGACACTTTTCGTATTTTATTCCAAAAGTTTATACAGCGGTGATTTCAAGATTGTTCTTCCGTTTTTTAGCTAAAGTTCCCTTTTACTCGTAATGAGCACAGAAATATGTTTAAGTAGTTTTGACCAACAGCCATCCGGAAAAAGTCTTTGGAGAAGGAAATCCAAGAAATGGGAACGCCATGGAAAGAGAGAAAAGTCATTGCAAAGCATCGCATATGATGAAGACATTTCATTTTGATTCTTTACTTCGCTAAAAATTATAGGACGAATACAAAACAAACAAACATATTCTTTATTTTTACCAGCCAGTTTTAATTTCAAAACGCTCTATTCATCTAAAACCCTTTCTATAAGACCTTCACTAAAAGAAAAAAAAAAAAAAAAAAAAAACTTCAAGTCAAGAATTTGCAACAATGTTAGTCTTGCTTTGCTAGTGCTGAACCTAAAATAACCTAACCTAACCTAACCTTACCTTACCTTACCTTACCTTACCTTACCTTACCTTACCTTACCTTACCTTACCTTATCTTACTTTACCTAACCTAACCTAACCTAACCTAACCTAACCTTACCTAACCTAACCTAACCTAACCTAACCTAACCTAACCTAACCTAACCTAACCTAACCTAACCTTACCTAACCTAACCTAACCTAACCTAACCTAACCTAACCTAACCTAACCTAACCTAACCTAACCTAACCTAACCTAACCTAACCTAACCTAACCTAACCTAACCTAACCTAACCTAACCTAACCTAACCTAACCTAACCTAACCTAACCTAACCTAACCTAACCTAACCTAACCTAACCTAACCTAACCTAACCTAACCTAACCTAACCTAACCTAACCTAACCTAACCTAACCTAACCTAACCTAACCTAACCTAACCTAACCTAGCCTTACCTAACCTAACCTAACATAACCTAACCTAACCTAACCTAACCTAACCTAACCTTACCTAACCTAACCTAACCTAACCTAACCTAACCTAACCTAAACTAAACTAACCTAACCTAACCTAACCTAACCTAACCTAACCTAACCTAACCTAACCTAACCTAACCTAACCTAACCTAACCTAACCTAACCTAACCTAACCTAACCTAACCTAACCTAACCTAACCTAACCTAACCTAGCCTAACCTAACCTAACCTAACCTAACCTAACCTAACCTAACCTTACCTAACCTAACCTAACCTAAACTAACCTAACCTAACCTAACCTAACCTAACCTAACCTAAACTAACCTAACCTAACCTAACCTAACCTAACCTAACCTAACTTAACCTAACCTAACCTAACCTAACCTAACCTTACCTACAGTGGAGTATCTACTTATTCAAGGGACTCAAAGTTCAGCCCAAAACCGTTATTTCTTCCTGCTGCACTATTATCCTAAGTATCCTATAAAACCTATTGAATTACAGAGTAAAACAAGTTGCAATTTTCAATATATTTTTTTATTTTTTGATAACAATTTTCAGAGATAATGAGACAACCTAAACAAATTCTGCACATGCTTAAAAACTTGTCGTAATTGCCCCACAGGAAGGAGGCATGGCAGGTATGGTAAAGTCAACTTCTGTATGGATATAGCCATGTCCGTCTGTCTATCTGTGGAAATAATTTAATGAAATTTTGCGCGGTGCCAAACAATATTTATTATCATTTACCAAAAAGGCGTGCACAAATATGTTTTAATTTGTTTTCTACCATCCCGCTCAATTTTCAAAAACTTTCAATCGAGCATTGCAAATAAACAAATTAACTTTTTTCAAAACTTTTTATGTCAAAGCTTTCTACCACTTAGTAGATTGCATTGCGATATTCGTTTTCAATTTTCGTCACTACATTGAAAATCATGGGCCCACTTGGCGAATTTCTACTCACAATGCAACTAAATTGCGCATAGGTATTAGAGGTAGTCTTTAAATTAATCACACCGTTCTTTAAATTAAAACTTCGATACAAAGGACTTAAGCATCTGAAAAAATACAAAGCAACTACTGTGCCATCTTAGCTTCGCTAACAGGTAACAATACCTAACACCTACTACACCTATTGTTTTTTTATCACAAACCGACCGATTCTAAATGCTCAAAATGGACAAAAAAAGATCTTATTTTGTTATCACGGCAATAACAATTCTTATCTTGAAAATAGAAAAAAAAAAAAAAATAAATCTCTGGCGGTAGCTTGTCTCTTTACACTTAACGAGAATTTTCCAACGACGAATGCCTTTTCTACTTTGTAGATTGATAAGCCACAATTAATGGTTGCTTGTGGCTTCCATTTGCAGTTAAAAGATGAAATGACGTGCTGGTCTGGTCACGCCTACCTTTGCGCATTATTTTGTAATAGGTACTTGGTGTTGTTTTTCAAAGCAATTTGTTGACCTTTTTTCTTGTTGTTGTTTCTTGTTATTTTGCAGCAACGATAGAAAACAGCCTCCTACATCTAGCAACCAATGTTGACTTGTTGTTGACAAGTTTTTTGTGTCGGTACTTTGAAATTTTGTTTTTTAACTGAGCAGCTGCAATCTTTTCTTTCTGACGACATTTTTTATTATTATTTATGAAAACTTTGAAAAGTTCTTATCAATAGCAGATTTTTCTAAGAAGTTCTCAATGTAAATTATTATTTCTGATTTTCTTATTTTGAATTTGGCCAAAAAATACAAATTCCCTTTTTTGATTTGACCAATAATGAGCACACAGCAACAGTGTTGACTTTTTGCTGCTGGCAGTTACCTTGCTACCTGTATTGCCATTGCTCAAGACTTTTCGAGAATGACCAACGAGATAAAAGCAAAGAATTCAACCAACACCAACATCCAAATAAATATAAAAAATACTCGTTCTTTTCGCAATATCCCCGCGGCACAAGTGCGTACAGAATACATGAAACTTGCGGTTAAGAATGTGCGTTGTGCGCGGCGCGTACTGGTTGTGGCAACTTGTGGCACAACCCAAACTTTTGAAATTCATTTAAGTCTTCACAAAAAAATTAAATTTTATTGTCTGTCCATCGTAAATTTTTACCATTGGTTATTTAGTATTTTAATAAAATGAGATATTACTTTGAATTGCTAATTTTTTTGTAAGATTTTCTTTCTCAAACCTTATTACAATTTACAAAAAAGCTGAAAGAAGAACAGAAAAAGCACCAACATCTATGTAGCACCGCCCATTTTTAAAAAAAATATGTTTTCCTTGTGGCCGAAATTCAACCACCTAAATTTTACTTTAAGTGGCACAGCGGATTTAAAAGCAAAAAGGCCATAGTATCGTTTCTTAATATTAACTCCATCTCCATACCGAATTTGATGAAAATCGATTGAACGGTTCACCTGGGAGAGAGTATTTTCCATTTAGGGGCGTGTCATCGCCCACTTGCAACATAAAAACTATTTTGTACCATGAAGGTAAACTACACCTATTCAATGGTACAAGTTTTACTTAAATCGGTTCATTTAATCGGCTGGAAAAGGGAGTCAAAGTTTTCTGCTTGCGTATTAATACTCGTATTATACAATAAAGATATGATTTTTTTATACATAGTTTCATTTTAATTTTCAAATTTCAATTTTTCAAATATGAAAAGTACGTATCTTTTTGAAGAAAGAAAAATTTTTTTGGCAAAATTCAATTCTATTAATTAATATACATAGACGCCTTCGAGGGTGGTATACCAATTATAGCGGTCTTCCAACTTTTTGATACCGTTTTTATACTTTACATCCAGGCTATATTCACCTTGTCCTTCCGTATGTAATGTAGGGAAGGAGGCGTGGCAGATATAGATAAGTATACATATATAAGCCGTTTATTTTGAAAGTGACCTACGTCTATTTCGGGGCAAAAGTAATGTTATTCACATGTGCCTTAATAAAGAGATATGACAAATTTGACTTTTTCAGAATGAGAAGGCGTGGCCCCGCCCATTTTTACAGAAAATTTTTTTCCCAGTACCAATTAGATATGTACCAAATCTCATTTACCAGAGTCAAATATTTTCAGAGATATGACAAATTTCAGGTGGAGGGGGCGTGGCACTGCCCATTTTTTTATTGGGTACTTTTTACTTAAGTATTGTTCATATATGTACTAAATCTCATCCTCCTATGTCAAATAGTTTCAAAGATAGGATTGATTGTTTCCTTATTTTCATATAAATAGCGTTTTTCCGACCTTTAATGGCCTGCGGGCACGGTCAAATATCTTCCGATCCGGACCAAATTTTTTTTTACTTAGTGTTTATACCTAGGTGACCAAAATAAGAACTTTCACTTTACGCTTCACTTTACCTGAAATCAAATCTTATTCATATGTGTCAAATAGTTTCAGAGATTTGACAAATTTGATTTTTTTAGAAGGAGGGGGCGTGACCCCGTCCATTTTTTATAAACAATTTTTTTCCCAGTGCCAATTACATATGTAGCGAATCTCATTCCCCTGAGTCCAATTTTTCCAGAGATACATGAATTTAGGGTCGAAGAGGCGTGGCATCGCCCATTTTTTTATTGGATGCAATTTACTCAAGCATTGTTCATATACATACCAAATCTCATTCACTTATGTCAAATAATTTCAAAGATAGGACTGATTCTTACGATTAAAGCTCCATTTTTCCATATAAATAGCGTTTTTCCCACCTTCAACGGCCTTGCGGCACGGTCAAATATTTTCCGATCAGGACCAACATTTTTATGCTTGATATATACATCAATAGAAAACTTTCTAGCCCCTGGGAGCAAGGTTTTTTTCATTTTTAATTTTTCCCATATACATAACTTACGATAGGTCTACTATATATGCACGCTTTGAGCAAAAACAAGGCGAATTCAGACAATAGCGCGTGGTACGTCCCTCATAAGCAAAAGGTTCAAAATACTGCAGTGTAGGGTATTTAATGTTTGGCCAGGCCAAAGCTTTTACCCCTACCAGTTTGTTTTATTAGCGTTCACTGAATCTAGTGATGAACAAAACAAGATCCATACCATAGCAGTCTTGAGTCTTAATTTTGATATTGAGTCTTGGGGTTGGTCTTGAGCATAAAGTCTTGATTTTGGTCTAGAAAAATTTCTAAAGATTATTGATTATTAAAAAATCCAAAACCTTACTTTTCCAAAGCAGTTGGTTCTTTAAGATGCCAAATTTGAATTTAGTAGAAATGATTTTATGCTTAAAAGGGGCGTGATACACCTATTAACTATAAATTACCCAGGCTCAAAAGCAGCCATGGTCTTGATGATTATTGAGTCGCAGACCAAGACTACTAAGACTATGACCAAGAATAATTTTGCTCATCCTAGTTGAATCCGAGCCTGGCAACCGTTCTTAGCCATTAGGTCAGGTAAAAGTGAAAAAAAAAAAAAATGTTTGCGTACTTTTATTTTTGAAACCTTTTATCTTAAGTTTTTGCACTAAAAGCTTAAAAACACTTTTTAAAAAAAGTTTAAAAATAAAAGTGCAAAAAAGTTTTCTTACTTTTACCTGACGCGACGGTTGCCAGATTCGGTTTCAGCTATAGCAAATAAACAAAAACTGAGTTTTTGATGGTTACGCAAATTTTTCTATTTTACCGAGAAAAGCGTACGAAGAAAGAGAGCGACGCTTTAAATGAGAAATTTTTAATGAGAGAAATGTATAGTTTTTTCAGCTAGAAAGTATGCCCACATGTCTTATTTGTTTTCTATTATCTTTGAGTGTTGACTTCTTACTTCACAGACAATTTGTGAATTAACCAAATCTGTGATATAATATCCCTGCAGGCAAACGAACAAGTTTAAGAGTAGTCTATTAACTAGTCCTCTATCAACTTGTACTAGTCCGATTTCAATCCCTTTTGCATACGAGCAACTGTTCTTTTTTGTGTGTTGATGTCCTGCAAAATTTCAATTGGCCAGTTATGAATTACTTTTACACCAGTCCAGGGCTAGTTGTGGTATGAAGTAGTCCTATAGTAATATTTTTTTTTGATTTGAATTTATATTTTCTTAAAACAAAATAAATCAAGTTAAATTACATTCATAACAGCATTAACAAAAATTAATTCATTAATTTAATTTATTTGCACAATTTATTTTGACACACAATTCAAGTGACACAAAACACAAATTATTTCAAAAACAAATAACGAAAATTTCGTCACGATTCAAATTTGTTTGCCCCTACAAACTAAAAACTGATATCAAACTGGCCCCCACTGCATCCCATTTTCACTAGTTTCGGGTTAGTACTAACCGTGAACTACTTAGTATAATTTGTAGACTGTCTCATATTTTTACTGCAGGGATAATAATGAATCTATACTCCAGCAAGCAAATTCGATATTTAAATGACAATTAAAAGAGTTTACGACAAAAAAATCTCTTGAACAAAAAAAAAAAATCGAAATATGACAAAAAAATTCATCAAGATTAAGGAATAAGAGGACAAAGCAAAGGAAACCAGTTTTCTTCCAATAAAAAAAAAAAAATTCAAATTTCTACAACTTTACGAGAATTCAGTGGAATCCGGCAGACACAATCTTTAACCATAAGACTCTGACTTGAACATGGTGTTGCCCTCTAGGCATGCCAATGGAGCTGCAAAAGTACAAACAGATAGACAGACAGACAGACAGACAGATTTAACGCGCCGCCTTCAAAACAGCAAGACAACAAACATCAGTAACAACCACCACCACAACAAAAACAACAATAAAAACAATACCAATGGCAAAGCCAGGCTGAAGCTCAAGTTTAAATTCTTTTTTTGGATCTCGTTGGACTGTGCTGTGTTTTTCATATGAAAACTTCAAACAAACGTTCGAGTTTTTTGTTCTCTCTCTTTGTTCTTCTGCTCCACTGTGTGGAGGATCGAAGTGGCGTTGTATGAGAAAACCACATTAAAGAAAAAATACGAAAATCCAAGTTGGTTGATTGGTCTCTTTTGGTCGGACGCCGGTCGATCGCATAAGTCGCGTAAGCATCTATTTGAGGTCATAAATTATATTACCAAGTTTAACATTTTTTTTTTTGGTTCCTCTTCCTCTCTTTTCTTTCCTCTTCAGTTCATTGTTTGTATTCTTTGGTTGATTGTTGTTTAAGAGATTTTGTGATTGTTTTTGTTGTTGTTGTTGCTGTTGTTGCCATCATTAAAGTTGTTAGAGTAGTTTTTCGTGGTTTTAGCTTAAGCCACATATTTATTAGTATCTTTGTTGTTGTTTTCTGTTTTATTATTGTTACTTTATGTCTTGCAATAAAACAAAACGAAAAAAAGCTCGACTTTTGACTTAAAACCCAAGCGAGAAATAAATTTTATTTGACACTGGAATCTCAAAATTAAGGAATAACCTTAGGCTCTCATACATCGGCTGAAACAAGCGACTATTTGAGCACTTTAATTACACAGGTTTACAAAAAAAAAAAAAATGTCATGGCGTTTTGACCGGACTATATGTTTCGTAGGGACTTTGACGTCTTAAATCCGAATCCCGGGTCCGTTTTTTTGCAGAACGTCTGAGAAAAATTTTTCAAGGTCATATGGAGGTCATGTGCCGTTTAGTGATAAATTGGCTAAAACTCTGAAACCAATTTTTTATCATTGATTTCTTAGTCCTTAAAAAGAATATGTGATCAAAAAGGGTATCTCGAACCTAGTTTTGGAGATATAGCCATCGGAAGATCCGGATATATCTTCTATGAAAACCGCTATAAGTTGGAAAGTCCTGGATGGATTTGTACAATATTGGTGTTATATGAAAGGTTTTTTGACAATCTATAAAAATGTGCTGAAAATATTTTCCATTAGGTTCATAGTTTTCGAGATATCAGCTTTTTTGAAATTTTGTGAAATTTTTCAATTACAAAAACAAATAAATCAACAACACCAGCAACAACAACAACAAAAACAACAACAACAATAACAACAACAACAAAATAACTTTCATATGACATCAATATTTTACAAATCCATTCAGGGGTTCCCAACTTATAGCGGTTTTCATAGAAGATGTATGTTCTGATCTTCCGATGGCTATATCTCTGAAACTAGGTCCGAGATACTCTTTTTGTTCACATAGTCTTTTTAAGACCTAAGAGCTCAATGATTAAGAATTAGTTTCAGAATTTTAGCGAACTTATCACCAAACGACACATGAACCCCATGTTGACTTCCATATGATCTTGAACTCTTTTTTCTCAGACGTTCTGGAAAAAAACGGACCCCGGATTCGGATTCAGGACGTCAAAGTCCCTAGGAAACACATAGTCTGATCAAAACGCCATGACATTTTTTTTTTTTTTGTAAACCTGTGTTATTGAGTTTATTGCTCATTCGCTTTTCGGTCCTAACTTGGTATCTAATTACTTCTTTTTGCTCCCGAGAATCAAAGGTCAGATGTATGGACAACGATTTACATCATCCGCAGAAGCGGTTGAGGCGTTTAAAACTAATTTTTTAGACCTATTATCTTCTGACTGGTCAGAGTGCTTCGTCAAATGGTTTTAGTGCATGACGTCGCAAGAAACATACCCTAAAAAATTTCAAAGTTTTCAACTGTATTTAACATGTTAATAAATATTCACTACAAAGCAAATAGTTTGGGTGTAAAATTCAAACCAAACTGAAATGAATACAAATCCAATAAAATCTATACCACAAATTGGTATACAAACCGCTTAAGCTTGTTCGTATAAAATTTATACAAATAAAGTATTATTACAGTTTCAATAAAAAACTAGTAAGGGTGTAAATTTGGCCTAGCCAAACGTTAAATACCCTACACTGCAGTATTTTTAAAAGTTTGCTCTTATGGGAGATGCTACGCTCTCTTGTCCGAGTTCACACAGTTTTTGTCCAGAGCTTGCATTTATAGTTTTTAGTGTCTGAGTGAAAAACGTTTTCAGTATAGCGTTTTGAAGCTTTTGCTTATATAGGAGGTGCCACGCCCTCTTGTCCGAGTTCTTCTAGTTTTAGCTTAGAGCGTGCATTTATAGTCTTTAGTATTTGAGTGAAGTTTGGTTGAATTATCTCAAAAAACTGCCACGACCCCTTGTCCGATTTTACCCCATTTTAGCTGAGAGCTTTGATTTAGGATTCTTAGTGTCTGAGTCGAATTTGGTTTGTATCATATATCTCAAAAAAGCTTTCAGTATAGCGTTTTAAAGCTTTTGCTTGTATGGGAGGTGCCACGCCCTCTTGTCCGAATTCGTTCGGTTTTTTCTCAGAGCTTGCGCTTACAATTCTTAGTATTTATGCGTATTTTGGTTGCATTGTCGTGAAAAATACTCCTAAAATTGCATTTTGAATATATTTTTTGTATGGGTGGTAGGCGTGTTCGTTGACCGATTTCGCTCATTTTCAATCCCCCGAGCTATCTTTACCAACGGAGGCAGTGTATCAAATTTTATTGAATTATCTTACTCAGTTTTCCTAAAAAGTGTATTTCAACACACAGCCAGCCAGCCAGCCACCCAGCCACCCAGCCAGCCACCCAGCCAGCCAGCCAGCCAGCCAGCCAGACAGACTATATCGACTCAGGAGGTGACGCTGATCAAGAATATATATACTTTTCTATATCTGCCACACCTCCTTCTCTGCGTTACAAACGGAAGGACAAAGTGAATATATCCTGGGTGTAGGGTATAAAAAGAGACGACCATAGGAGGATTCGAACCAACGACCGTCCGTGTGATGTATAGAAACATTTTATTTTTACTTACAATTACAAACTAGTTAGACCTCTACACCATTGAGCGATATGGTGAAGGGGAAAAAAATTTGTATATTAAGCAAACGTTGTTCAGACAGAATTTGATAATAGAATTATATAATGTTAGTATAAAAATTATAGAATTTATGGAATAACTTTATAAAAAAAAAAATTTTATAAATTATATCAAAAAATTCGAATAAATAAGTTTATAAAAACAAATTGTTTAAATAAGTTCATACTTTATCCACAAACTTTTTGCTGTGTACATTCCCAGTCATAATAAAATCATTATCCCAACTGCTGATTTTCCCATTTCTACTGGGTAATGGGCAATAGGTGTTGCTCATGATGACATGACTAAAATAACCGCCGCGCAACCGCAGACATAGACGTGTCTTTTAAGCCATCGTCGACGTTAAGAAGAAGAAGAAGAAGAAAAAAAAAAAAATTAAATCTTTTTTTTGTCCAAAGGCTTCTATGGAAAACCAGAAAAATCAGTTTCTGGCTTCTTGCCTCATTAATCATCGTCGTACTCGTACTACGATCAGAGCATGTTGTTATTGGTGATCATGATGATGATGATAATGATGATCATCATCGTGCCAGCATTGTTTTTGTTGTTATAATTTTGTTTTTTTTTTTACTACATATTATTGTTGTTGCTTTTCTCTTGTTGTTGTTGTTGATTTCGTAGTGGCTGTTTTTGTTGTTATTGTTGTTGTTTGTAGCAATTCTACTCACTGTCAAGGTCATTGCGAAGTATCCAACGTTAAGATCGTAGCCATCGTAGCGCAATCGTAGGCCAACATTAAAAAATGACCAAGACGACGACTACGTCGACGATGCTGTCTGAAGCAAAGACCACGTTGCAGACTTTTACGTTCGATTGCTACGTTACGAAGTGGATGAATTGCTGGATTAAGCAGAAGTAGTTGGAATTCGAGAAAAAAAAGGTTTTCTGTTTTGGTACAAAACTTTGGTACTAAAAATGTTTTTATTTTTTTTTTTCAAGTGACTTAGCCATTAATGTGTGTTCCAATCATTTTGTTGTTGGTCTTTGTTTTATGTTTTTATTTTTATTTTATCGCTTTATTTTTATTTCAACATGTTTCTTTCTCTTTTTTTTTTTATTCCAGAATTTGTGCTGAAGTTTTAGTGGATTTTTAGTCGTTTTGTTTGGAATTTACATTAAAATGCAGGAATTTTTCGTATGTTGGTTCTTGCGCTTCTTGTTCTGTAAGAAAGTGAAATAAATTATTGGACTGACAAAGCAAAAAAAAAGTTTCGTTGGTAAGTTTTTTACGTTAAAACATGAAAAAATTATTCTCATATTATGTTTTTTAAAAAGTACATAAGACTATATGAGATTCATTGTTTCAAAACTACTTTGGAAGGTATAAGGGATTAGAAAATTTTTTAATGCTTAGGATTTTCAGCGCATTTTGGTCTGAAAACAATCAAAAAATCAGAGTTTAACTACCAGAAAGTCGCATTGATATATATAGATCAAGAAAGACTAAACAGTTTGTTCTGAAAAAAATTGGTTCTTGAGGTGGATTTTTTAATTTTGCGGTGTTATACAGTAAATTAGATATTGACTGATTCCATTTCAATTCATACAGTGAGTGTGCACTTAGGTTTGCGTATCTACTTTAAACTAGCAAAATATGTTTCTACAATCAAAATAAGGGAACACAAAATTTTTGTTTTTTGATTTGGACCAAAATTAGAGATTTTATGGCGTTTTGTACACACTGCTCCTGAACAAACGATAGGTTGCATGAAAATGCCACAAAAAACGAACAATGCCCCTTTATTCGTAATCGTTCACTGAGTAAAAATCAACTTTATTTGAAATCTTAGCTGCTGCTTTTTTGAAAACATCTCGATTTTTCCAATTGGGGCATTTTCCCATACAAAAAGAAAAAAAAATTTTTTTAACTACATTAAACAAAAATTAAAATAATCACAATCGATGTGTTTTGCGATGCTAAACGCGAATCCAGCCTCAGAATTGCTCTATCGTGTATAGTTTATGAGATATTGTAACCAAAAGACCAAAAAAGTAGTTTTTTGCCATTTTTTGAAACTATATAACTATGTAACATATCATCTATTCGTCAAATGTGGCTTAGATACTTGAAAGCTCCAATCTTTTCCTTTCAAACCTAATTTGATGCCGAGAATGCTCCACGAAGCCTCAAAAAAAAAGAAAGAAAAAAAACAAGACTTCTTTAGTGAGACTGAGATGATGTATTGGCTCGAATTGTTGCATATAAGTATTTATTCTCCTTTAACTCCTAGGAGGAGCATAGGGCCAATATGAAACGTCTTCATTTGTTGCGATCCCTTGCAATGACTTTGATCTCTTGCCATGACTTTCCCGATTCTTGTATTTCCTTTTCCAGCGACATTTTCCAGTTGGTTTTTGGTCAACCACGTCCTCTACTCCCTGATTGCATTTTTGATGTAGCTTCGCATTTGATTTAGTGCGAGGCCACCATACCTTTAGTATACGCCTTAAGCATTTGTTGACGAATACATGCAGCTTGTTCGTTAGTTGTTCAGAAACAAGCCATGTTTCGCACCCATATAACAAAACCGATTTCACATTCGAATCAAAAATGTGCACTTTCGTTTTGGTGGATATAACGGAAGAAGACCATATTTTGTTCAGTTGAGCAAACGCGCCTTTTGCTTTTGCTATCCTTGAGTTGATATCCTCTTTTCCTCCACCACCCATGGAGATAATGCTGCTTAAATACATGAAGCTGTCGACGTTTTCGATGTCATCGATTTCTGTTTGCGTTTAGCTTCATGCTTTTAGTCTTAAATGCTTTGATTTTTAGGCCGGTCTTTTGCAATTCCAAGACAAGGTCTTCAATCTTACTTTGCATATCTGAGTGTTTGGATGATAGAATGCAAATGTCGTCAGCGTAGTCGAGATCTTCTAGATAGACATAACTTTTTGAGAGCTATCCAGTGTTTGGAAAAATGTTGCTGGGATTTTCTTTAGAACTCTTCGAGTGCTACCCGGAACTGTAATCAGAAATCCTCAGATAAAAATTTTTTATCTGTATTTTTCGATCAAAATAAAAACTACCAATAATTTGTTTTCCCAGGTTTTCTTTAGAACTCTTCGGGCGCTCCTTAGAACTCCAATCAGAACTTTTCTACGATAAATTTTTGTGTGACCGATTGAACCTTATTGGGCGATAAACATGAAAAGTACAAATATTTTCGAAAAGTGGTAATGGGATTTTCGGTAGAACTCTCAAGAAATTTTTTATGAAAACTTCAAATTTCTTTCTTGTGAACTCAAAAATGTTATCAGAACTCCTCTACGTGAAAAAAGCGGTGCTATGCAAGAAATGGCACAGCTCGATTTTGGTCCAATTTCGCAGAACTATATATTTTGAATTTTATGAAAGAACTCTAGAACAACGGACTCGGAACTCCGAAAAAAATTTCGATTATATTATATTTACTCTTGAGACGTACAATCTTCTAGTAATTGCATCATATAGTACCAATTTTTTGCTTCAAAATGAGCTATAATATGATCGGCAAGTATTTGTTCTTACCATCTACTTACCATACCATCTGCTTACAATTAATATAAATTGGCCAAACACTGGGAAAATCACCAGCAAAAGTCTGTCATGATTACTAAAGCAGAAAGCGTATGATTCGAAGAGGTATTGGAAAAAGTTGAAAGTGCATGATGGATGAATTTTATGGGGTTCCTAAGCATCAAATGAAGACAAAGAACACAAAAAGGTGAAGATTTTGAGCAATTGAGGAGGGCCTAAGTACCATTTCGTACCAAAGGGCAAAAGTAGTGTCATTATATGAAACGGGTGACATTTTGTTAGAAGTTAATAAAATTGTTTTCTGTTTTCACTAAAAATTTACTTGATTATGTGAAATTCATGTCCTTATGTTGAAAAAATTATAACAGTCAAGTAACCGACTATAAAGCACACAAAAAGTATGACATTACTTCTGCCTCGAAATGGTACTTAGGCCCTTTGGTACGGCCACTCCTCAATTGTTTTTATAGAAATTTTCAATTCAAATTATTATCGGCAGTGGTATATGCAATTTACCACGGGTTAAGCTATATATCTTTCATTAAAAATAAATAGGCATTTTTTCAAAATTTGGCAAAACAATTAATTTACATTTGAAAAGAAAAAAACCCAAAAATTCTACATATGAAAAAAATATAAATAATTTCTCATCCTCGCTTAAATGCTATAAATTATGCAATTAATTGGTAGCCAAAATAAAAATCTCTTCTGTAGAAAAAAAAAAAAAAAAAACCGAAATGATGAATACGCGGCTGCTACAAATTGTTATGCATGCACAACAACAAAAACAATATCAATAACAAATAAATTATTTATAAATTTCTTTTAACAAAGATGAGAAAAATAATGTACCTACGAGATATGTATTTCCCAAAACAAAAGAAACGAAAAAGAAGAATTCAGAATTTCATTATTAAAATAAAATCGTTTTGCGTCAACTCAATGGACTGGGACTAAAAAGCGCAAAAATTGTGGTGCGACGATCGAAACATTCGGCATCCAGATTTAATGGATTGTGTGATATTTCTCTAATTGAAATGCGCGTTCCCTCATATGAATGCGGCAGCCAACGAGCGTTCATTGAACAGCTGTTGCGCCGAGTTGCTAGGGAGAGTCATGAACTTTTTTGCCAGGGTCGCAAAATTCCCCCAGGTGGTAAATTTTGTCTATCACAAAAACAATTGCACGAAAATAATATTTTTTTTTGTTTTGACATTTTGTAAACAAATCTTTTTTACTACGAGTATTTTCTTTTAAGCAAGTTTCTTTTAGACTTTTTTCTGCGGCTTCTAAATTTGTAGAAATATGCTTAGTTTCATGTTTGTCTCAAAACGATTTCTGACAAATTACGTGGGTAGTTTGAAAAATTTGAGACTTTTCGAATAAAGTAAATTTTTTTCGCCCAAAAAGCGTTATACTTCTCAACATAGTCCATTTTCAGCTCGATACAGAGACTTTCTTTGCGTAATCGATCAAGTTTCGACTTGACATATCTAATTTCTATTAAAATTGGTGAAAAGTTAGTAATTAAATTCCGAAAATTTTCATGATGGCGGCCATAGGAAGTTCGATCCAACCTTTGGATACTCCCATATTTGAAAATTTATAGCTCCTCGGCTTTTTAACCTATTTTAATAAAATTTTCAGGGTTTCTGTAGAAAAGTATGAGCTTTTGAAAAAAATAATTACACAAAAAAAAAAAAAAAATTAATTTTTGGTCGAAAAAAACCTTTATCCTTTTTCAAAACCATATTGGGGCTTGGAGCACTCTTTTTATTGAAGTTGTATAATGTTGTGTTTATCATGAGTCGTTGGTACGCGTGCGCTACCATACAGAGTTGTAATTTTTCATAGAATTTTTTTGTGGAATGTTTTAACCCATTATAACCAAGTTTTTGGATAAAGGGGTAAAAAACCCATAAAAACGGGATATAATGAGTTAAGATGTTCTAGAAAATTGTTCCTTGCTTGATTTCATGTTAACCTTTCATAACATATTAACCCATTATATACCGTTTTTATGGGTCTTTTTGACCTCTTTATCCAAAAACTTGTTTAGAATGGGTTAAAGTATTCCACATAAAAATTCTATGAAAAACTTCACTAAGGTTAACTGAAAAAAATACCGTTCGGACGATGGCAGCTCTCTACGGCTCATGATAAACACAACATTATACAACTTCAAAAACTCATAACTTGATAACCGTAAAACAAAGCACAATTTTGAGGACTGGAAAATAATTGTAATAAAAATTTTTTTTAAATAAAAATATTTAAAAAAAGAAGGGTGCTCAAAGCCCAAAAATGGCTTTGAAAAAAGAAAAAGATTTTTTTCGAGCAGAAATAATTTTTTTTTTCAGTGTAATTATTGTTTTTCAAAAGCTCATACTTTTCTGCAGAAACCCTGAAAATTCCATTAAAATCGGTTAAAAAGCCAAGGAGCTATAAATTTTCAAATATGGGAGTATCCAAAGGTTGGATCGAACTTCCTATGGCCGCCATCTTGAAAATTTTTGGAATTTCGGAAAATCATTTTACCACGGTAATATGTGTGTCAAATATTAACTTTTCACCAATTTTCATAGAAATCAGAGAAATCAAGTCGAATCTTGGTCGATAACGCAAAGTCCAGCGTTTTTCGGATTGTTGTATTCCTTTCAAATAATATGTTTCTTCAAAGCCCTCTATATAGGCGTTTGTTTCAGTAATGACTTCTTAACTCGACCTAAATCTGTTACTACTCAACCATTCCTTTAGGTCAGGAAATATTCATAGGGTGCCATATCTGTAGAATATGCTGGATGTGGGGTAGCAGTTCGTAGTCAAATTTATGAATTTTTACCATGGTGACTACAAACGTGTGCACTCGTTCATTGTCTTGATGAAACCGCACTTTTTTGATCAATATCAAACCTTTAAAAAAAGCACGGAATAATATTCGGCGGTGATCAATTGAACTTTTTCAAGATAATCGATGTAAATGACACCGCATGTCCAATATCATCCCATGCATTTTTTCGACGATTTCTATCGTGACGACTTTTGTGCGAAGTAGTGCAGAGTCCCCACTTTATCTATCAATCTTTTCCTTGGGTTCGTTATGACTTTTAAGCAAAAAATAATGGGCGATTAACACGTGAAATGCAAGATCGTTAACATTCTTGAGGTTGTCTGCTTTCAATGGCTGTCAAAGGCAAACTAAATGACCCAGGGTTCTAAAAATTTCACAATTGTCTGTTAATAGCTAACTTTTGACTGGATCAGTGTTGAACTCAAAGTTACTGTGCGAGAAATTCAGAAAGTCTCGAGCTCATCAAACTGCTGTCGTTTTAACACATTTGACGAAATATACCTTTTCCAAATATTTATTTATTTATTAATTCAATCATCAATCGTATGCAAAATTTAAAAATAAAAACCGAATAAAACGTCAATCATGAAGGATTTGCCCTTATGTCTCCGTGGTTTCTTTGATTATCAATTTTTCAAAAATTGGTTAGAAAAAATACATTCAAATATTATTTTCATTTCCTAATTTTTAGTTTTTAAATTAAAAGCCTGTATTTTTAATTTTAAATTTTAAATTTTACATTTCAATTTTAATTTCAATTTTAATTTCAATTTTAATTTTATTTTCAATTTTCACTTATCAATTTTCATTTTTCAATATTCAATTTTCCATTTACAATTTTCAATTTTCCGTCTACTATTTTCAATTTTTAATTATCAATTTTTGATTTTTAATTATCAATTTTTGATTTTCAATTTTTAAGTTTCAATTTTCATTTTACAATTTGCAATTTACAATTTACCATTTTAAATTTACAATTTACAATTTACAATTTTTGATTTTCAATTTTTATACCCTACACCCATGGTATATTCACTTTGTCCTTTCGTTTGTAACGCGGAGAAGGAGGCGTAGCAGGCAGGGAAAAGTATATATGTTCTTGATCAGCGTCATCTCCTGAGTCGATATAGCCATGTCCGTCTGTCTGGCTGGCTGGCAGACAGGCTGGATATTTGGAAATTTGCCATTGTTGTAAAAGTAAGCTCGCGGGATTGAAACTGATTGACATCGGTAAACGGACACGCCCACCGCCCATACAAAAAAAATATATTCAAAACGCAATTTTATGAGCATTATTTACGATAACGCAATCAAAATAAACACTACGGACAGTGAGGGCTAGCTCTAGCCAAAAACTAGGTGAATTCGGATAAGAGGGCGTGGCATCTCCCATATAAGTAAAAGTTTCAAAATGCTCTAAACAAAACTAGGTAATCTCAGATGAGGGGGCGTGGCACCTTATACATAAATAAAACTTTCAAAATGCTATACTGAAAGCGTTTTTTGAGAGAAACCAACTAAATTTCACTTAGACACTATGAACATCAAATGCAAGCTCTGAAAAAAAGACTAGCAAAATGGGGGCGTGGCATCTTCTATATAAGTAAAAATTTCAAAATGCTGTACTAAAAGTGTTTTTTCAGATATTGGGTGTACAACTTAAAAACCGGAATTTGACGGTGGATGTCCGTACTAACAAATATCGTGAAAGCTCGAACTTTATATATATGTCATTTTGAAGGCACATTTGACAGTTGTCAAAATCAGTCAACAAAACAATTTTATCTTGTGTGCATCATTATTATTTTTCACGATGAATAACTTCGAAAATTCGAGAAAAAGACAGCATTTGCGGGAGGTTCTGTTGGGTAATTTTTTTGCAAAGAAAACTGCTGCAGAAAGTCATAGTTTGCTTGTAGAAGTTTATGGCGACGATGCTTTAGGAAAAACACAGTGTTCTGAATGGTTTAAACGCTTCAAAAGTGCCGATTTTGACATCAAAGACAAAGAACTCCCAGGACAGCCAAAAAAGTATGAAGACGAAGAATTAGAGAAGCTACTCGATGAGGATTCGTGTCAAACACAAGACGAGCTTGTCAAATCGTTGGGAGTGACTCAGCAAGCCATTTCGAAACGTTTGAAAGCCGCCGGATACATTCAGAAGCAAGGTAATTGGGTCCCCTATGAGTTGAAGCCGAGAGACGTTGAACTGCGCTTCTGTATGTCTGAAATGCTGCTTGAGCGCCATAAAAACAAATCATTTTTGCATCGGATTGTGACTGGGGATGAAAAATGGGTCCATTATGACAATCCCAAGCGCAAAAAGTCTTACGTGAAACCCGGCCAACCAGCCAAATCAACCTCGATGCCAAATATCCATAGCGCCAATGTTATGCTGTGTATTTGGTGGGATCAGAAAGGGCCGTTATATTATGAGTTATTGAAATCGGGCCAGACAATCACAGGTGACCTGTACCGAACACAATTAATACGTTTGAAGCGTGCCATCATCGAAAAACGCCCGGAAAATGCGACCAGACACGAAGCAATAATTTTTCTTCATGACAACGCTCGGCCGCATGTTGCAAGACCCGTGAAAAACTATTTGGAAAATAGTGGATGGGAAGTTTTGGCTCACCCGCCTTATAGTCCGGACCTTGCTCCGTCTGACTTTCATTTATTTCGCTCGATGCAATGCTTCAGTGTAGGGATTTAATTTTTGGCCAAGCCAAAGGTAACACCCTTACAAATTTGCTTTAAATTTTTAACTATAAATTTTCAATTTTTAAGTATCATATGAATGGGTTTATTTGAAAGTGGAATAAGTCCAATTCCAGAAAAATTGAGTTTATGGTAGTTATAGCTAGGTATATATGTCCTCTATTTATATTGAAAATTACAGACTCGTTAGACCACGATTTCATCATAAATTACTCAAAAGAACTTTTCATGAAAAGCATTTTTACAAAAATGATTTTTTTGAAAGTGGAATAAGTCCATTTTTTCATCTACTGCTACACAGAAGATATTGCTTTTAATTCAATTTAAAAATATTGGCAAGTGCTATTTAACTGGTGTTAAGTGTTTACCACTGTAAATTTACCAAATTTTGTTATGCTGTAAAAATTTTTACAGGTGTAATAGAAAATAGTCCAGTTTTTTTGGTCTGAATGGACTTATTCCACTTTCATTTATAATAAATTTAAAAATTTGTTATACTTTTGTATGACTTATTCCATTTTTACTCACAAAATATTTTGTAAACTAAAGCAAAGGAAAATTAAAACTTAGAAAAATTTTACTTTAAAAACTGTTGTTGTTTTTTTTTCTTTTATTTTTGCCCAAATAGGGCTCTGGAAAATTATTACAACAACAACAACAACAAAAAGTTCTTGTCGGACCTACTTTCGGAGATATAGCCATCGGAAGATCGAGATATATCTTTTATAAAAACTATTATAAGTTGGGAACCCCTGAAAGGATTTCAATAATGTTAGTGTCATACGAAAGATATATTAATTTGCTATAAAATCAACCTGAAAAAATTTTTAATGCGAGTGGGGGTTTTAGAGATATTGCAAATTTCACGAAAATTTTGATAATTTTTTTTTTTTAAAGCACTATTTTTCCAAAATCTGTATCATTAACGCATAGTTTTAGTAACATAAAATGAAAGCTCAATTTATTTCTTTTCATTCAACATGTAATTTGTACCTGATTTCTTGCATTACAAATTTTTTTTTATAGGAAAACAAAAAAGTAAGTTATTGAAAAGCATCGAAAAGTCTACAGGAATCGGAATTGATCGAAAACTATGCAAAAACATCGTTATTGTTGTTATTGTTATTTTTATTGTTGTTGTTGCTGGTATTATTGTTGTTCTTGTAATGTTTTGCAAAATTTCATGAAAATTTCTTTAGTTTACTTTTTTGTTTTCCTATAAAAAAAAGTATGCTAGTGCAAGAAATCAGGTACAAATTACATGTTAGATGAAAGGAAATAAATTGGGCTTTCATATTATGTTACTAAAACTTTGCGTTAATGATACAGTTTTTGGAAAAATAGTGCTTTAAAAAAAAAAAATTATCAAAATTTCTGGAAATTTGAAATATCTCCATAACCACCACTCGCATTAAAAATTTTTTCAGATTGATTTTATAGCAAATTAATATATCTTTCGTATGACACTAACATTATTGAAATCCTTTCAGGGGTTCCCAACTTATAATAGTTTTTATAAAAGATATATCTCGATCTTCCGATGGCTATATCTCCGAAAGTAGGTCCGACAAGAACTTTTTGTTGTTGTTGTTGTTGTAATAATTTTCCAGAGCCCTATTTGGGCAAAAATAAAAGAAAAAAAAACAACAACAGTTTTTAAAGTAAAAATTTTCTAAGTTTTAATTTTCCTTTGCTTTAGTTTACAAAATATTTTGTAAGTAAAAATGGAATAAGTCATACAAAAGTATATCAAATTTTCAAATTTATTATAAATGAAAGTGGAATAAGTCCATTCAGACCAAAAAAACTCGACTATTTTCTATTACACCTGTAAAAATTTTTACAGCATAACAAAATTTGGTAAATTTACAGTGGTAAACACTTAACACCAGTTAAATAGCGCTGGCCAATATTTTTAAATTGAGTCGTACGCAAGCCCTTCAATATCTCAGTTTATGAAAAAGTGGACTTATTCCACTTTCAAAAAAACCTATTCATATTTTGATTTTCAATTTTTAACTTTCAATTTTCAACTATCATTTTCAATTTTAAATTTTTACTTAAATTTAGAACTTTTTTATTTTCGTAAAATAAAATTTGTTAGGAAATGCTTAAAAAAAAATTAAATGTTTTATTGTGAAAAAATGAACCATTGATGAAACCAAGAATACATTTAGCGTAAAGTCAAACGCTTAAATTTGTAAAATATTTTAAATTCGAATTTTTAAATATTTCTATTTTTGTCGCATAGTGGGTGGTTTAGTTCTTTTTTTGTTTTACTTTTTGCTATTAATCTATTTTAAAAACATATATTCATTATATCTAAAAATTTAAAAACAAACAATAAAATACGTGTTATTCACCGTACGCTGGGGATAAATTTATTTTTAACAGGAAATGCTTATTTTAAAAATACTCGTAATTCGAAAAAATATTTAAATTTTTTGTTTCAAACTATTTTTTTTCAAAGTCATGAGCACAACAAACCGTAATAGCAACAACAACAAGAGTAGTTTTGCCAACTTTAGCAATTAAGTTGTCTAGATAAATTATATATACGTCAGCATTTTAATCACAATTAAAAACAAATAAAAAAATGTTTCTGTCGAATGATTTATTAGTAATTTTTCTTTTTTTCGATTATTATGAAATGATATTGTACAATATTAAAAAGGTAATTATTTTCAATGCATATTTCGTAAGTTTTTATAATATTTTTGGGTCCTCAGCGATCAAATTGTTATGCAGATGATAAATCTTCTCTCGCAACTATGCACATTAATACGCCGACAAGTATACACCAGAACACCAGATGTCGGTTCTATTTCGGTAGAGGTAGTCCCGGAGAATATTCATAATTAAAACAAAGGTACATGTCGGTCTTGTACAACCAGTGTCAATTTTCGTGAACAAATTCACTTACTGGTATCATCGTTACCCTTAACAGTGGTATAAATAAAAATATCCTTAGTAGAATCAACAATGTGAAAGAGACTTTCTAAAGATATTCTGTTTCTTTTTTTCATTATCTTGGTCATTCAACTTGGAATTTTGTCTTGTTAAAGGTTAAAGACTTTGTTGAGCAGTATCGCAAATTTTGATAATTTAGAAGGTTATTTTCAAACAAATACAGTTTCAGTTAACTTTATTATAATGATGGCAGTAGTGCTAATGAGCGCGTCTATCAGAATATGGGCCTTATCGTAAATAAATATTTTCGAAAATATATTCTCTTACTCTCTAGTTTGCAATAGCGAAAAAAAAAAATAAAATTCAGATGCAATTGTTACTGCTTGCCCAGTTTGAAATTTGACAAGAATTAGAAAATTTTAGAAAAAAAAAAAATTTTAAAATTATAAGGGACTAACTTCGTTAAAACTATTTTTCAAAAATTAAGGTCCACCTTTTTACAAAAAAAGATTTTTTTTTTAAATCCAAAATGCAGTCAAAAAGCTCATTGAATGAAGTATAAATTTGGCTTCTTTATTTATTTGATTGTAACGTTTTTAAGCTGTATAATGGGGTTCGAAGTAGTACGTTAACCAGACCATATATTTAAAAAAAAATTTTATATCTAGATCCAGTGCATATATAGATAAAACATAGTCAAAAATTACTGAAATCGGATACATTAAAATTTTTTTTTGTGTCCGCTCCACGTAGTGTAAACGCGGGAGACATGGCACCCTTTTCGTTAAACTGCTGTAAGACCAGAATTGAAAGAAATTTAAAAAAAAATAATAAACACAAATTTATTCTTTTATTAATTTAAAACAAAAAAAAGGACTTCAACTAGAATAAAAATTATTGCAAATATGTTTTTTCTTCATTATAAAAAAATGCTATAAAGTCCCAAGTCACCCAACATTACGGGTGATATGGCACCATATCATGGGTGATTTGGCACTCTTGCCACAATTGTCGCATGTGTGCACAAATGATGTACATGTTTCATGTAACCACATACAGCACATTACGCATTTGATCCAATCGTCTTTTTTAGTGGTTTGTCCATATTCTTCTTCCCATCCAACACATTAATTTTTTTTCCTAAATCTTTAGGCTAATCAGATTCATCTTGAAAAACAACATTTTCATCAGCTTCATCGGAAGAAGCATAATTAGTTACTAACTTTCGTTTATAAATTTTCTTCTTTGGTTGTGTTTTCTTTTAAAATTTTTTGTTTTCTGTCGGACCACATTTTCGGGAGACGTAAAAATACTTGCCGTTTGTTTTCTTGTGCTCGGTTTAGAATTTTCCGATGTCGTTGCTACAGGCGCTTTTTCTTTTAAGACATTTTCAGACTTTTCTAGCATATTTTAAAGAAAACCTCAAATTGATTAAATAAAAATGAAAACACAATCATTGAAGGTCCTACCTGATTGAAATTCTGCAGCTCTGTGCCCTTGATTTTTTTCAATGCAATCCTGTTGAAAGGCGTGATCTGGAATTTTATTTGGAATGAAAGCGTAAATCCCATTAGATGAAAATCCAGAAGTACCCTTTGAAACACTTGCTGCTTTAGTTCAAGCCTCACACAAAAGCTGAATGTGCTTGGTTCTAGAATGCTTTTCTCGATGATGAGCCCGTGTTATTTCAGATGCTAGTTTTTGGCTCGTCATATTTAGAGTTCAGACAAGTTTATGTTCAACAAAGTATTGAAAACCAAAACACAAAGATTTAGCTATAAGTAAGAATATTTGTACTCATATCACCCGCAGTAGTGGGGTGCCATATCTCCTTTTGGGTATATACCGAGTAAAAATGCCACAAAACAAATAAACTTGTTCACTAGCGCTGGTGTTCATCTGAAAACGAAATCACATTCAATTCTGTTTGTTTTGATATATGCACCATAGGGCTCTATCAAATATTCAGCGCTCTGCTGCCTCTCAAAGTATATGCAAAACAAAAGTCAGTCGCTTACATTTAAAAATTTTTTTTAAAAATTCCACACATAAGCAAATACCGCTAAACGTATAATATTCAACGAAGTCTCTCGCTCAGTTGATTTAAACTGTGTCCATATTTGAATGCTATGAAAGCGGCAAGTATTGAAATTGATAGGGGTGCCATACCACCGAGGGGTGCCATATTACCCAGGGGTGCCGTATTACCCAGAGGTGCCATAGTACTCAGGGGTGCCATATTACCCAGGGGTGTCACATCACCCAGGGGTGCCATACTACCAAAGGTGCCATATTACCCAGGCGTGCCTCATCTCCCGCGTTTACCTTGTAATGCCCCATATGTAAAATGAACGAATATTAACAAAAGTTCAGTAATTAGTGATCGATTTTTGCAATACAACTTATAAAAATTTTCTTTCCTCGTAGAAGGCATAATATATCTTGAAACGATATGTCCTAAAGCTGAAACAAGACATCGAATTCAGACCTCTATTATGTACTACTCTTTATGGAGAGATAATGCAGCAAAATTTGCTTTTTGGCGCCGTTGCTGTACCAAAGGCTGATGCATTTACTATAAGATGAAAATTTATAAATTGATGAGTTAAAAATATCGCAAAATTCAAAATATTTTTTAAAATATGAAAAAGGCTGAAATATTCAAAAAAGGCAAATTATGATAAAAATTTTCGAAAATATTGAAAAATTCGAAAATTTTAGAAAATTTCCAGTTGTAAATGATAAATTTAGAAGAAATCTATTACATAATTCCTTATTTGTTTATATGTATTCATTTTCACTGTGGTCTGATACCAAATGCATTCCCAAACATGAAATATAAATAGTGGACCATAGTGGTCAGATATGACCTAATGAAAAAAAAATGTGTCTAAGGTAATTTTCAGGTCAAATTTTGAAAGATTATCCTTAAGAAATATCATTTTCAATTTTAATTCATTATATATTTTTTCTGATTTAAGCTGTAAATTAAGAATAAAATAAAAGAGAGCCCTAAAGCTAAAACATTTTAGAGTTAAGAGAAACTTGGGTGGTCCAAGTGAATTAAGAAAAAAAAAAAAATGTAGGTCGAGAAATCTAAGCTCTTTTATTTTCTTTATAAACAAATTTTACTTGGGGCATTAAATAAAAAAAAAAAACAGTTTTAAAACAAAACATCTAACTCTAATCTCATAATTTATATACTGGGTGGCTTATTCATTTTTAAAATCCTAACTGTCAAAAGTAATGATCTTATCAAGAAAACACTTTAAAATATCGAAGTCAAAAAAGCTTAATCTATTTACAAGTCATACAATTTAAAATCAAGGGCTAAAAAGACCAGTGAACAAAAAAAAAAAAAAAAAATCCACTCGCACAAAGTCGAACAAATTAAAAATTAGAGACGGACGGTCATGTTAACTATTTGTTAATTTTATTACTATGGGGCAGCACGCTAAGCAACGGTCTTTTTTCGGACTGCTGCCCATATCTTAAAGTTTTTTTTCTTTGTTGACTTAACCCCAAGTAATGAACTCTGCTGGAATATGAGTTTTCGATTTATTTCTTTTGTTTACTTTTCATTTGCTTCTGTATGTGTGCGTGTTTGTTTGTGTGTGTGTTCCATTAAATTATAAAAATTCAAACAAATTGCCTACGAAACAAAATTTCAGTTGCGACAAGACCGATCGACTTTTGTAGATACTGCGGCTGTAACTTACTAATCGCAATTGCACTTGATCATTGTTGTTGCTGTTGTTGTTGTTGTTGTTGGGCTGTTGTTGCTTTTGTTGTTGTATTGCACTAATCGATTAAGTGTTGAGGAAAAGTATTTTCGACACTTTTGTGTTGTTTTCAGTGTTACAGTCAGTGTAGGCACTTGAATTCATTTAGTTTTGTTGTTTTTTGAGAAGAGCATTTCTGATAAGGTGGTTACACCTGATATATGAAATCACGCGATAAGGAATTTTTACTATAAAATATATTTTTATATTTATGTGTAATGCCTTATCAGTTGTTTGGAAAAAAAAAAAAAAATTGGGGTTTAATAAAATGTACTGTAAATTTGTTTTATCGATTTTCTATTTTCAGAACATTGTATTATATTTGTGTATTTTATTTATATAAATAATAATAAATATTTTTATTTAAAAAACAAACTGATTAATTTTAACTTTATTGCTTATCAGACATGCTACTTTCTTTGTTGATTTGTTGAAATTATGTGAGATCTTATAAAGACCTAAATAAGTTTGCTGAAGAATACCCTAAATTACTTTCATAAATTTGATGTTTCTATTTACTCCAAAATATTCCTTAACTTGGTAGACCAATCTTTCAAAACAGTTCATAATACAAACATTAGCCGTGTTTTTTTTGACGCGTATATACAATTGTGGATACCTTCAAATTGCGATAACTCATGAACAGTAAGTCACACAATAGAACTCTAAGAAACTTTTTTATGGAGAATCACGTTCTCTTTCATTTTATATTTAAAAAAATTTATTTTTAAGGAGGTATTTTATAAAAACTGGTTAGCGCCGATAAATGGCAAAAAATCACTTTTTTTTAAATAACTTCTAAATAATTATTTTTTTTTACAAAAGATTAAAATTATTTGTAGAGCATGTGGTTCTCCTTGAAAAAGACCCTAGGACTTTTTATCGTACGACTCACCGTTCAAAAGTTATCGCAATTTAAAGGTATCCACAATTGTATATACGCGTCAAAAAAAACACGGCTATTATCTCCGCATTATCTACTACTAAGGACTTTTCCCGAATTTTTAAATTTTGAGAAACAACCCGAAATCCTACCTTGTTTGATCTGAGAAATATAGTGTTGTACAAATTATGTCCGCGTCCAGATATTACAATAAAGTCATTAAGTTTTTCAGCTTAATAGAGAAATTGATTAAACTTCTGTACTGAAATTTTGTAAGAAAATATTGATCAAAACGAATGTATAGTATGCTCCTAGAAAAATTTGTGCATATTTTTGTGTATATGAAAACATGTTATGCCATTCATGCATTCAATCATAGGCCATGAACAAATAGTTCTTAAGTATTCGACAGTTTTAGCCCTCACTAGGCTCTCATTTACATGGTAATTTCAAGATTTTGAACAACTTTCACATAGTTTATTTTCCACAGATAAAGCTTGAGTCTTTGAAATTAATTTATTTTATTTATATAACTTCATAGGCAAAATATGAAATGCTCAAATACATCCTATACTACCTGGTAGCAATAAACAATCTAAAATCTTTCAGGATGCCAATATGTTGTATACACGGGTCGTTTGAACTCGGCTATACCTCGGGGACCTCCAACTTCAGTTATTCATATATGTGGTTCGCATATATAGAAAAAAGTTTCTGTTTTTAAATTGGTCAATGAATCGATTTTCAGGGTCGAATTTTGATTACCAAATGGTCTTCACATTGTTTCTGTATATAAAAAAAAAAATAGTCTGATAAAAATTAAATAAAACATGAAGTATGCCGTTACCTAGTTTTCCGTTTAAATGTAGATTCAAAAATGGTATTTTGGAAAATTTTTGCTGATCGCATTAACGAGACATATCATTTTAAAAATTTTTTTTAAACTTTTTTATTAAAAAAATTTCCTAAATATGACTCAAGATGGGATTCGGACGCTAAATGGGAGTTTTTGGCTTCTGAACGCCCGTGGAAGGCAAAAATCTTTTTTTACTCAAGAGGAAAGCATCTTTTTTTGGAATCTTTTTTTTTAATAATTTTGAAATTTTTTTTTATTTTTTGGAAGTTTTTCAAAAATTATTCACAAAAAAAAGTTTGAAAAAATTCCAAAAAAATCACATGTATTGCTTGAACGATTCTAAGCATTTTGTGCCTAATACACTTTTTTCGTAAGATGCTTCCTTCTTGAGTAAAAAAAGATTTTTAATGCTATCTCTATTTTTTGAACATTGAATTACATTTTTCAAGGTCACTCGGCAAAATGATTAAGTCACATTTAGGAAATTAAGCTTTGTACCATTCTTCACTTTAAGAATTTTTATATTTCGATGAAAATTGCGATGTCTGGGTGGTTTTGAACCAAATCACTTCTATAGCCCCAGTGTGCAACGGTGGACAAACAAAAAAATGGGTGGACAGACATTAAAATGTGTGAACAAACATGTACATGAAATAAACTAAACAATTTTGGTCAAATATTGTCCTAAACTAGAATAAGAACAGGACAAAGTAGAATGGACAAACATTTCCTATTTGTGGACAAACATAAAAATGTCTGGACAAGTATAAGTAATAAATTTAACAATTTTGGTTATAAAGTGGAATAAGAGCAGGACAAAATAAAGTGAACAAACATGGCAATGGTATTACCTATTGCACAAACCAACGGTTGGCAAACAAAAAAAAGGGGTGGACAAACATAAAAATATGTGGACAAATATTAACATGAAATGAACTAAACAATTTTGCTCAAACATTGTCGTAAAGTGGTATAAGAACAGGACAGAGAAGGGTAGACAAACGTGGCCATAACATAACCTATTGCACAAAACAACGGTGGATAAACAAAAAAATAGATGGACAAACATGAACATGTAATACACTTAACACTTTTCGTCAAATATTGTCTCAAAGTGGAATAAGAGCAGGACAAAGTAGGATGGACAAACATTTCCTATTTGTGGACAAACATAAAAAAATATGGACAAATATTGACATGAAATAAACTAAACAATTTTGGTCAAACATTGTCGTGTAAAGTGGTATAAGAGCTGGACAGCGAAGGGTGGACAAATGTGGCCATAACATAGCCTATTGCACAAAACAACGGTGAATATACAAAAAAATGAGTGGACAGACATGGACGTGAAATAAATTAAACAATTTCGGTCAAACATTTTCGTAAAGTGAAATAACAGCAGGACAAAGTAGCAACGCGATGCAGAATTCTAGAACCCAATGACAAAGATAAAATTAATACCACGACTGTGGCGAGATTCATAATTAGTTTAGAACTATTTTGATTGGTAAAGAGGCTATGCAAGGGTTTTTTTGTCCTACCTTTTTTACTATGTTAGAAATGGAGCATGACTTTGAATTATACACCATTAGAAAGGTAATTGTATGTAAATGTGCAAAAAGTTAAAATTATTTTAATAATTTGCCATTAAGCCAGGTAAAATTTAATGCAAATTTTTTAATATTAACAGCGACTAAATACGCAGTCATACAAAGCTGAAAAGATGATACGGCACAAAGACAAAGACAAAAAGCTGATTGACTCTGACTTTATGTTTTTTGCTTTCATTTCATTTCACATTTTTCTTTGTACTATGAGCTTTTCTTGTTTGTACCAAATAGCCAAAAAAAGTACTATAACTGTGCAAAAAGTACCAAAATTATTTAATACATTTGTGGTAAAATTTTTAGCATTGGACGATTTTAGTAACACTAAAATAATGACAAAGATGGGTGGATAAATATAGCTACGATTAAACCTATTGAACAAACTATAAGTAGAGTATTGCAAAATATGATTATCTACATACTTACATGAAATAGCACAAAGGTGGCCAAACAAAAATGATTAGTGGATATATAATTTAAATACACTTCTTCTGATATAAGCATCATGTCTCTATGAATTTTCGTTCCAAAGATATACGGCACTATCAGGTATAAACATTCAGGAGAATTGTTTCTCAGACAGTGAAAAATTTTTTGAGAAGGTTTACTCATGATGAAACAGATAAGAGTGTCCCGTAACTTCCGCAAGATTTGAATTTGCCACCATTTGTGCGATAAAATGTTGTCAGTTGTCTGATAGCTTAAGATTAGTAAAAATGAGGGGTAAACTTTAACACTGCATCAACAAAATTCAGCCATATTTTTGAAAAGTAGCTAAGCCGTTTTCTAGCTCTCCTGAAAAGTTGGCAAATTCAAGTTGGCTTGTTCAAACTTAAACTGATATGAACAGTTGGTCACCTTATTGTTGAGAAATTTAAAAATATTTAAAGCTACGTGCAACTGCGAGTGATTCCCTGCGAACGCATACACACATAATTATGCATAATTGTACACTTTAGATATTCGTTGTAGTATTTAGTGGATATCTTCTACTTGCATGGAAAAAAGATGCAATTATAATTCCATATGCGCAAGATTTTTAACTTAAATTGGCTGCTTTGGCTGTTGCTGTTGCTGACTGCAACGTTTGCACTGCAGACAAATTAATCATATTGTATTTGTAATTGCAGCGGTTGCAGCAAGAGACTTTGACGCAATGAAAAGTTCAAGAATAAAAATAAAAGATGCAGCAGAATTTTCTGCATAGTGAGTGGAGATACGTGCGAGTGTATCTCATAGATTTCGATTCTTTTTTTTAATAAAACGCAAACGTTGTTTGAACTGACAGTTGTTGTTGCTGTCGTAATCAAGTGAACGCTAGACAACAACAAGACGCATTTGTTGCCGTTGAAGGACATTTTGATTAGCAACACTTGCAGCAGACAGCAACAGCAACAGCAACAGCATTATGAAAACGATCTGTTGGAACACATTAAATACATTGTTTTTTTTTTTTTTTTGATTTTTATTAATAATTTTTTATTTTTATTCGTTCGTTTCTTTTTTGTTTTTTGGATTCATCGTGTTGATTTTGTGATGTTCAGTTGCATAGCGTTGAATCGTTGAATTCATTGGATCGCAGCAGCATCTTTTTCTCTAGTCTAGAGTCTAGACAAACTAATGAGCACAGTCTTATGAGTTTTCTGTGTTTTTTATGTAAGGCGTTGGCAACAGTGACTGTTAATTAATTATTAAGTTTTTCCTTTCCTTATTTCAATTTTATTTAATGTCGCCTTCGAAGTTTTTTTATTTGATTTTGAATGAAGTTAATATTTTTTATATGTACATGGGAAGTTCTTTGTGAAAATGACTACACCCCCTCCTCCACTCTGTGCAAAAATTGTGTAGGTCAATCGCTTTTCAATGGGGTATAAATTTTAGCTGACGCTAGACTGTTTACTTTTTTTTAAAGCTTTTTGATTAAAATCAAAATGGCCAATTCAAAATAGCGCACAGTGCTCCAGAATGCAATTCCTGCCTGTCGTAAGACTTTCCCGGTTATTTTTTATAACAAAAAAAAAAAAAAAAAAAAAAAAAATAACAGCTTTTATGTTTTTGAAGTTGTTGTTTCAAATCTAGAAACTATTTTTCAAAAATTAAAATGACGGATCCAAAATGGTGGAGAACTTTCTCAAGAAATGATTATACTTATCCCTATAAAATTATGGCTTTGTAAAACACGATTATATCACGACACTGATTCGAAAAATATGACGGACCCCAAAAAAAAATATGGAAAGGAAATCGTCAAATAGGCCCATAACTGCCCAGGAGTCTCTCCTAGAGGAGTAAAATATATGACCGACCCCTATTATCCTCCCTCCAAAGTTTCACAGCTTACCTACCCCCTATTTCCAATCCTTAAGGGGGCTCCCATACAAAGTTACGTTTTTTTATAAAACTGCCCCCACTGCCCTAACTAGACCATGGGTACCCCTAGAAGGGTCAAATGTATGACCGACTCCCATTATTTCTAGGAAAATTAATAAAAAAAAAAAAATTGGATGGCAGCCCATTTCAAGGTTGAAAATAGGGAGTAAGTATGTGGCGGAAAAATATAGGTCGCGAAAAAATAATGGGGGTCGGTTATACATTTGACCCTTCTAAGAGTACCCGTATGCCAGTTAGGGAAGTGGGGGCATTTTATATAAAAACAGTAACTTTGTATGGGAGCCCCCTTAAGGATTGGAAATAGGGGGTAGGTATGCTGAGAAAAACTTTGGAGGGTGGCTAATGGGGGTCGGTCATATATTTGACTCCTCTAGGAGTGACTTCTGGGCAGTTATGGGCCTATTTGACGATTTCCTTTCCATATTTTTCATGTCTATGACATCTATTTTGTATGGAAGCCCCCTAAAGAGCTAGAGATAGAGGGTAAGTATGTTAGAAAAAAATGTTGGGGGAGAAAAAATATTGGGGACCAGTCATACATTTAACTCTTCTAGGGGCACCCAGGGAGTGGTGGGGTCGATTTCCTAAAAATGTTAATTTTGTATGGGAGCCCCCTTAGGGGTTGCAGATAGGGGGTAAGAATGCACAGTAAAAATGTTGGGGGGAAAAAATAATGTGGGTCGGTCATACATTTGACCCCTCTAGAGATGACCCCTAAACATTTGTAGGGCTGTATGTAAATTTTTTCTCTTTTTCTATCACTTTTGACCTCGATGCGCCAACCTTTACCCTCACCCTACCCCCAAAATTTTTTCTTGCAAAATCATTTTTTTTTTCAACCTCACAATATTGAGGGGTGTCATGTTGTTACTAAGGATCCCCATACATTCTTAAAACACATCTAATATTCATGAAGTTATATCGATTTCAAATTTTTGACTATATGGGTGATGGGTGTGCCCTTGACTCGGGCATGCCCATTTTTAACAAATGGCTTGATTCTACCATAGAACTTTTAAGTTATAACCCACAGAGTGCAAAAATTTGTAAGTTTGGGATATAAAATAGTAGATTTTTTTTTATAATCCTGATCGTAATACAATAAAAACCGAATTAAGCCTTGATTTTCCCTTCAAAAACTTTGAAAAAAACTCTTCTCATTTTTTACACCATCCTCCAGATTTTTTGGGATACTCGTTATCTCAGAGAGATCTTGGAACGGTAGGCATATCTCTACGTATTCTGGTTCTTATATAAAAAAAATATGCATATATGTATAAAAAAAATTACAAAATTTCCCTGCTGGCAATTCGACTAATCTAAATGTAATTCCCATATCATACAGTACTAGTTCAACTTCAATCCTTTTTGCATACAACCAACTGTTCTTTTTTGTGTGTTGATGTCCTACGCAATTTCGATTGACCCCTTCTGCACTACTTTTACACCAGTCCAGGGCTAGCTATGGTATGGAAGTAGTCATTTAACATTTAGTCTTGAACCAGTTGTTTTTTATGTAGTCTACCAATAGTATCACGGGTGCAGTGCAAAAAAAAAAAATGTATTTTTTCTTTATTTGAATTTTTATTTTTATAAACATAATTATATAAAGTTACATTTTATTAAAAACAGACAACATTAACAAAGTTAAATTTATTTTCTGGTTGGTTAAAAAAATGTATACTTGACGGTCGTTGGAATGGTCTTTAGAAACATTCCTAAAGTGTATGTTCTTTTCTTTCTGAAATGCTATACTCGGTTTATCCTCGCGATGTGAGAAATAGGTCGAATGAATTGCTTCTGGAAGTAGAGGAATAAATTCATATAACAATATTTCAAAATTTATGAATAATGCTTTATTTGAAATATACCTTTAGGCGTAAATTGCTTTCTAAGATGACGCACAGTGGGGTATTAGATACCAAAACACGCTATTAATTCATCCAGACTATTGAGGGTTATAATAACTTATTTTTTTAGTTAATTATGCATAAAAAAGTAGAAAACTTATGCAGTTGTACATTATGTAGGGAAATTTTTTTTTAATAGCAATAAAAAACGGAAATTGAAAATTGTCATCAAATTTTTTACGCATTATTCTGAAGTTTTAAGAATTTCTGTCTTTGGTGAATCCTAGTGAAATTTTTTGAAGAATATTTTTGTAGAACATTTTAACCCATTTTAACCAGGTTTTTGGAAAAAAAGGTCAAAAAGACCCATAAAAACAGGATATAATGGGTTAAGATGCAATAGAAAATTGTTTCTTGTATGATTTTATGATAAACTTATGAAAAACAGTTTTTCCAAGATGTAGTTTAAGAATTTTACAGCAGGCCGAAATATCGAAAATATGTTTTCTTTCGGTTTTTTATCTAAAACAACAATATATGAATAATTTTAAATTCGAGATATAATGTTTTTATATACCTTGACTCAAGACAAAAAATTTGATACATCGAATGACTCATTCCGAGCGTTTCTTAAATCGTAATAAAATAAAAACTGTACTAAGCCGAGATTTTGCATAAAACGGCGATGAGAGACCTCTTAATGACCTTCAAAAATTTTTAAAAACTCAGCGTACTTTATTGACACCCTCTGCAGATTTTTGGTGGTAATTATCTGTCTATATGTATGTATTTAACTTTTTATTTATTTTTTGCTCCACTTTCATACATATTGGACATGTCAGTTTGCCTTAGAAAAATTTAAATTTCTCGCAGCCGCGCAATAACCCGCAACCCTTTATTTCATAAAAAGTAACTTAAATGTCTACTCTTTATTAAAATCAAAACATTTTTGATTGAGCTCACTTTTGAAACAACTATATGTCTATGTATATAGCCAAAATGCACTTAATTTTAAATTAACGAACAAAAAAAAAAAAAAAAATTTAACTATAACAAAACACTTTTCACAAAACAAAAACGACTTTTGTATTACAAAAATACCTGAACTAAAAGGGTCCATCAAAATTTAAGAAGACAAACAAAACAAAAGGAAAAAAAAATCATTGCATTGTTGGTGGCTGCACTTGCTTCTTATGATTAGAGCGACTGGAGTTCTCTTACACAAAGTTTAATAATTCCGAAGGAGCAAAACATGGCACAACCAAATTTTTAACACTTATTATGGACAGTCTATAGTTAAAGAAAATCATAACAAGATGAAAACCTTGCACAACCTAAAATACTTTAACTCCACTTGAATAATGAAAAACCTTAATTTTTTAACACATATTTAATATATATAAAACAAAATTTTTTAAACATTAACTCAAAAAAAATTTTATGTAGTAAGAACCACAATTACCTGAAGTTAAAGGTTCCATTAAAACTTTTTCCACAAAAAACTGTTTTTTTAATAAAATTGTACTTTAGAAAGGCCAAAAAATTAAAATTTTTCACAGCGCGCGAACGGAAGCAAAAAAAGTTGATCTTCAACCACATATAAGATTTTTACTAGTAATGTTAGGTCAAAAATTTTTATTGTTTGTGACGTAGAATTTAATTATCTTTAAAACGGTATCAAAAAAAGCCGGTACTTAAAAAATTTTTTTTTCAATTAAATGCGTAAAAGCGCATACAATACCCCTTTGTGTGACGTTTGCTCCACACTCCTTTAGTTTTAAATTCTTAAAAAAATAAATTGACACAAGAAATGGCAAAAGCTTAAAAATTTGAATTTTTCACCAAAATATGGACGTAATTTTACCTTATGAACTGTAAAAATTTAGCGTTCCCGAAAAATTCAAAGTTTTTAACCGCTCTTATGCTTATTTATGAATGCAAAATTACTTACTTTATTGTTTTGTCTTAGTTGATTATACTTTATGTTAATGCTGTATTTTTTGTATATTTTTAGTCAAAAGTTGTACATAATTTATTTTGACACAAATTATTTCAAAAGCAAAAATTGTTATTTGTTTTCGTCACGATACAAATTTGTTTTTCCCTACAAACTACAAATTTATATCAAACTGGCTCCTACCGCATCCCTTTGTAACTAGTTTTGGGCTAGTAGTAAATGTGAACTAGTATTTTTTGTAGACAGTCACATATTTTGACTGCAGGGATGATACACATGTCTCAATTTGAATTTAGAGACGGTCAAACATTTTACTTAAATTAAGCTTCTGAGATTAACCTATAACAAATATTGTGTACCCTTCAGTTTTTTTCGGGTCAAAAGGGTTAACACATCATTTTAAATTTTTTATTGGTATTCAATTTTTTTTTACAATTTCAGTTGCAAAAATATTTTTTTTTTAATTTACTACTAAATGCTGATAGGGCGTTATTTGATCTGCATAGTCTTTTCGTAGTATGCTTCTTTTTTTGTCGTTCTTTTTTATTTTCTATCTGAAATGAAAAAGGTCAGCATTAATGAAAATCGATTTCTATGGAAATTTATTGCATACACAGGTTTATTTGGGTATTTTGCAATTATTAAAAAAAAAAAAAATTTAAAAGCGTATTAAATTACGCTCTTCTTTAACAGCGCATAGTGGGAGAAATAAGAAAAATACAAGACAATTACTTAAAGTGATGAACATTTTTTTTTTAACTTTTTTGAAACCATCTTTCAGATTTTTGAGTGTAATCGTGATAATATGATTTTGAGTGTCAATTTGAGCACAGACGATTTCGCCGAAATTAGTTTGTTGCAGATATATAGTACATACAGGTGGTCCCTTTGCAAAGATTGAGGGCCATATGGATCAGCAACAGTATATTTCTATCCTTAATGGTGTAATGGTTCCATTTTGTGATGAAAACATGCCAGTGTCTTATATTCTGCAGCAAGATAACGATCCGAAGCATACCGAGCGGTTGAAAAAACGGTGTATGGAGGAAAATTACATCCAGTTAATGGACCGGCATTCATGCAGCCCTAATCTCAATCCCATCGAGAACCTCTGGAAGCAATTAAAAAAAAAAGTTCAGTTGCATAAAGTTGGAAAGTTCTTGGAGTTATTTGCAAAAGTAAAGATGGAGTGGGAAGCTATTCCAAATACTGTGTGCCAAAAATTAGTGGAGTCAATGCCTCGAAGGTGTGAGGCAGTTATGAGAAATAATGGTTTTGCAACGAAATATCAAATGTTTTTTAAATAAAAAGTTGCTTTAACTAAAAATAAACAAAGCGTTGTTAATTATATGACCGATAGGATTATTAATCCTTACTCAATATACTTAAAAAAGAAATATTATGGGCTTCTTTCTGCACAAAGTGAGGTGTACTTAACAAATAATTATTGTAAGACCATCAACCGATGTAAATTTTTTAAAGTTTCTTCAGAAAAGTATGATATATATTCACAAATAAATGTAATACACTACTGCGTTGCTAATTAGTTGACCGCAACTGTACATAATAATGATACTCACTAAGTTCAGCCTTTTCAAGTAGGCGTTGTAAAATTTTTTGGCTTATTTCAAAAAACTCTTGTAACAAATTTCTAAATTTCCTTTACCTTTAGTTTTGAGCAATGTTTATGTAAAGTATACCCACTGTGCAGCGGCCGGGTAAGATCGAAAATATCGAAAAATTAACAAATGTATTTGACAAATGTATTTGAATGCTGACTTTGGTGTCAACCCATTGGCAATTCTTATATGCTAAGCAAAAATTTATATTTCGCTAGCACAGAGTTTGTTTCATAAGCTATGATGTTACGCAAGAGTTGCGTGATTTAAGTAAAATGCGTTTACGCGTAATTTCAGTAAATTTGTTCTAGACGTGAATACTAAAAGTTTTATGTTTTTACTTTTCTTCACGTATAAATATGTTTAGCTGGAAAGATTGAAGCAAAATTAAGAATTAAAGAATATTTGTTAATAGAATTATGTATTTTTATAATTTTTTATCTCTGTTACCTCTGGCCTAGCCAAAAATAATATACCCTACACTGCAGTATTTTGAAAATTTTGCTTGCACGGCAGGTGCCACGCTTTTTAACTGAATTCACTCAGTTTTTGCATAGATTTTGCACTAACTATTTCAAGTATATGGCCCTCCTCCTAGGAGTTAAACGAGGATACATACATACAACTTTAAAAACGCTTTCAGTAAAGCTTTTTAAAGCTTTTACTTATATGGAATGTACCACGCCTTCCTGTTCGAGTTCAGCTAGTTTTGCTCCGGGTTTTCGATTAATGTTCTTCATTAGCCATCAGCACAATATTTTGAATCTTTTGCTTATATGAGAGGTGCCACGCTCTCTAGTCTTAATTCGCCTAGTTTTTCTTCAGAGCTTGTATTTACTATTTTTAGTTTTTGTGTGTATTTTGCATATGTTATTGCCAACAATGCTCTTTTTATTGCGTTTTGAGTATATTTTTTGTGTGGGCAGTAGGCGTGTCCATTGACCGATTTCGCTCATTTTCAATTACTCAAACTAACTTTTACAACGAAAGCAGTGCACCAAGTTTCATCGAATTATTGTGCTTAGTTTTTCCAAAAAATGTATTTCCACTCAGGAGGTGATGCTGATCAAGAATATATATACTTTTCTATACCTGCCACTCCTCCTTCTCTGCGTTACAAACGAAAGGACAAAGTGAATATATCCTGGGTGTAGGGTATAAAAAAAAATCAAAAATAAAAAAAACACCGAAACCAAACCCTTCACTCTTCAGCACTTATAAATTTCTTCCCTCGAAGTTCCTTTTTTACAGAAATTGGTTATAATCGCTGGGAGCCAGGTCAGGACTATACGGTGGATGAACTAAAATTTCGAAGTCTTCTTTTTTTTCCCGCACGGCTTCCACTCTAAAAGATGGTATTTTTTATAGTAGATATTTTTCGGTTATTAAGCCAACTTTACCTTTGTAATCGATCAACAGCGTCCGTGATGAGTCCCAGAAGACTGCCGCAATGATTTTTTTAGCCAACTGTGACAGCTTAAACTTCTAAGGTGGTGGTGTGCTATTTTTGTGTCACTGCAAAAAGTCTTGTTTGTACTCAGGTTCATAATGATAAATCTAAATTTTGTCCTCAGTAACAATTTGAGCCAGTACTCCATCTCACATCTTCACTACAGAAGTCAAAAACTCACAAGAATACTTTACGAGCTGTATTTTTGTGGGCTTCATGAGCATTATCAGCACCCATCTTGCGCTAACTTTAGTTAGTACTCAATTTGGTCTATATTTGAGATTTTATTTGCGATTGATTTGTTTGGTCGACCAAAGTTCAAAAACTTATGACCCGATAAAAAATAGTATATTACACAGAGCAACATTTTTCAATTCATTGACGGTGAACTAAAATCCGTTATAAGGCGTCGAAAGTACTCGCTGAAACAAGTAATTCTGCCAGAGCGTTTTGCAAAGTTGGCTCATATAAGGATTTTATGGTCATTTTTGCGATGTTAGGCACTAGATGAATTTTTTTCGATTAAGTTTGTTCGGGATTTTTTTTCTTCTATTCAATAGCTACAACATTGCTGAAGTCATCAAAACAATATTTTCGGCTCGTTACCGAGATATATAATTATAATTATCCAGCTGAAAATTGCAACTTTTTGCCTCAAATTGGATTTTGAGCGATTTTTCGATTTTTTCATATGGCTATATCTCGGTAACGAATCGAAAATATTGTTTTGATGACTTCAGCAATGTTGTAGCTATTGAATAGAAGAAAAAAAATGCCGAACAAACTTAACCGAAAAAAATTCATCTAGTGCCCTAAAATCACAAAAATGACCATAAAATCCTTATATGAACCAACTTTGCAAAAATCTCTGGCAGAATTACTTTTCATGTGTCGCACTGTGTTATAGTACAGTATAGTATAGTATGGGAAGTCAAAAATCCAATATATCTGTACAATTTATACAATAAAAAAAAAAAAAAAAATAATAACAATTTTGAAAAGCGCAATTATTTCTGCAGCGTTGCCAATTAATAAATTTCAGCTAAAAATAGCTTAATTATAAATTAATTTTCACTTTAAGTGCAAAAAAAAAAAAAAAAAAAAGAATTCACTATAAATGAAACCCATAAAATTGTTCATACGATATACATGTATACATTAGACCTGGTCGAAATTTAGATTCATCTCGAAACCAACTCAGAAGTTAGAAGGACTCTTAAAAACGATAACTGCATCATCTTTTTTTCATTCCGCGAAAATCCAATGGAGCTCTTTAGATTCTAACGAAGGCCCATTTTGGCTTAAAAAACATGTTTTTCGGTTATTACTTTTTTTCATTAGAAATTGGAACCACAAGAGTGATTTAGAAATAAAGATTATGTTCTTACAAAATCTTTGGCGCTTAAATTTTTTTTGTTTTGGATTTTGATAATATTCGGTTCCAAAAATCGTTTTTTTTTTTACGATTTTCAATAACGACGTCGAAAAAACGATTTTTTACTCAAAAGCAAGGGAGCTTACGAAAGAGTGTGGTATGCAAAAAATACTTGGAATTGTCATAAAAATGCGTGCGAATTTTTTCAGAATTTTTTGAAATATTTTTTAATATTTCAAATCTTAGTCAAAAAAAAAAAAAAAAAAAAATTCGGAAAAAATTCACCTCCCATTTTTTGAAGAATTCTAAGCATTTTACATATCATGGAATTTTTTCGTAGATGCCTTGGTTTTAAGTAATCCTAGCATTTCGTGACAAACGTGAGCTTAACAGCTGAAAACTCAATTTGATAAATTTTTTTTTTGAAAAAATAAAATTTCTAAAAATTCTGAAAAAATTCACACGCATTCTTTGGACAATTCCAAATATTTCTTAACTTATGCACTTTTTTCGAAAGTTCCCCTGCTTTTGAGTAAAAATGTTTTTTGGACCACGTTATTGAAAAACTCAAAAAAGTCGATTTTTGGAACCGAATATTATCTATACACCAAAAAAATAAACAATTTAAATGATTTTTATAAGAATAAAATCTTTATTTCTAAAGCACTCTTGAGTATCAATTTTTTAATGAAAAATAAAGTTATGACCAAAAACCATGTTTTTAAGCCAAATAGGCCTTCAGTAGAATCAAAAGTGCTTCATTGGTTTTTTTTCGGAATGAAAAAAAGATGATGCTGATATCGTTTTTAAGAGTCCTTTTAACTTATGATTCGGTTTCGGTATGATTTTATTTTGCTTCATACAAAATCGACCCGGTCTAATATACATATATACGTATGTATTGCATATAAAATTAGAAGATCAACGCGAATTCAGCAGAGGCGACAACAAAAATAAGAACAAAAACAACAACAACAACGACACCAGTCATGTGCGATCAGACTCTTTAGCGCGACATTTTATTTGCAACATTAAATTGTTGCCCATCCAATTGTTGTGTGACTGACTCTGTCTGTCTGTCTGTTTGTCTGGCTGTGCGTCGTCGTCCGTGCAATCGTGCCACCGCCACCAGCACTGCAATTGACGGCAATTGTTGTATGTCGTTGGTTGTTGTCCTACGTCTCTGATCCATAATTTGTTGCTGTTGTTGTAGTTGGCGGTGGCATTCGCCTTAATTTGTATGCGCGAAAGTGTTTTAATTTATTTTTATTTTTGCTATTTTAAAAAAAGTTTTCTTTTTCTTTTATAAGAACATTGCCTGTTACTTGTGCTATTTTGATCATACAGATAATGAATACTTTTTTTGGGTCCAAATGTGCGATATAATGGCGTACAGACAGATATATGTAAACCACGTGCGAGTGCCATTCTGTATAAAAATTCTGCAGCTAAATCGAATTCTAAAATTTAAGAACGTTTTGTAACTTAAGCCAGAATTTTGTTCCTATATGTATTAATCTTACAACAAATTAAGAACCTAAACTGTTTTCTGATGTATGCACTTAAAGCTAAAAAGTTAACTTTTAGTATATACTTGTAGAACGCATATCTTATGCTTTCTTAGATATTATGTCAAATACTCTTCAAATCGTATATGGACATATCCGAAAGTAATGTCCTCTTACATGACCCAGGTTTTGAGAAATTTTTTTTTTCTTGTTCAATAACCAAATGTAATGGAATATATTCCTAGACGTATAAAATGAAATTCCCAATAGGTGAACAAAAAAATTTCGACTCGAGAGGGTGTCAGGAAGTCGTTTTATCTAAAAACTTAGGGAAAATCGAGATTTCCGATAATATACGGAAGAGCACATATTTCAGAAGTTGTGCATAGGTTACGGGGCACCTTTCCAAAGATTCTGGAGTAAAATTCAGAAAAATCGTATGTGGGTCGTGGCGACAGAATTGGGTAAAAAGTCTAAATCGCTCTTTACGCCCACTTATCACGTTCCAAAATTCTGAAAAAATTCATGCAAATTTCTTGACAAAAAATAAATCAACTTTGTTTATGATGTTTTTTTAATTTTTGCCCCCATTCCGAGTAAAAAACGCAAAGTTTTGGGTAAAAAAACGTGATTTTTGGCGGAATGCAAAATGTAGTTTTTCGTTTTTACTCGGCATGGGGGGCTTAAATCAAGAAAACATCATAAACAAAGTCGATTTATTTTTTGTCAAGGAATTCGCTTGAATTTTTTCAGAATTTTGGGACCTGATAAGTGGGCGTAAAAAGCGATTTAGACTTTTTAACCCGTTCTCTCGCCACATACGATTTTACTGAATTATACTCCAAAATGTTCGGAAAGGCGCCCCGTAACATATCTCCTACTTCTGAAATATATTCTCTACCGTATATTATCGGAAATCTCGATTTTGTCAAAATTATTAGATAAAACGACCTCCTGACACACTCTCGGGTCGAAAATTTTTTGTTCACCTATCGGGAATTTCATTTGATGCGTCTACGAATATATTCCGCCACATTTGGTTATTGAACATGAAAAAAAAAATTTCTTAAAACCTGGGTCATGTAAGAGGAGATTATTTTCGGATATGCCCATTAATGTCTTGCATACCGACTGCTTTCTGACTGAGCTTCTTTACACTAATTTGAGCGCACCCACTTTAGGGCCATTTTTTTTTTTACATTTGGCTCATAAAAAACTTACAAAAACATTTGTTTGTCTGACTTTTTCATGACTAGTGATGCACAATGGATCAATTCTAATTGTTTGCTTTGTACAAAAAATGGTGATTCCCTAGAATAATTTCTCTCCTCTCTGAGAGGCATGAATCGTCTCTACCAAATTAAATCTTTTGTGGTGTCTTTGATTACCATCCATGACTTTGTCGATTCTTGGATTTTCTTCACAAACAACTTTTTTAAGTTAACTTTTAGTACATTGCCGAAGACTTAACGACACAATGGAAGGGAAACCCTATCTTCCATATATCAAAATAAATGGGATGTTTTTCGTATTTATTTATTTAATTTCATTTCAGTATTTTCATTTCATATATATTTTATGTGGGAAAAAATCTTTCTGAGGGGCTTGAACCTCAAAGGACTATGCTATATTTATATGGCATTGCGATGCCTGTGCTTCAATGGATGACAGTTCGAAAAGTAAAGATCCAATATTGGAAAAAAAACTAGTTAGGGTGTAACCTTTGACTTGGCCAAACTTTAAATACTCTACACTTCAGTACTTCGAAAATTTTGCCTCTATGGAAGGTGCCACGCCTTCCTCTCCGAGTTCACCCAGTTTTTGCTCAGAGCTTACGTTTATAGCCCTTAGTGTTTGGTTGAAATTTAGTTGAACTATCTCAAAAAACTCTTTCAACATAGCATTTTGAAACTTTTTGTTATATGGGAGGTGCCACGCCCTCTTTTTCGATTTCTTCCGGTTTTTGCTGGGAGCCTGTATTTACTGTTCTTAATATTTAAATGAAATTTGGTTGGATTATCTCAAAAAACACTTTCAGTATAGCATTTTTAAACTTTTGCTAATATGTGAGGTGCCACGCCCTCTTGTCCTAATTCACCCAGTTTTAACACAGAGTGTGCCTTTATAGTCCTTTGTGTTTGGGTTATTTTTAATTGGTTTATCGCAAAAAACTCTTTCAGTATAGCATTTTAAAACTTTCGCTTGCATGGGAGGTGCCACGCCCTCTTGTCCGAATTAGCCTAGTTTTTGCTCAGAGCTTGCGCTAACTATTCCAAGTATTTATGTGTATTTTAGTTGTATTGTCGTGAAAAATACTCCTAAAGTTGCATTTTGAATATATTTTTTCTATGGGCGGTAGGCGTGGCTGTTGACCGATTTAGCTCATTTTCAGTTCCTCGAGCTAACTTTGACGACGGAGGCCGAGTACAAAAGTACATTGTATTATTTTGCTCAGTTTTCCCAAAAAATGTATTGTGTTTCCACCCAGCCAGTCAGCCAGACAGACGGACATAGCTACATCGACTCAAGAGGTGACGCTGATCAAGACTATATATACTTTTCTATATCTGCCACGCCTCCTTCTCTGCGTTATAAGCGGAAGGACAATGTGAATATACCCTGGGTGTAGGGTATAAAAACGTAATGCTGTAGAGGAAGTTCATGACTATCTGATGCATTTGGCTTGATAAAAATACACTTTTTCGTGGAAGCGCGTCATGTAGACTGAATATAACATATTCTGCAGTTTGAAGCAAGAATAACTCAGAATCTAAACTCGATCATAAAATGATGAGAAAATGTCTACAAAAAATACTAGTTCACGGTTAGTTTTAGCCCGAAACTAGTGAAAAAAGGATGCAGTGGGGGCCAGTTTGATATCAGTTTGTAGTTTGTAGCGGCAAATAAATTTGATTCGTGACGAAAACAAATTACAATTTTCGTTTTTTGAATAATTTTTGTGTTTTGTGTCACTTGAATTGTGTGTCAAAATAAATTGTGGAAAAAAATTAAATTAATGAATTAATTTTTGTGAATGCTGTTATGAATGTAATTTAATTTTATTTAATTTGTTTTTAGAAAATATAAATCCAAATCAAAAAAAAATATATCTATAGGACTACTTCATACCACAACTAGCCCCAGACTGGTGTAAAAGTAATGCGTAAGGGGCCAATTGAAATTTCATAGGACATCAACACACAAAAAAGAAAAGTTGCTTGTATGGAAAAGGGATGGAAATCGGACTAGTACTGGTTGGTAAAGGACTAGTCAATGGACTACTTTTAAACTAGTCCATTTGCCTGCAGCGTGCTTGGACTAGTTGAGTAAATATGACATTTGTTTTTGAGAGTCACACAACTAAATTTCGAATTTGAGCTCAGAAGGTGGACAGTGTTTTTTATTTATTTTTTTTTTTTTTAACGATGCGTATTTAAAAAAATAATTTTATGCCAGCACAAAAGATCTATATCTGATCAAGTTGATTTTTATCTGCCGTGTGATTTATATGCTTTTCAGCACTTTTTTCATTTTGCTTATAAAATATGTAAACATACATATGTATGGAAATGAATAAACGCAAGATTTTTTTTTTTTTTTAAACCAACAAAAACAAACCGTAGTTATCGATTCATCAATCGGGCATTTCCGTTAATGTGTTCATGCAGCGTTTTAAGCCCCAAACACTTTTTCTTCAAGCGTAAAAATCTGCGTGATCTCATTGGCATAAAAATAAACCAGCGGGTAATGAGAAATGTAGTCGAAAAGAAATGGAATCAAAAAATAAATAAAAAAAACCACAAAAGTGATAAAAAAAAGAAATCATTTGTATTTTCAGAAAGTCATGCAAAACATACAAAAAAAAAGGAACACAAAAGAACTCTACGAAAAAAAAAAAAACACTACGAAAAAACAAATAAAGAAATGCGTACTTTGCGGTTTTGAGATACGCGAAATCTACGAGAAGACAACGCGTCGTATGTATGGGCATCCTAATATGTGGTACCCATGTGCTGCTGCTGTTTGTAGAGTATCTTGAATTCGGGCAGCACTGACGATGCTGCACAGGCAACTTAATTAATAACAAAACAATAAAGTAGCGATGGCAAAAAAAGCAATAAATTTGTGCAAATAAACAGTTTGCCAAACGGTAGGAAGAAAAACAGGAATTTAACAATAAAAAAGGAAAAAAAAAAAAAAAATTTTAAATAAATAAACAAAAAAATTAAAAATACATAAATCTTTGTGTGCAAATTTAAAAGTAATAAAAAAGTTAAAAAAAAAAAATTAGAAAAAAATCTAAGCAAAACAAAAAATTAATCAAGAAAATCAAAATCGCATCGAAAGTGGCAAAAATCCGGCTAAATAAATACAATTTAAGCCATAATGACAGCGGTTTTTATTTCACGTTCATGCTTGTACAAAAATTTTTCCATCAAAATAATGCCAAAGTTCTATTGATTATTATGGATTCATATTTATTGGAACTCACTAATTGACAAAAACTTCATTGAGTCATAGATGTAAATCACATGATTTACCATACAAAACTAAATCTACTCCTTACGAGATTTATTTGAAATCTTCGTATAAGTCTCACCATAGCTACGAACAGCTTTAATATTTCCGCATAAGACATTTGCTGTCAAAAATAAATCTCTTTTGCCCAGGAAACGGGTAGGATTTAACGACTAGATTTACGAATCTCGTCACAGCTAAATCTATGGTAGACTTATTATCTATTGATTGTGCCATTTTAAAAGGAACTTTAAAAGGACGTTTGAGGGTTCTTATTACAGAAACCAGTAAATAGGTCATTAAAGAAGAAAAAACCGCAGAATGCTATTTAATTGGAGGGTGGAAATCGAAGAGAGATGAAAAATTGCACCCTTTACAGTTTTTTCAATACAAATATCTAACGAACCAGGCGAAATTGCGATATTTTTTGTAGAAAACTAAACTTGTCATCGAAATAGCTTATTTAAAAAATTTAGTAAAAAAATTGCTTATGCTAAGAATATTGAAACCAAAAAAAAAAACTAGTAAGGGTGTTACCTTTGGCCTGGCCAAACATTAAATACCCTACACAGCAGTATTTTGAAAATTTTGCTAATCTGGGAGGTGCCACGCCCTCGAAATTCACCCAGTTTTTTCTCAGAGTTTGCATTTATAGTTCTTAGGATTTAAGTGAAATTTGGTTGGATTATCTGAAAAAAAATTTTCAGAATAACGTTTTGAAGCTTTTGCTTATATGGGAGGAGCCACGCCCTCTTGTCCGATTTTATCCAGTTTTTGCTTAAAGCTTGCATTTATAGTTTTTAGTGTCCGAGTCAAATCTAGTTTGATTATCTCAAAAAACACTTTCAGTACAGCGTTTCGAAGCTTTTGCTTATATGAGAGGTGCCACGCCCTCTTGTCCGAATTCGACCAGCTTTTTCTCAGAGCTTGCGCTGACAATTCGTAGTATTTATGTGTATTTTGGTTGCATTGTTGTGAAATATACTCCAAAATTTGCATTTTGAAGATATTTTTTGTATGGGCGGTAGGCGTGTCCGTTGACCGATTTCGCTCATTTTCAATCCCCCGAGCTAACTTTGACGACGGAGGCTGTGTACCAAATTTCATTGAATTATCTTGCTTAGTTTTCCCAAAAAATGTATTTCCACACACAGCCGTTACCCAGCCAGCCAGCCACCTAGCCAGCCAGCCAGCCAGCCAGACAGACGGACATGGCTATATCGACTCAGGAGGTGACGCTGATCAAGAATATATATACTTTTCCATATCTGCCACGCCTCCTTCTCTGCGTTACAAACGGAAGGACAAAGTGAATATACCCTGGGTGTAGGGTATAAAAACACTAGTAAGAGTGTAAGCTTTGGCCTGGCCAAACATTAAATACCCTACACTGCAGTATTTTCTAAATTTTGCTTATACGGGTGGTACCACGCCCTATTGTTAAATTTCACCCAGTTTTTCTTGGAAGCTTGCATTTATAGTTTTTAGTGTCTGAGTAAAATTAAGTTCGATTATCTTGAAAAACGCTTTCAGTGTAGCGTTTTGAAGCTTTGGTAGGTGCCACGCCCTCTTGTCCGAATTTGTTCCGTTTTTTTCAGAGTTTGTGCATACAGTTGTGTCAGTTGCATTGTCATGAAAAATACTCCTAAGGTTACATTTTGAATATATTTTTTGTATGACCAATTTATTTTCAATCACACGAGCTTACTTTGACGATGGAGGCAGTGTACAAAATTTCATTAAATTATCTTGCTCAGTTTTCCCAGAAAGTGTATTTCCACGCACACCCAGCCAGCCAGCCAGCTAGCCAGCCACCCTGCCAGCCAGACAGACGGACATGGCTATTTCGACTCAGAAGGTGACGCTGATCAAGAATATACATACTTTTTTATTGCTGCCATGCCTCCTTCTCTGCGTTACAAACGGAAGGACAAAGTGAATATACCCTGGGTGTATAAGAAAAAATTGTCAATATACCTGTAGGATTTCAAGATATCCTTGCTGGAAGTTGGATAAAACGCTGTTAGCGTTATTGAAAAACGTAAATAAATTTATTTTTGGAACCGAATATTATATATACTCCAAAAACAAAAAAATAATTTTTAAACGTCAAAATTTTTATAAAAACATAATATTTATTTCTAAAGCACTTTTGGGTATCCATTTTCTGATAAAAAAAAGTTATGACAAAAACCGAGTTTTTTTAGCCGAAATAAGCCTTCAGTGGAATCAAAGGTGCTCCATTGGGGCGTTAGAAAATAACGCCCAATGAAAAAACGCCCAAAAACAATATAGCGCACAAATCATTTTCATATAAATTTGGACGATAATCATTTTGGAAATGACACCCAAAAATTTGGACTTTATTTCATTTTTTTTGGAGTTATTTCGTTTTATTTTTAAAAAATTAAAAAACGGCCAAAACAAAAATAAAATATGGCCCAAAAAAATAAAATGACGTAATAACGCCCAAAATAAAAACGAAATATCGCCCAAAAAATATGAAAGAACGCTCAAAATCTAAAACGAAATAACGCCCAAAAACAAAAACGAAATATCGCCCAAATTATTTTCATATAAATTTGGGCGATAATCATTTTGAAAATAACGCTCAAAATTTATTTGTATGAAAATTATTTGGGCGTTATTTCGTTTTTGTTTTTGGGCTTTATTTCGTTTTTTTATTTTTAACGAAATAACGCCCAAGAAAACGAAACAAAGCCCAAATAATGGGCGTTATTTCCAAAATGATTATAGCCCAAATTTATATGAAAATAATTTGGGCGATATTTCGTTTTTGTTTTTGGGCGTTATTTCGTTTTAGATTTTGAGCGTTCTTTCATATTTTTTGGGCGTTATTTCGTTTTTGTTGTGGGCGTTTTTTTCTCAGAATGAAAAAAAAAAAATGATGCACATATCGTTTTTAAGTGTCTTCCCAACTTTTGAGTCGGTTTTGGGATGATTTTATTTTGCTTCACACAAAATCGACCCGATATAACACACAAATATCAAAAGAAAAGAAAACAAAAAAGTTGCAGCACTTTGGCTTTGGAAATTTTTTTTTTTTAGCGCTAAACATTAGTATGGCCGACATGTACTTCTCACTCAAATGCGTATCCAATGAATACGCGAATCGCGTCGCTGCATCCAGACACAATCATCACGTCCGCATGGAATCTACGCAAGAATTTTCGTAGTAAAAATTCTTGTTTTGTTTTTGCAACATAAATTTGTTGTTGTTTTTTTTTCACTTTTTTATTTTATTCTGCATTTTTTTGCAAAAGTTTGTTTTTTATTTGCTTTATTTATTTTAAATTTTTTTCTCTTTTAATTTGTTTGCATTTGTTCAACTCAAAAGCGTAAAACTTGCGAGCTGAGCATGAGTAGATGGATGGATGGATGGTGGCAAACAAAATTTTAATGAGATAAAAAACTGTGGTTATTTTTAACAAGAAAATCATGCTATTTGTAAAAAATTTATATAAAAAAAAACGGAAAAATTAAAAAAATGTATATCGGCGACGGTAATACTCGCAGACAGATCAACATCATGTGCTGTTGCTGTTGTCTGTCTGCTGCACATGTTGTTGTTATTTTGTTGCTGCCATCAATTGTTGCAAGTTGTGTACTCGTACTTACCAGTACAAAGTGGGCGTGTTTGTGCGCTAAAAATTCTTTGGCAAACTCGATTGCTCTGCGCTAAATGATGATGATAAAATTTCTATTTTTTTGATGAAATGCCATTTTTAAGAAAAACTAGTAAGGGTGCTACCTTTGGCCTGGCCAAACATTCAATACCCTACACTGCAGTATTTTTCAAATTTTGCTTATATGGGAGGTGCCACACCCTCTTGACCGAATTCACTCAGTTTTTTCTCAGAGCTTGAACTTATAGTTCTTAGTATTTGAGTGAAATTTAGTTGGATCATCTCATAAAACTCTTTCAGTATAGCATTTTGAAACTTTTTTTATATGGGAAGTGCCACGCCCACTTGTCCGATATTACTTCATTTTTGTTGAGAGCCTGCATATATTATTCTTAGTGTCTGAGTCAAATTTGGTTTGAATATATCAAAAAACGCTTTCAGTATAACGTTTTCAAGCTTTTGCATATATGGTGGTGTCACGCCCTCTTGTCCGAATTCGCCCATTTTTGGCTCAGAGCTTACGCTTACAATTCGTTGTATTTACGTGTATTTTGGTTGCATTATCGTAAAAAATACTCCAAAAGTTGCATTTTGAATATATTTTTCGTATGGGCGGTAGGCGTGTCCGTTGACCGATTTCACTCATTTTCAATCTTCCGAGCTAACTTTTACGACGAAGGCTGTATACCAAATTTCATTGAATTATCTTGCTTAGTTTTCCCAAAAAATGTATTTCCACACACAGCCAGCCAGCCAGCCAGCCACCCAGCCAGCCACCCAGCCAGCCAGACAGACGGACATAGCTATATGAACTCAGGAGGTGACGCTGATCAAAAATATATATACTTTTCTTTATTTGCCAGCCTCCTTCTCAGCGTTACAAACGGAAGGACAAAGTGAATATACCCTTGGTGTAGGGTATAAAAAGCAGTTCAATGTGTCCTGTAAAACTTATTCAATGATTAAGAAAAAAAAAAAAAAAATACTGCGATTTTTGAGATTGTTCAATTTGAAAATGCTTGCCTATTTGCAGAGTTTTCAAAATTAGTACCATCCCAGTGTGCCAGACGGTTCATATCTCCGCTTTCTTATCTGTTACGGATCCGTTACTGATCCGTAACGGATAAAAAAGCGGAGATATGAACCGTCTGGCACACTGGGATGATACAAGATAACTAGTCAAAATATAACAGCATTTGAAATCCTTCACACTATAAAAAAAATGGCCATAATTTACCTACAGCAACCAATGTTACGAGTCCATCTTTTTTCAGCCAGCTCGAAACATGAAAATCTCAGCAATTTTGCGCACATGTCAAGAAACAAAAAAAAAAAACAAAAACAAATGTCTGTAAATAATTTTTGTATAAGACATAATTAAACTCAGTTTTTTTTTTTTAAAAAAGCGGTCAAAAAGACCAATGAAAACAAAAAATAATGGGTCAAGATGTTCTACAATAATGTTCCTTGCGTGATTTTATTGTTACCTTGAAACATTAAATTTTATTCAAAATATATTTTTAGGCCCAGATTCAAAGTCATTAGTTAACCAATAAGTTAACTAAAACGTTGAGAAGAGTTTAATTAAAACTTCATATTCACAGTGCATTGTTTCGGCACTTCCTAACCCACTTCCTTAATCAAGCGAAATCTGTCACGAAATTCCTTGGCGTCATAGTTTTGGAAAGAATATCTTTAATATCTGTGACACTTTCGATATCAAACTGAAAATTTACTACGTCTAAAAACATTTTCAGAGTCTTCACAAATACAAATCTGGATTTAAGTTTTCGTAAGCATCAGCTCTTGGTTAACTAGTGGTTAGCCAATGAAATTTTTGGGTTTAACTAATGACTGAAAACAAAATGTTGTTGGTTAAACCCTTGTTATTAGTTAACTTATGACTGTGAGTCCGGGCCTTAGTGTTTTACAGTAGGATAAAATTTCAAAAATATGTTTGTTGCAGGTATTTAAGGTAAAAAAAATATATTTAGTTCATAATAATTTTTTTATACATATTACACTAGATAACAGCCAAAATGTAACATTTTGCAGACCATATTTTCTAAACTAATTTGACGTCGCTAAATCCGAAACACACAATATTCCCATGTTTTAGGTGTAATTTTTGTGCCTTTTTAAGAAAACGGCAAAAATGACCCACATGTGAGGGTTGTGCAGTGTTAAAATTTTCTACAAAAATACTCCCCGCAATATCCTGCATTAGTTTGCTGAACACATGATACACCTCAGATGTAAGGATCATACAGTTAAATTTATCGATTTAACACAAGAATGGGGTATTTTTGTTTTTTTCATGTACATTGGATAAAAAAACTTCAAAAATCGATTAAAAAAAAATGTGACGTGCTGGAGAAAAACCACGAGACACGGGTATTTTTTTTTAACGTCTACTTTAAGAATTTTTTGGATTTTCTAATGTGTTTTTTTTTTGTGTCGAACAGTGTTATCAGCAAAAGTTATATGAAAATAATTTTGGCGTTATTTCGTTTTTGTTTTTGGGTGTTATTTCCTACCGCCTCACTTTTCTTTAAATGCTTGCGGGTTGTTTTGGCTTGTCAAAATTAAATCGAAGAAGGTAAAATAGATTTGTTTTAGTATGACTTTGAAAAAAGATGGTTGAACCAATCGATGCCTAAGCATTCCAGGAGTAAATTATGGACAATTTTTTTTTTATTTACCTAGGCAAATTTAAACAATGCCTTAAATAAGGCCCACTTGAGCTTGGCCACTTCATTCATGCAAAGAGAATCCTTCGCTGCTTGAGTACTGACTGGTACACTACTTTGGAAGTTTGCGCTTGCGTCACTTCAATGCTACAATCACGTACCTTTGCTGCCTCAGCATAGTTTGTTTTTGTTTGCTTTAAAAGCACAAACTTTCAGCTTTTCCTTTTTGCTTTTTTACTTCAACTTTATTGACTCCAAAAGCTTTTACTACAATTCTTATGCTACGTAAAGTAGTACCCTGGATGTTTTTTTTTGTCCTTCGGGTTGTATAAGCTTTACAACTGTTGTTGTTTTATTGAATGAATGAACAGTTTTTCGTGTTATTTTTCTTTCCAGAAGTTGCTCTACACCATAAAGTGCTCTTTCTTTGCTCAATCCTCTCCGCCACCCTCTGCTGTGTGTGTAAAAAATACTCCGTCGTACTTCCATTCAAAATTTACTGAATGAAAATCTTATTCGAAGCTTTGCAAATGAACGGTAAAATAAGTTTTTTTGTATGTATTATGCATGTAAATTTGCTGCGCGTGTATTTGTTTCCAATAGCGAAGCTTTCACTTGTGTCCTTTAGTTTTACTACTACAACGTAAACATGAAAAGTGTTTTTTTTTTTTGTAGTTTTTCGTGAAAGCACCAAGGACTGGGTAAGGCGGACTCAACGTCAAATATCCTTATTGTGCGCTTGTTTGTATGCATAAGGCATAAGAGGTGGCTTAGGGCTGTATAAGTGTGTAGTAGTAGGGTTGCTAATGAGATTCTTTATATAAGCGGTGCGGTTCAGTCACGTGTCATGCGTTTTTGTTGTGTTGCGTGCGTTTATAAGTTTTTGATGAAGTGCGGCGAAATTGTTGAGCTACACAGTTTTATTTTTTTGTTTTCTTCTTTTTTGGTTTTTTCTTCTTCTTCTTTTCTTCCTGTCTTAGTTAGCAAATTGGCCAAATAATCGAATTTATTAGGTCTGTTTGTTGTTGTATACAGTGGCTTATTTATGGCCGACGCTTTTCTTTACAAAGATAAATTTTCCATGTGGCATTGCGTTGAGTGCAGTTAAGGTTGATGATGATTTTAATGATGAAATATTGATGGTTTATTGAATTTATCTACTTAAACAAGAAATAAATTAGCAACATGTTTTTATTTATTAGACACGATACAAAAAAAAAAAAACAAAAGCAACTGGTCGTATGCTTAACATTATTGCGCTTGCTAATTTGAGTTTCAATTAAGAGTTGCGCATACGTCATGTATTACTTATATCAAATCTATACATATTGTTCGGAAGTTTAGTAGTTAAATTAATGTCATTAAAAAATCCATCTATCAAAATAATTTCAATTATTTGTTGAAAAATTGCAAAAATTACTGTTTAATTAATTAGTTCAATATATAATTATCAAACTTCAATTCAGAAAAAGCGCGTTGGTACTTTCATTAGTACTATACAAGCAAAAAAAAAAAAAACCGTCAATAAACTAACTTCATAATTAATCTAGTGGAACCTTCCTATCTATCATTAAAATTCTCGTAATTTCGAGAGCCTGCATTGTATGTGGAAAGCAAATCCGCCCTTGTAGGTTTTAATTGTAGCTAGCGTAGCATGTCTCAAAACCAGAGTGTGTTACCAACTAACAATTTGGCAATTTTTCACAACAGACGGCGTTAGTGAGCCTTATGATTTATTCATAATGGCGATCCTGTTCAGAGAGTTTATCCGTGATCGATAGCACAATCGCTTAAGCAACGCGTTTTCTTTCATTAGAAAACCGGAGTCACGGGTTCGAGTAAAGTTTCTGGCAAGATTTAACTAAAACTGATCTGATGAGGCTATATACATGTCTATATATGAAAATATATAAATATTAGGGTGGGCCGATTTGAAAACTGATCTCGGCTACCCCCTATGTGAAAGTTCATTTAATTCTATGAATATTTGCCCAAGAGATATATCACTGGGTTCAACTTTAGTTCGGCTGGCTGGTATTCTGTCAGTAATCAATTAAATTGGGTTCTGTTTACATAAAAAGTTTACTTTATAGAGTGGAATTGATGATATATACAATATTTAAAAAAATGATATGGGTCAAATAGTCGATTATTATGACCGACTTTCAAAATAAACGATTCATATTTTTGGATGAATTTTTTCAAACAAAATACCAACCTAGGCTGAAAGTTCATTCAATTCTATGAATATTTGCCCAAGGAACCATACCTCTACGTTCAAGTTTAGTTCGGCGCATTTTCGATTGAAAATTTTACCTTAATTTTCAATTGAAAATGCGCCGAACTAAAGTTTAACGCAGATGTATAGTTCCTTGGGCAAATATTCATAGAATTGAATGAACTTTCACATAGGGAGGTAGCCGAGATCAGTGTTCAAATCGGCCCACCCTAATGTTTATATATGAAAATATATAAATATGTATGTGGAAGTAGCCGAAACATATGTAATCGATTTCCATGTTAACACTTGCTTGCGTCTGTTGTTGAAAAATTCCAAAAAAAAAAATAGTTCAATATAAAATTATCAAACTTCGTTTTTGTTTACTATGTAAATTGAAACTAGTAAGGGTGTTACCTTTGGCCTGGCCAGACATTAAATACCCTACACAGCAGTATTTTGAAAATTTTGCTTATATGGGAAGTGCCACGCCCTCTTGTCCGAATTCACCCAGTTTTTTCTCAGAGTTTGAATTTATAGTTCTAAGAATTTGAGTGAAATTTGGTTGGATTATCTCAAAAAATGTTTTCAACATAACGTTTTGAACCTTTTGCTTATATGGGAGGTGCCACGCCCTCTTGTTCGATTTATCCAGTTTTTGTTTAAAGCTTGTATTCATAATTCTTAGTGTCTGAGGAAAATTTAGTTCGATTATCTCAAAAAACGCTTTCAGTATAGCGTTTTAAAGCTTTTGCTAACACAAGAGGTGCCACGCCCTCTTATCGGGATTCGCCCAGTTTTTGCTCAGAGTTTGCGCTTACAATTCGTAGTATTTATGTGCATTTTGGTTGTATTATCGTGAAAAATACTCAAAAAATTGCATTTTGAATATATTTTTTGTATGGACGGTAGGCGTGACCGATGACCGATTTCGCTCATTTTCAATCCCCCGAGTTATCTTTGACGACGGAGGCTGTGTACCATCATTAAATTATCATGCTTAGTTTTCCCAAAAAATGTATTTCCACACACAGCCAGTCAGCCAGCCACCCAGCCAGACAGACGGACATAGCTATATTGACTAAGGAGGTGACGCTGATCAAGAATATATATACTTTTCTATATCTGCCACGCCTCCTGCTCTGCGTTACAAACGGAAGGACAAAGTGAATATACCCTGGGTGTAGGGTATAAAAATCACTCACATACAATTTTATGATAGAAAATGGTAAACATTCACTTTGGCTTGGATTTACAGTTACTAGAGTTCGCCTTGTGGCCGAAACTCGACCATTTCGATTTGACCATAAAATAAGAGATACAGTTTTTATACCCTTCTTTGGTCGATAAAACTCAAAAAGCTTTTAATATTCTTCCTTAGGGTTCGGGTTATCTGCATCGGTGCAGTGGCTAAGTTACAATATCGTAATTTCCATTTAGAGGCGTGTAACTCCTACTAAAGAGCAAACAGTTTTTGATATCTTTCTATACCAAAATTCATAAAAATTAATCACGTTATCGTGCTATATAGTGCTAACTCTAAATCTATACCAAATTTCATATAAATCGTATGCAGTATTTTCGCAGTGAGAGCGTTTTTTCCATTTAGGGGCGTGGCACCACCCACTGAAAACATAATGCTCATATTATCGTTCTTTAGTACTAACCCTATCTTCATACCAAATTTCGTTGAAATCGATGCAGCGGCTTGGCTGTGAGAGCGTTTTTTCCATTTAGAGGCGTGGCACCGCCCACATAAAAAAAATTTAGTCCTATGCACTGCTCCTCACAACCTTTCCAACAAAAAAAAAAATCATGCATATCGGTTGAGATTTAGACATGGACTGAACCGATTTCGTTTGCCTATTTATAAATAGATTAGTAAACTAATTAGTTACCTAAAATCGTGACAAGAGTTTAACTAATGTTTCATATTCACAGTGTTTTCGTTAACTATAACAACGAAGAAGGGAAAGATATGGCAACATTGCTAAATTTGTGGATTTTGTTTGTGATTTTGTGAAAACATACAATATTTTTTTGCTTATCTTTACGTGTGGATGGGAAAACAAAATAACAAAAACTAAAAATATAATTGATTCCAGGAGTGCAATCTGTCAAAAAAGTCCTTGGCGTCGTAAGTTTAGAAAAAAGGCAGGAGATTTCTTAAAAACTATTGCAGACGATTAACTATGATATGTATTCCAATATTCATCAATATCTGCGTCTACTTTTTTACGTCTGAAAACTTGTTTAGAATTCAGCTCTTGGTAGGACAAATGAAAATTGAGGGTTCAACTAATAGTTAACTGAAAGTAAAATTTTGTTGCTTAAACCCTAGACTAGTTAACTAATAAATGACTGTGAATCCGGTTCTTAGAATACTTAATCTTCACAGCGCGGTAGTTAAATAAAGGAAGACACTTTCCTGTTCTATTCCGATCGTTTTAAAGCATTTTTGGCATTTGTTAAAATGGTTTAAATTTTACACCGAAACTATTTGCTGAGTGAATACAAATCCAAAGTTTATACTTTATCCTCAAACTTTTTGCTGTGTACTTGAGCTTTTTGACATGAATGGAAATGGTGATGCAATCTGTTCTCATTTTACAGCTTTATGTATGTGTGCATCTATCTTCACTATATTGGTGACGATATACATTTTAACTTAAAGCGCATCAGAGTGTGTTTGTAACCGAGCCACATTTTGGGAAACCTAAAAAGATCTTTTATACAGCCTCTTTCTCTATCAGCACAGTTTCAGACTATCTATAAATCTCGTCACTGCCGTGGGATTAATATTACCTTGGTTATTAGGATCTAAAATTTTGGCAACCAAGTAGGTGCATAATTCTACGTCTCAGCGCTGCGGAATAAGTGTAAAATTTATACTCCGCTGTTTCCAAGTACTATTGAAAGAGTCTGCAGGAATCCTTGTCTACCAGACCCATTTTTTATGTGAACACTAAGCTAACAGTGATATGACATTATTTCACTGCATGTTTTTATATCTTTTTCTGTTGCGTTTCCGCGTTTACCTTTTTAATTGCACTTCTAAGGCTCTCTAGTGGTCGGCCTTACGTTTTCTTTACATTCCAGAATGAAGTTATTTTTAAAGCTGTTGTTCACTCCGCAGAAAAATTCTGGGGTTTTGAAAGTATTTAGTGTGTCTCTCCAGGTCAAGCAATTGGCTTTTTCATGCACTTCGTGCTCTAGTACCCACATAAGAGTCACATCACTCCTCCTGCATAAGACTTGAAGAAGTTCAAAATACTCCCAAACAAGCTTTAAAGGTATTGAAAATGTAATTTATGAATTGACTCCCCGAATAAATGCATCCGTCTGTGATAGAAGAGCGCTTTCGTAGACAAACTCTGGCGTATAACCGTGAAGCGCGGATCTCCGCCTGAAAAATGGAAGCTGGTTTTTCCATTGCAACTGCTTTTGGAATATCGGTCCCACGACTACTTTTCAGTTTGGACCCTTCAGTGAACCTGAACTGTGAGCCATATTTTACGTTTATTTCATTCCTCTTCCACTCATCCTATCGGAGACTGCGAGACATGGTGTATACCAGAACACATCCAGGATTTTGACATGTCCTGTTAGATTGCCTTCTTTAGGTTGGTGTAAATAAGTTAGTTTGACGGCCGCACAGGCTGCTTTGTTCTAAACTATAAGAGGAAAAGGAGTGAATCTTTTAAGCATACCTGGAGTAACTGTCGGGCACGTCCTTAGTGCTCTTGTGACACGCAAGCAGGCTACTCCGAAGATCCTGTTTAGATCCTTTTGAGCATTTTCTTGATTTTTCTTTGGGCACCAAGCTAATGATGCGGAAGATATCATTAGCACAATGATAGTTTTGTAAGATCATGCTATAATTTTTGGGCATAGTCCCCATGTTTTACTATACAGCCCTTTGCAATCATTTGTTATCCCAAAGGCTTTGTTAGTTGTGTATGATAGATGACTATTCCAAGTTAGACTTTTCCCTAAGATTATTCCAAAATATTTCATCTCCTCGGAAACCGTTAGCACCGTTTCCATCAAGCTTAAAGCTTTCTAGTTAAGCTTCCTCCTCCGGATAGAGTCGAACCTGCCTCTAACCATAGTATTCAGATCGTCAGTAAAGCCTTGAACCTCGAATTTGTGATCATCGAGAACTTCCAATAATTCGTCGATGACTAGTAAGTATCCATAAGAGCGAGGATAGTACGCCTCACGCATCTTTTAGTTGCCCTCACAGATAGTCTTTCTGTATTCGCTTTATAGATGACTATCCTGTTCTTAAGCATGTTGAGGACCCAATTTTGGGTATGCCTTAATCAAAGACCTACTTATTTATATCCAAAGCACTGTCGATTTTAATTGTGAGGCGTTGACTGTCGGTTTCAGTCGATTTACCGTTTTGGTAAAATTTTCGTTCAGGATGAAGAGTTGTAGCTGTAAGGTACACCCCTTTGAGATACTTATAGGCCGATACGCTTTTGACGTGGGGTCTACTTTTTTCCTACTATGGGTATGGTTCTTAAAATTTGCTTAAATCGAACTTTTAATTAAAAAAAAAAGATTAATCTTAAAACGTTCAAATAAACTTAAAGTTCGACATATATTTTTAGGGTTGCCACCAGGTTATTATTCAAAATAGTGTTCAAATCATACTTTTTTTGACAAAATTAAAATTTTTGGTTTCAAAAATGATGAGCTAACTTTTTGAAAATTGAACCTACAAATGAAGACTCCCAGGGTTGCCAACTGGTTTTTATGTAACTTTTGCTTTAACCATATGTTTTTAAATATACTTCTAAACAATCCAAAATACATTTTAGGGTTGCCAACTTGTTATTTACGAAATTTTTTTTTAAATTGTGTAAGTTTTTTCATCTAAGAGTCTAGTATTTGATTTTCCTTACATTTAATAAATTTTTCACTTAATTGCACACAGCGACATCACAACAAAAGCGTAACCACTTTGTTGTTATTGACGTTGCGATTTTGTGTTTTATTTTCTTTTTAAATTTTTCTTTTTTTTTTTATTATAGCACTGTCAATTGTATTCAATTACCACCGCTGCTGCAATTTTTTTGTATTATTCTACATATAAGGCACTGCCGCCGCCACCGCCACCTGGTTACCAAAGCGACATGTAAAACCTTCTCTTATCTGTCTCTATCAGTCCCACCCTCTCTAGCATTCCCTCTCTGTCTGTGTGTCCTATCTACCAGAGCAATCCATCCTTTGTGCACTTAAACTCAAAGTCGTCCATTGTTGTTTTTGGTATATTAACGTTATTGTTGTTTTGTTGGTGTGAAATAGGAGCCGTCATAACAACGTTGACAACAACACCAACAACAATAACAATGTCAGCTGACAACGGTTTGCCGTTATACCTTGAAAGTATCCACAAAGCCGCTCACTGCTGAAACTCCATCAGCTCTACCCCAGTTTTTTTTTTTTATTTTCTCTGTTTTTTTTTTCTTTTTTTCTTCTTAGGGCCACAACAGCTGGTCTCCTCCATATAACGTGGAGTTTCATTGTTTTCTTCTTTCTTTTACGTTTACGTCAAAATGCAAATAATACGCAGACAACTTACGTAGTTTTTTATAAAAAATAAAATTCAAAAAGATTTTTCATTCTTTTATTAGCTGTATGTATATTATATCTTATGTCTTAAGAATTCCCTTTTTGTTTACTCTTTCGGTTTTGTTATTGCTATGGATTTCTGCATCGGTTGTCTCTCTTTTTTATTATCATCATTTTATTATAAAATACTCCAATTACGTGGCTTCCTTTACCGTTTTCTTGTCAAAGAACAACAAATAAAACTTTTACTTCTTCTTGTTCTCCATACTACATACTTCTACTACCACTCGTATCTATGGTACTACAATGGAATTCTGACATTATGTGTCTTATGTTTCATTCTGTTGGGTGTTACGTCAATGAAACCGTTTCTTTAGATACCCCATAGGAAAATTCGCAAGTTTTTATTTGAAAATCACAAACGGAACATAACACTTCACTTGATCTCTTTCTTTTGTTTGTTGTAAGAAATAGTGCCTGACCTTTTTGTTAATTTTTGTTCTTATTTTTAAGTAGCCTTTAAGGTCAAACTTTTAATTTTTTTAAGTTTAATTAAACTTTTTATCCTAAGATAAAAGTTAAAAAAACATTTAACTGGGGGTCGATTCTGGTTCAGTGAAACTGTGAAGTGTAAAAAAATTTATCACTTTCATTTTCACCGAATCTTTTCACTTCACTTCATCGATTGAAGCGATTCTGGTTTACAAAGTGAAAAAAGCGAGTTGAATAAAACTTTCAATGTGGTGTGTGAAAATTAACTGACATTCTCTAGCTGACAAATAGTTTGATTTAAGATACAAATTTTATACTCATACGTAATGAGATTCTGTAGCTGATGTGATAGAGGGTTTGCTATTTTAATATTTCGGAGCATTTTGTTAGGAGTTCAATCCCAATGGGGGACAGTTATTTTTTTTTTATTTCTATATTTTTTTAATAACTAACGCTTACCTCTTTTTAGTTAAGCAGAGGTAAGCGCTTACTCCCTAGGGCATACAATGAAACGATGCTTCTTATGGAACGTAAGTGCTTGGTGCTGACGAATACATAAATGCTAATGAAAATCTTTTAAATTACTCTTTTCCCCTTGGTTGAAATTGATTTTTAGAATACAAATAAACCACGATTACGGCCACACGGCTCCAGCTAAGAGAATGAAACTTGGTACGGATAATACTTGGGGTCGAAGTGTGATTGAGATTCAAATTCGACTGATAGTTTCAGAGTCTACAAAGGACAGACTGTCTGATTTGTGATCCGATCTAAATCACGCTGTCCACTTGCTTTAGGTGGTCAAAACGAACTCTAGTTTTGTAATTGAACCAACTAAAACTGGACTGCGATGGAACAAGCGGCGTTAAATTGAAACGAACCGAATATAAAATCAATCGGGGTCGTGGGGTGAAAATTCCTTATATTTTTCAATTTTAAATTTATCCATCTGATTGAGCTCCTTCAATTTCCAGCCATTTACATCAACTTATTGTTGATGTTTTATAGGAAACCGCATTTGAAATATTTTATGTTTGTTTTTCATTAAATTAAATTTTTATCACTGTCGAATTTGTCAGTGAAAACTTTTGCTTGAGGTGTAAAAAAGCTTTTCACATTATTTAAAATATTAAACAACAAGAATCGCTTTTACGGTGAAGTGATAAAAAATCTTTTCACTTCGACTTTTCACTGAACCAGAATCGACCCCCTGCTCGATATAAAAGTAAATTTATTACTATTTCGTTTGAAAGTGAAGTGTTTTTTTAAAGTTTTTTTTTACTTCATATACGTTTATACCATGTTTAAATTTAAAATTTGATATTTTAACTATTTACTACAGATATTTAATCAGAGACTCTTTACGAACTGTTTGAAAAAAAAAGAAAAAAAATAAAAAAAATTTAATATTTTACTATGAAAATATAACATAAAGTCATTCTCCATGGCGTTTTTAGTCATTTTCATGAAAATGATGATTATTTCAAAAATTTAAAGCTTGCACCAAAGTTTGTAAATTGATATATGTTAGTAGCTGGACCAATTCATTTTTAAGTGTTCTTTTTATAAAAAAAATATTGGTTGGTGAAAAATATTTTTTTTCACCAAAATTTTTTAAACTTAAAAATAATTTTGATTTTTTTTTTTTTTTTAAAAACCCCCCTTAAATTTGTTTGGAAGTACTTTAAGCTAAAGCATAATTTATAAGCTTTAAAATGATGTATGGCTCAAGATGGGATTCGTTAGATGAGAGTTTTTGGCTTTTGAACGCCCGCGGCAGGCAAAACTCTTTATTTACTCAAGAGGAAGGCATCTTACGAAAAAAGTGTACCAGGCATAAAATGCTTAGAATCGTTCAAGAAAAACGCCCAAATTTTTTTAGAATTTTTTTAACTTTTTTTTTTTTAATAATTTTTGAAAATTTTTTTTTTTTTAAAAACTTTTTTGAAAATTACTCAAGGAAAAAAAAAAAATTTTTTAACTTTCCAAAAAATTCCCAAAAACTTCACACGTATTTCTTGAACGATTCTAAGCATTTTAAGCTTAGTACACTTATTTCGTAAGATGCCTTCCTCTTGAGTAGAAAAAGATTTTTGACTTTCGCGGGTGTTGAAAAGTCAAAAAACTCTCATCTAGCGACCGAATTCCATCTTGAGTCATTTTCAGCTGGTACGCTTGGCGTGTTTTGCTTCAAAGATTTGACAACCATGGAAATTGGTCCCTCAGTTTAGACTATCTCCGCTCAGCTTTTCTTATTCTTACTGCAAATTTTTTAAATGTTGAGTAGAGTAAAAAGAGAACTGAAGGTGAAGAGAAAGAGTGTTCGTGTGTTATTTTTTAAAAAAAGTTCATAAATTTTCTAAGGAACGCAAGTGTGCATCATTCTCCGCCTAAGTTTTTTTATGTAACTAAACATTGTGATATAATTGTTTTTGCAACATTTTGTCATTCTCCGTTTAGTAATTCTCCATCTGGTTTTTTTTTTAGTTTTGCTTAAACCATTTATTAAATAAATAAAAATTTTAATTTAGACTTAAAACACTTAAATAAACTTTCCACAAATCCGACCAAAATTTTTATGGTTGCCACCTGGCTATTTTCGAAATCCTTATTTAATGCTCATATTTTTTGACTAAATTGAAATTTTTGGTTTCAGAACCACACAGATAAACTTTTCTGAAATTGCACAAAAATGTTCAGGTTTGTCACTTGGTTTTTTTTTTTTGGTGTTAGTTTTGTTTAAACCAAATTTCGGTTTGATGAGTTTTTAATGATTTAAGCGTCGATCAATTTTTAATGACTTAAACTATTATTTTATAGTGTGCAATTATAATGGCGAACAATAAAAAAGGAAGCTTTAAAATCAAATTTTCGAAAGCAACCATTTGGCAACCCTTAAATTTAATGTTGGATTTTTCTAAAATTTTGAGACTAAAATTTTATTTGAACTTTTTAAATATATTTTTTAAGCGAAACTTAAAAAAAAAACATATGGCAACTCTGAAAGCTTGTGTTAAAAATGTTATAGAGGTTCAGGTCATCATATTCTATACCCTCAAGTTAAAAAAAAGGTGGGGACAAAATAAGTCATGTTTTAGTACATTTTTCGGAGGTTTACTCATGTCGAATAGTCGAATAGAGTGATAAATCAGATGCTTTCGCCTATTCGAGTTCTTTGGAAAGACGCCAAAATCATCGTTGACCCGATTATAAGACTAGTCTTTTGGCTAGCTTGTTTGCTGAAAGCTCTTATCTCTCCGACAGCGGTCAGCCACTGCTTTTCGTAAAGAGAAAAACTTTGATAATGCCAAATGTTTCCTTTCGAACAAGGGTTGTTAAAAGGGTTCTTGCAAATCTCAACATAAATAAAGCCTCAGATCTCGACGGTATATCAGGCCATGTGCTTCAGAAATGTGCTTTAGTGATATCTCGCGCAATATTTTTTTTTCATACACTTGTGGAGAGTTTTGTGGATGTTGGAAGATTGCCAATGTTCAATTTCTCCATAATAAAGGCAAGGCAGCCCTCGAAAGCATCATAAACCTCCATCTTGTAAACTATTTGGAGCGCAAGGGAATTGCTAAGTGATCGTCAATATGGTTTTCGTAGAACTCATTCAACCGGAAACCTGATGGCATTCCTCACTGAAAAGTGCAACTAATTTATTAATATTTCGCGTGAAAGTAGAGTTGTAGCTCTGGATATTTCCAAAGTATTTGATCGAGTTTGGCATTTTGCACTCATATCCAAACTTCTTGCTTTTGGTGTTAGTAGTTTATTTTTCAATGGATTTGAAATGTCCATGGTCGCTACATTCGTGTTTTGTTAGATGATGTGGTATCTCAAGAATATTCTGTTGACGCCGTAGTATCCCAAGATTCTGTTTTATCTATGACCGACCGTCTTTGACTATTTATTCGGTCCATTTCTCTCGTGCAGAGGATTCATTCACAAGACGAACCACTTTGCAGTTGTAAATATTTTGAGAGTGGATATTCCTCTTGCAGCAGGTATACTTTTTTCTTAGGCTCAAGCGTTCGTTGAAGCGATTGTTATGAACAGTTAACAAATTCTTTGTGTTCCGACTTGGTATGTTTACCAATCGTTAAGTAATTGCATATGTGTATTCACCATAGATAGTGTTGCCATTGTCAATTCTTAAATGTCATATAACGGTAAATTTTACGCTTTGTTTGCTCAATTCTTAAGTGTGTATTTAAATGGTATCCAAACCTGCTATTATTGGTACATAGATACATTAAGCAAAAAACATTACACAAAAACGGAAATAAGTTGCGCACTTGTTGGAAATCGTGGAATTCAAAGAATCGTTTTGGAATTTATTACAGATCTTTTTTTCAAAACACACATTCGATTCAAGCCCAGAGATAAATGTCGCTTCTTAATAGTTGTGATTAAGTTTAAATGCTCTAACATTTCTTCTTCTGAAAAGTGTATTAATCTTTTCTATGTCAAATGTGGCTTGAACTCACTTTCCAAATGTTGCCCAAAAAGGTTGATCACGCAGCACTTTAATGGAATTTACAAGATAACAGAAGATGTGGTGAAACAAAAGTCATGTGGGAAAAGATATAAAAGAAAGATATTTAAGAAACTAAACTCCAAGGAAAATTAAAAAAAAAAAATAAAGAAGTTGACACGTTAGTAAATTAGGGTTCTACCAGCAATAATTTGTATTTTCTGTAATGTGACCAATCGTCCTGGATTATGCGGAACAGTCATGGATTCTGTCCTCTCGTTTCGGATTCAAAAACATCCCGGAAATGTCCCTGATTTTCATGTATGTGCCGGAATTGTTCCGCTTTAGTTTGTGCCCCATAAAGCATAAAGATCAGATCATAGACTAGAGATTATGAAACATATAAATATTATCAACCAAAGGCTATAGGATATGGACCAAATATAATTAAGGACAGATCAAAGATCATAGATTCTGGACCATAGGCCATAACGGAAAGATTATATATATCATGAACCATAGACCATATATCATGGGTCATAGACCTTAAAAGACAGATTATAGACTCTATATATATTCTGGGCCATAAACCATTAAGAACAAAGACTAAAGGACAGATAATAAGTCATATATTATAGATCAAAGACCATAATTGACAGATCGTAGACCATTAGTTAAGGACCAATGAACACAAAGACCAACAAGAAAATGGTCAGCCTACTTTAATGTATAATTAAAATACAATTTAGAGTACTTTAATCTGTTCAAAGTATTCAATTCCATAATTTGTGGTCTTGACTTATTGATAGAAACTCCACTGCAAAAAGTTTGAGGATAAAGTATAAACTTATTTATTAGAATTTTTTGATATAGTTTCCAAATTTTTTTTTATAAAGTTATTCTAAACTAAAACATTTAAAAAATTATATAATTCTAATATCAAATTCAGTTTGAACAATGTTATCTCAATATACAAATTTCACCATATCGGTCAATGGTGTAGAGGTCTAACGAGTTTGTAATTATGTCACACTGACGGTCGTAGGTTGGTTTCCTCCTGTGGTCGTTTTTTTTTTTGTTTTATTTTTTTATTCTTTTTATATTTTTTTTATTCAACTACTGTTTATTCCACTTTTCTATTTTGATTCTCTAATTTATTTACTTTTGTTTGATTGAATTGAAACTGATTACAAAATGGTGTAGCGGTCTAACGAGTGGGTAAAAGTAAGTAAAAATAAAATGTTTCTATCCATCACATGGACGGTCGTAGGTTCGAATCTTCCTGTGGTCGTTTCTTTTTTTTAATTGAAATTGTAATACATACACAGAGAAAACAACATTGTCAAAAGTGGCAGAAACGTGGTTATTTTAACAACGTTGCGACCCAAATTTTGAACATGTAGTAGCAGTTTTAACAATACGCGTTGCTAACTGAGTTTCAACTACGTTTGTAAGTGATTTAACAACGCGCGTTGCTAAATAAAATACAAAAAAAAAAAATATATTGTTTTATTATTTTTTAAATCTAATTTTCTCCTGTCAACAACAATGAAACTGATTTTATTTTCTATTTTAATTTTAAATTTTTGCTTTAACCCTTTCGACCCGGCTGGGACAATATATATATGTAAATTGGGATATATTGTCCCAGCCGGGTCGAAAGGGTTAAATAAGTATTTTCTTGTTTGGTATTGGGGAGATTTGAACCTGGAACCTGTCGTAAGATAGATGCGGACGTTAACGAACTTAGCCGCTGCAATCATTATTCTGAGGTTGACTGAAAGTCTATTTGTTTTGAAATTAGCTTCTACCACGTTTGTGAGTGTTTTGACTACGTTTCATTGCTGATTTCTTTTTTACTACGTTTCGTGTTGTTTTGACCACGTTTCGTTGCTGATTTGGATATAACAACGCTTGTCAACCACGTTCGTGAGTGATTTAGCAATGCACCATACAAATATGATCTTGGAGCATTGTTTAATACAAATCAGCAACGAAAAATAGTTAAAATACTCACGAACATGGTTGAAACTTATTTAGAAACGCAAGTTATTTTTCTTCGCTCTGTGTAATACTTTATTTGTATAAATTTTAAACGAACAAGCTTAAACGATTTGTATACCAATTTGTAGCATAGATTTTATACCAAGTTTGGTGTGGATTTTTTTTTTGTTTTCGGATTTGTATTCATTCCAATTTGGTTTGAATTTTACACGCAAACTATTTGCTGTGTGCTTAATAACGCAAAAAATCAAAAATAGCTTTGTGGGCGAAAGAAGGCGAGAGTAAATTATCGGACAGCAAGATTATCCAACCTGAAGAAAATAAGCGAAATACAACGATGAAAGCACTTTAAGGGTATAAAGTAAACTTTCACAGAAAAATAAATTGAGTTAAAGGTGGCCCTCCAATGCTCCAAAAAAATTTCTGCTTAGCAATATTATTAATGCAACATTGTTGCTAAGCATTGTAAAGAAAACAGGGCCATGCTAAGAGTCCAATTAATGTTTTCAAATAGTTTGGCCATACATATAAAACATGTTTCTCAACAATGTTGATAGAAAATGTTGTTAACTACTGTTGTTAAACATTGTTAATAAATAATGTTGCTCATATCATAATGAACTTCCTTTAGTTTTTTTTTTAAATTATGAAGTTTCATCTCTAAAATGGTGCAAAAAAGAACAATTTATCATAATATTTGAAAAAGTTATAGCCATTTCAAAGTTATTTCCTATTTAAACACGTGCAACAAGTCGTATGAGTAACATTTAATTAACAACTCTTTGAAAGTTGCCTTTATCGACATTGTGTAGTATACATTTCTTACTGAGTATTTGTTTATAGTTTGGAGTAAGCAAACGAATTCGAACTCGATTAATTTTTTAATCCCTGACAGCGTGACATATTTTTTTGTAGAAATGACACGTTTTGGTTTCACCACAAAATCAAGGACCACTTTAACGTTGTAGACATGTGCAGGTTGTGCTAAGTTTTATAAATAAACTCTGCTGTTGTTGTTGCTGTTGCTGTTGTTGTTACTCCTCTTATGTTTGTTTGTATGTATGTATGTATGTATGTCTGACTTACATTTATGCATACGCTTTGATGCGTCAACGCTTTAATTTTCAAGGACACAAACAATTAAAAATAAACAACAAACAACAACTGCAAGGAGCAAGCAAAGTTGAAAGAGAGGAGGCAAGCCTGAAATTTATACATTTATATATAAACCGAAAAGTTCACACACACACACATGTGCGTCCACCCACATATAAACTCACAACAAAATTTTAAATTACAATGAAGATTAATGATGTTGTTGATGATGTTTTGTAACAAAGATTACACTGATCAATGTTTTTTCTTAAATGTTTTACAAATAAAAAAAAAATGGCTTAATACTTGAATACATTTGACCCAGAAATAATAAGAAGGTTATAAATATCTGTTTAAAATAATATATTATTCATACATATAGTACAGATACTTTTCTGTAATGTAACATGGCGTATGAGTAACATTAATTGCAGAATTTCATAATGGGCCTTATCATGATGAATAAAAATTCTAGGAATTGTTGAAAACAGAAAATTTTTTTCGAGTTCTGAGTCCGTTGAGAAAAGTTCTGGAGTTTTTTCATATAATTCGAAATAGTTCTGCGAAATTGCACCAAAAATTGGAGGTACAAGGTAAATGTACCAAATTACCGAATTATAGTACCTAATTCCGTCAGTTTTTCCTTTTTGTTGAAAAATAAGAAAACTAAACGCTGTTTCAAATACTATACCAATACCAAAACATACTCTATACTTTTAGTTAATGCCAAGAAATTACAATAAAATTTCCAATAATCTTGATTTCTAACGTGTATGTTGTACAAAAGTGTTATGTGAAACGAATTTTTGTAAGGGTTTCCAGGATTACATGTTTGCAATTGAAATTTGTTAAATTAACAATTTATGTTAACTTAAAAATCGTTTTCTAATAGTCTTAAAGCCAACAAAAATAATTTTTTTTTATAAAGAAAACTTGGATTTTATTTCTGCCGTAATTCGGTGCATAATTTTGTACGAGTGAACGTTATTCCGTGACTAACATGTATGTATGTATGTATGTATTCTCCTTTAACTCCTAGGAGGAGCATAGGGCCAATATGAAATCTCTCCATTTGTCACGATCCCTTGCGATGACTTTGATCTCTTGCCACGATTTTCCCGATTCTTGGATTTCCTTTTTCAACGACCTTTTCCAGTTGGAAAATTTTGAGAAACCATATTGGTTCCAGTTATAAGAGAATCATTCCTAACTATGCATGTTTCTTGCACCTCCAAATCCGATGTGCATGCTGCCGAGGCAGGTGGATTAACCACACTCTGGTGGGTACCACTTGGAGAGTTATTTTCCATCGTTTTTCGATCCATGCTTCACTAGTATAATCTTCTCGGCAACGCCCCACGCAATAAGTTATAAGCTTAAAGCTGGATCCGGCAAGCGCTGCAAATATAGTGGCCAAATTCACTTTTAATTTCAGCCGCCCAATCTGGAACAGACGCTGACCTGGGAGCCGCCCACTCTGGGTCAGACGCTTCAGGATTTCGACAAGATGCTTATTTTAAGGCGGCATCGACTCGCCTTGTCAGTGCAAGTTAAGGGCATTGTGGGTTTTTCTTTCGAGGCGCAACGCTGTCCAACGCTACACCCTTCCACACCCTGGCTGGTCACCCGCTTTTAGTCGCCTTTTACGACAGGCATGCTTACCTCGGGCATATTCTGACCCCTTACCCGCAGGGGTGACTAACACGTAATTAGGAAAATAAAAGAGTTTCATTTTTCGAAAATAAACTACAATAGTTGTAAAATATACTAAATATTTATTTTGTCACGTAACAAGTAAACTTTTCTGAATGGAGTGATGTAATTACGGCACATGATTTTCTCTTCCAAAACTTTAAATAATTGTATTACAATGTGAACAATTCTCTAACAAATTTCGGGGATGCTATGATATTTACTGCCGGAATAACGTATACAAGTTTGTGAAAGTGAACTTAATTCCGTGACTATTTTTATTTAGTTGACTCCTTCATTTGTAAGGTGTACTTGTTAATGTTTCTTAAGGAAAAGAAAAACATTATGCTTACAGAATTAAAGATAAATAAATTTTAAAATATATTAAATGAAGAAACTTGATATTTTAGATGGTTGTCTAAAGAAAATAAATCAAATTTTAAGTTAGCAAGGAGTTAGGTGCACCCGCTTACGGAGTTAAGTTCAACGCAAAATTTTAGTCCGGAATTATGGACAATTGCAGTGTTAATAGAAGTATAAAAAATTCCCATAATATAGGAGTTATGATGCTCAAAGTTAGCTCTAATCGACTCCTGATAAATCAATGCTTATGAAAAATCATATATCCGATCACAAAATTGAGATGTAAGACTTGGAACCGTTTTAGAAGTAGAGAGTACCTCAAAGTGCCGTAATTCGGTACACTTTCCTTAAAATTTTTGAGCTCACAAGAAAATGTTCTGGATTTATTTATAGAATTTTTTTTTTTGTTTTGGTAAAAAAATTTTCCATAAAAAATTTATTGCAAAAAAGAGTTTTGATGAGAGTTCTGGATATCGCTCGAAGAGTTCTACAGGAAATCCTGGCACCATTTTTCTAAATTATTCGTAGTTTTCCTGTCAATCGCTAAATAAAGTTTCATCGGTCACTCAGGAAAAAAATTTATCTGAGAGGAATTCTGATGAGAGCTTTGAATAGCACTCAAATAGTTCTAACGGAAAGCCTGTTAAGATTTTTCCAAAATATTAGTACTTTTTTTCATGAATGAGTTGGGCTGGTGTCTTAAAAACCTCTTTGGAACTGCTGGATCAAATGCAACAACATCTGTTAAAACTGATAGGTGATGACACTGTATCATCATCTATAAAATCGCTATTCCATCGACGAAATGTTGGTTGCATATTCATTTTTTATCTTTAATACCATAGGCGTTGCTCAAGACAGATAAGTGGCCTGGTGTTATTAGACCGTGTGTTTTTTCTTTCTACTTGAGCCTCTCACTAAACCCATCACTTTTGTGTAACCTCTACGCTGAAAAGATAATTCATTCTTTAGTAGATCTTCCAGAAAGCGTTTTCTTCAACAGTTTTGACATTGGTAAATTTAAGACCAGTGCTCACTGATACTACATTATCTATCCTCCTTCTCTTAGTATTACCTTTCCTTTGACAAAATCAATGTTTTTCATTGAGGTATGAAATGCTTAAAATCGTCCAAGAAATACGTATGAATTTTTATAGAATTTTCTAAAACATTCTATAGTTTTTCAAAAATTGTTCAGATGGATCAAAAAACATTATAAAAGCACCAAAAATTTTGAAAATTGTATAATTTTTTTAACGCCAATATATTTCCAAGAAGCACATGTGGTTATTAATTTTTTGAAGAAAAAAACATGTTTTTTGGCCAAAATAGAGCTTCAGTAGAATCAAAAGTGCTCCGTTAGTTTTATTGGAACGAAAAAAAAAAAAAACTATTGTAGCAAGGGTGTAACTTTTGGCCTGGCCAAAAAATAAATACCCTACACTGCAGTATTTTGAAAATTTTGCTTGTAAGGGAGGTGCCACGCCCTTTTATTCGAATTCACCCAGTTTTTTGTTCAGAGCTAGCATTTATAGTTTTTAGTGTCTGAGTGAAATTTGGTTGGATAATCTCAAAAAACTTTTTCAGTATAGCGTTGTAAAGCTCTTGCTTATATAGGAGGTGCCACGCCCTCTTGTCAGAGTTCGTCTAGTTTTACCGTAGAGCGTGCACTTATAATCTTTAGTATTTGAGTGAAATTTGGTTGGGTTAACTCAAAGAACTGTTTCAGTATAGCATTTTGAAACTTTTGCTTATATGGGAGGTGCCACGCCTCCTTGTCCAATTTCAGCCAATTTTTGTTGAAAGCTTTCATTTATAATTCTTATCGTCTGAGTCAAATTTGGTTTGAATATCTCAAAAAACGCTTTCAGTATAGCGTTTTGAAGCTTTTGCTTACATAGGAGGTGCCACGCCCTATTGTCTAAATTTGCTCAGTTTTTTCTCAGAGCTTGCGCTTACAATTCGTAGTATTTACATATGTGTATTTTGTTTGCATTGTCGTGAAATGTCATTTTGAATATATTTTTTGTATGGGCGGTAGGCGTGTCAGTTGACCGATTTTACTCATTTTCAATTCCCCGAGCTAACTTTGATGACGGAGGAAGTGTGCTTAATTTCATTGAAGTATCTTGCTCAGTTTTCCCAAAAAGTGTATTTCAACACACAGCCAGCTAGCCACCCAGCCAGACAGACAGACGGACATAGCAATATCGACTCAGGAGGTGACGCTGATCAAGAATATATACACTTTTCTATATCTACCACGCCTCCTTCTCTACATTACAAACGGAAGGACAAATACCCTGGGTGTAGGGTATAAAAAAATTATGCAGGTATCGTTATTAACAATTCTAATAATATTTGAGATAGAGTCGGGATGATTCTAAATATCCAACCTATATAATATACATATGTACGTATTTTTAATTTTAAGTATAAAATTAAAATTTATTCTTGAGAAATATTTAATTGATTTTGTTTTGTTTACTTGCAGCATAATTCAAAAATACTCTACACAAATTGGTAAGTACGAATGTTTTGCACAAGCTTTAGGGTAGGGTTATAGTGGGCGCTTTTAGCAAAAATGTTTTTTTTAGTGATGATGGGCACTGTAACGCAAAATTTATGCATTGCTTTATGTTTACCTTTTTACATGGAGTCTCCTTTGGTAACAGCCTCTATTGCGTATGGCAACTTATCTCACTGTTTGGTTGTCATTGGAAAATTTGATTTCCCAATTGCAATCGAACCAGTCAGTCGATTCTTAAGTTGCCTCTATAGCTGTTAGCTTAAGTAACTGCTTTATAGCTTCGCTTTAAGCATACGCGTCCATTATGACAGACTATTTTACTTATAAATTTAGGTACGCAGTAAAGGCTTAAAACTTTCTAAAACAAATTTCAAATCTTGAATAAGTGGAAGTGTTTGAAAATATTTGAGAATAAACTTGCTTTAAATATTCAAAAACTAAGAGTTAAAGACGTATGTAATACGAGTATGTATGATATGGAATTCTTGTGCTTTCTTGAAATGTCACATCGGCAAAGAAGAATATAGCACCAATAGTTGCATTTAATCTTAAAGTCTAGAAAATGTTAAGCAATTTAATTCCAACACCACACAATTCAGCAAACCAACAACAATAAATATTCAAGTTGGGATACCTCCATTCACTAAAACCCCAAAACTTGAATGAATTTGCAAAAAACAACATGAACCAAAAATATCTAGGGGTAGGTAAGTGAGAGCCCGAACACATGAAGCGCATGCCAGCACAATCTATTTATCGCAGTAGGTAGGTAGCTTTGGAGAAGAAAGTGAGTGGGGGAATTATTTCACAGCCTAAGAATAACGAAAAAAAAAAAAAGAAAATTGTAGAAAATAATAAATACATATATACCTACATATATTGTATGTATACATACACTCACAGTAGATACAAGACAAAAATAACTTTGCTCCGGGTCTAAGCTTTACGTTACGTTACATTACGAGACGATGACTTTTATTGTTACTACTGAAACACGCGAGCTAAAGTAGTACAATTACAACAACAATAATAACAACAATAAAATAGTAACACACCCGTACACGTGTAGAATAACAAATACATACATACATGCGCTTAGCACATGGACACAAAAGCAAAAGAAATACATACATATTTAGATAAATACAGCTATTTTGCCCAAGCTTACAGAGAAGCAAAGGAAACTTTACTTGAGCAACGCCTTAAGGAGATGAGGATAATTGACAATGAACGAGAAAGAGAGAGAAAGCGCTCTACGCTACCCTCTCCCCTGTTGGGTATGTCTGACAAAAATTTCGTGAATGAAAATGTGTGATGAACTGACTGGCTGACTAACTGACTTTGTGACGTAAATGCCAAGTTAGACGACGTAGTAGCAACAAACAATCAAGCTCAAGCAGGGAAACCTGACAGTTGCAGCGTTTTTGCAACTGACTGTGAATTCAATGTTATTTTTGTTATTTTTCCTTTTTGGCCATAAACTTTTCTTATTACATAGTTGCAAAGGAAAGTTTAGATTTTATAAGCTTTAAATATATTCACTACGTAGCTACCTTAATCTATATACATATAAATAACCAAAGTCAAACCATTAGACACCTTTCTTCCTCCACGTAAAAAATGCAGTACGACTATGGAGCTATATGTAAGAATGAATACAAATTTGTGATTAGTTTAAAAAAAATTAAATTTATTTTGATATATTGTCTTTAAGCCAGGCAACATTATTTTTACTTTACTAGGCTAAGTCTTATTGCATATTAGACTCTATTGCACTGTAATCAAACTACAACTCAACTTCAATCGAACGTACATGTGCTAATATACTATCAGCCGACAATTGTTAGAATCTTCGAGACTTTCTAACCATTTGAATGGGCTGCGAATGCAAAATTTTAGAAAATCAAAATGCTTCTGGTCTTTAAAGTTGTCATTTGACATCAAAACCGAAAAAAATTTTGCGTATATAACGGAATTCCTCAGTTCCCCAGCAAGCTCCTTGAAGTTTTATAAAATTGATGTAAATTGGGGATACAATTTTTTTTTTTTCAAAGCACTTTTTCATGATGGGTATCGTTGGAAAGATTTTTTAAAATTATCCAGATATAGCCCTCAAAAGTTGAAACAATTTTTGGATGGTGATAACGAAAATTGGATACGCCCACCAAAAACATTTGTATGAAGAAACTGGATCATTTTAAAAAATTTTTCCAACGATACCCATCATGAAAAAGTACACTGAAAAAAATGTTTATTCCCAATTAACATCAATTTTATCAAATTTCAAGGAGCTTGCTGGACCTGAAGAATTCCATTTTTCGCATTTTGATGTCAAATGACAACTTTAAAGACCCCAAGCATTTTGATTTTTCAAAATTTTCCATCCGCGGCCCACCCTACTAACCATTCTCCTTTCTGCTTTAGGCGTATATTGTTGAGGGTTGGGGAAACCCGGCAGCGGATAGTGTCAGTTAGCAGTCTCTCTTTTTTCGTAGAATGTACGGTTGTTGAGAAGATTGTCTCTTCCACACCTCAGAAGTGAGGCAATGGATTGGTCTGATCCATCCTTTCTTTCCTCGTGTTGCACGGCCGGTTGTCTTAGTCCTCCACATCCAGGTTGTCGAAAGATGGTGAAGCATGGTGTGGGAGATCTAATCAGAAAATCCGGATCTCCCGCCGCCAGAAATCTCTGGAAGAAGTTTTTTAATCGATGGATCTGAAGGCGCAGTCTTGTGTGGTATAGAAGATTGATTGGTCATTAAACGTTGGTTATCAGGAGCTTAACGTAGGAGTGATGAAACGAAACATGAAACATGTTGGCTGGACATTGTCCTATGTCTGACCTCAAGCAGCCTGCTGCCACCCAGCGGCAACCCCTGGTAATGGTGGTTGGCGGTGTCACTGTTGACCGCAGTGTCGCTGTCAGCTATCAGCCAAAGCAGGAAGGCGGAAGTGCGTGACTTTTGGAGAGCTGAGGGTTTTTCCCTTTTATCCCAATTGTCACGTAACGTATATTGTAAAAAACAATCCAAGATAAGATTTCGAGGGTTTTTGTGAGAAATCCGCACTTGGTAAAATGTTTCCACGATCTATAGTAAGTCGAGTCGTACATGGTAAAGTGGCCATAGCAACTTTGTGTAGGACTGCTTCTCCCAAGAAAGTTTTGAGCTTTCTTGAAGGGAGGGAATGCATCATGAAACGTGTTCCCACAATCCATGATAAATTGACAGGAGAATAAGTCATACTAACAGTAAGTAGCGTATTGCTACAAAATCTGACCAGAGATTATTCTGGTACCACGGGAGTCAGTAGCCCTTTGGAGTCTCCGGCTCGCTGGATATTCCCACTGACTATTGGTATGCCCCACCGGGGAGTTTTGTGATGGCTGGGCTTGGACCTAAAACGCAGACAGAGTTTGAAATCTCAGTGTGGAGTTGCATTTTCAACCGGGTACCATTTCCCAGAGAATGGCAGAGGTTTAGATAGTCCTCATTTCCCTACTATTGGAAGGAATTGTGTCTGATCGCATGATTCTAAAAATAGAAACCAACTATCGGCATTATGCTGATGGAAGGTTGCGCCGTCCGTCGTACACTGTATCGTGTGTGAAGAACACCGTGGGATTAAGCCATCATAGCAGGTGCTCTCGTTAAGTACAAGAGATTTCTGTCGAATTCGATTAAGAAAAGAATATTGCATAGTTTAAGGACTTGATTTTCAGTTTTTAAACTCCGTTTTTTATATTTTGCACTTAAGTTGTGGATTCCTCGTAGCTTGTTCAATTGGAAAAAATTATGGAAACCTCGAAGAGATGAATTTTATAATTTCTAATGTGATTTAATTTAATGATGTGTTTTTGGGATCTTAGGGTGGTAGAAACTGAGTAAATGAGTATAAATTGACGAAAAAAAATCTAAGATAAATGACTTTTACAAATAAAATGTAGCACACACAGAGACATTTACAACTATATAAGTACTATACTTGATGATAAGACGTAAAATGACGGAGCTACTTATTTAGAGGTCGAAAAAGAAAAAAATTTTTCTTAAAAAAAAACTTCCCAGATAAGCTTTCAAAATGTGATACTGTCTAATAAGTACGCATTAGAAAGAGTGCGAGAATATGGCTTGGATACAAACACGGTCTCATAATCAGAAGAATTTGGTAAGTCACACCCTTTACAAGAGAATACGATTCATCATCATCTCAGTGTAGATAATTTAGGTACGTACACATAAAGCCGCTCACGTTGCTTTAAAGATAATGTTTATGTTTATGTTTATGTTTATTAATCACTAAATGGTTGTACAATGAGACTTAGTCTATGCAGTACATCATATGATATTAAATTTAGTTAACTTACGTAAAATATATATAAAATGCAGATTTCATTAAATTGATACAGTTTAAAGTAATGTCTTATAATTTGATATACTAAAATAAATAACTTAAAATATAATCTAACTACAAAAAAAACCTACTACTGCCAATTTAAAGTGCTTAAAATTTCGATGAGCTTTAATACTATTTGGTAATGCGTTCCAGAGCTTGACAACACTAACAAAGAACATTCTAGACGTCGATAAAAACTTAAATTCAGGTACATTGATATTGCACGTTCTAGCAGATTGTGAAAATTGTATTTTGGTATATAAATAATAAGGACAACGGGCATTGATCAGCTTGTGAAGAAACACAAGATTTTGGATGTTGTAATATTTTGTTATATCACAACCTAGAATTTGTATTGCATATTTAGAGATATGATCAAATTTTCTTTTCAAAAAAATGTATCTTGCAGCGTTATTTAGAGCCTTTTGCAATTTTTGCTTTGATGCTGCATCCAAATTTCCATAGACTAGTCCACTATATGAAATAATTGGTATAAGGAATGACTTAATCAACTTTAACTTAACTTCTTCTGTGATAAATGCTGATGAGAACCATAACTTCCTGATCACAGCATATATTTTGTTGATAATATAATTTATATGATCTCTACAATTTAAGTTAGAGTTCAATTTAAAACCCAAACTTGTTACGCAATTTTCAAATCCTACCGATACACCACCTAAGGATACAGGTGGTAACGACATTATGTCAAATATTGAATGTGAAATCGCTAAAGCTTGTGTTTTGGATGTGTTCAATTTAAGATTATTCTCCTCTGCCCACGAATGAATTCTACCTAGATCTTCATTTATTCTATATACAAGGTCCTCCGACAAACCGATCGGCCTCGACAAATAAACTTGCGCATCGTCTGCATAAAGGTGTATTGAGACATATTTACAACACTGAACTATGTCATTTATAAATATGCTAAAGAGTATTGGCCCAAGAATAGATCCCTGAGGAACCCCGGATAATATGCTTTTCAAGTTTGAAAAGTTATTTTTAGAAAAAACTCGCTGATACCTATTGGTTAAATAGCTCCTCATAAGTTCTATCGCATGTTTATCGAAACCAAAGTAATTTTCCAATTTTTGCAGCAGAACATTATGATTGAGGGTATCGAAAGCCTTGGAAAAGTCAAGCAAAACCAAAATGGTCAAGTCTCCTTTATCATACCGCGGACGAATGTCATCCATGACTTTAAGAATTGCCGTTGCACAACTATGTTGTTCTCTGTAACCTGATTGGTTTTCACTCAAAAGGTTATTTTGATTGATGTGCTCAACGATTTGGATCGACAAGAACTTTTCAAAAACCTTCGATAAGGCAGGTAAAATACTTATCGGCCTAAAATCTTGAGGCTTAGTACAAAGTGTGTTTTTCGCTATCGGAGTAACGTTTGCAATTTTCCATTTTTCAGGAAAAATTCTAACAGTCAGTGAGAAGTTTATAATATGAGTAATAATGCCGATAACGCATGGTAGTACTAGTTTAACAAACTTTAAGCTTATTTTGTCTTCTCCGACAGCATTTGATTTGATGGAATAAATGCATTTTACAATATCTTCTTCAGAGGCTATATCAAAATTGAACTTTTGATCGAAGTGCCGCACCAAATTCTGATTAGTTTCAAACAAATGGCTGTGTGGCTCACTGTTCGACTTAAGAAAAAATTCATTCAATTCATCTGGATCAAGATTGCACTCACTTTTACCCTTATTGGCAATACCTATAGATCTAAGGTTACTCCATAATTTATTAGGCGGTAAATTTGTATTAAGTTTTGAGTTGAAAAATGCCTTCTTTGCATACAAAGTTAAAACTGCCGCATGATTTCTTGATCTGCGAAAGTTTTCCCAGTTGTCGTCAGTAGGCTTGCGCCTCCATCTATTATATAGTTTTCTTCGAGTTCGAATTGCCTGAAGAATTTCTCCATTAAACCAAGGCTGAGAGCATTTTTTTACCTTCACTCGCCGTAATGGCACATATTTTTCAAAAAGATGGTTTAATAAGGTCGAAAAATGTTTAACTTTTTCATTAACATCTGAGTAAAACCAACAATCTTGCCATGGTAATGAATAAGCTTCTTGTATCAAATTTTCATTGTTTATGCGCCTAAAATCTCTAAAACTAATAAACGTTTCTACATCAGGCTTATTTAAATCAATGTTGTAAGAAATAAAAAGCATGTCATGATCGGAAACTCCAGGCAGTGAAAATTGTTCTTGACGATTAACATTATTTAGATCTACTACGCATACCAGATCAAGTAAGCTTGGTTTCGCATTAGGACTGAACCTTGTTGGTTGATTGTTTTTTATTGTCATACCTATACCAGCCATTTGATTAAGCAAATTGTCACAGCGGGCATCATTTTCCAACAAATCAATATTCATATCACCACAAAGTATTATGTGTTCATAGCAAGGACTGAGTTCTAATAATTTGTTAAAAAAGTTCGCCAGGTTGTTATGTTTGGATGGATTATAGACGCACGCAATGAGGCATTTTTGAGATCGATCTGTAAATTCAATTATTAAATACTCTACAGGATCTGATATATCTGATTTAAATATAACTTTTTGTTGCAATTCTTTTTTAGCATAAATAGCAACTCCACCACCTTTTGCACCTGTTTTCCTATCATTCCTAGTCAAAAAGTAATCGCATAGAGTATATTGATCATTAACAATTTCTTCCTTAAACCAGGTCTCTACGACACATACAACATCAATGTTAAGTTTTTCAAAAATGTAATTAATATAGTCTAGTTTCGGGGTATTTAAACTGCGAGCATTAAAATAGCAGAGTTGAAAACCAGCATGATTTTCACTCACTAAACGTAGAACCGTCTTTAAATTGTCGTTGTCAGCATTGAAACTCGTTTGAAGATCAATCATCTATTGTTAAAAGCGTTGCACTCAAAAATTGGCAGTTTACAGCGGACATATTAAAATGTGAGATTTGATATTCAAAAAAAAGATTCAAAAGTAAACATATGAATAAAATAAAGAAACAATAATTAAAGCAAAAATAAAATAAAATACAAATCTGGTGTGTAAAAATAATATAAAACCTGTAGATTGAATAAAAAACACACATATTTTTATTTACTTTTTTCTTTTTGTGTGTTACTGACGATGTCATCAATACATTGCTTATTAGGCACATATTTAGCCTCTTCGCCTTTCTCTTTTCGCACAAAAACTTTTCCACGAAATGAAAAAGCATTGACGAGACTTCTGTTGCGCTTAAGTTTGGTTGCATAGAACATAAGGTCGAGATTCGCTTTTGTCAGGCTTTCATGTATATAAATTGAAGACTCACCATCTAAACCGATGTCTCTCAGAGAAAGGGATCTTTTATTTGCCTTGCAAAAACCAGAGACAGATTTGAAAAACTGATTGCGAGCATAACCAGAGTTAAGCTTGATGATAAGAGGCAAAGAAGAGTTTTTCTCGTCTTTCTGCACAGAGTTAGGCTGATCGATAACAGGCGACGATGAGTTGTTTACATTTTTCTTTTCAGGTAGTCGAAAAGCTTCGCGCACAATAGGCATTTCTACTTCCACCGCCTGGCATATTTTAGCAAAGAGTTCAGTGCAATTGCAATCAAGAGAACTTGGTAATCCGTTGATAATCAAATCAGTAGCGACCAATTCATTCTCTTGTTTTTCTGCATTTCGTTTTAGATTGATCACTTCTTCCTTAAGTTCACTTATCTCTGCACACGATGCCTCCACAGCAGTTAGTCTCTCAGTTATGTTTGTTAATGTCTTTCTCATGTTTAACAGATCAGTCGACACTTCAGTGAATTTTTTCAGCACTCTCTCTTCACTACTTTTCAACCTCTTACTCACTTCATCAATTATTGCATGCTTTTGCTGTTCCATTTTCTGATTTAATTTTAGTATCCAGTTATCTGGGGAAAAGCATTCGGCACCGTTGTCTTCATTTTGGCGCGGAGTTTCGCTTTTTTCAGGGGAAGTTTTCGTTGAACGAGTATTCATCCTCATAACAGCCGAATCGACAAGTGTTTTTGTTGTTTTGAATTTGCAAGAAATACAAAATTTTATAATAGAATATATTTTTGATCTTGTTGCAAAATCTGTGTTTTTATTTCGCAATATTTTAAAGCGCGACAATCAAGATGACTTTATCACGTAACTTAAGTTAATTACTTACTAAAAACCGTAAAATATAATTAAAATTTGGCCAAAAAAAAAAAAACTTTGAGTTTAAAATTTTCGTGGTGAAACAGAAAGTAAAGTCCAGAAGTTTACTTCAGATGGCAAAAATTATATACAGAAAAAGACCGGAAGGAAATTGGATAAGTTAAGTTTTTATTAAAGTGATGCAATACAAGACAGCGTCACATTTTGGGACACTTTTTTGGAAACAAATTATTCGAGCTCTTTCGCTTCATACCATCTTAAACTGTACAAGCTATTTTGATGAAATTTGGTGAGAAGGTGTCGAAAATGAATAACAGCCGAAAAGTGGGTGTAATGAAATAAGTGCCATGTCCATTTTGTCAAACATTATTTTGCACGAGTTTTACTTTTTTTCATTAAGTATTTAGAGAATATCCGTATGAGACAGTATTTTTTGAACTATGTATACGCTTAATTCTAGTGGAAGATCTTTGTCAGTCTAAGTATTTGCAACTATCCATTTATTAGTTAGAGAGCTGGTGGCAATTTCGGTATGTGATTAAATTTTCGTTGACACTTACATACATATTATGTTGTTCCCATCCTTCTGATTATGAAAAAGTAATTCGTTACCTGATATCGTGCTGTTTTTTTTTTTAAATCAAATTTTGAAATTGTTTAAAAAAATATACTACCATATCGCAAAACATCGTATCTGCCATTGCTACATTGCGTTAAAGTAATTACTAACAAAAAAAATTTCGAGACGGCAAACGTCTAGCACGCTGTTTTTGTATTTTATACAATTCATAAAATGCCAGAAAAGTAATATAACGAGCCTCCAAAATGATAAAAATAAGACGACAGACATTAAGGCCTCTGATTTTCGTTAAAAACCATAAAAAACTGTTCTGGAAGAGGTTTCAATTTCTCGCGTTAGAAGTTAGAAAAGTGAATTTTTGCACAGATCTTTATTTTAAGATTTTAAAGGCTTGGTAGAAATCTACATATAATGTCTGTCGTCTTTCCATATCAAGATATTTGATGTCAAAGGTCACAAAAACAGTTTTTTTTTTTTGCTTGTATCGCTTACTTTTACAGAAAAACGTTTTATGGCACTTTTGGTCCTGCAAAAGAGATTCAGGTCTTTTTTTTTTTGTTTTGCATACGACTAATAGTTTAGATGATATTCTAATTGAAACTTAGTCCAGTTCGCATTTCTATGGCAGATCATGGTATGGCCTATGACCAAAAGGCGACTGTCTTAAAAAAATCAATGCAAATTGTCTGTCCTTTGTATTTGCATGCCCAGGGCATTCGAGAGAACTATTGTGTTTAACAGAAGACGCAATAAAAAGACATAATACAGACATTTTTTTTTTTACAGTTTTATAATATAACAGTTATTTTTTGCAGCAATAGCGGAATAGCAGAAATGGGCTATATTACTCCTTGTGATGTTATTTTCACAAAAAACGTAGTCTGCCTGCCGATGAAATCACATAAAAATTAAGAAAAAAATAAATAACTCATAAGCCCAACACGAAAAATGTCTGTCGCTTGTTATGTTATTTTCATAGCTAAACATAGTTTTTTAAAATAGGTGGCAAAAAGGGCTTACAACCAAAAGGAGGCAAAAGTAATGTCATCTATGTATTAATACGTGAACAGTTTTTTTTGCGCTCCTTTTGCGAGCTAACCATTTAACCGATTTTCGATATTTTTTATAAGAAAGGTACCGTGGTGTAGAATGCACAAAACCAAAAATTGTCCTCATAAGTTGCCATTAAGGCATTTAAAAACAGGATCAAAGTTTCCCATACAATTACAATAACAACAGCACCCACAGTGTTATGCTGTGTTGTTGAGAAAGTGAAGGAGGCAGTGGGGTGGGAGAGATTTTGTTGTTGTTTTTCTCTTGCTTGCAAAAAACTTTTTCGTTGCACTCTGTCCACGTTCTGCATCGATATTTTAGATGTTTTTCGATATTTTGGACTTTGATTGATATTTTGGATATTTTTGGAATTTAACCGATATTTTGCATGTTTTCTGATACTTTTGGACTTTTATCGACATTTCGGATGTTTTTCGATACTTTTGGACTTTTATCGATATTTTGGATGTTTCTCGATACTTTTGGACTTTTACCGATATTTTGGATGTTTTTCGATACTTTTGGACTTTTACCGATATTTTGGATGTTTCTCGATACTTTTGGGCTCTTTTCGACAGTTTGGATGTTTTTTTTTCGATACTTTTGGACTTTTACCGATATTTTGGATGATTTTTATCGATATTTTGGATGTTTCTCGACACTTTTGGACTTTTATATTGTAGATATTTTGGATGTTTCGCGATAAATTTGGACTTTTACCGATAATTTGGAAGTTCTTTGATACTTTTGGACTTTTACCGATATTTTGGACGTTTTTCGATACTTTTGGAGTTTTATCGATATTTTGGATGTTTTTCGATACTTTTGGACTTTTATCGATATTTCGGATCTTTTTCGATACTTTTGAGCTCTTTTCGATATTTTGAATGTCTTTCGATATTTTTCGGCACAAGCACTACATCAATTCTTATGTTATTCGGTTTGGAGATACACTGAGCCTGCTGCATCCAAAAAAGGTTGCTACTATTAATGAATACTCGATGTTCTGGCTTTCTTTTTTACCAAACGGTACTCGGAAAAAGTGTATCTATTTTTAAGTTAAGGACCAAAATTTGGCCACCGTCGATACTAGTACACATTATTTGCATAATAATCGGTCAATGCATAAATATAATTTTTTTAATTAATTGTTTTTATAGGCTTAATTGGTCAGTGAAATAATATGTAAAAAATAGTAAAAACGACTATTTTACATTTACTCTCTACGTTTCGGTGATATGAATGTCACCTTCATCAGGGGTAGTTTATTAAATCTTTAAACAAAAAGAAAACAATATTTAAAACACACAAACATTTTTGAATAATGCAAACAAAAACTTACAGAAGAAATTACATTAAAAAACAGAAGCAAACAATTAAATTTTTATCAAAGATTTTAAATTTTAATTTTTTAACTAAATGTCATTAATTTCACGTCATTTGGTAAATTTTTCGTAAAACAGAACCAAATTTTATTAATTTATAACAAAGAATCAGGCAATTAATATTATGACATAACTCTTTTTGGTTATAAGCCCTTTTGAAAAATCACTCCTCAGTTATCATCTATGTCGAACTATGATATCACATAATTTGTTTCTGCCAACAGATGATTCCTGGCTATGTTGTTTAATGCTTCTTAAGATTCGATTCTAAAGAAATATTTTCCTCAGTTGGCATAAATGTCTGTATCCGTATATCATGTGAAGAGGCATGGTTTTGCCAATCATATGATAAAAAATAAATGCTCTCTTTCATTCTGAACAAATAAATAAAAAATTCACTAAAATTTATTCAAAACTGAAAATAATTTATTAATAAAAATAAATGGAATTTGGTCTAAACTAAAAATTGTAAAAAACCAAAAAAAAAAAAAATAAAAATATAATTCTCAGAAAAAACGAAAAAAGGTCAAACGTACAAAATTCTCAAGAGATCACAAGATTTATTTGAAAAAAGAAAAAATAAAAATCTTTAAAATTTATTTTTCAACATTCTTGATGAAAAACACAAAAATGCAAGAAACTCATCGTACATCACAAAGATTTATTCACCTCACCAAGAAAGTGGCAAATAAAAACACAACAACCATAAGTCTCGTGTGATCGATTTGTAGCCAAAAATAGGTTAGGTGAGCGAGCGTCTTTATTTAAAATGTTTATAGTGAGTGAGTGAGTGAATTTTTATTCCTAAATACTATATATGTACGTACGTTTGTATATTGGCTACAAAACTGACTTGCCAACGTCAAACAGCCAGCCGACACAGCACAAAATGACGAGGTAACAACTAAACGTAATAAATTTAGACAAAACATGATTGCTTAATTGCTAGCGAATTCTCAGTCAACTTTTCAAAAATTTTATTTATAATTTTCATTTTCCTCAAAACTTTAATCGTTTGCCAAAAAGAACAACAAAGAAAAAACAACAACAATTTCAAGGAGTATTTCAATTTTGAATAAAGATACATTGAGGTGCCACTGCTGCCAAAGCAGCCGCGTAATCGGAAAGTGTTAGATTTGTGATTTGTTTATAAAACGCGAGTACAATTTTCAAATTGCTTTCAATCCATAACATTTTTTGTTTTTTTTTTGTTTTGTTTTCTTAATGGATTTCCGAAAGAAAAACGTCCATATGTTTTCAATCGAAACTTTATGTGCGCCGGCATTCATGAATTCTATTTTCATGTTTCATTTAATGTTTTCTTTTGTTTTTCAGTTGTTTTGTTTTCTTTAATATCTTATCGTTTTATTCATTTGTTTATTTATTTTATTTATGTTTTGTTTATTCGTGCGCTTTTCAAGAGCTTTCTTGAGTTTTGCCGACGCCATTTTTGAATGGAAATTTACTTTAATACCTTCTTTTTCAAAATACAACTAAATATTTAGGGTGCTATCTGTGGCGTGGCCTAAAATTAAATACATTACACCGCAAAATTTAAAAAATTTTGCACGTAACTAAAATGATTTGAATAGATAGCCAGCCAAACAAACAGACGAAAATAGTTAAGAGGAGAATATGTGGGCATATCCGAAAATAATCTTCCCATGTTTTAAGAAAAAAATTTTTCATATTCTATAACCAAATAAAATGGAATATATTCCTAGACGTGTAAAATGAAATTCTCAATCGGTATACAAGAAAATTTTGACATGAGGGGGTGTCATGAGGTAGTTTTACTTGAAATTTTCGGGAAAGTCTACATTTCCGATAATATACGTGGGAGCACACATTTCAGAAGTTGTAGATATATTAGGGGGCATATTCCAAATATTCTGAAGCAAAATTCAGAAAAATAGTGTGTGTGAGATGGCGTCATAATGGGTCAAAATTCTAAATTGCTCATTATGGCCACATAACAGGTCTTAAAATTCAGGAAAAATTCAAGCAAATTCCTAAATAAAAAATAAATCGACTTTGTTTATGATGTTTTTAAAAATTTAAGCACCCAATGCCGAGTGACAACAAATTTTTTTTTTAAACCTGGGTCATATCGTCAGGTTAAAACTACAAATGGACATCTACATTTTTTGATATTTTGAGTTAAGAATACAGAAACATGAGGAAAAACCTGCATAACGCCTCATTCTTGTCGGTATTTTAAAATGTAGTCCCCATCTTGTTTTATGTAGGGGTAAATGGGGTAAAGTGGGAAATGCCCTTTTCCGGGCAAACTAGCAAAGTATAGCTGTCATGCGCTTCTGACATTTTTGGAGAAAAACCGATTGTAAGTACACTAAAATATTCTGTGTAGTCTTAATTTTGATGACGCAAAAGCATTCCGTATAATTCATAGAGTGAAAGGATTACGCTCACATTTTTTGCAAAATTTGGTGTCGGGGTAAAGTGAGAAATTTTATATGGGGTAAAGTGGGAAATTTTATTTCATGCAGCCGGTCCATTGAAAATTGGCCAAGCAAAATAGAAATTTATTATAGGTCGGAAAGCTATAAAAAGCGTCGTTTTAACAACTCCGGAAAAGCTAAGCGATTTGCAAAAAGCTGATGAGAAACGTTTAGCAAATACACAAAAGAAAGAGGGAAACAAATCACAAAGAAATAGAGTACCAGGAGCAAAAAAATCACTACCAGCAAAAAAAGCGTCAAAGAAGAAAGAAAGAAGTTCTAGCTCTGATGGAGATCGTGATTTTTGCACCATTCGCATGGAGCTCATGCCCGAAATCATGACCAGGCACAATACCATCAAATGCAACCTAAAGGATTATCAACGCCCATTTCACTTGAAATGCGTTAATCTCATTACAAGCTTCTTTTATTGATAACACTGTGACTCGGACGTTGATGTTTCATTAGAGTACGACTAATAAGCTACAATTTCACCAATTTTTTTAAACACATTTTTTATTTATTTTTCATATTTACTCCTATGGGTGTGTTCTTTAAACCTTTTTTGACTTACAATAAAGATATTAGAACTTTGTTCCAACATTTGTGTTAGTTTTGATAAATTTTTTAAAGTTTCCCACTTTACCCCACGATTTTTAATTTTTGCCATTTTGGGCATCCTCGGTCAAAGCGCCGTACTCAACAGAAAATCCATATATTCGGTTCGTTTCTTCGGTAAAAATATAGCATATTTAATTTTCTTTACTGAAGGAAGTTGAAACATGAAAAAATAAGAAGTTTTGTTCATTTGGAGCTTCGAAATTTCCCACTTTACCCCACATACCCCTATAAAATAAAAAGCATAAATCTTAAAACTATTTTTTCTCAAAACATGAAAAATATAGATGTCTAGTTGTAGTTTTAACCCGACGAAATAAGGGAAAATTATTTCCGGATATGCCCATATGTATTTTTCCATACCTGCTACGCCTCCTACTTTTCTTTACAAACTGAAAGACAAAGTGAATATACCCCAGATGTAGAGTATAGGTTAGGGTGGTGTTAGTTGCGTAGAGCAAAAACCTCATATAGACCAAATTGGTCTATAGCGTTATGGGGCATTAGAAGTTTTTAAAAAGACGATATTGATTTGAAGCAGAAATGACCGCATTTGTCAAAGCAGAAAGTGTTGTTCATCAAGACAATGCACGGGTGCACACGTTTGTAATCACCATGGCATAATCTCCATATTCAGCAACCTGTGACTATTAACTGTTTCTAAAATTGGCTCAGTGGCAAGAGATTTGGGTAGAATTAAGTGATCATTACTGAAACAAAGTCCTATTTTGAAAGCCTTGAGAAAACTTGGAAGGAAAACAAAATTTGAAAAAAAAAATGAGCTAAAAGAAGACTATTTTGAGAAATATTTACAACATTTTTTTGCCGAAAAAAATATATCTTATTCAAAAACTTTCCAACTTATCAAACATGAGAATAATTTGTTGAGGTGAAATATCAATCCCTCTGATTCAAAAATTGTAAAAAAAAAACTTTAAAATACATATTTGAAATGCCCGTAACAACGCGTTTTTGGAAACTCACATCCTCGAAAGCAATATTTCGAAACCATGCAAGTCTTCTACTCATAGGTGAAATCTATCTTATGCCTCTAGCATTGTTTGATAAATGCAATACCGCATTGAGTCTACAGTATTCTACTTGTAATGTTGAAAACTTACCACACGTTCAAACTTAATAAATGGCCTGAGACGTGTTAAGCGGTCTACTAACTCTTGTGATAGGTAACCTCTTGCTTGGACTTCGTTGTAATGTATAGATTGGAAAACTTGAGACTGATGAACAGCCACTGAAGAAGTTGCAAGTATTCCGCATACTAAAAGTCTGGTGAGGTTGAGCTGCATCGACGTTGATAAACGGGACAAATATAAAATATTCATTATCCGCTCCAGAAATATCGAAAAGGTATTGTTTGTATTTATGTTATTTCCGTATTTTCCGAAAACACCGATATCAGTTACAGAATTACACGTTATTGCTTGACTATGCTCGCCGGAAGATATTCTAGCTATGCCAATAAGACCACATACCATTCGAAATCCATTAAATTAAGTTTTCCGCTAAGTTCGCAAGTAAAATTTATAAGGCAGTCAATAATGTGTTACACCAAATGGGCTTTGAAGCAGAAAATCAAAGAGACAGGTAAATACAATGCATTTATGAAAGATGAAATTTGGTCATATGTAACTCAATAACAGAATGTTGGGAAGAAATTGTTTTAAGACACTTTAGAGTATACTGATAAGAACAGATTGTTAATAACATTGGACACTTATCCTAAAAAAACAATAATTAAGGAGTTGCCTGATTTTAGTATTGAGTTAACGATATGTACTCGTATATATTTTTCACATCCAAATAATTGTCTATTTTTATTTTTTGTATCAAAATATTAATAAAAACTTTCACACGACATACATATATACATTAAAATGGGTCAATAATGCCAGAATTCGGACCAAAAACATATAAGTAATCTGTATGGAAAACGTAGTAAAATTGTAGTAATATTAAAGTTTTCACCAGAGGCAAAATATTTTGTAAAAAGCCTTAACTATAACTTAAACTAGTAAGGGTGTTACCTTTGGCCTGGCCAAACATTAAATACCCTACACAGCAGTATTTTGAAATTTTTGCTAATGTAGGAGGTGCCACGCCTTCCAAATTCACCCAGTTTTTTCTCAGAGTTTGCATTTATAGTTCTTAGTATATAAGTGAAATTTGGTTGGATTATCTAAAAAAAATATTTTCAGAATAGCGTTTTGAAGCTTTTGCTTATATGGGAGGAGCCACGCCCTCTTGTCCGATTTTATCCAGATTTTGTTTAAGGCTTGCATTTATAGTTTTTAGTGTCCGAGTCAAATCTAGTTTGATTATCTCAAAAAACAATTTCAGTACAGCGTTTTGAAGCTTTTGCTTATATGAGAGGTGCCACGCCCTCTTGTTCGAATTCGACCAGCTTTTTCTCAGAGCTTGCGCTGACAATTCGTAGTATTTATATGTATTTTGGTTGCATTGTTGTGAAACATACTCCAAAATTTGCATTTTGAAGATATTTTTGTATGGGCGGTAGGCGTGTCCGTTGACCGATTTCGCTCATTTTCAATCCCCCGAGCTAACTTTGACGACGGAGGCAGTGTACCAAATTTCATTGAATTATCTTGCTTAGTTTTCCCAAAAAATGTATTTCCACACACAGCCGTTACCCAGCCAGCCAGCCACCCAGCCAGCCAGCCACCCAGCCAGCCAGCCAGCCAGCCAGCCAGCCAGCCAGACAGACGGACATGGCTATATCGACTCAGGACGTGACGCTGATCAAGAATATATATACTTTTCCATATCTGACACGCCTCCTTCTCTGCGTTACAAACGGAAGGACAAAGTGAATATATCCTGGGTGTAGGGTTTAAAAACATATTTGAATGGTTACCAGAAAACAATTCTCTTCTTTGTGTGGTGGTCGATCCACTTTAATGCAAATAAATTTAATTATATGTGAACAAATGTGCTTTTCTGTGTTTGTTTTTGTCTTGCTTTAGCGTAAATATGGCGCCCATTCATTAACTGAATGAATTACGACGAGCAGCAATAAAAAGTCATAAGCAATATGTGCAAATTTACCACGGGCTGTCCGTCGGGCTCTCAGTTGGATCGGCGTTATACTGCACTACAGTCGCCTAACAAGTTTTTACTGCATCATGTGGAAAAAATGACTAACGCTGCAATTGCAATTATTAAGATATTAATGCAGTTAAATTCTGGCTATTGTTATTGTACTTATTTGTTGCATTGTTTTTTCTAATCATATGACTTTTGTAATTAAAAAAGTAGAACCAAGCTACGACAACCTTTATAATATAGAACAATAGGCATACGAGACGAATATATGAAAGAATTTTTTGTATGAAAGTGACAGAAATACCATAAAAGCACAATTTTTAATACAACTAATAGCTGTGATTTATTTATTATTTAAAATAATTCCAAATTTTAGTAAACATTTTGACAAACTTTAACTTGCGTATCTTCTGTAACTCCTAGAGAAAGTATGCAAGACCGAAATGAAACGTCTTCATCTCAAGCCATTCTTTGCGATAAGTCACAACTTTCCTGGATTTTTGAATATCCCTCTCCAATAACTTTTTTCAGTTGACTGATGGCCTGATTCGTTTTCAAATGTCTTGGGGATTGAGTGTAGTTTTCAGAGAGTATCTTATTTCTATATCCATTTGCGTAGCTTGATTACGTTGGCTATGGGCCAATGGGCTATGTCCCCTTGCGGTACGCCCATCTTCAGTTTTCGGAATTTAGAGCTAGCACATCTAAATTCCACGAAGGCCCGTCTCCCATGTAAATAGGCTGCTAGAAACCTTTTGGTGCTGACGGGGAGGGTCTTGTTTTGAAAATCCGCAAGGAAGATGTTGAGGTCGACAGTATCAAAGGCCGTTGAGAGATCTAGAGCCACTGGAATCGTACGCAGGTGCGGCCTTTTACAGTTAAGCCCCTATGTAATTACAGACATGAACTCGGCCAGGGCAGTGGTGGTGCTACGGTTCTGCCTGAAACCGTGTTGGTGGCCAGCAAGTTTAATATGCTGCTGAAGTTGCGGCAGGAGAAGCGCTTTTAACAGCTTCACTGCAGAACATAAAAGTGAAATGGGCCGATATGAAGTGCCCAAGACAACAGGTTTTCCCGGTTTAATTATAGGGCTGCAACTTGCTACGCAGAAGTCTTCTGCAACGCCCTTCACATCATGGACTAGCGATGTTAATAAATCCCTCAATATCCATATAAGCGGAAACCGAATACCGACCGTTAAATATCCGAAAATCTTTGGGGTGACACTCGATAACCTGCACAAATTCTCAAGGCACGCTAGTGAGGTTTGCTCCAAATTAAGCAAAAGAATCCGTGTGCTGAGTGCCATTGCAGGAACCTCTTGGGGTAAGGATAAGTAGGCTCTGGTCGCAACATATAAGGCGATCGGGCGATCCATTTTGAATTACGCCGCCCCCATCTGGTCTCCGGCACTCAGCGACACGCAATGGAGCAACCTCCAATCCAGACAGAACAGTGCCTTGCGTATAGTTACCGGGTGTCACCTCATGTCCGACCCGGACCATCTGCATGATGAGACCGGGCTCCTGAGAGTCAGAGCACACAACAACCTTCTAACACAGCAGTTCTTGCTGATGCCATCACCATATAGGTGTATTAGGGTGGACTTTAGGTGCTACATGGAAGCCATAGCAGACTTTCTGCCTGACTCCTGGGATCCCAGGCCTGTCCGCGAGGCAATCAATGGTCTGTATAAACATCTTGGTAGTACCTACGGCTATTGAATCCCTGGCACTTAATAAAGTGCTTAATAGCCGTACTCCACAAATTAATCCCAGTGAAAAATCACTATCGAGGGAGGCAAGGTGCATACTGGCTCAACTTCGCTCGCGTTATTCGCTCATCTTGATGAGCTACAGAGCCCGGATCATTGAGGGCACCACGTGTTTTTCAATTTACGGCCCTGGAGTTGGAGTTGTTACAACAACAACAACAACACTAATATGGTTGCATTTTATGTTTAACTTGAAACTCGAGTCCACAAAATTTCAGTATGTGTCTTAAGCACTTTCTGAGAAAATCTTGCAGCTTGTTCACTTACTGCTCAGTATTGAGTTGCATTTCACACCAACACAAAAAGAAGAAACCGATTTAACTGATATTCGACGAAATAATGAAATCTTTCGTTTTTGTGGAGATAGCGAAAGATGATCATATTTTGCTCAATGGAAAAAGTTTTCTTTGAAAAGTTGTATTTTCTTTTTTATTTAAAATCGCTTATTAACTTTTGATAATAATGAGTCGATAATATTCCATCAAAAATATTTATTTAATATTACCTCGTGAGTAGAATCACCCATAAGATTAGCTATGTTTACTGGAAATCTTAAATTCGATTTATGGACTGAAATGCAGAAAAATGTCAGGTCCCTGGCCTCAGTCATCTGAAAACGTTAAGATCTAGTTTTTATCTTTAGTAGTAAAAATTTGTAGGTTATGACAAACAGCGCTTAATAACTTAATAAGATTATTATCCTAAGGTACTCAGCTTCCTAAGCTCATATTTTTTAAAACAGTGAAATTCGTGCATCTTATTTTTTTGACAGGCCTGTTTTAAAACAGTGCAAAAAAGACCTAAGTTACCTAGGCTACTTGTCTAAGCTCAGATGCGAAACTAAAAAAAAAAATTGTGCTGAAAACTTTCCTTACTTTGTGTGAGAAAAAGCACTCATAAGTATATCAATTTTCGTTGAAAAATCATGCTTATTTCAGAATTTAGCAGCAAACCCTGTATTTGATATAGAATCGCTGATTAGCAAAGAAACTAATTGTATTGTGAAAATGTGTGCTGATTTTCAATTCAAAAGGTTAATTAGTTTTTGAGTTACGCTTTGATGAAAAGTACTTTTATGAAAAATATTTCAAGAAACTACGAGTATTCAAAACGCTGTAACTTTGTTAATTTAAAGAATTTTTTATTGAGATTTTCAGCAAACATAGCTAAGATAAACTGGTATAATCCAAAGATATGTAATTAAGAAAAACTAAATATTTTGCCACTCAAAAAAGTATATATCCTCTTAGATCTTTTGAGTGTATTTAATTACCAACTCGTATGCAAATTAATAAGCGGGTGTAATGTGAATTTTTATCTTTCTGTTTCACACAAAACATACAAACAAAAGTTGATTACGCGAAATCAAATAATCTATTAAAATCTATATATGGACTGGTTGGTTGATTGTTGGTTGTGCCCATATATGAGATATTGTATAGATTTATATTCATTATGCACGCGCCGAGACGTCAATATAAAAAATAAAGAAAAAAAGCGACAATGGAAATAAAATGAAAAAAATCAGTAAGTAAGTAATAATGGACCCGTTCGTTGGGTTGGTAGTAAAATATACAATGGCACAGTGAAGAAAAAGACCAAAAAAAAAAAATAAACAAAATGCGTTATGCCTAGCAACCCACACACACGGGCAATCATCTTACAATAATCAGCAACAATCAAACAGCGGCAACAGCAGCAACAACAACAGCACCAAATACCAACAACAAAGGAAGACAATACGTGCATGTACGTAAAATTTTGACGCCAAAACGACGCATATTTACGTTAAAAAAAAAAATGAAATGAAATAAATATTAATTAAAATAAAAAAAAAAAAAAAACATACCGACATACACACATTTTGACAACCTCAGAGAAAAAAGCAAAAAATTATTGCTGTTGCTGCAATATTTTTTTAAGAAAGAAAAATTGTTTTTAATTAGAAGTCAGCAATTAATAAAATAAATTTCTAGCCAGCCGCGGAGTCAAAGAGTTTAAACGTCCGAAAGAGTTGTCGTCGTCGTCGTCGTCAACTTAAGCTGGTGCAATCGAACGAAAGAATTGTCGTTGTCACACTCATCCATCGGCATGTTTGTTGCTTACAATGTTGCTGTGTGCGCAGCAGCAGCAACATTTTTGCAAAAAAAAAAAAATTCCAATGAAATAAGTTTTAATTATAGCGTTGAGTCTGAGGGTGAATCTCCGAAAAATGTAGCAAAATATGTCTTTTTTCATCATCTATTTTTTTTTTTTTTAATTGAAGATAGAATATTAATAAATTTTTGGAAACTTTTTCAAAAATGTACATAAATTTTGAGGGTTGCCAACTGTTTTTTTTTTTTGGAAATTTGGCTTAACCCAAAAATTTTAAAAATAAAGTGATATTTAAATCGAACAATCCAAATTTTGATAAATATCTAGGTGGCAACTCTAAAAATATATGTTGGATTTTGATAAATTTTATTTAATATTTGTATGATTAGAATATAATTTTTTTATAAAAATTATGGTTTAAGTAAAATCTACAAAAAAAAAACTAGGTGGTAACCCTGAAAATGTATGTACATTTCTAAAAAAAAGATTGTTTAAGCGTATCTGAAATCAAAAATTTCAGTTAAGTCAAAAAAAGTTTAAATAAATTTTTTAAAAATAACCAGTTGGCAACCTTAGAAATGTAAGTTGGATTTATTTTTTAAAGTTTATTTAAGCGTTTGAGACCAGGGTTTAATTTTTTATATGTGAAAAAATTAACAAAAAAATCAGGTGGCCACACCGAAAGTCTTGTACAATTTTAAAAAAGGTTGCCTGACTGTTTCTGAGGCCACAATGCTAAAACAAAATTTTCGAAATTAACCAGTTGGCAACCCTAAAAATTGAGGTCGGATTTTAAAAATGTTAAGCGTTTAAAAGTTAAGCGTTGTATGCCATTTTTTTTAATAACAAAACACTCTTTTAAGTAAAATAAAAATATATTAGGGTGGTGGTTCCTCAAGGAGGAACTCATAATTGGCGTCTGCACAGTTTCTTGTAGAACCCCTAGAAGTGTCACGAGTTTTATAGACAACCCCATATCATAGATAGAAAAAAGAGTTCGAAACGTCTAAAAAATTAACCAATAAACAATATTCTCCCGTAAGAGAAGCATTCCTCTAGAGTAAACTTGACGGGAGAATGTTAGCCGGGAGAATGCCAAAATGTTGCAAAAACAATAATATCATAATGAAATAGCAAAGCTTCTTCAAAAACTGAAAACTGGTGGATAGGAATTCTAATTGTACTATCTAAAACTACTGGTAAAAGAATATATATACAATATTTACAAGCAAAAGAAAAATTTGTCCTACCTTTTTTATCATGTTAGAAATAGAGCACGACTTTGAATTATACACCATTAGAAAAGTATTTGTGTGTAAGGGTGCACAATGTTAAAATTATTTTAATATTTTGCCATTAAACCAGGTAAAATTAAATGAAAATTTTTTAATATTAACAACGACAAAATACGCGGTCACACAGAGCTGAAAAGACGATACAGCACAAAGAGAAAGACAAAAAGCTAACTGACACTGACTTCATGTTTTTTGTTTTCTTTTCATTTCACATTTGTCATTGTACCAGGGATGATGAATGAGCTTTTCTATTTTGTACCAGATATAAAAAAAAAGTACTAAAACTGTACAAAAAGTACCAAAATTATTTAATACACAATGGACAAATTTTGACCATTGGGCTATTCTAGTACGTTCTTTGCAAAATATCTAAACATAAAAAAAAAACTAGTAAGGGTGTAACTTTTGGCCTGGCCAAAAGTTAAATACCCTACACTGCAGTTTTTTTTTTAAATTTTGCTTGTATGGGAGGTGCCACGCCCTCTTGTCCAATTTCACCCAGTTTTTGTTGAGTGCTTGCATTTATAGTTCTTAGTGTCTGAATAAAATTTAGTTCGATTATCTCAAAAAACGCTTTCAGTATAGCGTTTTGAATCTTTTTTTTTATATGGGAGGTGACACGCCCTCTTATTCGAACTAACTCAGTTTTTTCTTCAGAGCTTTCGCTTACAATTCGTAGTATTTGTTTGTATTTTGGATGCATTGTCGTGAAAAATACTCATAAAGTTGGATTTTGAATATATTTTTTGTATGGGCGGTAGGCGTGTCCGTTGACCGATTTCGCTTATTTTCAATCCCACAAGTTAACTTTTACAGCGGAGGCAGTGTACCAAATTTCATTTAGTTATCTTGGTTAGTTTTCCCGTAAAAAATATTTTCACACACAGCCAGCCAGCCTGCCAGACAGACGGACATGGCTTTGAATGTTAGGTAAATTTATTGGAGAATCACCCCTTTGCAGTTTTTTCGATTTTTTTTTTAACTTTATGTAAATTACGCATTATTATTGTTGTTGTTGTTGTTGTTGTTGCTGTTGTCTGTGACTAACACAATGAATGATTAATTGTTAGCGTTGTTATTCTCCTCGATTGTTGACTCTGTTGAATAGATTTATAAATAGTTTCCTCATCGTATATTAATAATAATTAAAAGCAACAGTGACTGACAACAACAACAACTTGTTTTAACAAAATAAGTAAGAGTACAACAACTTTGTCTGGGTCATAAATGGTAATACAACACTTGGTTATTGACATTTGCGCTGCTAAACTTGGTAAATACAAATGAATTCAAATGAATTTGCAATGCAAAGAATTTCTTGTTCAATTAAATTGTCATATTTTTTAATATCTTGATTTTGCAGAAAAATATAAATTGCTAATTCAAAGTATATTCTTTGTCGTACCCATATATATTTTGATATAACAATGTGAAATTCAATCGGCTTTAACAATCAAATTCAAATTCTTTTACCACATTTCCCATAAAGAATTCTTCTTTGTTGTTTTTTTTAACAAAAAATTGGGAATATAACCAACAAAATGATACCATTCCCTATGAATGCCACTACGAACACTTTTTTCATCCGTCTAACCGTTCAAAAGATATGGCGATTTGAAAAATCAACGTATTTTTTTCAAAAACTGTTTTTTTAAGTTTTAGGATTTTGAAAAAATATCTCAGAAACTAAAAGTCGTCCAAAAATAGAAATTCCCTATAAATGGGTAATATTAGTTTTTACCTGCGATCCACCATGATCAAGAACACTCATACGTCACATGTACCTTTGATTGGTTTTTAAAACATTTAAATATTTAAATTAGGGTATCTCCTAAAATATAATTCGAACTAAAAAGAATATAGCAACTTTTGTATAGGAAATTTTAGAACCTAAAATGTTGTGAACCAACAACTTTAATCTGAAAGTAACCGTTAGCGAAATATTTGATAAAAATGATTTTTTGACCTTTGACCTTGAATAACTTAACTTAAATGTCAATAGCCGTGTTTCTGACTTCAAATTGCGATATCACATGAATGGTTAATGGAGAATCACATGCTCTACCGTTTAGGAGTTATTCTATAAAAACCAGTTAAGTGCCGATAAACGTCAAAAATCAGTTTTTATTAAATAACTCCTAAACTGTTAGTTTTTTTTTAACATAAATTGAAAAGAATTTGTAAAGCATGTGATTCTTCACAAGAAAAGGCCATTGCTCTTTCTATCGTTTTATTCACTGTTCATGAGTTATCGCAATTTGAAAATTGACACACATTGGTAGAACACTGGATAATGTAAGATTTGTGGGGCTATTCTGAACAACTGTTCTTAGTTCCGTTTTACGAAATTAGCAAAACAAACGGAGATATAGCTATCGGAAGATCGGGATATAGCTTTATGAAAGTTCTGAAGCCCTTGATGGATTTTAATAATATTGGTGTCATATGAAAGGTATCTTAATTGACTACGAAAGTTTCATGAATTTCGAGATAAGGCGAATTTTCAGTGTTGTTGTTTTGTTTTGCTACAAGTTGCACATCAAATGAAAAAAAAAAAAAAAAAATAAGCTTCTATAACACTGTTCGACACAAAAACAAAACACATGAGAAAATCCAAAAAATTCTTAAAGTAGACGTTAAAAAAAAACCCATGTCTCGTGGTTTTTCCCCAGCACGTCACATTTTTTTTTATCGATTTTTGAAGTTTTTTTATCCACTGTACATGAAAAAAACAAAAATACCGCATTCTTGTGTTAAATCGATGAATTTAACTATATGATCCTTACATTTGAGGTGTATCATGTGTTCGGAAAACTTATGCAGGATATTGCTGGGAATATTTTTGTAGAAAATTTTAACCCAGTATAACCCCCACATGTGGGTCTTTTTTGCCTTTTTCTTAAAAAGGTACAAAAATGACACCTAAAACAGGGGAATACTATGTCAGTATGTACTACAGAAACATTTGCTTTACAATTTCACAAGTTGCTGAACACTAAAAAAACAAAATTTCATCCCGAAAGCAAAAAATCGTTAAAATCAGTAAGTAGTTATAACAATAAATATTTTCTAAATTTCACCCCACTGTAAAACTCTAAAACTACATTTTGGACAAAACTCGTTTTCACAAGATCATAACGAAATCACGGAAGGATCATTTTTCTAGAACACATTTACCTATTATATCCTGTTTTTATGGGTATTTTTGACCCCTTTTTTTTAAAACTGAGCCACAATGTGTTAACAAATTTTGCAAAAATAACCTACAAAAAATTTGACTTAGAGTTACCAAAGACGAAAAATTCTTAAGACTTAAGGTAAGCGCGTCAGGGATGTAATTAATATGCAATGTGAAAAGTCCTAATTGATTTAAACAATTTTTTTGGTTTCGGCCACAAATTTCGACCTTTACGTGTTAAAAAACTAGTAGTGAAATTTTATAGCGAATATTTCTGTAGTACATATTGACTCAATATTTCCCTGTTTTAGGTGTCATTTTTGTATCTTTTTGAGAAAAGGGCAAAATGACCCGCATATGGGGGTAAAATGGGGTTAAAATTTTATACAAAAATATTCCCCGCAATATCCTGCATAAGTTTGCTGAACACATAATACACCTCAGATGTAAGGATGATATAGTTAAATTCATGGATTTAACACAAGAAAGCGGTATTTTTGTTTTTTTCATGTACAGTGGATAAAAAAACTTCAAACAAATGAGACGTGCTGGAGAAAAACCACGAGAAACGAATATTTTTTTTAACGTCTACCTTAAGAATTTTTTGGATTTTCTAATGTATTTTAAAAAAAGTTCGAAATTGTTCCACAGTGATTATTACTTTTTTTTTTGGAAAATTAGTGCTTTAGAAAAAAAATCCGGACTAAATTAAGGGAAATTCTCCATATCTCGAAAATCATGACTCGGATTTAAAATTTTTTTACGCTAATTTTGTAGCCAATTAAAATACCTTTTACATGACTTCAACATTATTAATATTCATTAAGCAGTTCCGAACTTATACCGGTTTTTACAAGGCTATGTCTAGATCTTCCGATGGCTATATCTCAAAGAAAAGTAGTTCAGAATAGTCTCTAGATAGTCTAGATTCTCGCCCATCCAGTATACACGTCAAAAGAAACACTGCTATTATCTATCTTTATCCAGTTAGAAAAAAATTTTTTGTGGGGGAAGGGGGTAACTCCTTTTATGAGTATCTTTAATATTTTTCTCTAATTAGTCTTAGCAGAATTATTTCTTTTGGTTTGCAGTAAAACCCACATACTTTCTTGAAAGTATGGCTCAACTGTAGTCTATAAGGAGAATTTAAAAATGTCACTAATTTGAGCTTCTTGTGTTTCTTATGTTTTGCCTGTACTGGTGGAGAAAAGGTCTGGATTTTTCTCGACAAAGAATTTTAAATTTATTAAAAAGCAAAAATATATGTTTCAGTCCTTTACTTTAACAAAACAGCGATTTACAACACGACTATCTCTGAATGAACCTCTAATAGTCCATCGTATAGTGACGATATATAAATAAATAAGCATCTGATATTCTCTGTTTAAAACTTACTATGTCTTCATTAATATTTTAAATGGTTTAGTTTTTCGGAACAATATTTTTTCCAATATTTTCTTAAATTACCAACCATATCCTAAATATTTTTATTTGAAAATTTTATTTCATTTTCCCAGTCCAATTTTTATTTGGATATATTTCAGTTTATACTAATAATCTCGATAATCCATACTAAAACTGAACATTCGAGACCATCTGGCAAGCCTAGGTTAGTAGGAGAGTTAATTTTTCGTTGGCAGGAGTGAAGACTGCCAAACGTTTTGTAGCCCAGCGAATTCGCCTTTGGCTTGTTTAATTCTACCATATCATAATTCTACCATATCATTTCATTGTACAAATAAGTGAATTCGTCCACTGGCTTTATGCAAAAAGTTACTGTAGATACTGGATGAACAAACTGACATTCACTTTATTTAACTAAGTCGCCTTAACCAGGCAAGTAGGAATGGGCAATAATTTCACGCTTACTCTGGTGAGAAGCAATGAACCCGCTGGTCTCTATTACTGATGACAGACAGATGCTGAGATCTTCCCTGTGGGTCTGACAACAAATAATTTGTCGAGAAGTTTTCGATGCAGAAATTTGAGCACCCTAAATTCAAACTTTTGTTTCGAGATTGATCCCCATTTCACAAACCACGTCGGTGTTTAAAAAAATATTATATTGGGGGTTACCGTGAATCAAGATTCCCGGGGAATTTTCTTAAACTGCAATAGAGAATGCACGGCAGTCTGCGAAAATTCCCCGGGAATCTTGATTCACGATAACCCCCATTATTTTAAACAAACTTCGAATCATGAAAGACAGCTGATGTACCGATTAGTACATGTTAAGTAACAACATAATCAACAAAATGTGAAGAGGAGATGTAGAAAATAAAGATGATGTACTACATGTTTACTTACACTTTGGTTTATTTGCAGAATACGCAGTGTAGAGTAAGCCCATGTTCATTAAAATATTTGCCATATTTAATGGTAGGAAAAACAAGCAAAATGACAAAATCAACAACAACAACAATAAAGAGTGGCAAAGATAGAGAGGAGCTCTTGTATCTGTTGTTGGCACAATATGAAATCCTTTGTCTCTTCATCATTGTATAATACCATTATCATTGTTGTTGTTGTTGTTGTTGACAAATGGCAACAAACCATCGCGTTCCATAGACAACGTGACTGTCATTGAGTAGTAAACCTGAGTGTGTTGGGGTAGGTGTATCATTGTCATCGCATACGCCTACCACCAGCACACCCAATTCCATATAGGTATGCCATCTAACAATTCCTATTAAGAGTTATAGAAAGCGATTTCTTTCAATTGCTACTGTTTTTCTCTAAGGGTCGGCGCAAGGCTGGAGCACATTTTGAGTAAGCGCCTACTCTGCACATACCTTTGGCCGTTCCGACTCTGATTTCAGTTACTGTGATTCTGCGAAAAGTAAAATTCTTGTTTTTCACTTAGCAATGGCATCATCTTTGTTGATTTTACACGCGCCATATTGAAAGGTGGTATTTTTTTTCTACTGCTTCGAAATTAATATTTTTGGAGAATTTAGCTTCCTTGGCATGGGTCATTTGTCTATTCAATTTCTAGGTTTTTATTGTTTTTGAGTGCTTACGTTTTAGTACTCAAATAATTTTATGTTTGTTTTTTTTTTTGCAATATTTCTAGTAGATTTTTAAAAACATTTTCAAAGTTAAGACCTGAGTTTCGTTTGCAAACTTTATCTCATGAGCTAAAAGTTTCAATTGGTTGATATTTCTGTCTGACTTTCAGTGATTTTTTCATTTTGCCTTACATAATAGGTTATTATTAATTTTTTTTAACTTTTTAAATTTATCATTGTTTCAACTTTATTTCTTAACAACCAGGTGAGAAATTTATAAAGTAATTTCCAGAATATCAAATATCTTCATCGTCTTGTATCGTGGTCATTGATTCATAAAAGATTTTATATTTTTTTTTTCCATTCTATAGATATCATATTGTATTATTATTTTTGATTCCAGGCTTATACACATACATAAATATGTTGTATGTATAGATATATATATATATTTTTTTTTGTTGTCACGCGTTTTGTTTGTTGTTGTTTCTGTTGAAAGTAGCGCGTGTAAAGAAGCTTCAATGTTATCAACTTGGTGTTGTGGCCTTTAGTAGGGGACATTTTTAAAATAACTTCTCCCTATGTCGTTTTGAATTTTCGTCAAAATCACATTTTTGAAAATTTTTGCAATTGCTTAAAGGGAGTTTTTGTGGTATAATTATGGTTTCTTAAATTAGTTAATTAAATTTATGGTTTTACAATTCAATTTACTTAACACAATTCAATATTTTAGGTTACAATAGTATTTAAACAATAATTACAATTTAAGTCTAATAATATTACAAAGTGCCTTAACCTTAGTACAATCGATTTATAACTGCTGCTCCCTATTAATTCGCACGGGTATTGCAAGATCGGCTACTCACCACCACGTATCTCCTCTTGGCTTTGATTCTCCGTAGGTATGAGATGGCTTAAAGTGTTATATGGAACACTACGACCTTAAGGTGTCCAAAAGAGGTCGGGTTGAAGTGTTATATGGAGCACTTCAAATATCGAACTCACACTGGAGTGAATACTATATGGAGTATTCAGTGTGGTCCACTACGACCTTTTGGCCACTTAAGGTGTCCAAAGGAAGCTTGGGGCGAAATGCTATATGGAGCACTTCAAATATCGAACTCACACTGGAGTGAATACTATATGGAGTATTCAGTGTGGTCCACTACGACCTGTTGGCCACTTAAGGTGTCCAAAGGAAACTCCGGGCGAAATGCTATATGGAGCACTTCAAATATCGAACTCACACTATATGGAGTATTCAGTGTGGTCCAGTACGACCTGTTGGCCACTTAAGGTGTCCAAAGGAAACTCGGGGCGAAATGCTATATGGAGCACTTCAAATATCGAACTCACACTGGAGTGAATACTATATGGAGTATTCAGTGTGGTCCACTACGACCCACTGATCACTTAAGGTATTCGAGCGAAGTTCGGGTGAAATACTATAGGAGTAGTTCTAATGCCTTAAAAATACGAGGCTTTTGCATTGTCCTTTAAGCTTTCGATGGTTAATAATCAATATTAATAAATTAACACTGATGTTCACTCGACGAACGCTAGGCTGTGACTGCCTGTCGATTGCTCGACTGCTGCTGCTTTTATAGTCGCGGGTCTGCGTGTGAATGTGTGTATGTTCGTACTGTTTATTTTGTTGTTGGCTCTTTGAACACATGTTTGACGGCATTGAAATTGTTTTTGTTTGTTTGTTTTTTAGTTATTTTAAATTGGGTAAGACCGTTAGAATTAGTTTATTTTACGATCTCTTAAAGTTTTGTTCAAATAGAAAAGTTGTGACATCACTTGGGACGTTACACACTTTAACAACTTTATAACAAAATATTTATCAATTTGCATTATTCATTTCATATTTATTTATTATTAAGCTGTGCAAAATACAACTGTGTCTCCATGATGAATTCTTTTTGTTAAACCAAATATATTATTGAATCAATTTAGATAAATAGTAGGTAATAAATCCAGGTCTCATCGGTGGAGAAAATATACATAATAAAGGGTGTTTCATTAATACGTGTGGAACTTTGCTTTTGAATAAAATGTAAAATATTTTATTTCGTTCGAAAGGTCATACAATAGGATAATGTGTGGAAAATTATTTCGAGGATATGTTCACCGCGATTTTTTTGTAGATATCTCCTTCTTTCGGCCATATTTTTGATGACATTTTGCAGTATAGACTCCGGAATGGCCCGAATCATCGATGTAATATTGCTTTTCTGGAATCGTCTTCGGATCATTCACACAGACTTTATCCTTCGTGTAACCTCACAGAAAAAAGTCTAACATCTTCAAATCGCATGATCTGGACGGTCAATTCATATCACCGCAACGAGAAATTACACGGTTTGCGAGTTGTGTGTGGTGTAGCGTCATCCTGTCCTGAGTTTTAACCTCCGGCACAAAAGAGCCCTCCAACATAGTGCGGTTACGCTCAGAGTTGACATTTTCGGTGTTTCCGTCCTTTCCGACAATTTCTCTTACCACATCAATATTCTCAGCACTTCATACATTCCGCACTCTGGTTGGCTTCGGAACATCAGGTACGGACCCAGTTTGATAAAATTTATTTACAATATTTCGCACAGCTGTTTCACTAATGTGGTGATTGCGACTCCATTTTTGGTGAATCGACCGTAGCTTTTGCATCATCAAATTGGAATTTAAGATCCAAAATTCGACGATTTTAATGCGTTGTTCTTTCGTGTAGCGATCCATAACTAAAATCCTATAAGATCAATTATCATTTTCTTCGAAACACTTATTGCTTCCGCTACTTCATTCTTCTATCAGCGCGAATCATGAGCTTTTCTATGTGATATTCTATTTAACTATGTCATTATCTACCACAGATGGCCAAAATTCCCCATTAACAGTATCTAATTTCTCACATATTTTCCTTTCCAAAAGAAGAAATCGCAGTTGACTAAATCTCTTCATGGCAACAGAAAAGCCTGAGGAAAAATTAGCTAACTAAATCTTTAATTTTAAATTATTTCAAGTTGTTAAATAAAATAATTTCTACATCTCTTATAAAAATATACAATATATAAAATTTGAGTACAGCTTTCTTTGCGCCGAACATTGAAACTAAGTATTAAGGGGCATCGTCCTTCAGAAATTCCAGAGTCCCACCTTGTTATGCTCCTCCTGTGAGTTACAAGAGAATATGTAAATACCACGGTTCTCCTTGGAATATATTTACAATATATGGAATATATCAAACCCTCTTTTTCTGCTTTTGAAAGTGGAGGTTTCCTTCCTAGGGTTATTTTATCCGAGGCGACAATTTCCTTCTCCCGCCGTATAGTAATGTTTTTTAAAAAGAATAGAGTGCTCCTATGACAGTGAAATTTTGCAGGCTTAATTAGTTTTAGCTAGTTGAAAAGTATTTCAAAAATGGGCGTGATGCATCAACGGGCACGTCTATCTTCCACAGAAAATAAACTAAAATTCTTTATCTCTTAAGGTATGCAACACAATGTTTCCATATGGAAGCAAAAAAAAAAAAAAAAAATTATGAAGCAGTCTAATGTACAATCTTTGAGTGACTTTGGCTCATTTTTTTTGATGTAAAAATACATATAACTTTTGATGAAAATTATAAGCGGAACCTTCTCAGTTAAACATTTCTCGATAAAATGTACCATTAGATTTTTGAATTTTAGTGGTCGAAAAAAATGCTTTACCGCCAAAATACCACAATGCACCGGCTAGCATCCTTTATGACCGACATGAAAGATGTTACCCTTCTGTCTTTATTCTCTTATTCTGAAATTCAGGTCTTATCTTCTCTAGCTAGAGTCAGAAACTATGTTAAGCCTTTAAATTTTTGATCATATTCAAATTTTGTTTCTACGATGAATACTTAGGATGTAAATGGTGTCCATTTATGAGTTCATCTAAATCAGAACTGCCCTTCTAAAGTAAAAATTTCACAATTAAAAAAAGAAAAAACAAAAAAAAAAAAAAAAAGCAACAGTCCTACATGTACGAAAAACAAAAACATCAGGGCCGATTTGAACAAAACTATCTACCGCTTTCACTCAATTTAGACGATACTCAACGGTTCGGAGGAAACTGAAAGAAGAAACATCCCCTTTTAGACCTCCTCGAAAAAAAGGGGGCAACATTGATTGCATATTTATTAAGAAGAAGAAGAATTTCGCACTCGTAGGAGCTGCTGCTTTGCAAATAACCAAACAACAACAGCGACGATTCCTCCTGTACAGAGTCGCCGACGTGTGTCTCCCTATGCTGCCACCCCCCTTGCTTGGTATTAGCCAGCAACAACATTGTGATTGTGTTGTTATTGTTGTTATTTTGTTTATAAATTCTTGCGTTTTTTCGTTGAACAACAACAGCAACAACAATAACAACAAAAATCAAAGTGACGACGATAAACAACAAAAGAAAAAAACCAGAAGATACGGCGACTAACGCGACCAAAAACAACGGCAGCGACAAAGACGACGACGACGGCGAAGCCTCTGTTGTCTACGAGTCTGAGAACTTGCCGCCTTGTTGTTGTTGCTGCTGTTGTTGGCTGACAGTCACTCTTTTAGTTGAACGGCCTATCTAATGAGCAGAACGAATAGACAGACTAGCGGACGGTTGGACGAACAAAAAGTGATTGTCAGCCGATGTTGTTGTCGTTAGAAGGTGGGTTTGCTGCGGTTAAACCACACGGTTCAATGGTTCAACTTGGATGGCAACGAGAACGACAGCGACGACAAACAACATCAGCGGGAACAGCAGCAGCAGCAGCAGCAATATTGTTGCTGTTGTTATTTTTCTCTTTTTGTTGCTGTAGCCGACGATTAAACTGAATGATTCAATAATAAAATAATTCCATGTGTAGATGAAAGTCTCTGTTTATCCGTTTATGCCACCGTCCGTCTGTCCATCCGTGCTATGTACGCTCAGTTGATATGTAAAGCAGTTTAGTTGGAAAATGAAAGAGCTTTTCACACACGACAACAACAATAACAGTAGCAACAACAAATGAGAGAGAGAGAGAGCGAAAAAACATTTTTCGCTGTTGCAAGGAGTTTGTCCATTTGTAGTGCACTGTAAAAAATAAATTAATTACAAGCTCGACCAGGTTTTGTGATCTGACATCCTGGTAAATGTGGGTGTCACAATTTAAGGTACCCGTGGGTAGATTAGGTTTAGCTAGCATGGAAGATGACAGGTGCCATCATAACTTAGGTTGCTGTTGGGCCCATTGTATACCTACCCGGTTGATAACTTCATTGTCGAACTAAAGGAACCATTTCGAAAATTTTATAAATTCCAAAATGTTTTTGGGACCTTTTTAAGCGATATCTTTTATTGACTTTCGAACAACATATAACGCTTACCAGCGCTGGGCAATTCACTAAGCAAATGAAAAATGTGATCTTTGACGTCAGGATCTTTACATCTTCTACAAAGATCTCCACCGTCACACACTGGTTCAAAATCCTTAAAAGCTGGCCAAAAGTGGAAAAAAAGTTTTTTTAAATTAACTTTTTATGGACCGTTTTGTCTAACAGATATCCATAGACCTCAAAAAATTTGTGAGAAAGATCAAGGTATTCCTACAATGCTCTTGGGATCTCTCCAAAAGTACGCTTCTCAGACTCAAAATTCTGTGAGTTAAAAGTAAAAATTAAGTGTTCACTGTAAAAATTGTGTGGTTACTTTAAAACTGAACCAATTTTAGTGTTTGAATATGAAATCTCTTTGCAAAAGAAAATACTATCGAATATCTATATTCAAAACTTGCAATAATTTAAGCTTTTACGGTATTTTGATTAACTTAAAATCAAATTGCAATGGTTATGAAAAAAGCTCAGAACTAATTTATACCACGTCATACCACCAAGACTTTTTGGATCTAAGAAGATTGAAATCTTTTCTAACACATATAAAAAAATTGAGGTGCCCTTTTTTGCCCTTTTTGTTTGACGCGATTTTTTCAGAAGCACCCATAGGAAAATTTAACTCATATTGCTTGCCAAGTGTCAATATGTGTTGCTCGCCCGAAATGATAAAATGTTTATGTTATTATACAGCTTATACTCCATGATAAAGGAATCTAAAACCCATTTTGATGCAGATCAATTTAACGTTGCACACAACTCTATCAAAGTTAAAGTTTTGAAATAAATTTTTAAATTAGATGTAAAAATTGTGCAAATGTTGTTTATGTCATTTGTAATCCGCTATTTTGTTTTTTAAAAATCTAATATCAGATTCGAAATCAGTGACTCCAAAAACCCCCGAGTGAATTTTTTTGTAGGATTTGGTTGAATATTTATGCAAATCGTCCGCCATTTTGAATAATTTCGACTTTTGGCCAGCTTTTAGGGATTTTGAACCAGTATGCGTCAGTGGGGCTACCTATAAAATAGTACGCTGTAATGATGCCAGCTAACAAGGTTGAGCAGATAAAGTATTAATTTATACAAGCAAAAAGTCCAATCATGTGAGATATTTAAGAAGCTAAAACATTTAGATATCAATGTAAGGTTTATATCGCGGACCATTAAACGATTCAAAGAAATGGGATCAAATGGGATCTTCACGAACCGGACCTATACTTGGTCGAAAACCTGTCAAAAACATAATTTAAAAATGTTCGTGAGCGTTATTGGGCGAAATCCAGCTCAAAGTCCAAGTAAACTCAGTAAAGATTTTGGAATTTTCCGACGATTAATAAGTCATATATTACGACATGATCTTGGATTGAAGGCCTACAGAAAACCAAATATTCACGGACTGACCGATAACGAGAAAAAAGCTAGAGTGAAAAAATGCAGGGACCTGCCAGCTTGGCGCGAGGGTGATGAAATTATTTTTTCCGATGAAAAGATGTTCCAATTGCAAGATAATCACAATTGATCGAGGAGTCAAAATCAATCAAGTCTACTATATTCAAAGCGTGTGGCAGGATCATATGCCAAAAAATTTCCGAAAATTGTATGAAAACGACTATTATTGCTTTCAACAAAACAGTGCCCCATCTCACAAAGCTAAAAGTACTCAAGACTGGTGTCGAACAAATTTTACGGATTTTATACCTTGGCAAGGATGTCCTGGATCTTCACCAGACTTAAATCTATTGGACTTTTCGATATGGGGATATATGTTTAGCAGGATTGGGAGTACACAGGATATGAATTTAAATTTATTCAAGCATCGGTTAGTTAAAATATGGGATGACATACCCGATAAGGTAGTGCGTGACGTGTGCAACTCATTCTATAGTAGAATGCTTTAAGTTATACAAGTAAAAGGAGAGCGATTTGCGCTAATGAGTTAATTTTGTTTCTATAGAGTATGCTTTAAATAAAAACATGTTCAATATTGAAATTTGAAATTTTCTTTTAATACAGGACATTGAATCTGCCCAACCCTGTGTATTCTGATAATCTCTTTGGAAATAATGCCCTTAGCAGTTTTGGTCTTGAAATTATATCAAGGTCTTGATCTCAAAAAATTGCCGAGACCAATGCTAATTTTGCTCATCACTACTCTTCTCGATGAGGAAATGCGAGAAAATCCTCTTCTTCACTAAAGCTAGCGAGCAATAAACTCGTTTTACGTTGGCCAACAAAAAAAAAAAAGGTTTTGGCAAAAGAAAGTTATGGGACAGACATAATTTGTGTTAGTGGAAAGTTTGACTGGCAAAAAATCAAGGATGGCACAATGCGCACTGCAGCAACATCCAGCAGCCAACTTTCCAAAGCCTGGTCGCACTGAATGATAAAACAGCCTTAATAAAAGAGATAGGAAGTAGTAAGTGCAATAGGCTAATCAGCTAAAATTCTCTATCCTCTGCTCACCAATCTGGAGCAGAGAGCGTTTGCCAGAAGATTGGCTACATGGCATGTTAGTCAAATTGCCGAAGCACAATAGGCTGGTCTAAAAATCAACGTATCCAAGACTTAAACCATGAAGCTAAACGCAAACAGGAATGACATCTCGCTTAGAGCTGGCAGTGATGACAACGAAAACGTCGATAGCTTCACGTATTTAGGCAGCATTATCTCCATGGATGGTGGAGCAAAAGAGGATATCAACTCAAAAATAGCAAAAGCAAAAGGCGCGTTTGCTCAATTGAACAAAATATGGTCTTCTTTCGTTACATCCACCAAAACGAGAGTGCGCATTTTTGATTCGAATGTGGAATCGGTTTTGTTATAAGGCTTGTTACTGAACTACTAACGAATAAGCTGCAAGTATTCGTCAACAAATACTTAAGGCGTATACTAAAGGTTTGGTGGCCTCGCACTATATCAAATGCCGAGCTACATCAAAAATGCAATCAGAAGACTATAGCAAACGAGGTCAAGCTGCGCAAATGGAGATGGATTGGTCCCACTCTCCAGAAACTACACAGCGAAGTTTGTCGCCAGGCTCTTGAGTGGAACCCACAAGGCAGTAGAGGACGTGGTAGACCCAAAACAAACTGGAAAAGGTCGCTGGAAAAGGAAATCCAAGAATCGCGAAAGTCGTGGCAAGAGATCAAAGTCATTGCAAGGGATCGCAACAAATGGAGTTGCTTCGTATTGGCCCTATGCTCCTCCTATGAGTTAAAGGAGAATACATACATACAAGTGAAATAAGAGGTCAGCCGTGTGGCATGACCTCAGTGCGCACGTTACTCTAACACAATCACTTCTTTGTTATCTCCCTATTTTTGGTTTAAGGAGTCATATTTTGATGAAACTTATTTTGCAGCTATGCAAGAATTCTTGCATCTCTGTTCAATGTTATCTTTTCATTTAGAAATTTGGACGCCTTAACCAGGAGAAGGCAATATTTGTTATCCTGACCTTTGTCAGCACATTGCTTTGAAGTGTATGCTCGCATAATACGTTCAACGAGCTCTTTTGCAGATTTGGCACAATTTCATAATGGGCTTTGCCCGAGCCATACCCGGTAATCAAATGCAATTTGGTGTTATTGTTCTTAATCAATCTTTAGTCCAGAATTTTAAAGTTTTGTTTACGTTGGAAATAAAGATTGGAACTAGCCTAATTTTGAAGCCCGGGAAAAGCCAAATACATTTTTTTCAAAGAATGAAAAAACAAACATTATACATTAAGTGCTTCTGAGAGTTTTGGGCCTAATCTAATTAGAATTTTTGTTTGAGTTGACTTTACTTGACATACTTAACTGTTATTTAAGTCCCCATATTAATACATTTTGCATATTTTTCTGTAAGAATAGAATTTTTTCCAAGTTTTTGTGTGATTTGTGAGCTTCTAATTTTTGGGCTTATGTAGCTTGGGCGCGGAAAAAAAATTCAATTTAGACGCCCGAGCCTATCGCAGGAAAGTAAAGGCCTGCGGGCTACAAAAAAAAAAAAAAAAAAAAAACACCCGGGCCTGCTCCCACTGTTGGAAGTGTCACGCTCTCTCATCCGAATTGGTCATGTTTTCAGCTTTCGTAAATCGTTCCTAGTATTTGCTTAGAATTTTAAAGATATTGCTTGTGTGGGAGATGGCACGCCCTCTTTCCAATAGCTGATACAAATCATTCCTAGCATTATCTTAAATAACTCATGTACATACAGAGTGGATAGAAATCAGTACAACACCGCAAAATTTTAGATTCCTGGAATAATTGTGAACAACTTTTTCCTTTGCCATTTTTCTAAATACACAAAACCAAAAATTTGGAAAATGCTGAGGGGAGGGACTTAGGGTGTCTACGACATACCGCTATTAGTTAACTTTAAAATCAAACAACGTTGGTTTTGCGAATTTCGTAAAATGGCAAAAGAAAAAGTTGTGCAGAATTGCCCCAGGAATCTAGTGATGAGCAAACCAAGACCAAAACCATTGCAGTCTTGGTTTTGGTCTTGTTTATGATATTGAGCCTTGATCTTAGTCTTTTTTTATATTGAATCTTAGTCTTGGTCTTGGTCATGATCTTACATATTAAGTTTTGGTCTGAATTTTGTTCTTGGTCTTGAAAAAATTCTAAAGATTGTTGTGTATTCAAAATTTTCAAACTTTATTTTTGCAAAGCAGTTGGGTTTTTAAGATGCCAAATTGAGAAATGATTTTATGCTTGAAAGTGGCGTTACACACCTTTTAACTATAAATTACTCAAAAGCAGTCTTGGTCTTGAAATTATATCAGCGTCTTTGTTTTGGTCTCGAAAAATTACCAAAACTCGAGACCAAGACTTATTTTGCTCATCACTACAGGCATCTTATATTTATCGGTATTCTGCTGATTTCTACCCACCCTGTAAACTTTTCTATAATTGCCACGCCTTCTCCGCTGTGTTGCAAACGAAAATACTAAGTGAATGTACCCTGTGTTGGGATAAAGAAAAAGAAAACCAACTCTCTCTTTTTTTTTCAGTGTAGCAACAACAAATATAAAGACAAAACGTGTGTAAAATCGTGCAACTTCGTATCATACAACCGAATAACAAACATTTCAAGTTTATTACGATGTACACTGTTACAAAAACAACAACAACAGCTGTTGTGTAGTTGTTGTATTGTTGTTGCTGTTATTGTTATTGTTTGTCAGAGTTGTAAGCCAAAGCTTCCGAAAGTATCCAACAAGACTTGAGTTGCCATTCGTTTTCAAAGGCTCTGGCAAAACAGTTGGTGAGTGCGTGCGTTGCGTTGCGTTCGTTCCGTTGCGTTACCTTGCGAGTTCTAAAGACGTCGATAAAGCCGGATACATTGACGTAAAGACGCGAATAACGTAAATAAATAAAATTTAATTAAAAAAGTAAAAACTTGCCATTCTTGCGAGTAAAAAAAAAAAAAAAATAAAAGACAAAAAAAAATTTAAAAAAAATACAAAGAAAGTCAACAACAATTTAAAAATAGCAAAAAAATAAATGCAAATATACGAAACTAAATAAATGAATGAACGAACAATGGAATCATCTTGAAAGAAAGAATCGCAAAATACGTAAGAATGTTTAAATGTGAATAAACAAAACGTACGACAGACGGCGGCAGACGACGTAGCATGGAAACAATTTGTTTTCGGTTTTTATTCAATTTCAGCTCAATAGCCACATACTCCATCCATCCAACCATCCAATTGATAATCTCGTTATTGTGCACGCGCTAGCATTTGAAGCAAAAGATAGAGTTAGTGAGGGGGGGAGGGAGGTGCGGTGTTTGAGGAACAGAAACGTGTTAAGAAAAGAGTGAGAAGAGGGTTGACAAACAATTTGTACGAATTTAGGAAATTTTTACTTGATATGTTTTTTAATTTATGAAGAACTTATCAGTAAATAGTTAGAGCTGATTCCTAAATTTAATAAGAGAGATAGTGAGAGCGACAACAATTTTATGCTCTTTAACACACTATTTCGCTCTCAAACAGTTGATTATGTAATCTTTCGATGATGCCCCAAAAATTTCAGGCTTATAACTAAGTCAAAGTGTGCTAACTTGTTCATGAACACCCAATCATCAACAACGACAACAACAACAAACAGAAGTAGTAATACAACTCTTGATAAAAGAGCAAGGCAGCTATCCCCCACGCACCCCTACGCCCCTCACCACCCCCAACTGCAAAAAATACGTTTAATAATTGCAAACTACAGCGATGAAGCAGCAGCAGCAGCAGAGAAAAAAAAAATAAACCGAATCGCATTCCATCGTCTCTTTCAACTATCGTCGTCGGCTGTCATTTGCCGTCGTCTGTCGTACGTTCGTGTTTTGTTTGTTGTCAGTCAGTCAGCAGTCGTGCACAGCTGTTTCGACGCGCCGGTAGCGTGCACGGTATTTGGTAATTCATTTAATTTTTGTTTTTGTATTTTCTCTATTTTCACTTTGCTAAAGTGAGTCGGGGTTTTTCTAATTAGAATAATTTTCTAAGAACAACTGCATTGCTTTAATTAAAAAAAGTAACAAACAAACAAACAGGAAACGGAATTGCAAACGAACGTAGTAGTCGTAGTGTGTGTGTGTGAGTGTTATAACGTAACCCATCAGTGCGTAAGCGTAAGCGAAAGTGTGTTGGGAATAAACTTAAAGTTTTTCTTGTGCTTTTTTAACAAATTTTATCAAATTTAAAAAGAAATTTAAAAGAGAAAAAAATTCCAACTCAAACCTCTCGTCATCGCGTATCCTGCCTGCCTGCGTGTGGCCAAAAAGGAGCTGCACAAAGTTTCTAAAAATAGCACAGCGCATAAATTAGTAGTGATTGTGTAAATGAAGAAGAATCAGTGATGCGAGAGTGATTGTGAACTGTGAGCAACAACAACCCACTTCCGCTACATATTACAACAACAGCAATTGGAAAACAAAGAGAGAGAGACAGAGAGAGTGTGCGAGCTAATGTGTTGCAAAAGTAAGTGAGCAGAGCTGCCAATTCTTTTTTTGTTTCTAAATATTTTGAATTCTACTCAGTGAAATACATAGTTGAATTTTGGGGCTTTACTTGTGTAGGATTCTACAACCTTGCAGATCCACGGACTATTCAAAAACTGGTTTATAAACTACTCCATGGGGTGAGCGACTAGTCCAAACTCTAGTCCCAACACACATAAATTTCTATTTACGTTTTGTATCGTTTGTCGTTGAAGGTAACCAATTGTCGCCTTATGCATTACTTCTACACCAGTCCGGGGCCAATTGTGATATGGAAATAGTTACTTCTCAACTAGTCTCGAACCAGTTCACACTGGTTCAAAATAACTAAAAGCTGGCCAAAAGTCGAAATCATTAAAGTTTCGAGACGAAATTTTTTACCTGGGGGTTTTTGAGGTCATTGATTACAAATTTGATGTTAGATTTTTAAAAACAAAATGGCGGAATTGAAAACGCAAAAAATAGCACTTGCACAATTTTTATATCTAATTTAAAAATTTATTTCAAAACTTTAACTTTGATAGAGTTGTGTGCAACGGTAAATTAATCTACATAAAAAGGGGTTTTAGATTCCGTTATCACGGAGTATAAGCTGTATAATAATATAAAAATTTTTCCATTTCAGGCAAGCAACACATTTTGATTTATATTTTCCTATGGGTGCTTCAGAAAAAATCGCGTCAAAGTAAAAGGGCAAAAAAAGGCATCTCAATTTTTTTATATATGTTAGAAAAGGTTTCAATCTTCTTAAATCCAAAAAATCCTAGTGGTATGACGTGGTATAAATTAGTTCTGGGCTTTTTTCATAACCATTGCATACTGATTCTGAAAAATAATATGATTTTAAGTTAATCGTAATTACCGTAAAAGTATAAATTATTGCAAGTTTTAAATATAGAGGTTCGATAGTATTTTCTTTTACGTAGAGATTTCATATTCAAACATTAAATTTAGTTCAGTTTTACAGTAACCACATAATTTTTACAGTGAACACTTAATTTTTACTTTTAACTCACAGAATTTTGTGTCTGAGAAGTGTACTTTTGGATAGATCTCAAGAGCATTGTAGGAATACCTGGATCTTTCTGACAAATTTTTTGAGGTCTATGAATATCTGTTAGACAATACGGTTCATAAAAAGTTAATATAAAAAAACTTTTTTTTTGACTTTTGGCCAGCTTTTAAGGACTTTGAACCAGTGTGCAGTTGTTTAGATTTCAAAGAATTTAATTTAATATAAAAAATTTTACACAAAAACGTCAAAAGGTTTCGTAGACGAATGTGCTAAAGAGTTTGTTATATATTTCTGAGTTTGTGTTCCGGGTTAGTTTTATTTTATTATTTTATATTTCGGCTTTATTGACCATTAGTTTCATTTTCCGCTCCCGAAACTCTTCAGACAAATTATGTACAAACCCTACTGACAAACGGATTAGTTTAAGAGTAGTCCTTTAACTAGTCCTCTACCAAACAGTACTTATCCGAATTCAATCTTATGCATTACTTCTACACTAGTCCGGGGCTAGTTGTGGCATGGAAGTAGTTACTTCACAACAAGTCTTGAACCAGTTGTTTCGTGTGCAGTCCTCCTATAGTAATAAACGTATTTTCAAATATTTTTTTTTATGTCAATTTTTATTTTATAAACATAAATTACATAAAGTTAAAAATCATTTAAAACACTTGACTCTCGATATCAGAGAAAGACAAAGTCGATTGAATTGAGGTAGAAATTTATAAAACAAGAGCCATACATTTTTGGATATTATTTGATTTGAGCTACCTACACATATATACACATATATAAACATATATCATATAGGTGAGCGTCTCGTTCACATTGAAGGCTGAATTTACATTTACGTCAAAAATTGGTTAAAAATATTTACGAATACCAGTCCTTATCACTTTCCTTTGGAAAACAATGAATTTTTTTTATAAATACTATTTAAAATTAAAATTTCATGTAAAATTTCTTACTTTGTTGTTTATCTTACTTCTATGTTTTATAGTTATGCTGTATTTTTTTTATGCTTTTTCTGGAAAAGTTGAACGCAATTTGTTTTGACAGAAAACAATTTGACAGAAACAAATTATTTCAAAAGTAAATAACAAAAATTGTAATTTGTTTTCGTCACGATTCAAATCTGCGCATATGAACTACAAACTGATATCGAACTGGCCCCCACAGCATCCCTTTTTTTAACTAGTGTCGAGCTAGTAGTAACCGTGAATTAGTGTTTTTTTTTTTTGTAAACTGTCTCATATTTTTACTGCAGGGAATTAATGGAAATTTAAAAATGGGAATTGAAAATCACTGTGTGGAGGATTTGAACCCTGGTCTCTCCATGCAGCGCAAGTTATTAAACCGATACACTATCGTTTGCTCTTCTTCATAGTCAACGAACTTCCTAACAGTACATACTTAGGGTCGTTTTCACAATGTCCAGTTAACGTTTAACTGAAACTTTAACTGGCACTTTGATATTAAATTTCATACAAAATTTTTATTTATCTGAAAGTTAAATTTTAACTGGACATTGTGAAAGCGGCCCTTTGCCAGTAACGTTATAATTTCACAATCGATACACAATTGGACCGCTTTTGGTACTAATGAAGGATTATGCATTACATTCGGACCATTTTTGATACGAATGACCAACTTTGCATTACATTTGGATCATTTCTGGTTCAATTGATAATTTAAGTGAATTTTCTTCTAGTTTTTGGCATAGTCCGTTGAAGTCTACTTACAAAATAACTAAACCAAAGATTTGACTATTGAGACAATTGTCTCCGCCGGTGCTACAGGGAAATGTTTATTATTTTTTGTATATAATGTTTTCATCTGATTTTGCGTCCATCTAATTTTCTAACCAAATTAAAAATTTAGATTTTAATGGTATAAGGCATAAGACAAGACATACAAGAAAAGAAATACACTCTAGCGTCTTTTTTGGATATTGAAGACGTTTTTAATAAAGTCCTTCCAAGTGCTGTAACTGTCAGTTTGTATCGTATAGGTACTCGTATTTGTATAAAGCCCTGCATTACTGTTTTGATTGGAAAAGTTTTATTACTAGGGTTGTTTAATCTAACATTAACAACAGCTCATTATTCAAATCAGTTTCAAGAGAAACTCCACAGAGTGGAATCTAGAATCTTGTTGTTGACGACTTGAAAAAGTTTAATCAAACAGGGTATACTAAATACTATAGTACTATAATGTAAGTGGATAAGGACTTGAATATCTGAAGTGATATGGCACTAAAATCCATAAAACTTTCTCGATCGTAAACTTAAATGGAAGTTAAATGTAGATTAAGGCATGTTCTGAAATCCCTTTCACTTCGGAGTAGGAATGAAAACAATCTTCAAGAGCTCTGCAATGCAACAAATAAGATGGAATCGGATTTGTAAGTATTTCAACAAATAAAATTTACTTATGCTTCCTATTCGACCTACCAAAACATAAATCCGATTTGGTGTTAATTATCGAAATGCGGAGCTCTTAAAGATTGCTTTAATTCCGATTCCGAAGTGAATCCGATTTCAGAACATAACAGAATAGAATTAGGTAACAGGTGTTGCTTTTTATTCATGCAAACGCTTGTTTGGTAAGGGTAAACCCAAAATAGTTTTTTGGATGTATAGGGCTATCGTCGCGATTCTTACCTATGGAATTTTGGTATGAAAGTTCGTTGGGAAGAGAAGTTGTGATAGTCAGTACCTTTCCAACTAACTAATTGATATTTTTGCCAGAAGAATGACTGCAAAAAGTGCTATTAGGATTGGGTTTCTGAAAATTAACACCTTTTGGTCAAAATAGTATCATACCCCAATTTATGGATTGTGATGTAATTGGTGGTACTGACCATCTCTTATCGAAACTTTTCCTGCCCATGAACTTCCAGGTGGTATTATCCGTAAGGGATAATTGGGTTCATTTAAACGCCTCCTTAGAAATATATACGGCTGAGTCAAAATTAGTTACAGGAACTGGATCAGGCAATTATTCTAAGTCTTAAGACTTAACAAGATCTCACAGGTTGCCAAACGACTGTAGTGTCTTTTAGGTAGAGTTGTATGCCGTTCTCAAAGCTTGTGAAATCCTCAATACACATAAGTCCCAATTTCCTCGAAGCGTTGCTATTTACATTGATAGCTAGGTAGCTAGTTAAAACTACAACGTTTAGAACAACGGAATCCCTGATGAATAAGCTAGAAAAGGATCAAACTGGAACACCTTTTTAACTAACTTTTCAATAAGGATACCCATTAGTGTAATCATACGGTAATCAAAAAGCACTATACGGCCGCGAAGGCTCCCTGAAAAATTTGTGCATAAAGGTAGTTCATCGGAAAGAACAGTTGGAAAATGGTATGATCGATTCCGCTCTGGAAATTTTGTTCTAAGAGACGAACCCAAATCTGATCAAGCATGCACGGAAAAAGTGGACGAAATTCTCGAAAAGGTGGAGGAAGACCTACACATAAGCAGCCGAAACATCGCTGAGTGAAAAAAAAACTTACTGGCCGCATTTCAGTATGTGAATCTCTTTTGGTGACGAAAAATGGATAACGAATGAATGAAGGATAAGTTTTCGGCCTTGAGGACTGAATTCTGCAGAAGTATTTGTTCTGTACACCTAGGTATCCAAAAAGAATGCAGAATTTAAGGTGTGCTATCAAATGATGGCAACCCTTTAGTAGCAGTATTTATGCAAATTTAAAAGAGAAAAAGAGAAGTTCAAAGCTTAAAAGCTGTACGCTGTACTCACACTATGAAAATTATTGCGGAAGGACGTAAGGACATTTGTGCAGGAATGAAAGAAAAACCAAAAAAAAAAGAAAAGGAAGGAAATGAAGAAAACTTTGTTGGCGTTCAAGGCCATTACGCCGCCTGGTCATGGCTTGTTGTTGTTATTTGCTTTTGTAAATTGTAGGTATAGAAAAAAATATTTACGTACATACATACATATGTAAATACATACATACATACTACATGATTTCTATATACTACGATTAAAAATATGTGTGAGCGTATGCGCGTGTTTAAGCAAAAACAACAGTTGGAGAGAAAAATAAACAAAACAACCAACAAAAATACGAACGTAAAGTAATAATGCACGTAAGAGGAAATAACGTAATCGTCTGTCTAAATATTCAAAAATAAAAAGGATAAAAGAGTGGGTAAAGGAATAAAGGAAACGTGCAAAGTTGTGTGTGTTTAAATTGTGTGCACATGTATGTGCAAGTGTGTTGGTGTGGGTGTTGGGCTGTGCGATCAAAAGAATATTTCTTTTTTTTTCTTTCTAAAATGAAAGAAAAACCTCAAGAGCTCGAAAAACAAATAAAATTGCGGAAAAGCAGCACAAAAAAAAATCGAAAAATAATAGGCAATAAAAAATAACAACAACAACAAAAACAAAGAGTTAAAAAAGAAATAATAAAAAGCAAAAATGCCACAAATTGATAAAAGAAACAATTTTTCCCTGTCGTCGCATGAATGAAAATTTTTTTTTTTTTTTTTTGCTTTTTGTTTTTGCTTCTTTTGTATTAAGCAAAAGCAAAAAAAAAAAAAAAATAATGAAAAAAAAACAGAACATTTCGTTCACATTTCACATGTGCACCTCCTCTCTCTTTCATGCACTCACACACTGTGCTTGTATTTGTCTTTCCCTTTTGCACATAACACAATCAGCTGATTGTTGTTTTGTCGTTGTCGTTAACGAGTGCCGCAGTCATTAAAATCTCGCTCGTTAATTAACTGGTGCAGTAGCGGCAATTGGCGAGCGTTGACAACTGAGCTTTAGTCGATAAAACCCATATTACTGCGATACCGATGAATACATCTGGAAGGGGGGACTTTTGCTTTAAACTTTTTTTTAGACTTTATAAGTCCGTAACATATTGAGCAGTTCCAAACAACAATAAAAATCCCTGAAATGCTAAGTTGTTATCTTTTGAATGTTTAGTAACCATCTCAGCGTATTAACACAGCTATCTTAAAACTGCACTGATTTTGCAAGAATCGTTGTGGTTTGCACTGGTCACTGGGCCATCAGCAAGCAAACCGAAAGACTGGGTATTCCCTTTAATTCCTTCTATCGGTGTTGTTATGAATGCAACTTAATGAGAAGGAATTTCTCGAACACTTTCTCTGTAACAGCTGCCCGAAAACCGTACTGATTTTGGAAGAATCGTTGCAGTTTGCACTGGACCATTGCCAAGCATGCCGATAGAGTGGGTAGTCTTTCCGTTTCATTTAAATTGGTCTAGTGACTAAGCTCCGACAGTGTATTATGCCGTTGGGGCATGGAACTGCCCAATGAAAGTTATTTGTTATTCTTCCGTGGGGTTCAGTCTATCTGCATTTCGAATTTATTTAAATCAGTGCAGCATTTTAACAATGCATTTTTTCTATAAGATTGGTGCCACTTCCACTTAAAAAAATCCCTTTTGTATTGTTTTTTTTCCACAACCTTTCCACCAAAGAAAAAATCAAGCAAATATGTTGAGTTTAACACTACTTCTTCACCGAAAATTAAGCAGTGGTGAGATCTTTAAATCTCTTCGATAAATCCTATCCGATTTTGCTGGCCAAAAGAGATTTATTTTTGACTGTTATTTTGCTTTTTTTCTTAATATGTAGTTATTTTTCATTTGCTTTGTTTTTAATGACATTTTGTGTCAATTGTCAAAATTAAGGGATGACACTTGGTCTAAAAAATAGCCAAAATCGGTAGCCATACTTAGATTTATACGCACATTTAAAATAAATCCCTTCAGGAATAGATTTATTTTTGTATGGTAAATCACTTGACTTATGCCGTAATTTAGAGATAAATTACCTCTTAACCCAAATTAGGGCTAGTTTTCTACCCTTTAACTGTAAAAGGGATTTCTATAAAACTAGACACTCTAAAAATTTTTTGTTGACACCGCCTCACATTAGCCGAAAGTCTCCAAGAAGACCATTTTTGGAAAAAAAAACTAAAAATATTTTAATATTCAAAATGATAACATCAGCGCTTGTTTCATGTTGCCAAAGAATGGTAGTTTCAGTATGTGAAAAAATAATTCAAGTCGGGATTGCCATGTCTGATATATCCGATGTCAAAATTGCTGGGGTAGTTTTCTACTCCTTGGGCCAATGTGTATATATTTTTCAGATAATTTTAATGTTTTTTGAGAGCAACGCCATAGTTTGGGAGCAATATATGTTCTGATACCGAATTCTGAAGGTTTTTGACATGCTAAACAAGGTTTTTTATACCACATCAGAATTTTGAGATATTCTTGTCTCAAAGTGAAAGAAGCTGTATTTTGGATATTTAAGTAGCTTTGAAGTCCGCAATATGGCCATTTGGTCACGTGGTTATGATTTACAGGAACATACTTACATGGGTTTCAATGTAACTAAGTAAATGGGACACGTTGAACATAAAACAGTTTTTGAAACAATGCACTAGTTTAGTGTAGTTTCTTTTTACTAATGCCAGGATTTTAACCTTGAAAATAAGGACTTTTCATATTAAAGACCTAATATGTTCACTTGGTCACCTGGCCATAGACAACTGAAACATGTATGGATTCCAATGAAGCCACATAATATCTATAGAACATGCAACAGTGTTTGAAACAATATATCAATATATTGTCGTTTCTTTTTCCTAATGTCAGGATTTTATCCTTGAAAATAAGGAAATTTCATACTAAGAACCCAATATGGCGACTTGGTCACATGGCCATGATCACTGGAACATAAATGAATCCCGATGAAACCAAATGGAATCTATAGAACATAAAACAGTGTTTAAAAAAATATATAAGTTGAGTGTAGTTTCTTTTTCTTATTGCCAGAATTTTATCCTTCAAAATAAAGACTTCTGATGCTAAGAACCCAATATGGCTACTTGGTCACCCGATAATGGACCACTGGAACATGAATGGATTCCAATGAAGCCAAATGGGATCCATAGAACATAAAATATTTCGTATTTGAAACAATATATCGGTTTAGTGTAGTTTCTGCTTCCTAAAACCAAAACTTTATCTTTGAAAATAAGGTATTTTTATACTAATGACCATGGAACAACATTTAAAACGAGATATCAATGAAACTTTACAATTTTTTCAAATAATCTGGCAAAAACTTCACAAAAACTAATTTTTTTCTGAATTGAGTATATGTATTGGCCCAAGGGGCAGAAAACTACCCCAACCGTTATTCGAAATCCGTTTGAGATATCCAGAAAATTCCAACGGATTTTTCTTGATTAGGCCCACAGTAGTCTGTGTTCTAAAACTCACAAAAAAATTTCAACAGGATCGAGTAGCGAGCCGATATTGGCTTTTTTTTTACTGAAAGTTATTTCGGAATAAGAGCTTAAAATTTGTTAATTTCAGTATCCTTGCTAGCAAATGGAATCTTCTAAATTGCAGCAGCTGTATGAAATGTACTTACATTGTGTGCAAAACATGAACTTTCTCGACGTTTTTGTTTAGCCTACAGGCAGGTATGAAAATGTATATGAGACGTTCCGCAACAACTATGCTACCTAGCTGCCTAAAATCTGATACGTCCAAATAGTTAGGTCATGTGGGTTGAGCACTCATTATTCAAACGTCTGCTTTTTGAAAAAAAAAAAAAACAATGGTGGAACAATATTCCGACTAGAAAGTTGGGTAGTTGGAATAAATCAACAAATTGATTCATTTATCAGGGTATATCTCGCAAACGTCACAAGATGTTTTGATGAAATTTCACAACTCGAGATCTAGTGAAACTACCTAGCAACGAGCAAAATGTGGATGGGAATAAGTAAGTGATAGGCTTATTTTTTCCATTTTGTAAATTGAATTCAATATACCTACTTATCACGATAGCGCATTCAACTCTTTTTATAAAAAGTTGGAAGCAAATATCACTGGAGATCGGCATCAATATGTAGCATGTAAAAAAATCATATAGTCTCACATATAGGCGTGACACTGTCTACAAATCTTTAAAACGTAATAATAAGAGAATTAATAAAGTAATTTTAATGAAATTTAATAAAGGAAGTTCCCTTTACAAAAAGTACTTTTCAGCAAGAAGTAGGCAAAGTTTTAAAAGTGGGCATGTCACACATAGAAGAAACCCTTTCAAAAAGATTTACTTAAAGCGTGGCATCTCACATATAAGCAAAATCTTTAAAATGCTTTACTGAAAGTTTTTTTCGAGATAATGCAATCCACTTTCCGCCAGATACTAGGAGTTGTGAATGCTAGCTTTGTGCAAAAAGTAGGTCCAGGGATCTAATATATTTCGGTGTTCTACTGATTTCTATTCATTTTTATCAATTGTTAAGTAATTAATATATAGCCTATTTCATCAGCAATACTTGTTTTCTATTTTTACAGTTAAATTTATTTCAATTAATTAATTATTTTAATGAATATAGAAAAAAAAAAAATAATTTATTTTCATATGCCTGTTTGTTCAACTTTGCATTATCGTTTCCATTGCTCCGTTCTAAAAAAAAAACTGTTGTTTGCTATAATTATAGCAAACAAATTGATTTTTCGAATGACTTTTAATCACTTCAATCTCGCCAGTGGAATTTTTTCGCATTATTTATAGATTCTGGTTAAAACATTTTTTTTTTTTTTTTTAATTTTGTTTTCCTAATTTTGTCAAGCTGTAATTATTTTTGATAATTCTCTTATTTATTTTTTTTATAGCAATTTGAAATTGTTGTCAGAATTGCACAATTCGCAATAAAAGTGATATTCGTTATCAGGGTGAGCCCCTATACTTTTTCTTTTATCTTTCTGTTTATTGATAAATTTTCGTTTTTCTGTAGAAATGGTTATTTTTTTAAGTTTCTTTCAATCTTAAAATAAATTAATCATTTGAAAACGTGAACTAGAAAGATAACTTATTTCGCAGAATTAAATATTTTTTGCGATAAAAATTTCTTGAACTTCAAATGAACTTTGAAAACAAATTCATGTTTCGGAAAGTCCTGTTATATGAATAATAAAAGTTTTTAAAACTTTTTTATATTGTGATAATAAATTGAGTTGATTTAGCCATGTCCGTCTGACAGCAAGGTTTGTGGAAATCATTTTAGTATTTTTGGAAAGCAAGATAATTAGATGAAATTTTGTACACTGCTTTTGTGTTAAAAGATAGCTAGTCAGATTGAAATCGGGCGGAATCGGTCAAAGGACACGCCTACCGTCCAAACAAAAATTTCATTTGAAACGCTATACTTAGAGCAGTACACTTAGATAAAAGAGAGTGGCGTGGCGTGCAAGCTAATTTTTCAAAATGCCATAGCAAAGGGTGTCCCAAAAAGAGTGCACTTATTTTTTGAATGAGTTGTGATAATTTTATTGCATTTTAAAATAGACATATTCCGATTTAGTATGGAATAAAATACTTATACGGCAAATGGCCACTGCGGCTCTGCTGAGAGGCTATTGCTCTTTTCATGAAATTTTTGATGATTTTTTCACTAAGATGTGGCTGTATATCACCGATGACGCGTTGGATCTTGGTTTTGCGCTCGAGAATTGTTTCTGGCTAATTTACATAAGTACGAGATTTCACAAAACCCTAAAGAAAGAAATTGCATGATTTTGATGGCCAGTTGACATCAGAATTTCGTGAGATTATTTGGTCTGGAAATCATTGCTGCACTAAATTGTTTGTTAAATGCGCGGTGCGGCATGTGGCGTCCAGATTCAGGCCACAAGTACTACGTTATCTTGTTCCTTAAACGATTGCCGTTCTTAGTCACTGCAATTCCGGCTCCTTAAATTTTTTGACCACTCTTTTAATTGACCGAAAATTCCACAAAGTTTGTGAGCGGTCTCAGCATAACTTTTCCCATTTTGGTAATGAGTTTTCACAATGATGACGCGTTGTTCTTTTGTATATCAGTCCATTTTTATAATCGGAACAGCCATAGGTAACAGCTGTCAAATTTCAGAGTTACCACTTGCACGAAAACTAATTATATAAAATTTTAAAGGTGCACTCTAATCTTACAGCTCACCCGATGTTATTACAAACCCCAGCATTTTTTTTACATTTTTCAAGAGCCGTCATTTTAAAAATCAGCTACAAATAATTGGCAGACATGGCTTATGTTGATTGATTTACACCAATCTTCACAATAATCATCATCTGGCGAACTTTGTTATCACATAATTTTTTCTGCCACCACACCCCTAACTATCTGACAATTTAAGTGTGATTTTAACAGATTCTAAGTCAATCTTTTTGGAATGAAAAAAATAAAAAATTTGTACCCCACATTCTTGCATTACTATATTTCACAAGAGCAATTTCATAATAGGGGAGATGTGTGTACCTTGGTCCGAGTGTACCTCGGTCCGAGTGCCGGTTGCCACTCAACAGTTGCACGTGTACGATAATGTTCTTCTATGGAATTTTCCACTCATACCGGTGACTCATATAAGTAGACTTCAGACCGTCAAGCTGTATGCGTGTATAACTAGCAACGGAAAAAGTGTTTTTTGTGTGTAAATATTTGTTTTTGGAGTAAGCTACGAAACGTTTCGTGAGAAACTTACTTGAAATATTTCAGTTTTACAACATCAGGAAGCAAGTTTAGTTATTGTTTTAAGCTTTTAGTGTGTTTTAGATGTATTTTCTTTAACATGTGTTATGGGTGTTGACAGTTTTTAAAACATGCTGTCTGTGTGTACCTTGGACCTAGCTTATTGACCAGCGAGCCTTTTTCGACGAGCAACCAAGAAGCCATAATCGCCTCTCAATATAATATTATTATTATTATTTACGCAATTAATATATTTATTTGCAACAATTTTTGTTTAATTAATTGTTTTTTACTAAATGCACTTTTTTGTGTTATCATTTTTGTTTATGATTAATTTTTTTTTTTTATTGAAAAAAATTGTTACTTTTGATTACATAATAAATGGTTATTTCATAATTTATTGCCAAAATACAATGTATTCTCTTTTATTTTTAATAATCCAAGGTACACTTGCATGGTGTACCTTGGACCGTTTGAGATTGCATCGGAAAAAGTAATATTTCTACTCAATGGTAAGACATAGAAATATCATTGTCACGTCATTTGATGCTGCAAGCATTGTAGAAATATAACTTAATCAAAAAACTAAAGGAACTTTTTTGGAAAATCATGCACATTGAAAAAACTGAAAAGCGGACCAAGGTACACACATCTCCCCTACAGCAGAAAAATTCTTAAGATACAATATTTCTTCTCAGATATTTATTTGCCTTTTTTTGTAAATATCATTTTTTTTTTCTTTCTTTCAACATCAAACTACATACTACATGTATAATAATTATGACTCAAGTGTTAATTTTATAAACAATTTGCAGTAACGCGAATTAAAATTGAAAAAAGAAAAAAAAATGGAAAAAAATTTAAAAAAATAAATAAACAAATGAAAAAAGAAAAACCAAAAAGAACAACATATCGCATGGATACAAATGAGCATATGTTAAATTTTGTTTATTAAAAAAAGCAGAAAATACATATGTATGTATATATTACGTGTGTGTGTATTCATGTAGTCAACCAGCGCCAACAGCAACGACCGGCCCAGTCAGCCGGTATCTACAAGTTTTTATTTATCAAAAAAAAAAAAAAAAAAAAAAAAAAAAAACTTTTTACTATTTAACAATTCAACAGAGCTGCCTGCCAGTACGATAATGTTATACGTGAGTGCGGGCCGAATCACAATATCTACTACATATAAACACGGCAACAACAACAACAACTTAAACTTAAATAACAAACAATTCCATTGAAAAAAACAATACAATAAAAAATGTTGTTTGTGTGTTTGTTTATTATTATTTTTTTACTATGCGTTTCGCATACCAACAAAGATTCGCAATTCGCACAATTAAAATTTTTTTTTGTTCTTCATTTAAAAAAATTATTTTTTATTTAAAAAAAAATAGTTTTTTTTTTTCATATTGTCTGATACATAGCATTTTCTTAATGATAAAAAAACATTTAGTTGATAATAATAATAAAAAAAGTACTCAAAGTATCGCGATACTTTTGCACTTAGTACTCGCATATTTTCTTCTGTATCTATGTATTTGTAGTTAAGTACTCTCGTTGTTGATTTTTTTTTTCAATGGCAATAGCGTTTAATATTTTGCACCCCAACGTAGGGGGGCTAAGCAACAGTCGTTGCCTGGCCTAGTGCAATTTTATTGTTGTTGCACGAGTAACAGCAATGAGTGGAGCTTATGAGTAAAATTGTTTAGTTCAAGATATACAGATATACCGTATCGCTTTAGATTTTTTTATTAATTCTTGCCAAAGAAAGTTTTTGAAAAAAAACTTTTTTGACCGAGAAATCTAAAGTTTGGAATGTAATTTACACAGGCACACAAATTAAAAAATCTGGAATTGACTTGCAAAGCATATTTACCCCTAAGTACTTTCTGTCGCTGAATCCGCCACATATTGCTTAACTATATACCTGCATAATTTCAAGATATCCATGCTTGATGTTCCAGAAAACGCTGTTTTCAGGCTTATGGCGCAGTTTCGGGTGTTATTTCTTCCAAGCAAATGCTGTACTGAACGTGTTTTCAGAAGTAATCCAAACAAATTTACCTGTGATACTGAGAATAGTAAATGCAAGCTCTGATCAGAAAATTAGTAGATTCGGACAAGAGGATGTGGCACTTTCCATACACTCAAAGTTTTCAAAATGCTCTAATGCAATCGTTATTTGATGTAATGCAGCAAAGTTTCTCACATTGACTTGGAATATTTAGCTCATGCTCTGAACAAAAACTAAGTGAATTTGAACAAGAATGCCTGACATCTCCCATACAAGTAAAATTTTAAAAATTACGCAGTGTAGGTCATTTAATTTTTTGCTAGGCGAAAGGTAAATAATACGTTTTATATGCCTTTATCACTTTTCAACGATTCGACCTCAAGATTTTGATTCCATAAAAATAACAACAATCTCTTTGAAACATATTACTGATAAATCCATATACTTAATCTGTACAACTACAATATCCCCTTACAAGTCAAGCATTTTGTATTCAATAGACAACATTTTAACCGTAATGCACTGCAATCAAAGCAATACTGAGCTGTAACTCAAAGCAGAAGTCTCGAGTAAAATCTTTATTATGTGGAGGTTCTTCTCGGCTGGGTACCCCTTTGCAACAAGACGTGCTTTATGCCGTTATTTAAAATCTGTTTTATTGGTTTCAAAAATCTATTTTGATTCAATAGATTCCATTTTCTTCATACGCTCCTCCTCCTAAAATCTAGACTCAGCTATAAAAGCTGAATAAGTCAATATTGATGGTATCTTTCTTTTGCAAGTTGAACATCTCAACGTTGATTCATTATGAACTTTTTCATGTACTTCTGGCAAGATGTGGTTCTCTACTTCCCTACTTTCTTCAATAGATTTCTGGACATTTGTTCGCTTTTGTTCTTCGTAAAAGTCCGATACGTAGTGATTCACTGCTACAAATAGTTCTTCCTCTTGGATGCTACTTAAATCTCTACTTGACTTTTCTTTTACCAACGAGGGTAACCTTTTCGTTGATTAAACTGCCAACAACTTAATCCGTTTTGGCTTGACTTTCCCTCAAAAAAAGTGTACGAACCGACTTATAATCTTCACTGCATTTTCCTATCTCACGGCTGTTTACTTTAACCCCTGACTCCATTTTCCCTATATCTGTTTTATTTAATTGACCAGATTTTCTATGCCAACGATAATTACAACTCTAATTTTCCGTAGTCGCAGCTCTTGATTCTCCCATCACCTTGATTTCATATAAACTCGATTTAATTTTTCTAATCATATAATTCGTGCTGCCCTTTGAAACATAGTAATTCTTATGATCGAAAGATACAATGAAACCTTGTTCAGTTTCTAAGTATTTTTACGGTAAATACATTCTCATTGAGTCCTGGCACGTATAATACGTTCTTTAGTCGTAGACTTATCTTCCTGCTTCCATTGCTACATCGCAGTAGAACATTTCTCGTTTCTTCAACCTGCAAACGGCTCCCATCAGCGATTAAGACTGTGTTTGTAGCCCTTGTGTACATGGAATCAAACAGGGATCGATTGCTAGTCATATGACAAGACGCACCTGAAGCGATAATCTATTTGTCCACCACAATTTCAGTTACTCCACCATAAAAACATAGCTCCTCCGCGATTGCAGCAGTTTTCGCCAATGACTTCTTCCTTGTTGGGCAGTTTTTTTTGAAGTGACCATGTTTCTTACACCAGAAACATATGATTCTGTTCTCTTTTTCATATTTCTGCACCGATTTCAATACTTGCGCGTCACTTAATCCTGTGTATGATTCTCTTCTTTGCTCTGCTTGGTCTAATAATTTGGCTGTGACGTTTTCAATGCTTAGGTCGTCTTCGGATCGTCCTTCCAAAGCTGTAACCATACATGCAAACATGCATATATACTTACATGTCGGAACACAAGACAAGGTGCCCAATATTAAAAAAGTGATGTGCACTCAGAAGATACAAATTTTCTTCGACTTCCATTATTTTTCATATCCAACATTTTACTGAATACCTATCTACATACCTACCTACTTCTGATTTCCACTGCCAAGGAAGGCACTAATGTAACTTGATAAATTTCATTTTTTATGAGAGCCCCCCTAAGGGATTGAGGTAGTGAATGGAAAAAATATTAAAGTATCAAATTTAAGGTATCGGTGAACATTTTCCTTCGCCACCCAGAGAACTTTGAGGGCGGTGAAGATCGATTAAATGTGGATCAGTGAGAATTTTCTTTGTTCCACGTTGGGCGCGCCAAATTATTTTATTTTCTTAATTCATTTTGAGCCTTACTCATGATCACAAACAATCTGATTATAATACTTAAAATAGGTCACTTGTACGTCACAACTTAGGAATTAACTCTGCCTACCATGCCGCGCTCATTGGAATGGATCCTAGTATAATATATTCTGTAAGGGAGGTGGTGGACCTACCAAAAACTAGTGTATGCATAACTAGAAATCAACTTGGAGTTTTTGATATTTACACTAAGTTACTAGAGCTTTTTATACCCTACACCCAGGGTATATTCACTTTGTCCTTCCGTTTGTAACGCAGAGAAGGAGGCGTGGCAGATATAGAAAAGTGCATATATTCTTGATCAGTTTCATCGCTTGAGTCGATATAGCCATGTCCGTCGGTCTGGCTGGCTGGGTGGCTGGCTGGGTAACGGCTGTGTGTGGAAATACATTTTTTGGGAAAACTGAGCAAGATGATTCAATGAAATTTGGTACACTGCCTCCACCGTCAAAGTTAGCTCGGGGGATTGAAAATGAGCAAAATCGGTCAATGGACACGCCTACCGCCCATATAACAAATATATTCAAAATGCAACTTTAGGAGTAGTTTTTACGCCAATGCAACCAAAATGCACTTAAATACTACGAATCAAAAGCGCAAGCTCTGAGAAAAAACTGGGCGAATTCGGACGAAAGGGCGTGGCACCTTCCATATAAGCAAAAGCTTCAAAACGTTTTACTAAAAGCGTTTTTTGAGATAATCAAACCAAATTTGACTCAAACACTCAAAATTATAAATGCAAGCTTTGAACAAAAATTGGGTGAAGTCAGACAAGGGGGCGTGGCACCTACCACATAAGCAAAAGTTGCAAAACGCTATACTGAAAACGTTATTTGAGATAATCCAACCAAATTTCCCTCAGACACTAAGAAATATAAATGTAAGCTCTGAGCAAAAACTGGGTGAACTCAGACAAGAGGGCGTGGCACCTCCCATATAAGCAAAATTTTAAAAATATTGCAGTGTAGGGTATTTATTTTTTGGCCAGGCCAAAAGTTAACCCTTACTAGTTTTAATTTAAACTTAATATTTTCTAAATAAAATTTTCAAAAAGGAAAAAAATGTGAGTCAGTGAAAATTTTCCACGTTGGGCGCGCCAAATTATTATTATTTTTTTTTTTTTTCAACCATTTTGAAACTAACTTATGATCACTTTTGATTCGATTATGATTCTTGAAATGGGTTAATATATTCGTCACTACTTAACAAATATGTAACTCTATCTATCATGCCGCGATCATTAAAATGCATTGTAATATATTCTGTGACGGAGGACCTATCAAAAAGTGGTGTATGTCTAATTAGAAGTCAATTTGAACTTGTCAATATTTACACTAATAAGTTACGAGCGCTTTTATGAACTTTTAAACTTAATGCGAAATTTTCCACATAGGGTCAACAACAAAACTTAAAGATATTTTGTATCGAATTGATTATTTAGGGTCATTAGACAAACTATCTTTACTTTAAAGCTTCCGGTCATAATGATTCTGTCGGTATTTAACCCGCTGCTAATGTGTTGTTGTTATGTAAAATTTTGAATTCCTGTAAATTTCACACCATTTTTTGTTTCTTAGATGTTGAATTACAGACATGGCAAATTAATTAAAAAATATATTAATTAAAAACATAAGCAATTTTACGGACTTTTGTATCACTTACAGGGGTTCTTCTGAGCAAAAACTTTATATGTTTGAAAGTCTGTGAGTTATAAACAGTTGAGAGAACGAAAATCAAATCTTGGAGAGGGAAATGTAATGTATTCCACGTTGGGCGCTCTGATATATATTTTATTTTTGATCCATTTTGAACCTAGCTCATGATTAAGTAATAAAATAGGTTTCAACTATTTACAACGCTCTATAACTCCAAAAACATTTTTTATCTGAATGAAAAATGTCACATTATACTCGAACTTCCTCCTAAAAAATTTACGAATTCAATAATGGAATGACCCAAACTAAAAAGAAAAAATCTTTACATGTATGCAGTAAGTCAAGTGGAGTCATATGTATAAAATACACATACAATAAATGAATACAACAAATACAATAGAGCAATAATAACAGCTATGGAACCAACAACAATAAAACACAATAGTAATAACTAGATAGTTAGTATACCGTAGGAGTAGTTGTAGTATCTTTTAAATAAAAGTGCCACCCGCTGATTTAGCAATTGTTGTTTATTTTGTTGTGTTGTTGCTGTTGTTGTTGTCATTACTATTGCTAACTAAATATAGTGATTTGTATGCATTGGCAGTTTTTAATATGAATGAAGTATCTACTAAGCACTCGTACGAGTATATCTGTTAGATACCAAATACGTGAGTACGAGTAGTCGTTTATATTGTATTTATATGCGAATGTTGATATTGTTAATTAATTTTTTTTTTTTATCTAAAGCTCTTTGAATTCTAATTGTATTCTATTTATTGTACAAAAAAACAACAGCAAAAAACAACAAAAACAATTACTACAGATACGTAAATGAAATTCATAAGGAAAATATGGCCATAAAATGAATGATTTGTTTCTTTTGTTGTTGGTCTTGGTGTCATTGTAATTTACTTTGATATTTATGCAAATGTACATACATATGTACACATGACTTGGATTGTGCCTGGAAAGCTTAATTTTTTTTTTTTTTTTTCATTTTATTGACTCATATGCTTTGATTTGGCTTTGATTTCCTACGACTGCGTTGGCCCCATGCGTGTTAATAGTTGTACGATGTGGGGCGCCACTTAAATTGGGCTTAAATACAGCGCGTCAATGATTTTAGAGTGTGCTGTTGTCGATCGACTGTGGGTATGATAAGAAAACCAAATTATTTGCAATCAATATTAATGAGCGAAATCGGTTAACGGACACGCAACTTTAGGAGTACTTTTACGAGAATGCCACCAAAATACACATAAATACTACGAATTGTGAGCGCAAGCTCTGGAAAAAAAAAACTGGGCGAATTCGGACAAGAGGGCGTGGCACCTCCCATATAAGAAAAAGTTTCAAAATGCTATGCTGAAAGCGTTTTTTGAGATAATCCAACCAAATTTGACTCAGACACTAAGAGTTATAAAAACAAGCTCTCAAAAAAAAAAAATTGTATGAAATCGGAAAAAGGGGCGTGGCACCTCCCATGTAAGAAAAAGCTTCAAAACGCTATACTGAAAGCGTTTTTTTGAGATAATCCAACTAAATTTCACTCAGATACTAAAGACTATAAATGCACGCTCTTAGCTAAAACTAGACGAACTTGGACAAGAGAGCTTGGCACCTCCCATGTAAGCAAAAGCTTCAAAACGCTATACTGAAAACTTTTTTTGAGATAATCCAACCAAATCTCCATTTTTTAAAACTTCTTGGAAGTACTTGGAGCTCCTCAGAATAAGTCTCCTGCATGTAGAGATGGTTACAAATTAATAATTTATTTTATTTTAATATTAAACGATTAGATATTCCTCTAATAAGTCTTAGCCTGATCGCAATTGTCAGTTTTCTTTGAGATAAAAAAAATATGTATGAAGTACATACACCCAAAAAAATCTGTTGTAAAAGTGTAGCAAAATGCTGTATGTTTTACAGCATTTACTTTCATATTTCATCCCATATCTTTTGCAGTTAATATTACAATTTTGTTGTACATTTGAAAAATTAGCTGTGAAAAATAAAATATTTGCGACAAAAAAAAAATTATATCGATAATTTTAACAAATTTCTGGTAGAAATTATTGCATTTGCTGTAAAATTAACAGTTAATTGTAAATTCGATTATATTAACTTTTAAATTAGCAAATCCACAGAGAATTGTAAAATCCACAACAAAACGTTGTTAATCCTACCGCAGCAATTTTTTTTGGGTGTACATAACATACATAGTACGTATACTTAAACCCTAACTTACTTCAATTCATTAAAATTAACAAACAATTAAAATTAATTAATGCTATTTTCACACCCATTCAAAGTTTATCAGATGCAATTATGCACTTTAGCTCGTTGCTATGGCACACTGAGAAAATTATATGTTATTTAATGAATTAAAGGTTGTTCAGTTTGTGAGTATAATCTTTTCATGTAAAATTGTGGGATTAATGTTTGTCAAATGACTAAGCTTGGGAACTTTGAAAAATTTTTAAACCTATGTTTCTGTGGCAGGAAGGAAAAACTGCTTAAGTCGATTTTTGATTAGAAAGCAAAGCAGTTTAAATTTTGTTTTATATGTATAGAATTTATGTTGTCTTGCTCTTTTAACGAATATCGACTTAAGCAGTTTTTCCTTCCTAACACAGATTTATAGCAGTTATCAATACCTACATAGAATTGTAAATTTTAAAAAAATTCTTCAAAAATGCAACTAAAATGATTGTAACATTTGAATTATATCAAATTAAGCTTTCATTAATAAAGGGTTTTTCAATAGGGACGCTATAAAAGTAGACCGATAGGGACGGCAAACGACGCCATATTTTTTCCCGCTCTCTTGACATTTCTCTTCAGTATGGTTTGCCATTTCATCATGGAAAGATATACGAGCCAAGAACGAATAGAAATTATTAAAATTTACTACCGAAATTCGGAGTCAGTGGCCTCAACTTTAAGAGAGCTACGTCCAATTTATGATGAGGCTCATTTCTGGCTGTATGGCTTCGTCAATAAGCAAAATATGCATTATTGGTCAGGCAGCAATTTACACGTACTCCATGAGATGCATTCCGAAAAAATTACGGTTTGGTGCGGTTTATGGGCTGGCGGCGTCATTGGGCCGTACTTCTTCCGTGATGATCAAGACCGGCACGTTACTGTGAATGGCAATCGCTACCGTTCAATGATAACCGAATATTTTTGGCCCGAATTGGATGATATGGACTTGGATAATATGTGGTTTCAACAGGACGGCGCCACAAGCCACACAGCAAATGTCACAATCAATTTATTGAAAACCAAGTTTGGTGAACGTGTTATCTCACGAAATGACCCAGTCGATTGGCCGCCTCGGTCGTGCGATTTGACTCCGTTAGACTATTTCCTGTAGGGCTACGTCAAGTCTATAGTCTATGCCACCAAGCCAGCGACAATTGATGAACTTCGTACGAATATCGATCGTGATATTGCAGCAGTATCGGCCGATTTATGCTTGAAAACTGTCGAAAATTGGGTCAGCGTCTGGATTTCTGCAAGCGTGCCATGCAAAAGAAATCAAGTTCCATACATAATGGCATCAAATGTACTTTCACAGGAATAAAGAATTTCATTGATATAAAAAACCCTTTTTGTTTTATTTAAAAAAACTTTTGTAGCGCTCTTATTCAAAAACCGTATACTAGAATCGCACAATGGTCAAAATGTGATCACAAATGTACTAAATAATTTTGGTACTTTTTTGACAGTTTTAGTAAATTTTTTGCAATTTGGTACAAAATAGAAAAGCTCACTTATCATCCCTGGTGCAATGACAAATGTGAAACGAAAAGAAAAGAAAAATTATGAAGTCAGTGTCAGTCAGCTTTTTGTCTTTCTCTTTGTGCTGTATCTATCCTCTTTTCAGGCATGGCAATCCTGATTTGAATTATTTTTTCACGTTTTAAAAACTACTATTCATTGGCAATATGAAAAGAGTGCTGATGTTATCACTTTAAATATCAGAATATTTTTAGTTTTTTTTTTTCAAAAATGGTCTTCTTGAAGACTTTCGGTTAATGTAAGGGGGCGGAGTGGTCTGGTGAACCCAAAGTCATCGTGATACGTAAATGATTACCAACATTCCAAAGATTAGATATGTATCAACAAGAAATTTTTACAGTTTCTAGCTTCATAGAAATCCTTATTTTAGTTTAGGGGTAGAAACTACCCCTCTGGGCCAATATGGGTTAAGCGGCTTGTAGCTATTTTTCCAACAATCCGTTACAAAAATTTGTTTAATCTAAATTTATTTATTCTCAGTGTTTATGGGCAAACGTTTAATAACGATATTGACTTTTCTGTTTAAAGTTAAAATTGCAATTAATTAGTTCTCGCAACTATAAAAATTGCAACGATTGTAAGAGAAACTAAGTCATTAGCAGTCTCAGTAGGCGATTTTTTTTTTTTTTTTAAATTCAATTTTGCTTTAAAGTGCACAATTAGTGGCATCTAGTAGCAATTAATCACATTTCATAACAATGTTTGCTACTAAAAAAATGAATAGAATTTTTTTTGGATTCTGTGACAAAATATCAGGACAAAATCGCGGTCAAGAAATAAAATTGCAAGTTTTTTCTGGGATGGTCCTCGCTTGTTGATTACACAAGCACACACAATCGTATCGAATAGTCATAATCTTTTTTACTAAATTATACCCTTAAATATTTTCAACTAGACCCCAACTTTCAGAGTTTTTACCCTTTGAAGTAAACGTATCTCGACCGCCATACAAATAAATAAATTTTATTCGTAGGGGAGAACCGTTCTATGAAAAAAAAAAAAAAACACTTGAAAACTTTATGCCTTCACTTCGAAGGTAAATAACTCCGGCAGTGAGGATCCAATCGGAAAAGTTTAAAAATATATATTAAATGCATTTTATGCCTAGCACACTTATTTCGTAAGATGCTTTCCTCTTGAGTAAAACAAGATTTTTATCTGCTGCGGGCGTTCAAAAGCCAAAAACTCCCATGCAGCGTACGAATATCAACTTGAGTCATACATCATTTTAAAGCTTATAAATTATGTCTTAATTTAAAGTACTTTTAAAAAAATCGAAAGGGGGTTTTTTTAAAAAAAATTCAAAAGTATTTTTAAGTGTTAAAAATTTTGATGAACACTTGGCGTGGAGTGCTTCATATCGTCCCCTTTCAGCCTTAACCACGTAACTGCAATTTTTTTTAATCTTCGAAAAAATTTGTCAATACGTTACGTGAAGGCCTCTGACAAATTTCCGATAAAAAATAAAAATTAAAAAAAGTTTGTAGTTACGTGGTTAAGGCTGAAAGGGGACGATATATAAAATATATATAAAATGTACTCCTGAGGAGTTATAGGGTTAAACTGATTTTCTGACTTATTTTACAAAAAACTAGTAAGGGTGTTACCTTTGGCCTGGCCAAACAATTAATACCCTACACAGCAGTATTTTGAAAATTTTGCTTATATGGGAGGTGCCACGCCCTCTTGTCCGAATTCATCCAGTTTTTTATCAGAGCTTGCATTTATAGTTCTTAGTATTTGAGTAAAATTTGGTTGGATTATCTCAAAAAATGTTTTCAGTATAGTGTTTTGAAGCTTTTGCTTATATGAGATGTGCCACGCCCTCTTGTCTGAATCCGCCCAGTTTTGCTTAGAGCTAGCGCTTACAATTTCTAGTATTTATGTGTATTTTGGTTGCATTATCGTGAAAAATATTCCTAAAGTTGCATTTTGAAATATTTTTTGTATGGACGGTAGGCGTGTCCGTTGACCCATTTCGCTTGTTTTCAATCCCCCGAGCTAACTTTGACGACGGAGGCTGCGTATCAAATTTCATTGAATTATCTTGCTTAGTTTTCCCAAAAAATGTATTTCCACACACAGCCAGCCAGCCTGCCAGCCACCCAGCCAGACAGACGGACATGGTTATATCGACTCAGGAGGTGACGCTGATCAAGAATATATATACTTTTCTTTATCTGCCACGCCTCCTTCTCTGCGTTACAAACGGAAGGACAAAGTGAATATACTCTGGGTGTAGGGTATAAAAAAGTTCTTGAATGACCCTAACGTTTTAGAGAAAATATTTTGAATGCCAAAGTTTTAGCTAATTGTATGAGCTTTTAGATAGTGCATATGGCTTATAGGGCTTAAAATGATTTCGTAGTTTTCCTATTTTTTGACTTTGGCGGCCATTTTAGTAAGAAACATATCCTTTTCTATTTTTTTTTTTTCAAATTCTCGTTAAATTTCCTATAATTCGGTAGTACATTTGTCATACCAAGTTTTTAAGTTGACGTCGGAAGAAATATTTTCCTATGTAACATACGGGCTACTCGCATGCGTTATGATGTGCGAGCTGCACGTGCTGTCTTTTATCTACTAGAGCAGTCAAACGGATTGTTTTTGAAAAGTATTTTTTTCTGACTACAAAGAAACAAATTTGTAAGAAAAGTGTAATGCCAAAATAAAGAAAATTTAACGAGGATTTCAAAAAAAAATAATAAAAGGATATGTAAGTATGACATTTTTCATACTAAAATGGTCATCAATGTGAAAAAATAGGAAAAAATGATTAAAATATCAACTTTAAAGGTCCAGAGCTTTGCGAAACCCTTTTAAACCCTATAAACTATATACATTATCTAAAAGCTCATACTATTAGCTAAAACTTTGCAATAAAAATGTTTTCTCTAAAACGTTAGGATGATCCAAGAAATTTTTTTTTGTAAAACAAGTCAGAAAACTCCTCAGGGGTACATTTAAGACCCCCCAGGTGCGATTTTTGTTTGTCAAGGCCTCCTCTATCACCTCCCAGAATCTTCGTAACCTGCTGCGATGCACCCTTTATAATATTATTTTTTATTTTTTGCAACTAAGCGTATTTTTAGAATGGGATTTTTTTTAAATGCATGTATTTTATGCAATATTTATTTATTTAGGTGTCAAATTTATAACAGAAATAAAACATCAACAGATACTTATTTTGTAGTGGACATGACTATATAACAAAAATCAAGTTCATATATATATATACATTAGGGCGAGTCAAATTCTTTTGGCGAGTTGCGTACCCTCTCAGGGTTTCCTTTGGATCATTTTAAGAATTTTTGCCCAATAAACCATACCTCTAAAATGAATTTCGAGCCTCCCTATTTTTAAATGTATTTTCCTCAAAAAAGACGATAAATTCCAAAAAATTTACGGAAGCGCCCTCTGACGGTACTTAAAAGTAAAAATAAATGCCAAAAATGGATTCTTCAATCCCAAAAACCCCCAGATACACATTTAGCTTTTTCATACAACATCTGATTCACTTTTTCGAAGAAAACCCATCTTAAAAAATTGGGAGGCTCGAAACTCATTTTAGAGGTATGGTTTCTTGGGCGAAAATACTTATAATGCTCCAAAGAACACCGTGGGGAGGTACGCAACATCGAATTTTTCAGCGCCTAAAAATTGACCTGCCCTAATATACACGCTGCTCCAAGATAAAATGTATTGCATGTACATTAGACCGGCCGCAGCTTGTATGGAAAAAATTAAAATCGGAAATTTATAAATATTTGTTACTAAATATATGAGGTTTGATGTAACAAATAATACCTGAAATTTTCAGCTTGATTTGAATATGCATAGTCGTGCCTAGTGGGGTCGAAAGTACCCACATACCATCGGAAATTTTGATATGTGGGTACTTTCGACCCCACTAGACACGACTAGGAATATTCAAATCAAGCTGAAAATTTCAGGTATTATTTGTTACATCAAACCTCATATATTTAGTAACAAATATTTATAAATTTCCGATTTTAATTTTTTTCCATACAAGCTGCGGCCGGTCTAATGTACATATGTTTACATGTCGGCCAAATGTTGCAAAATAAATCATTTTTTAAAAACTGAATTTATTTTCATTTCTGCAATTTGATTGCTTTTGATATGTTTTTGGCGCCGCTTTTGTAACAACAACAGCAAAACAATTTCTGTCAGCAACATATGAGCCATCATTATTATTTTTATTTTTAAAATTTTTTCTTTTTAATTTTTCTCTCAAGCATACGAGTATTCTTATTACAAAAGTTAAGCTAAATTTCACGCGTGCAATCATTTTAAAATAACAAAATGTCTGCTGTGATATTCAACAAATGTTTATCCTTAACGTTGTTGACTTGCTCTTTGATGTTCCTCAACAATATCTCTCCTCAACTCATTTGCGGTCGTACTACATTCATTCATATTCTTCAAATTTTTCAGCAAAGTTTGTCTTTCACGCCTTATAAAATAATTGTAATTGAAATTTTCCACATTGATGAAAACATTTTTATACAGTTTGTTTTTGTAACACACGAGAATGTATGTACATTAGGGATATAACTTTTAACAATTTTTTCGAAAATTTAATTTTACATGGCCAAATTTGTATATTAGTACGCAAGACAAAAATTTGTCCTACCTCTTTTACTATGCTAGAAATGGAGCAAGATTTTGAATTATACACCATTAGAAAGGTATTTGTGTGTAAATTTGCATAAAAATAAAATTGTTTGAATATTTTGACTTTAAGTCAGTTAAAATTTAATACAAATTTTTCAACATTAACAATAACAAAATACACGGTCACACACAGTTGAAAGAAGGATAAAGCATAAAGAGAAAAGCAAAAAGCTGACTGACACTGACTTCATGTTTTTTGTTTTCTTTTCGTTTCATATTTGTCATTGGATCAGGGATGATAAATGAAATTTTCTATTTTGTACCAAATAGCAAAAAAAGTACTAAAGCTGTTCAAAAAGTGCCAAAATAATTTAGTACATTTGTGTTCAAATTTTGACCATTGGGCAGTTCTAGTATCAAACAAATAGCCGAAATATAAAAATACATATTTTTGAACGCTTTTAACTTTAATTTTTTAACGAAGAAGTTTAAAGTTTTTTAAGCTTTTGAGAAAAGTTTTGCTTCAAAGTTCTGTTTCATGTTCCATTATACTTTCTACACTAATTCAAAATATTTATTAAAAAATGTTTTTTATTTTGATGCTTATTCAATTGTTTTTATTTTATTCTTTTCTTTTTTCATTACAGCAATGTCCGCAGTAGTTAAATGGTAAGTGTTTCAAGACACATCTACAGATTAAAACTTCATTAAATGCGTAATGCTTTACATTTAAGTAAGTATTGATTAAGACTTGAATATATCTACGTACTTGTTGTTAATTCCAATGCTACTGGCTATGTTGCCACTCACTCAATCAGTTATTATCTTGTTAATAAAGTCAGATTTGCACTCACTTGAGCAGAAAATGTTTATTTGCTCGTGTCAATTAAAATGACACACGGAAAATGCCATGACTACAAACCGACAAACAATGGGGGACAAATACTTCTTACTACACAAAGTAACGCTATCGAAGCTTAAGTATTATATCAAAAGACCCTGTAGGGAATAGAACAGAAAAAAGCGTTTTAAGTTCTTTGAAATTCATTTTTTGAATGGGATTGTGAAGTTTTCTGCATCAATATATGAAGCAATCCACGCCAAGTGTACCAGCTCAAAATTTTTTTTTCTCCGATTTCGCTCAAATATGGTAGATGGTAGATCCAGTGTGCAAGAACAACAATCCGGGAAGATTTGGTCCTAGTACCATTTGTTGTTAAAATACAGGGTGTTGAAGTTGGCGTTTTTAGTCATTTTCAGGAAAAGGGTGTTATTTAAATAGTTTATAGCTTACGCTAAAGTTTGTAAAATGATTAATCTAAGTTGCTGGTCCTATTCATTTTGAAGTGTTCTTTTTATAAAAAAATATTTCTTGGTGAAAAAATATTTTTTTTCACCAAAATTTTTTACACTTAAAAATACTTTTGAATTTTTTAAAAAAAACCCCCTTAGATTTTTTTTTAGATGTACTTTAAATTACAGCATAATTTGTAAGCTTTGAAATGATGTATGACTCAAAATGGGATTCGGACGCTAAATGGGAGTTTTTGGCTTTTGGACGCACGCGGAAGGCAAAAATCTTTTTTTACTCAAGAGGAAAGCTCTTACGTAAAAAGTTTACAAGACAAAAAATGCTTAGAATCGTCCAAACAATACGTGTGATTTTTTTAGATTTTTTTTGGAAACTTTTTGTTTTTGAATAATTTTTTTTGCGAAATTTTTTCAAAAATTACTCAAAAAAATTTTTTTTAACTTTCCAAAAAACTCCCAAAAAATTTCAAATTTATTTCCTTGATGATTCTAAGCATTTTATGCCTGGTACACTTTTTTCGTAAGATGCTTTCCTATTGAGTAAAAAAAGATTTTTGCCTTCCGCGGGAGTCCAAAGCCAAAAGCTCCCATTTAGCGTCCGAATCCCATCTTGTGTCATACATCATTTTAAAGCTAATAAATTATGCTTTAATTTAAAGTACTTCTAGAAAAAATCTAAGGGGGGTTTTTTAAAAAAAATTCAAAAGTATTTTTAAGTGTAAAAAATTATGGTGAAAGATATTTTTTTCACCAAGAAATATTTTTTTATAAAAAGAACACTTCAAAATTAATGGGACCAGTAACTTAGATTTATCAATTTACAAACTTTAGTGCAAGCTTTAAATTTTTGAAAAAACACCCTTTTCATGAAAATTGCTAAAAACACCAACTTCAACACCCTGTATTTTAACAACAAATGGTACTAGGACCAAATCTTGCACACTGGATCTACCATCTACCATATTTGAGCGAAATCGGAGAAAAAAAAATTTTGAGCTGGTACACTTGACGTGGATTGTTTCATATGTAGATAACTAGACATCTACATAGTTTTAAACCGACGATATATTGCAACATATTTCGGACGAATATTAGCAAAGCAAATCAAACCATCTGAACTGTATTCTACACTTATTGGCTTTGTATTATAAAAAGAGCTGTCCGGTTTAGTAAAACTATAAACTTTGGTTTTTTATAGATAAAGTTTTGAATCAACTTATTAATATTTTTATCTTAAAAAGTTTAAAGTTTTTGTAAACTTTTATATAAAGAACTTTAAAGTTGCAGTCCGACTTTGCCTACAAAAAATGGTTTGAAAACATTCTTCTTATATAATAAAATTTTTTCTGAAAAACTCATGCTGAAATTTTATACATGGCACTTTGCCGCAGCCAACACTGAGGCTACTCCTCTGATATGCAAAATATTTTATGACAAATATTTTTTCTACTGGGTGATTGCATAGCTTATTCATCTTTAGAAAAATTCAAGCGATAAGTCATAGAAAATCAGAAAAGAAAACGCTAGCATACCAGATTATATGTTTCACACAATTACATTTTTTATAAGTGACAATATTTAGAGACATTCTTATTGTTTGCAAACAATTGGAAAAACTGAAATTTTTAGGAATATTCAAAATTTGTTTTTAATTATATTTTACTTAAAATTTTAAATATTTCTTTGGGTATCCAAAAATTTAAGCAATTGTTGTTGAAGTTATCAAGTTTTTGTGGATTACTCTTAAGAAAGAAAAGGTCGAGATATTTTTAGCAATGTCTTAGTAATCGAAATTAAAATTAAAGCAATTTCTTTATATATACCATAATTAACAAATGATATAGTTTCTAATGTGAGCTTTGGATGGAAAAGCATACAACAAAAAATCCTAATGGGTAAAATCTGGCGTTAGGAAGTAAAGGTTATAACGCCTAAGAGAAAAACGAAATTACGCCCAAAAAATATGAAATAACGCCCAAAAACAAAAACGAAATAACGGCCAAATTATTTTCACATCAATTAAGGCGATAATCATTTTGGAAATAATGCCCAAAATTTGTGTTTTATTTCGTTTTGTTTTTGGGCGTTATTTCCAAAATGATTATCGCCCAAATTTATATGAAAAAAGTTTGGGCGCTATTTTGATTTTGTTTTTGGGCGATATTTCATATTTTTTGAGCGTTATTTCGTTTTAATTTTGAGCGTTGTTACGTTACATTTTATTTTTTGGGCGTTATTTCGTTTTTTTTTTTGGGCGTTATTTCGTTTTTTAAAAATAAAATTTTTGGGCGATGTTTTCAAAATGATTATCGCCCAAATTTATATGAAAATAATTTGGGCGGTATTTCGTTTTTGCTTTTGGGCGTTATTTCATAGGGCATTATTTCCTAACGCCGTAAAATCTGTCATATCATTCGCAAATCTCAACCCTGTTCGTAAGCTCTTGACTTCTTGACTTTAATTTTTTACTTATATTGAGCCCTAACCGCCAAAATGACTTAACAAACACTATTTCAGAATTTCATTTTTTGATATGCGTCTTCCCTTCAAATTTTATAACAGTAAAAAGTTTTTTTTTTCTCGATTTTCGAAATGCGCCATATGCGAAAAGATGCTCCATAATATACTTAATAAAAAATATTATCGGGACTTTATGATATTTAAATGTTTTGTACTACCGCACACTGGTTCTAAATCCTTAAAAGTTGACCAAAAAAGTTTTTTTAATTTAACTTTTTATGGACTGTATTGTCTAACTGATATTCATTGACCTCAAAAAATCAATAAGAAAGATCCAGCTATTCCTACAACACTCTTGGGATCTCTCCAAAATTGTGTGGTTACTGTAAAACTAAACCGATTTGAATGTTTGAATATGGAATCTTTGTGTAAAAGATAGACCTATCGAACCTTTAAACTGAAAACATGCAAAAAGTTATACTTTTTTGAAAATTATGATTAACTAAAAATCAAATTCTTTTATAAAATCAGTTAGCAATGATTGACTTGTGGCATTACTAAAACTCTAAAATTTTAAAAAATATTTATATGGGCAAATAGCGATACTGAGCTGAATTTATACAATTTTGGATGACGGATATGAATCATTTTCATTGTACAGGTGTATGCTAACATGTTTATGAGACAAAAAATCTGATGTGAAGCTTGTACGAATATATATAACCATTTGAATGATCAGTTTATTCAAATTTGCCGTGTCTGTTGTAATATTTTAAGATTATATCTGTATGCTGTACTCACGCCGTGTACTTTAGAATGTTGGTTTTCAGTAAAAACTCTACTGAATCGATAACCCTTTTGAATAGGATAATGCAAATATATGTGCGTAGCTTCTATAAAAAACTACAGGGTGCTAAAGAAGCGTCCGTCGATTTCAAAATTTTTCATATGCGAGTCTTTAAAACAACTTTACAGCCACGCCGTCTAGAATTTTAGGATTTTCATGGTGGGGTTAAATTGATTTTTTAAAACAGAAAAGATCTACGAAAACTAAATTAGTGTGCCATGCACCGTTTTTGTTATACAGGGCTAAATGTTCGAGGCAAAAAAACGTAAATGTGACTGAAAAATCGTTTAAGCCGACGACACATTTCTTCCTATTGTGGTACAAATATAAAACCATGCGGCGTTGGCTAATTCTACACGAATTTTTCGATTTTTGACAATCAAACTATTTTTGGATTTTCTTATTTTTGTTTTTTTTATTTTTGAAAACCAAAAAATCGCTCCAAAAATTCTGAAAAATTTTACACATGTTCTTCGATCAATTATAAGCACTTTTTTAAATAACATTTCTTCATCAAGTGCTTTAATTTGTAGTTTAAAAATATATTGTGGTTTTAATTTAATAATAGTTTAATTTTTTAACTCGAAAATTAAGCACTTTACGAAAAAGTTATAGAAAAAAAGTGCTTAGAATTGCTTAAAATTAATATATTTTTAACATATTAACATATTCTTGTCTGTGTACGGTCATAATAAAACGTTTATATATGATATAAAACTGTAAAGTAATAATAAAATAATTTATTTCATTCAAAATGGTTTATTTTTTACGCCGCGTAACTTAAATGCTTAACGTTAACGATTTTTTTACTCCCAAAACACATCTCTTGACGGTAAAACACGAGAAAACCATGTGCCTTAAAAATTTTTACGATTTCTTTTTTTTTCAAAATGTTAAAAATTTTTGGGATTTGCCCATATATCTAGAGAACATGATTGACGGAGCACCTTTTCCGCACTGGCCCATTTAGAGTATGTGAAAATAAAAGTTTCCTTAGAGCCGCTCTTAGTTAAACTCTAAAATCGACTTCTTGCAGATAAACAGTTGACTTTAGAAAGATGGTTTATAAAGAAAAATATAGCAGAATAAAATTTGTTACACTTATTAAAGGTCTAGAGAGCAAACTTTTCACTTGAGAGCAATAAGTTCAAGAACAATAATGTAGAAAATCAGCATCTTCAAAAGCTATGAACTGAATGACTTCCAAAGATTTTGTGATTTTTTGAGAGAAGCTCGAAAAACTTACAGAAAAACATTGATTTTTTGATGCTTAGAACTACATTCATCCACCGGACGGAACATGATTTTGAGAGTTTTGTTTCAAATCAAGTATACACTCATAGGCATAAGTATTTTGACAAAAAATTACAACAAGTCAGAAAATCAGTTTTTCTCCATAACTCCTTAGGGGTGAATTGTAGCCCCCAGGTGCAATTTTTTGTTAGTTTTGGAGTTCTCTATCACCTCGTAACCTTATGCATTACATCCTGTATATCATTTTCTATTTAAGATATCCTTGCTATTAATGTTGTATTCGTAAGCTTTTAGCTTTTAGCTTTTTTTATTTTTTTGTCATTTTCCCCTCTTATACAAACATTCGCACAGTGTGTGCCATTTTATATCCTTAATGTTGTTTTCTTTTTTTCGTTTTCCGTTCATCTAATTGAATTATTAAGCATGTGCTTAAAGATACAAAGTACTCATAGATACCGTTACCTCTTTGCTGCTGTTTGTCAGTTGTTGTTTTTTTTTATCTTTTTTGACAAACGCTTACGCATCAACAAATCGATGATGTGCTACACGTGTGTATCTGTATCTGTTACTGAAGCTGAGCCATTCCCAATACAGTCCTGCTGTTATTGGCGCTACATGATGCGCGTCAGTTATTTTCATCGTGATTTAAGCCAATGTATACCTATGAGTAGGAATGTACATACAGATACAGATACTCGTGTTTTGCATTTTTTTTTTTTTTTTCTATTTTTACACAGCTTTTGCTGATTTTGACAGATTTTGTTTATTCTCATGCGACGCTGAGATAAGGACACACACACACACCTGCAAAGTTACATAAGTGTTTATATGTATTGTATTCATAACTGTGCGTGAGCTGCTTATCAGTTGAAATTGATTTTTGGATAGTAGATACATTTGCTCTTTTTTTTTTTTTGTTTGGTACGATTTTGTTGTTGTTTGTACTTTTTGTTTACTGGCAAGTTGAGTTTTATTGTTGTTGTTGGTATCTATTATTAAGTTAAATACCGCAGTCATCCTGGCACGTGTATCAGACAGTTTGGTGTTACTAACCGGCAAAAGAAACCATTTAGCCAATAATTCTAGGAAAGTCCTATTTTTGCGTTAACAGCTTAATGGTAATAAATATGGCCTATACACTCGCATATTTTAAGTTAGCCATAACCAATTTTAAATATTGTAAAATACATTCGAAATTTTTATGTTAAACGCAAAATAATTTTCCATCGGTCACTATCAAAAAAACCAAAATTAATAAAAAAGGCAATCTGATGTGCTTTAATACTGGACAGTGCCCGAAGAGTTCTAAAGAAAATGCTTCAACTACTTTTCCAAAATGTTCCTCTGCTATCATAACTCCCCTATGTGCAAAAACCCGATTTTGATTTTGAATTTTGCGAAATAAAAACTGTAGAACTATTTCAATAGAACAGAGAACTCTAGAAAACTTTTCGGTTTTCGAAAATTGCAGCGCCAACTTCTCACAGTTTTGTATAAAGACAAGATTATAACAAAAAAATCTCAACAAAAACTGAAAATATGGGTTATCCTAGAGGATTTTGTCATTATTATTATTTCTAGAATATATTGTAGACCAAAATATTGAAAAAAACCTGTTTTTGTCAGTTTTTTATAACTTTAGGTTAGGTATCTCCGAGAAAAAAAGATATCGACATTATATAAATAAGATTTTAAAGAAAAAGATTAGAACTTTCAATTACTTTATCAGATTTTACGGAAGAACGATATGTTGCACCATACCTTTTGGTAAGGTTGAATTCGAATTCGATATTGCAAAACACATCGCAAATGATTACACTGGTACACAGAAAAAAAAAAAAAAAAACAAAGTAGTTTGTACATTTAACCAGACACATCTATCCATATGTATTTTGGTGCGCTGAGTCTGAATCCGTGGTCAGTATCAGTCATATATCCTCAAAATTTCCACATATCATTGCTTGTATTTAGTTCAAATAGCCATAATCAAACTTTTCCAATTGAACTCTTATTTTCCTAGTTATCTACCTTTGAAGTTAAGAGATATCATTTTTATAGTATGTGTCATATCGGATTAACGCTACAAGTATAATGTAGTCCTTTGTATGAGGGTTGAGATGCGTTTACTTCAAAAGGTGATATCTCTGAAAGTAAGAGCCCAATCAGAAAAGATTGAAGGTATAGTTTGCTAAGAAAGATTATGGCTATTCGATACAATTGAAAAAATAGAACCACAGATTTTCCTGGAACTGCGCTATAAGCCTGAAAACAGCGCATTCTGCGAATTCAAGTAAGGATATCTTGAAATTTTGAGGGTATACTTAGGCTGCTATACATATTTCTGGCCTAGGCAACACTTAATGTCAGTAGCTAAAATCTGGCAACACCATTATAAAGTTTGAAATTTTTTTGCATAAACTTACTCAGAACGTTTTGACGTACGACCATCATTTGTGTTGTTTACAGTGACTTGAAAAAATCAATTTGGCAAAAAAATTAAATTAACTAGTGAACATTTTCGCGCGATCATTTTTCACAACTTTCGACGTTGATTATCACGACAAGAGTGCATCGATGAACTTAAACCTTTGTATGGCGATTAAGCACCATCCTATAGCACTGTGAAAAACTGGTGTAATGAATTCAATCGTGGCCGACGCTCGCCCAAAGACGAATTCGATAACGCAAAATCGTCATGTGACATACCGTGAGATAGAAGCATTCTTGGGCATTTCTCCCACTAGCATACATTCGACATTGCATGAACACCTGGCCGTAAAAAAATTTTTGTTCTCGTTGGATTCCGTACAATTTGACAATCGCTCAAAAAAAGAATCGTATCGATTGGTGCAAAGAAATGTTGAAAAAATACGATCGCGGTGCTTCAAAAGACGTTTATAAGATCGTCACAGGTGACGAATCATGGATCTATGCATATAAGCCCGAAACAAAACAGCAATCGACCATGTGGGTCTTCGAAGACGAGCCAAATTCAACGAAAGTTGTTCGTGGAAGAAGCACTTCGAAGCAAATGGTTGCCTGTTTCTTCGGCAAAACTGGTCATGTGGCGACTGTTCTGCTTTAGCAACTTAGGACGGTCAATTCTGAGTGGTACACTAAAATTTGTTTGCCTGAAGTCTTCGGAGAAATTCAAAAAACGAACAAGAGAAGACGAATCATTTTTCACCATGACAATGCGAGCTCTCACACATCGGCTCAAACCAGCGCCTTTTTGACCGGCCAAGACGTCGAATTGATGGGTCATCCGCAGTACAGCCCTGACTTGGCATTCAATGACTTCTTTTTATTCCCGCACATCAAGAAAAAAATGCATGGTCAACGATTTGCCAGAAGATGCTGTTGAAGCGTTCAAAAACCATGTGTTGGAGGTGTCTCAATCGGAGTGGAAAAAGTGCTTCGACAACTGGTTTGAGCGCATGCAAAAGTGTATAAATCATGCTGGAGAAAAACAATAAAACCATTTTTGATGATAAATATTCGCATTTTCATTATTAGGCCAGAAATATATATAGCAGCCCACGTATGAGAAATTTTGACCTCGTATTTGGATTCAGCGCATCGAAATACATATGAATAGGTATGTCTGGTGCAGAACACTTTAATTTTTTTTTTTTCGTGAGCTGGTGCTATTTTTATTTATTGTATTTTCATTGGTTTAACCGTGGTAGCGTATTTATTATTTAGGGGTGTGGTATCGCATACTTCAAGACATTCTTCTTAAAGGTTTGTTTTTTTTTTCCATACAGAATTGTATAAAAATCGATGAAGTGGTTTAGCAGTGACACTGAATTTCACACAAAAAAATAAAAGTATGAAGGTCATGTTACCACTCCTTAGTGTTAATTCGATCTCCAAGCAAAATTTCTAAAAATCAATTACTGGTTTTACTGCCTAAGTGAAGTTCAGTTAGATTATCTCAAAAAATTGTTTTCAGTATAGCACTTTGAAGCTTTTGCTTATATGGGAGGTGTCACGCCCTCTTGTACGAGTTCGCTCAGTTTTATTTGAGAGCATGTGCTTACAATTCGTAGTATTTGTGTGTATTTCGGTTGCATAGTCCTGAAAAATACTCTTAAAGTTGCATTTTGAATATATTTTTGATATGGCGGTAGGCGTGTCTGTTGACTGATTTCGCTCAATTTCAATCACTCGAGCTAACTTTTATGGCAAAGCCACTGTATCAAATTTCATTGAATTATCTTGCTTAGTTTTTCCGTAAAAAATATTTTCACAGACAGACAGCCTGCCAGCCAGCCAGACGGACATGTCTGTATCGACTCAGGAGGTGACGCTGATCAAAAATGTATATACTACTCTATACCTCCCTCTCTGCGTTAGAAACGGAAGGACAAAGTGAATATACCTTGGGTGTAGGGTATAAAAACAGACGGAACCGATTAGCTTTAACTATTTATGTACGGAGTGGATAGTAATCGGTCAAACACCGACAATTTTACGAACTTTAAAATCAAATAAATCGTTAATTTTAAACTTGGAGTATGTTCATATAGGGCCAAAAGTAATGTCATATACATTATGTGCCATAATAATCGGTTATATGACTTATATCATTTTTTCATTTTAATATCATCAATTTCACATAATTCCGTAAGCTTTTTATAAAAACAAATCACAATTTTATTCATTTCTAACTTTTTGCTAACTTCCAAAATTATCGGCTCAAATAATTCACATGGTTTTCCAAAATTCAAAAAATTTCAGTAGAAGAGTTGTTCAGAACAGTCCTCGTAAAATTAAATTTTTTGGTGTTCTACCCACCCTCAATAGATTCTTTAAAATTTAGACAAAAAATTTTAGTAACTGAGTTATTTGCATATTAAGACTTTAAGACAAAGTTTTATTATGCATAAATATTTTGTAGGTTTTTTGATTTTTTGACAAAGCCAAAGATATCACCTTTTCCTTTTTATATTTGTCTGCACAAATTTATATATGTACCACCTACACACACAAAAACACTGTCTAATTTTAGCTTGTAACCCTAAGCACAACAGGGCGTATGAGTGATATATTTTTTTTTATTGAAAAATTCAATTAGACACGTACAAAATGTACATAAGTACATAGGTTACAACTTGTTATGTGGCGCTATAAAAGGTGCTACCTAATTTTTTTATATACCAGACGACACCAATTAAGCCGCTTTTAAGGATGCCACTGAAAAACGTATAAAAAATACAATATTTAGTAAATAGGTATAAAAAATGTAAAGCGCAAGCATTGTGCCACAGTAAACAAGTTGTGCAGGTTAATGAAAGAACAAAATTTTGCAATATTCAGCTTTAAAATTTAAAAATGTTGTAGAAATAACATAAAAATATTTATAATTTTATAGAAATAAATATTTCAATTTAACAATAATTAATTTAAGTTGTCAAATTTTAAAATGTTTTTTTATTATTTTCATGTGTAGGCTTTCATTGTGTAAATTTTAAATTAATACATTATTTTTACATAAAATTATATATAGCATACCTTTCATGTTATACGATAATTAAAATAACAAATTAAAACAACAATAACATTAATTATGCAATGCAACAACAATATACAAAATATTATCAGCTCATGCTAAATGAAAAAAGGGTCACAAAACTGCAATCACAAGCAAACTCGCATATGTTATTTGCCACAAGCCACAAGTCGTGAGTTTTTTTGAATTCAAATTTACAGCTAATTGATGACACAAAAAACAAAATTTAAATAAAAATCATACGAAATGACTCAAACACCCACGTTCAAAACTTACACTCATTGTTACACAGTGAAAATTTCCAAAACAAAAATAGATGATTACGAATTGCTGTTTAGTAATTTGTGATAAAATTAAGTTCCTATCACATATCCGTAAGCATAAGTCATAAGTGTGACGTAATTAACAATACGGGCTTACGAAACAGGCAAAGTAGAGGCCTACGCGTACCCTAAGGGCGCTACAAAAACGAAACTAAGTAAGTAAATTGGAACAAACAGAGTCTGATATGAATGCGACACAGACAAAGAGAAATTGAAGATATATTGAGTGGATTCGAAGATCTTTAGAAATTGAGAATTAAAATGTAAAAATGCAAAATTTAAAACTAAAAACTAAAAATTAAAACCGCTCACTTTTCGCTCGTTCCAAGGTAGTTTCACTAGACCTCGACACGGTGCTCTTAAACAGTCGATAGGTTTTTTGGCTATGTGGAGAAAATCTGTGAATGGGGTTTCATTTGTATTAGCTAAGTGGTCTGAAAAATGCAAACCCCGAAATCGTAGTTGATCATCCCCGCGAAATATCGCAAAAATACATATCCCATATAAAAAAAAAAAAAAAATCGGAAAAAAAACACAACAAACAAATATAAAAATAGATATATTTAATGTATTTTGCAATGCTGAATCTGAATCCGGCCTTAAAATTGTTATATCTCATACGGTTTTTGAGATATCTTAGCCTAAACAAGGAAAAAAGACCGTTTTTGCTATATTTTTAAGCTATATAACTAGAATATAGAACATTCATACGCAGAATTCGATACATTATCTAAAAGCTCCAATCTTTTTCTTTAAAATCACATTTAAATTATATCAATAGCTTAATTTTTCTCCGAAATATCGTAGACTGAAATAGTGACAAAACACGTTTTTTGCACTTTTTTAACTTTTTAGGTTAGGATATCTCCGAGAAAAATAAAGATATCGACAATATTTCAAATAGGTTTAGAGAATTAATAAGAGCTTTCCATTTCTGCATCAGAATTTACGGATATACGTCCTGTTATATAGCTCCAAAATACAGCAATAAAACATAGCATCGGCTTTTTTTCCTTGTTTAGGGTAAGATATCTCAAAAACCGTATGAGATACAGCAATTCTAAGGCCGGATTTGGATTCAGCATTGCAAAATACATTAAATAAAACTACGATTTCGGGGTTTGCATTTTTCAGACCACTAAACTAATACAAATGAAACCCCATTCACAGATTTTCTCCACATAGCCAAAAAACCTATCGACTGTTTAAGAGCACCGTGTCGAGTTGCAAAATTTCACCAAATTAGATGAGATATAACCTGATAATTGAATCAGCTTGATGGTTTTTGCCAACTCCCAACTTGCTTGTCGCCATATTGTTTTTTTCAAAAACACCGATCGGCATTCGAAAGTCGACATTTCAACAAAAAAGAAAATGAGCTATCATATGGCTTATTTTGAAGCATCAGATTTTGGAACGTCCTAATATATAAAAACGAATGTTTGTATGTCTGTCTGTATATTCCTTATAGACTCCCAAACGGCTGGACCGGTCACAGTGAAAATTTATATTTAGAGGTTTTTGAGTACGGCGCGTGTTTCCGCATCATTAGTTTTTCGGTTTTTGTTTTTCACCCAAGGGGCCCCCTTAGAATGCCGAAGCCAAAAATTTTTTTCTTTTTTTTTTTATGTTTGCCACGCGATTCATGACTTTTTGCAACAATTGAATGGAAAAAAATTTTTTTAACCAAGAATCCCCATTTTAACGACATTTTAGTTGAAAATAATTTTGCCGGAGATAAAAATTAAAAAAAAAAATTTTTCACCCAAGGGTCACCTCTTGAATAATTCGTACCATATTTTGTTCAGTTGAGCAAACGCGCCTTTTGATTTTGCCATTCTTGAGTTGATATCCTCTTTTGCTCCACCATCCATGGAGATAATGCTACCTAAATATGTGAAGCTATCGATGTTTTCGATGTCATCACTGCCAGCGTGATGTCATTGTTTGCGTTTAACTTCATGCTTTTAGTCTTGGATACATTGATATTTAGGCCGGCTTTTTGTGATTCCAAAACAAGATCTTCAATTTTGCTTTGCATATCTGAATGTTTGGACGATAAGAGGCAGTTGTCGTCAGCGTAGTCGAGATCTTCCAGATGTTCGGTAAAGTTCCATTGAATACCCCTTTTGGCCTTATTAAGAGCTTTATCTAAGATATCATCAAGAACGATAAGGAAGAGTGATGGTGATAGTAGACACCCCTGCCGTACGCTTAAATTAGTGGTGAATGTCGGTGACAACAACCCGTTGTGTAACACACTGCATTTAAAGCCTTCATATTGTGCACGTACTAAGTTTATGGTCTTTGCGGCAATATCTCTTCGTTGCAGTGAAACCCAGTTGTTTTCTCGGGAGACACTGTCGAAGGCAGTGCTATAGTCTACGAAGACAAGTTGAAGTGCAGCACGCCACTCGCATGATTGTTCGACAATTATTCTGAGGGTGTTGATTTGATCCACGCATGATCGGTTTCGCCGGGATCCTGCTTGCTGCTTTCCAATGGCCGAATTAAGTTTTTTGTTTACCCTGTTCAGTAGCACTTTCGTCAATACTTTTTATGGTACCGAGAGCAAGGTAATGCCTCTATAGTTTCGGCACTCGCTTAGGTCAACTTTTTTCGGCAATTTGACTAACATGCCATGTAGCCAATCTTCTGGCAAACGTTCTTCACTTCAGATTTTGGTGAGCAGAGGATGGAGAATTTTAGCTGATGTTATGGGGCATGCCTTTAGCAGTTCAGCTGTTATTTGATCTATACCGGCGGCTTTGTTGTTTTTCATGCTTTGGATAGCTTTCATTAATTCATCGATTGTAGGCGGTGGTGTTTGTATTCGACTACTACTGCGTGTCACTGCAGCAGTTGTAGTTGGTGATTCTGGTTGTGGGGATGTGGTAGACATGGGATTTAGTATATCACAAAAATACTCTTTCCATCGCGTAAGTCGGTCATCCGCGGATGTTAAGAAATTTCCATTTTTGTCTTTGATAGGGCAGCTCTGTTGGTGTTTTCTGCCAGATAATCTGCGGGTGATGCCGTAAAGCTGCCTGAGATTTTGAGCATTTGCAGCGCTTTCGGCTTCGCTCGCAAGGTCGTTATACATTCTTCTTTTGTCTTGTCTGCACGATCGCCTGACTTCTTTACTGAGAGAGTTAAAGACCTTTTCGGCGACGTTCTTTTGCGCTCTAGTTTTAGCGTCGTCTCTCAGTTTTTTCGCGCTTCTTCTTTTTTCAACAAGACCCCACGTTTCCTCGCTTCTTGTTCGAGGGTCGAAACCCAAGTATTTTTTCACTGAAGTTTAAGAACGATGTCTTAGCTGCCCTCCACGACGTTTCAATACTTCCACCACAATCGAACGGAACTGCTTGAAGTTCTTCTACGAAAGATCTGCGTATCTCGTCGTTCTTAAGCTTAAGCACGTCGAATTTTTTTGCTACAGATTGTTCGCTGGGACGTTATCTAGCGGCAAATTTTAGTCTAATGACCGTGACGAGAAGATGGTGGTCGGAAACTATGTCAGCGGCCCTCTTTACTTGTACGTCCAGTAGACTCCCTTTCCATTTTCTGCTAATGCAGAAGTGGTCGATTTGGTTTTCAGTGATGTTGTCTGGAGACACCCAAGTAGCTTTATGGCATTTTTTGTATGGGAATAGCGTACCTCCAACGACAAGACCGGCTGTATTGCAGGCGTCAATGAGAAGCTCTCCATTGTCGCTTCTCGCACCCAAACCATGTCTTCCAACCACGTGCTCAAGGTTAAGGTTTTCTGAGCCTACTTTGGCATTTAAATCGCCCATAACCATTATGATGTCGTTCTTGTGAGCACTGTTTATTACTGCAGCGGGCTGGCTGTAAAATTCATCTTTGGTTTCTCTCTCTGCCAACTCGGTGGGCGCGTATGCTTGGAGGATGGTAATATTTCTGGGCGCGTATGCTTGGAAGATGGTAATATTTCTTGCGGGGGTTCGAAATCTGAACCAAATGAGCCTTTCGTTTACAGGTTTCCATTCCATAACTGCCTTTACTGCAGTTTTATTTAACAAAAATCAAACTCCATCCCTGCTGATGTCATTTTGCGCTCTACCGGAGTATAGAAATTTTTTGCCGTCAGGAAGTACATATTCGCCGAAAAATTATAGTATCGAAAAAAATTTGTGTAGGAGATCATCCAAAAGTACTGCCGCGAAAATTTTATTAATCTTATTAAACAAAATATAGAAAAAACCTTGAAAAAAATTATGTCAGAGCACCAAAAACATCTAAACGTCGAAAAAATCTATAAAAGCACTGAATTGCTCTGATTGAAAAAAACAAATCGAAGAAAACGAATCGAACTACGAATACCTTATATTTTTTGACTAAAATCAAAGGTTTTGATTTTGATAAACAACTTTTTAGTCCGACAAAAAGATGTTTATATAAAAAAAAACAACTACTAAATCGCCATAAAAATCAAAATATTTTTGAATATAGATCTAAGAATGTTAAACATAAATGTTTAAAACTGAAATAAACTTAATGAAAATTAAGGTCGACCTTCAAACTCTCAAATATTCTGATGAGAAACTACAAATATCGACTTTAATGAATTCGGTATTTGAGATCTGGAACTTGTTGGGATGCGATGATTTATCATTTTTTTGTATGTTTTATTTGTGCAAATTTAGTGTGTGATTACCCACATTATATAAAGAATAAAACACCAAATATAAGCAAAAATGCAAATTTATTTAAATGAAAAAATCTAAAAAAAAAAAAAAAATAAACAAAAAGAAAAAAACCCAAATAAATAGAAACCGGTACAAAGCGGCTCGTCGATTATTGCAACATTTGTATCTCTGTGATTAAAGCAAATATATGCGAATATGTGGTGTGTAAATAAAAAAAAAACATGAAATACTTAAGTTAAAATTAAAAATGTGTGCTAAAAGTAGAAACACAAAATTAAAAATAATCATTTAATTATTTCGCTCAAAATAAAAAGCAAAATGAAAAAAAAGAACAATTTCAGTAAACAAGAAATAAATCAAGTAAAATTTGCTAATCGGTACGTAATATTTGTGTTGATTTCATTTCAATAATCAATTGCAATGACTTTTGTATTTGTGTTTCAATATCAGTTGGTCAGTCGATCAGACAATCCGTGTTTTAGTTAGTAACAGTTCTGTCTGTTACTTTCTTCAACGATACGGAATTAAATAGTCGTTTAGTTAGTGTCTAGAAAGTTGTCATCGATTACATTTTTTTCAATGTACTATCCCAAGTATCTTTGTTTTTTGAAATATCTGGTAAAAACTCATAAATTGAAATGAAATTAAAAAAAAAAAAAAAAAATTTGCAATAATTATACTCATTTTGTAAAATTATTTAAATTTTTAAATTTTGTAAAAAATATTGAGCTTTTTTAATTATTTTTTGGTTTTTTCTGAAAAACCACACTAAAGAAAAATTACTTAAACCGACAGCCGACGACAGTCAGACTTGATGTGACAACAAAACGGCAAACGACAACAACAGACGACAAATGAAACACAAATTGGTTGCTATTGCGATTAATCAACAACGACAACTGATTTGAGTGTAAATTAAGCGATGAACAAAAAGCGAACAGTGGAGCAACAATCATGCATACACGGAGAAAAAAAATAGTTCATACTACAGGGTCCGGCACTAAAAGTGCAATCAATTAAAAAGGCCATAAATTCAATTTGGAATATTACTTTTATCTATTTCAAAGAACAGAGTGTGTGAAAATAATACCAAATTCAAAATCAATTTACTTTTGCTCGATATGAACACTTTTTGCCTTGACTACGGCCTTGAGACGGTCCAAAAACGAACCGCAAGCTGCCCGAATGTGACTTGCCGGTATTTTGGCCCACTCGCGGACAATGGCTGTTCTCAGCGCCTCAAGACTGGTGTATCTTTTAGTTCGGAGTTTGCTCTCCAAAATAGCTTAGAGAGAATAATCCATTAGATTCGCGTCTGGTGAATTTGGGAGCCATTGTGTGGTCGGGTTTTCAGCCATTCTTGGTTCACTCGAGCTTTGTGTGACGGTGCCGAGTCCTGTTGAAACGTCCATGGTCTGCCACCAAAATGTTTGACCGCACAAAGCAGCCTTCAGAATACTTTGCCGATAATATTTCGCATTTACCTTGACGCCAGGCTCGATGAAAATGATTGGAGAGCACCCATCTGTGGATGACTCAAATTCTTGTATGAACGGTTGGCCAAGTAAACCTTATCGGTTTGAGAGTTTACGAATTGCTCAAATGGAAAAATTTTCTCGTCAGAAAACACAATGTTTGGAAATTGACCAAGTGAAGCAACTCCTTCGCTCTCTGAAGTCTTACTTGTTGCTGCTTCGGTGTGAGATCATGTGCTTTTTGGATCTTGTAAGGCTTGACCTTGAGCTCATTTTTCAGTATGCGTCGGATGCTAAGGTTCGATATTTTTAGTTCTTTTGCCATTTGATTGGCACTTCATCGGGGATTTCGCTCAAGTCACTTTTTTACTTTTTGAAACGTCTCACGTGACGTTGCAGTCTTTTGATGACCACCTTTATGACGTTTTGCGACGCTACGTAGGGTGCTATATATATTTCTGGCCTAGGCAACACTAAGTGTGTCCAGGTGCAATCTGACATTTCCATTAAAAAGTTTGACATTTTTTAGCATAAACGTACTCAGAACGTTTTGACGTACGACCATTATTTGTGTTGTTTACAGTAACTTGAAAAAATCAATTTGGCAACTTTCGACGTGGATTATCACGACAAGAGTGCATCGATGAACTTCAATCTTTGTATGGCGATAAAACATTATCCTATAGCACTGTGAACAACTGGTTTAATGAATTCAATCTTGGCCGACGCTCGCTCAAAGACGAATTCCGTGAAGGTCGTCCAAAAATGGCCGTTGTGCCAGAGAACATTGATGCCGTGCGTGAACTGATAATGCAAGATCGTCATTTGACATACCGTAAGATAGAATCATCCTTTGGCCTTTTTCCCACCAGCATACATTTGATATTGCATGAACACCTGGCCGTAAAAAAGGTTTTTTCTCGGTGGATCCCGCACAATTTGACAATCGCTCAAAAAAAGGCTCGTGTCGATTGGTGCAAAGAAATGTTGAAAAAATACAATCGCGGTGCTTCAAAAGGCGTTTATAAGATCGTCAAATGTGACGAATCATGGATCTATGCGTATGAACCCAAAAAAAGTAGCAATCGACCGTGTGAGTCTTCGAAGACGAGCCAAATCCAACGAAAGTTGTTCGTGGAAGAAGCACTTCGAAGCAAATGATCTTCGGCAAAACTGGTCATGTGGCAACTGTTCCGCATGAGAAACGTAGGACGGTCAATTCTGAGTGGTACACGACAATATGTTTGTCTGAAGTCTTCGGAGAAATTTGAAAAACGAACAAGAGAAGACGATTCATTGTTCACCATGACAATGCGAGCTCTCACACATCGGCTCAAACCAGCGCCTTTTTGACCGGCCAAAACGTCGAATTGATGGGTCATCATTCCACTTTTTAGCGTTCACTTTTGGCAAATGCTTTTGTTTGCTTGTAAACAACACTCCTAACTGTCGTTTAGGAAATTTTTAGACAGCTGATGCCAGTGCGTAAGCTCGAAAATCCTATAATTTTTGTCATATGAACCACAATTCAAGAAAATCAGTTTCGAAAAAAAAAATACGTGTCTAGTCAAATCGAGTAAAGTTCCGTTGCAGGAAGCTTCCAAGAAAAGTTTTTTTCTAAAACTATAAGATTTTTCAGTAAAAGGATGAGAAAATGGAGAATTCGTCCTAATAAGTATCTACAAATACAAAAATCAATTCAAAACTGTTTCTTATTAAATCACTTAAAACATTTCGTATGTGTAGGATACTTTTCTGCGGGTCATGAATCCTTAATCAGTTAAGAAAAAGAAAATAATTTCTACTGATAAAAAATATATGTTCCTTTGGATCTTTTTATGTGAAACTTTCAAGTCCTAAATGTCTTGAAAACTAAAGCTAAGCTGTAAAAATGACTGATATCACTTAACTTAACGTACTCGAATTGTGTTTGCTACACAGGACCTATCAATATCAGAAAAAAAATGTTTCCGATTCGTGAGCAGTGTAATTTTTTACCATGCAAATTTTCAAAAAATCAACACACTGTGCAACAACGTCTGCACAGAAATACCAAAAGGAAGAACAACAAACAACAGAAGCAAACAAATCAAATGCCAGACGTGTTTTTTTTTTTTTTTTTTTTTTTTCTTATACTTAATATATAAAAATATTATACAAAAATAGTATATGGTGCAAAAAAACTAAAAAAAAGTAGGAAAAAATATGACAAAAAAAAAACCAATGAGTACTTAGTATTTTAATACAATAACAAAAAAAAAAAATATATATATTTAATATAATATTAACAACAACAATGATATTTGCTTAATTATTAATGTTACTGTTGGTGTTCTATTTAAATGAAATATTGTTATCAATAAATTGATGTTTTGTTGTTTTTTCGAACAATACTACGTGCCTTTTGCCGGTCAATCATTGAACTTTAATGATACTTGGTTACATTATTACTATTTGTATTTTTTATAAAAATAATTTCATTTAAAATTAATTTTCTGCATAGCAACAAGTTTTATTATAGAAAGAATATCAACGGAACTTTTTTTAAATCTTACAATTATAATTTTAGTACCCACTGTCGTTAATAATTAGTTACTTAACTGTGTTAAAAGTTTTTATTTTACTATCAATATTTTAATATTATGCAACACAAAATCACATGTACTTAGTAGCATAGTAGAAGAAGTTTTCGCAATGATTCTAGCAGTCTTTCTCACATCTGTACTGTGATGTCACTTTTTTGTATTCTGAACTTTTTTGCTTTGTTTAAACCCCAAACCAAAAATTCATTGCATGCTTTTAGGTCTAATTTATTTGAGGTGATAACAAAACAAAGCAGCATTTGTGTCTACAGCTCAAAAACAAATTCACACCAGGAGTCATCTGCACAAAATGCCTTGTTGGAGTTTTAAGACATTTCGTTTAAAGATATGTTGATATGCATACTCGCTTTGTATTTATCGAATGTTTCATTTCAGTGTAGCGTCTTAATATCACGACAGTACTTGGATAAAAAGAAAGAAAAACAAACACTGCACAAAACTGTCTTTTTTGATTTGCTACAGTTCAGTTCAGTGCATACACTGTAGTAAGTAGTAGCGTACACTACATATATGAAGCACTCAATGCCAAGTGTACCAGCTCAAAATTTTTTTTTTCTCCGATTTCGCTCAAATTTGGCAATATGATAGATCCGGTGTGCAAAAACAACAATCCTGGAAGATTTGGTCCAAGTACCATTTGTTGTTAAAATGCAGGGTGTTGAAGTTGGCGTTTTTAGTCATTTTCATTGAAAGAGTGTTTTTTCAAAAATTTATAGCTTACACTAAAGTTTATAAATTGATAAATCTAAGTTACTGATCCCATTCATTTTGAAGTGTTCTTTTTATAAAAAAATATTTCTTGGTGAAAAAAATTTTTTTCACCAAAATTTTTTACACTGAAAAATACTTTTGAATTTTTTTTAAAAAAAACCCCCTTCGATTTTTTTTAAAAGTACTTTAAATTAAAGCATAATTTATAAACTTTTAAATGATGTATTACTCAAGATGGGACTCGGGCGCTACATGGGAGTTTTTGACTTTTGAACGCCCGCGGTCAAAAATCTTGTTTTACTCAATAGGAAAGCATCTTTACGAAAAAAATGTACTAAGCATAAAATGCTTAGAATCATCAAGGAAATAAGTGTGAAATTTTTTGGGAATTTTTTGGAAAGTTAAAAAAAACTTTTTTTTCTTCGAGTAATTTTATGAAAAAATTTAAAAAAAAAAAAATTCAAAAATTATTCAAAAAAAAGTTTTTAAAAAAAATCCAAAAAAAATCTCACGTATTGCTTGGACTTGGGGATTTTTTTAAAAAAAATTCAAAAGTATTTTTCAGTGTAAAAAATTTTAGTGTAAGCTATAAATTTTTGAAAAAACACCCTTTTCATGAAATTGACTAAAAACGCCAACTTCAACACCCTGCATTTAAACAACAAATGGTACTTGGACCAAATCCTCCCGGATTGTTGTTCTTGCACACCGGATCTACCATTTTGCCCAATTTGAGCGAAATCGGAGAAAAAAAAATTTTGAGCTGGTACACTTGGCATGGAGTGCTTCATACGCATAGTGACATAAGTAGTTTTTCGCACTGTCTTGTGCCTCTTTTTTGTTACATTCTCTCTCTCTCTCTCTGTATGAAAGCTACTACAATCCTAGGTTACCAATGCGCTGCAATTTGCAAGTGTTTCCATATCATACATTTTACTACAGTCTTTCTACTCACATGATTTACACTGACCTAAAGTATTTCTTTGAATGAAATGCAATACACTCAAGTACTTATATGTTAGAATCAGTTTTTTTTTTTATACATTGATAAGACAAAACAGTGTTCTCCAAAGGAAATCAGTGTACACTGAAGATTTGAATCTGGAAATTTTTGGATCGAATACATCAGTTTAGAAAATTTTTAAAAATGTATAGGAAAATTTTAATTTTTTGGTTAATGCACCCTCATACAAATTAAATTAAATGTAAGTATATTAAGTAAGACCTAGTGAAGTAATTAATGAAAGAAAATAAACATCGGTTCCCTTGTGAATTTGTTATGAAATCAGTTTTCAACACCAACCAGCAGTGGCAGTACATCTGATATCTCATTAAAATTTTTATGACCGCACATTACACAATGCTCCTGCTAATAGAGACGACAGCTTAAAACACGTACTATTTTAGATATAAAGTGCGGAATTCTCTGTAATGCGTCAAAGAATTTGTGCAAAAATTTCCATTATTAGCAAAAGCGTCCAACATCAAGGGACATGAATGACAAAATTATGGGCGTGATTAGCATACAACACATCAAAAATTTCTACCAAAATTTGATTTAGGTGTATATTTGGCGAGCTTAAAATAAAAACTTAGGTGAAAAACACTGCGCCAAAGGATTAACGTTGAATCAAAATTTGTTCAAATAAACATCATCATTTGAGTAGTAGGTATTTAGATTTATTTTTGTTTTAATATTTTTAATGAATTTATGTGATGGTATTGAAGTCGATAGCTATTGGAGTAGTCCTTACGGGGCTTGACAGTCGACACAAAGATTAAATTATGAAGCTGGTGGCAATTTCGGTATGTGAGTAAATTGTTATTGATACTTCCATGTTACGTTGTTGCCATCCTTGTGATTAAGAAAAAAAAAGATGGTTATCGGGCTGATTTTTTTAAATCGAATTTTAATGATGTAAAAAAAAAAATGCTAAAATATGTCAAAGCAATCGAATCTGCCGTTAAAGTCAATCCTAACAAAAAATACTTTCGAGACGGCAGACGTCCAGAACGCTGTTTTTTGTATTTAAAAAAAAGCTATACATGCCATTTAATCGTCATTATTATTCAGTCTGTTCGTTTACTCCAAGTTTTTACCCGAAAATCTCTCGTTTACTCATAAAACGTAAATAAGCGGGAGCTCTTTGGGTAAAAACTTGGAGTAAACAAAAGCCTGATTGATTCCATAGGGTCTCTTAAATGATAATAACAAGATAACAGACTTTAAGGCTTCTGAATAGATATCCTAATTCATACTCTTGTCCGAATTTCCATACTAAAAAGCGTCTGTCTTTCAAAAATGAGAACGCAAAGCATCTGCCTCTCATATTTTTATGCTCAGGGCATTCGAGAGAACTATTATCTTGACTTAATATGAGTCGCTCAGAAGCCAATGAGGTTAAGTGCAAAAAACATAAATTGGGAAAATTTGTATATATATACAAATATATTTAATTATACCTTTTTTAAAATTCTTCTGATATTATATTAAAAAATATTCAGAAGCTTTCAGAAAAAGAGCCTTTTGACCTAGAAAAAATTAAGAATTGACTAAATCCTTTGATAAACAAGAAGAATATTACTTATTCTACTAAAATTGGCAAAAAATTAGAAAATATCCGAAAATGGACTTAACTGCTTCTGCGCGATTCATAAAGAGATTTTTTTTACATTTTTTTTCAAAATTTTTTGCAGCAATATCGGACTGATAAAAAAAGGTTTTAGTACTCCTTGCGATGTAATCTTCACAAAAAACTTAGTCTGCGTGATGATGAAATCAAATAATTTTTTTATGAAAACTGTGAAGAAATTAATAACTCAAAAACGTAGCACGAAAAATGTCTGCCGCTTGACGTTACCACTTTTCTTAAGCTTACCCAATTTTTTAAAATAGGTGGCAGACACGATGTTATTACATACCACACCATTTTTTTTTTTCATATTTGAAAAGCCGCCATTTTAAAAGTCAGCAAGAAATAATTGGCAGACATGACTTATATTGATTGACATACTCTAACCTTCACAATTATCATCTTCTGCCAAACAATGTTATCACATAATTTTTTCTGTCGCCAGCTCCCTAACCATTAAGTTTTCAATGAAATAAAGCGATATTTTTTTAATTCATTCAGCGACGTTTTTAAAATCAAGTCTTTTGGTCATCGCAAATAATTGAGAACAACTATAGAACCGTCCAGTAATTTTCCTTAAACTTTTGTTCTCACAAATTTCACTTGATTCAAATAGAAATAGTTCAAAATATAATCGAATTTCATTCACGTGAATAAATTAAATTCACAAAAGTTAAAATGCTTAAGAATTTTTTGTCACCTTGTGGGAGGGGGGGTTATTTTTGTTTCTTATCTTTACACGTCAAACAAACCATAAATTATTTAAACAACAACAACAACTAAAGTAACAAAAACAAAATTGTTTGGCATATAAATTTACTATCACGCACTGTGTCATGATTACTTTAATTTACGTTCTCTCTCCCTCTCCCACTCTCTCCAAATAATAGTTTTAGCTTTTATTCTCACCATAAACTCATGCCATTGCATGCTCTACCACCAACTGTTGTGTTAAGTTTTTGTTCGCCACCCCCACTACCATCAGCCAAAATAAAACACAACACCAACACCAACAGCAGCAGTCAGCCCCGCCGTCGTCATCATCATCAATTACCGAACAGCAAAAGAGTAACAACAAACAGACCATAGCTTTCACCGAGGTGTCATTGCCAAGGCCAATAAGCTTTTTTTTTTTTGTATTGTCGATTGTTGTTGTGAATGTTTTTCTGTAGAGTTGCCTAATGTTGTGTAGTGTAATTCAAACGTTTAGTTGTATTTGTTTGTTGTTGTTTATTTCAACTCACACTTCAGCCAACTATTTGTTGTTGAAATATTGCTCACAACTTTGTACTTACGCTCTCTCTCTCGATTTTGCAACCATTTCATGTTGCTTTCTCTCAAACTCAACGTGTATACTTCTTGATGTCATCGTTTTCTTCAAAAATTTCCCAAATTTTTGAGTTCCGCCCTCAAACCGGCTACTATTATCTCTTTTCGAGAGTTCAAAAGATTGTTCCAGAACAAGAGATTTCATTTGTATAAAAAGGTTGAACGTGAAACAAAAAGCTAAATTTCATCTCCCGTAAAACTATCCTTTTCTATAAATTTTAGTTTTTCTTACCACTACGCTATAGGTGTTGAAAAAAAGCATCTTAAAATATGGATGTAAAACCTCTAAAAGTTTTATTTTACAAAAATAAAACTCTCACCTTTAACAATACAGTTTAAAAGTTGATTAATTTAAGCAAAAATTACACTGTACAACAGCAAAAAAACCCCTGGGGGCTTGACGACGGTTTTTTACTAATTTCAAGGGAGCTTAAATCGAATATGAAGTTAGTTTTTCGGGTCAACCTAGCTTTTCGCACAACAGGGGCAAAGGTCAAGCCCTACCCCCATTGTTAATTAAGTCAATATTTTCCCATTTAGAAAGGACTAGAGAGGGTTTACATGTATGTATGACCAACCCCCATTACTTTTCAAAGAGAAAAGTTTATTCCCTTGGGAACTAACACCTCCTTAAGGGGGCTTCCATACGTATTGAAACCACATTCACACCATATATTTTATGGCGCTCCTATTGGTTTCTAAGGAAAATTTAGTGAATCAGACAAGGGGGTTTTGTGCCACCCGTACAAAAAACTACAAAGTAGGCAACACGCCTTTAATACTAACTATATCGAAGTCATATATATTATTATATTCTAAGGATAATTTTCCGCCAGGCTTATATTGTAAAAAATTGGGGATCTAATGACGGGGCGTTGTACCCCGTATACAAAAAACACTTAAAACACTATATCTCTGATCTTCTGACCCCTCCTTAGAGGTCCATACAAACTATATGATTGTTTTATTTGAAAATTAATTTGTTTTTATTGAATGAAATAAAATATGTCGTGTACTCCAATTCCGTAATTAAGTTTTTCATAATAAAATCAAATCTAAGTAATCTGGATTTTTCATGGCAAAAGTTTGCCTAGAAAAAGTAGAAATCATCTTAAATTAAATCCAAAATATACTTAGTCTATGCAGAAATAAACTTGATTATTTCCGAAACATACTTTGTGCAGATGATGTAACGCCCCCTGGTCCAATCCCCCATTTTTAGAGTTTTTGATAGATACACATTATGTACATCCATGCATCAAGTTTCGAAATGATGCCTGCCGTAGTTGCGGAGACATAGCCTGTAACTGGTCAAATTACTGTTAGTCGTTCTAGGTCCTCAACGTTAAATGCGGTTGCTCCTGGGGCTCTTCCTAAAAAACTGGTAGCTTTGCCATCAATCAAATCTATTTTTATCTCTCGATTAGCAGCGGATACTACTGAGGTAGATGTTTTGCATCATATAAACACCAATTTGAAACTGCCTAATATAAAAGTTAAAGTCTCTAAATTTAACTTTTCTTATGAAAGAGTCACTTCCTCGTTTCGCTTAACTTTGCCTCCCTATGTATTTGAGAAGTTGATTGATCCCTTGTTTTGGCCCAAAAATGTGGTAGTTCATGAGTTCGTTCCTCGGCATAAGTCAAATCGTCAAAGTGTTAGCTCAAAAAGTCTTACTTTGCCTTATAATACTCAAAATACTTCTCTGCCTTCTCAAGATTCTGCTTCAAAAAACTAATTGAGTTTAATATACTTTATCAGAATGTTAGAGGCTTAAATACCAAGCTTAATAACATCTTTATTAACAGAAGTGGATTTGAATACCATATTATCTGTTTTTCTGAAACATGGCTTAAACCCAGTACGTTAAGTACTGAAGTTTTTGCAAGCAACTTCATAATATATCGTAAAGATAGAAAATCTATTCCAAATAATAATTCTAGTGGTGGTGGTGTTTTAATCGCTGTCTGCTCAAACTTATTCTCCCAAGAAATCGTTTTGGAAGAGTTCCTAGACATTGAATTCTGTTGTGTTTTTGTTAAATTTCAACTTTTAACCTTATATATAACCTGTTCATATATTCCACCTCATTCCAGCTATTATGTTTACATTAAACATTATAATGCAATAAAACTTGTAAGCTATAAGTTAAAAGCTGACGCTCACTTAATGGTTACAGGTGATTTTAATTTACCAAACATCTCTTGGAATTCCAATACTTTGGATCCTATAAAGTTGCTTCCATCGCCAGGCAACCAGCTTGAAACAGATTTTTTAAATTCTATATCTGCTTTGGGACTTTTTCAAGTAAATCACGTACTGAATCTGAGGTCTAGAACGTTAGATCTGATTTTCTTTGATGACAGTGATATTATTCGTATCTCACGCTGTGATCCTTTAGCGTTGCCTGAAGACTCCTACCATCCTTCCCTGGAAATTGTATTAGAAGTACATGTGACTAGTAGCATTAAAGACAGTTTCACAGGCGATAAATCTTTTTACTTCAAGAAAACTAATTATGTTTTATTGAATGAGATGCTATCTGAAATTGATTGGAACTCTGTTCTTCATCTCGATGAAGACATCATTACGGCTAAAAGTCTTAATGATATAGTCTTATCCTTTAATAATGCTGTTATTGGTTGTTTTGAACATTCTGTACCAAAATTTTTTAAATCTGTTTCTTCTGGCCCAATCTGGTTTACTAATGTGATACGTAAATTGAGAAACTTAAAATCTAAACTTTACAGAAAGTTCAAAATGTCGTCCAAATCTGCAGACTACACCAATTATTGTTCTGTAAGGAATAGGTATCAATTATTATGCAATAAAGCCTATCAATCATACCTACAAAAGGTAAAACTCAATTTGAAATCCGATCCCAAGTCTTTCTGGAGCTTTATTAAATTAAAACGAAAGAATAATGCCTTTCCAACGGCCATGAAATACGATGAAGTGGAATTCGATGATGATTTTAATATTTGTAATCTTTTTGCAAAATTTTTTCAATCTACTTACTCATCGTCCACATATAATTGTAATGATTATCCTTTTTCAGTAGCTTCGGGTCTGGTAAGAATGCCACATATTGATAAGGACATCGTCCTTAGCAAATTAAGCAAAATTAAAATTTCATTTGCTGCAGGACCCGATGGTATTCCATCTTGTGTTCTTAATAATTGCTGTGAAGTTCTCGCTTTCCCAATCTATGAAATATTCAAAAAATCTCTAACTTGCGGCATTTTCCCTGAAGTGTGGAAGGCATCTTTTATAATTCCTTTACATTAATCTGGTAGCAGATCTATGATATCTAATTATAGGGGGATTGCTAAATTAAGCGCACTGCCTAAACTTTTCGAGCACATTTTTACTTTGCAAATTGCTCATAGTTCTAATCCTTACATTTCTCCTCACCAGCATGGCTTTTTGCAAGGTAGATCAACTGTAACAAATTTGATGGAGTTCTCTACTTGCACAATCAATAATTTTGATAAGGGCTATCAGACTGATGTTATTTACACCGATTTCAGTAAAGCTTTCGATGTTGTTAATCATGATTTGTTGCTTTTAAAACTCTCCTTGATTGGTTTTCCAAGTCTTTTGCTTGAATGGATTCGTTCTTATTTACGCAACAGAACTCAGTGTGTCTTATTTAAGGGAATAAAATCAAATGAATATCCCGTTACATCTGGAGTTCCCCAGGGCAGTCATATTGGTCCATTATTATTTATTTTGTTTATGAATGATATGCCATCCGTCATAAATACTAGTTACGTGCTAATGTATGCCGACGACGTCAAACTTTTTAAGCCTATCAAAAATGCATTTGACTCTTTCTGCCTACAACATGATATTGATAATTTTACAGCTTGGTGTAAAATTAATTGCATGACCTTAAATTTAAATAAATGCAAATTAATGTCATTTTCACGCAGGCCTTTAATTCTTTACAACTACAAAGTTGTTGATTGCATTCTGGAACGTCTTATATCCTTTGAAGACCTAGGAGTAACCATGGATTCCAAACTAAGCTTTAATCTACATATCTCCAAAATTGTGAGCAAAGCTAATAGTGTTCTCGGTTTCATGAAACGTTGGTCTAAAGAATTTTCTGATCCTTACGTAACAAAGTTATTATTCACCTCGCTCGTACGACCCATTTTAGAGTATGGTTCTGTTGTTTGGAGTCCTCATTATGAATGCCATATCAATTCTATTGAATCAGTTCAAAAACAGTTTCTTTTATTTGCTTTAAGAAATCTTCCATGGGATCCTAGCATCAATTTGCCCCCTTATAGACATCGGTTGAAGCTAATTAATTTACCTACTCTAAAAAATCGGAGAACCATGCTTAACATATGTTTTTTACTTAAGCTTATAAAAGGCGATATTATTAGTGAATACTTATTAAGTATGGTTACCTTTAATGTACCTTATCGCCCAACTAGAAATTTTGAATTTTTCCATCTGCGTCATCATAGAACTAACTACATGCTTCAAGAGCCACTTCGACGCTCTTGTAGTGATTTTAACATGGTTTTTAATGTAATCGATTTTAATGAATCCTTTCATCAAATTAATAAAAAAATTATAGATTACTTGGAAAACATCATTCTGTAAGATTGCAGCGGCTTGTCACAGAGAGCTACTTTGCTATTTTCTTTAAGAACTAAGCGTCCATTGTGCACGCGTTCTTTTGAATTTCAGCATTCACAGTCCATAACTGTGCCAACTCTTTACATCGCTTAGCTGCGGTATCATTTTCAGCCGACAAGAAATACAACGATTATTATGACATGCATCGTTACATCATCCACTAATTTCATTTAGATGGCAATTCATCGTACCAGCTTCCACAAAGCGTTTCATCTAACGCTGTGGCCATACCGCTCCTTCCAGCGCTTTTCGTCGAGATAGTGGTTGCAATGTATAGCGTCCATCTAGCGCTAGGGTGGTTCTTGAGCACCATTCTCTGCCGTGCCATAGCTCCTGGGCAAAGAGTTCAGAAAAGCAATTTAAGAAAACTCTTGCGAGTATTCTTTCAAATTGCATATTTCAATAATGCTTTGTTCCGGTACTATTTGAACCACTTTCTTTTTTTTGTAACCACTACTTTCATCATACCAGCTTCCACAAAGCGTTTCATCTAACGCTGTGGCCATACCGCTCCTTCCAGCGCTTTTCGTCGAGATAGTGGTTGCAATGTATAGCGTCCATCTAGCGCTAGGGTGGTTCTTGGGCACCATTCTCTGCCGTGCCATAGCCCCTGGGCAAAGAGTTCAGAAAAGCGATTTAAGAAAACTCTTGCAGTATTCTTTCAAATTGCATATTTCAATAATGCTTTGTTCCGGTACTATTTGAACCACCTTGTTTGTAACCACTACTTTCGGATCCAGCCGGCTGTTACCTGGCTCTTATTTGTGAGCTGTTTTTATACGAAATTATAATTTTTAGTCTCGCTCATTTGTTTTAATGTTTATATTTTTCAATTGTATTATAAAAAAATCATTATTGTAATTTATAAGGGCATTCAGCTCAGTAAATGAAACTTAAATAAATAAATAAAAATAAAAAATAAATAAGTGGTTTTGTTAATCGTTTTTGGATGCGAGATGTAACGCCCTTATCATTTTATTCCCTCTTTTTACGATATTAATCTGGAAAAGGATAGGCCACTAGGGCTTCGATATGTCCATAATGGTTAAGGAGTAATGCGAAGACAACCGAACACACGAAAACTCTAACTATTTTGTGGAGTTTTGTATAGGGAGGAACAACATCCCCTGACAGATCCCCCATTTTCCATAAAAACCTTTAGGAGCACCAAATAACATATGGTGTAAATATAGTTTAATTCATCTAGTGGCTTGGTCGAGTTGCGATGACAAACATACGCCCCCCTAAGAAGGGGTGAAAGGGTATAGGCTCGCAAGAAAAAATTTTCCTCTTAAAAAATAATGGAAGTCATTCATACATATTAACCCTCTCCGGTCCTCTCTAAAAGGGGAAATATTGATATAATTGACAATAGGGTGTCCTGGAGCTGCCTGACCCAAAAAAACTGACTTCAGATTCAGTTTCAGCGACCTCTTAACCACTATAAACAGTCGTTAAGCCCCCAGAATTGTTGCATGTTTTGATATCAGATTTAAATGTTTAATGAGATCACATACGACACAATACGCATTGAATCCAATCATCTGGCTTAGTGGTTTGTGCAAAGTCATCTCCACATTTAACGCGCCATTATTGGTTGCGTTTTGCCGCTTTTTCTTTTTCTGCTGGACGACATTATCAGAACACATTAGAACTCCTGTCATTTATTTTCTTGTATTTGAATTTGGAGCTTATCAAAGTCATTAGTGCGGATGAGATTAAACATAACACCTTTTCTGGCGTGATATCAGAGTTATCTAAAACATTAGCGAAAACATAAAAATGAAAAAGAAATCAGTGAAGGTCCTACCTGGCTAAAATTCGTCGATTTTGGAGTAACTGTACGTTCAAGCGCTTCTTATTTCTACTCCCAAATTTCTTATAATATGTAAAGAGAGAAATAGCACCCAAACCATTTCACCCTCAGTAATTGGTGCCATTTATCCTTTTTGGTATATACCGAATAAAAATGCCACGAAACGTATTAACATGTTCATTCGCTTTTTTATGCATTCAAAAACGAAATCACAATCAGTTCTGTTAATTTCGATATATCCACCATAAGCTTGTATCAAATGCTCACGAGCGGTGATGCCTCCCGAAATATATGCAGCCATTTACATTCCCAATGTTTTTTTTTTTTTTTGATTCTCGCACACAAATATAGCAACTGCAGCTAAATGAAGTATTTACCACGAAGTCTATATTTGAATACTACGAAAGCTACAAGCATTTAATTTAAAGATGTGCCATACCTACTACGGGTGCCACATTTCCGTAGTCCTCTCTATATGTATTATTGCTGCAAAAATAAACTTTTAAAGTTGTTTTTTGCATATATTAAGTATTTAAATGTAGTGGTCTTATTGAACACCCTTTCCCCGAATTTTTCATCAATTCCGATAAACCTATGCATGCTCACATAACCCAGATTTTTTTTTGTAATTTTACTAAAAAATTTTTCTTTATTTTTTTCCATTTTACATTTACGAGTCCCAACTGTCACTGTCAATCCATTGAATTTCAAAGGAATTACATAGAAAACAGATCAATTCAATAAAATACGATTTAGTATGAGAAAAATATTTTGAAATTCTTAAAAATAGCAACAACAAAAACAACAACAGCAAAGATGCACCATTATTTTTTTTGTTGGAATTCTATAGCGCTCTTTGGTTGCTGGTTCATTGAATTTTCCCACTTGTTGTTGATGGCTGGCTGGCTGGCTAGCTGGATTGTTGTGGTCGTTTTGTTTCATTGTTACCCGATAAAATGCTGTTACTGAGATCAGTTGTTTCTTAAAGGAAAGAAAAGAAAAAAAAAATAAATAGAAAAATAAAGATGAAAAACCCCAATAATCTTGATATGGACAATGGAATGTAGCCAATGTCTTCGTGATTGCTATAGTAAATCAGCGCGTAAAAACAACCAGCTAAGCAACGTTCCCGAATGCATCGATGTAGAATGCAAAAGTTGTAAGTAGTTGCCTGTATGCTGATGGAAGAGGAGTCGTATGTTGGTTGCTCCTCATTGATTGTGGCTTAAATGATACTGAGGCATCATAATTGTGTGATATACGCGTAGTTGGCTCAGTTTTGTAACAAAAACTTTCGATTACTTACAAATGCAACAGTTATTTACTTTTTTAAAAAAATTCGATACTCATTAAATGGGGCTCATTGCTGCTTATATTCAATAGTTAAATTTTATGTTCCCAAAGTTCTCTATCACAAATTGCCATAACATCAAGGATGAGCTATTTATTCATTTAATCGAAAGGAAAAACCGAATTCTTTACACATTCATCATGTATGTAGGTACCTGTAAACTTCGCAAGGTGCGCTAGAATTTTTTTTATTACCTTTGAGGTATTGTTGCTTTTATTGTTGTCAGTTTTTGTTGTTGTTGTTGTTGTTGTTGTCTATGTTGTGTTCACGCAGCATTACGCACACTTGAGTTGGAACAATGGCTAAAATGGTTAAGATGGATGAGTTGAATACGATGAATGGATGAGCCTTTTGTGTGCGCTATTGTTTAATTTTATTCTTCTTTTCTGAAAAGGAGCCATTTAAATCTTTAGGAATGAAAATATGTATAATAACTAGAAACGCAACGACATAGATATATGACCTCTGCCTTTAATGTAAGAAGCGATTTTTAGTCGGCAACTAAGTATTTTGTCACATTCTGTATTTGTATGGGAACCAGATTTTTTAATCACAAATCGAATGTGTAAATGAAGAATTGAACTATTGCACAACAGCGCAAAAAGGCATTCCCTGGAAGTGCGCCATGTGCCTGAAACTTGGAAAAGATTAATTTTGATTTGGAAAAAGTTTGATTTGACTTGGACAAATATCAATATGATTTGGTGCAAGTTAATTTTTGGAACATGCTTGATTTGAATTTGAAAAGGTTTACTTTGTCTTGGAAAATGTTTAATATAAGTTGGAAACATATCATAATGAAGGTAAATTTTTACAAAAAGTTTTAGTTGATTAGGAAAAGGTTTAATTTGATTGAAAAGGATTTATTTTGATAAGAAAAACGTTTAATTTGATTAGGACAAGGCTTAATTTGGTTTGCAAAAGGCTTATTTTGATTAGAAAAAATTTTAATTTCATTTGGAACAATATCAATATGATGTGGGGGAGTTTAGTTTTTAAAAAAAGTTTAATTTGATTAGGAAAAGGCTTGATTTGAAAAAATTTTAATTTAATTTAGAAAAATATCAATGTGATTTGGAGATGGTTCATTAAAGTTTGATTTGATTAGAAAATGGTTCAATTTGATTTGGTAATGGTTTATTTTAACTAGGAAAAAATTTAATTTGATTTGGAAAACTAACAATATAATGTGGAAATGGTTCATTTTTGCAAAAAGTTTAATTTGATTAGGAAAAGGTAAAATTTGTTTAGGAGTTGGTTAAATTTGATTAAGAAAAGGTTTAATTTGATTAGAAAAAGGTCAATTTGATTAGGAAAAGGTTCAATTTGACTTAGTAAAGGTTTATTTTATTTAGGAAAACGTTTAATTTGATTTGGAAAAATATCAATATGACGTGGGGAAGTTTTATTTTTAGAAAAAGTTTAATTTAATAAGGAAAAGGTTTAATTTGGTTAAGAAAAGGTTTGATTTGATTTGCAAAAGGTTTTTTTTGATTGGGAAAAAATTTAATTTGATGTGGAAAACTCTTAATACGATGTGGAGATGGTTCATTTTTGGGAAAAGTTTAATTTGATAAGGAAAAGGTATAATTTGTTTAAGAAAAGGTTAAATTTGATTAGGAAAAGGTATAATTTGATTAGAAAAATGTTAAATTTGATAAGAAAAAGGTTTGATTTGATTAGGAAAAGGTTCAATTTGATTTGGTAAAATTTTATTTTGATTAGGAAAACGTTTAATTTGATTTGGAAAAATATCAATATGATGTGGAGAAGATTTACTTGCAGGAAATTGCTAGAATCTCGAAGATGATGCTTCTACGATATTGAGAAAGTTCAAACTATCGTTGTGTACCTATATGTAGGGGAAGAGTGCCGGGTGTGGACACCTTTTTGTTCTCGACTCATAACTTTTGACCAAATGTAGACAAATAAGTATCAGTGGAAAGCTAGAGACCTTAGCTAACTACTGACGAAGAAAGCAAATTGATTTCATTAATTGGAAAAATTATATCAAAAAAAGTGATCATTTTCGACAAAAAAAAAAAAAATTGGGTCGGTTGTGGGCACCCTTAGAAAATCGGCTAAAAATGAGAAAATATGAAGTAAGACGCAATAAAATGTGGAAGAAAGCAAAATTAATTTATTTTGGAACTTTTTAATCACAAAAATTCAACAAATTCTGCTCAACAGCTTGACCAAAATCAGTGTCACTGAAAACGTCTGGATCGAATGGCAACATCATGCCTGTTGCCCTGAAACCAGAATTGATTGTCTTCGGCGTCAATGACAGATCCATTGTTTTGCAGACTAAGCCGCCTAGCTGACATAATTACTAGCCCTTTTTGACATTGCTCTTTTGTGAAGCATGAAATTTTTATACCAATCCATGCGTTGAAATCTGCTCCTCGGTCCACTTGTCTGGAAACTCAATACCGAGATTTTTTACAAAGTGGTATGCCACCCACACTTAATGAAAACAACTTTTTTTCTGCGATATCTTTAAAGGGCCCTCTTGGTTCTTTCCTTTCTACTTAAAAACGCGTAAAAAGGAATGAGAACACCATTTAAATTAGCAATGTTGGCGTTCACGACGATATTTCAATAAAAAAAGAGGGGTGCCCACATCCGACTCTATTGGGTGCCCACAACCGACTTTGACAGCCACTTTGAATAGCAATAAGCAAATTCTGTTGCATGAACATTTTTGTTGGATTCGGTTATGAATCACAAAATATAATAAATTTCCTGCATAAATATAGATTGCATTCAGCTTTTCGATTGATTCACTTCGATTTATCGCTTTTGGAAAATTATTGAAAAAACTTTTGTGTTGACTTTCACTTATTCAAAAATTGTTTTCTTCTTAGCACAAAGCAAATGCGTCTGTTTCCTCCGGTATATGCACAAAAACTTGGTGCTGTCATAACACGCGCTTAATATTTGTCAGAACAGACGTATTTGTTTTCTGCCAGAAGTTATGGGGGGTGCCCACACCCGACCCATGCCCGCAGTCGACACTATTCCCCTATTTATTTAAATTTTTTTCCAGACTTTTTCATAAATTCTGTGAAAATTAAGTGAAACATTCTGTTCGCATGTCTACATTAATGTGAAGTCAATTTGACCTTTAACATTTGTGAGCTGCATTCTTTACTGCTATATACTAACCTTCAAATTGTATTTTTTTTTAACCAGCCTATTAATTTTTTCTTTCCGGAATTTCCAATGAATTACAAAAAAAAAATGTTACCAATAAAATCAAATTTATGTTGTAACCAATGGTTAAAACGTTAACTTGACATTCATTTAAAAATCAAATGAGGCAGCAACACTCGATACCCGCTGAACCTGTCCGTCTGTCTGCTGTCACACACTAACTCAGACATTTAACCAGCCAGCCAGCCCTCAGACTGGTTTCATAATCTTTGAAATAAATACTATAAAAAAAATATAAAAAAACACGCCGGTTATTACAACAACACGGCGCGATTGCGCTCTTATTGATGATTGTTTTCTTTATAGTTTTTGTATTGTGTCTTTCATTTCGAATCTCTACTTTTTTCTTTTTTCTTTCAAATTCTTGCGCCGTTTCTACGTATTTCACATTTAATATGATTATGCCAGTATATCCTCTATAGTTTCAGAGTTATGTGTGCGTTCTTAATGAAACCTCCTTTTTCATTATTATCATCGTTGTTGTTGTTGTTGTTGTTGTATTGCTATTATGAAATGAAGAGGAAAAAAAATGCAAACGTGACCAAAAAAATACAACAAAAATAAAATGAAACTCAAATACTCGAGAACAAAAAAAAAAAAAAAAAATGAGCAACACACAAAGCGGGTACTTGAGAAATACAACAGGTAGACTTTCAAACAAAACAGACAAACCGTCGGACAGACAGACAGACAGATAGCAAAGTCACGAAATACTCACTAAATAAGGTAAGGTATCTCGCGCGCATGCGTTACCGATGCGCCGTATACTCGTAATTTTATTGATGAAATCTTAGAAAACCCTAAAATGTACCAAGGCTGACATCAGCGAAAAACAACAACAACAACATAAAAAAACAGAAAAAAAACCAAAGACAAAGAAAGAATGCAAGGAGCACGAAATAAGGGCGCATAACAACGTAATGAATCATGTGATCACACACAGCATCACCACAGATTGAACACAAAAAACCTGTGAAGTAAATATACACTGAAAAAAATATTTATATTGAGCAAATGTAGTACGTATAAAAACTAATGGGTGACACTTTTATCTTGTTGAAAGCCCAAAAACTGACCGTTTTTTTAAGTTAAAACGGTCAAAACTTAACTAGGAAATTATGCCAGAATTTTTGAAAATAATGTCATAAAAAATAATGCTGCAAAAAATTTTGGAAATAGAGTTTCCATACAAAATTCTGCCATTATTTCCATAGTAGGGTCATTTGATAGTTTTACCTGGAAAGTTTTCCGAATATCAGCTTTGCTACTCGTATTGGAAAACTGGCGCCTAAAATCAGTTTTTTTTTCGGACTTAATAATAATATTGAAACAAATGTTTTGATTGCAATTAAAAAAGAACTGGCCATAAAACCTCTTTTTAAAATTAATATAATAAATGGCCCATAAAACATACAATTCTGGATTTATATCCAAAAGATTTTCTTGCGCTATTTCCTTTATGTAAGCCACATAACTTTCGAAAATAAAGCTATAATTTTTGGAAAAACCGCCAGAAAAGTTTTTGGCTGTATTTCCAATCCAAACAAAAATACCGCCAGAGATTTTTGTACCCTAAACCCAGTTTATATTCACTTTGTCCTTCCATTTGTAACGCAGAGAAGGAGGCGTGGCAGATATAGAAAAGTATATATATTCTTGATCAGCGTCACCACCTGAGTCGATATAGCCATGTCCGTCTGTCTGGCTGGGTGTACGTGGAAATAAATTTTTTGCAAAAACTGAGCAAGATAACACAATGAAATTTGGTACACTGCCTTCATCATCAAAATTAGTTCGTGGGATTTAAAATGAGCAGTGAAATCGGTCAATGGCCACGCCTACCGCCCACACAAAAAATATATTCAAAATGCAACTTCAGGAGTATTTTTCACGACAATGCAATCAAAATACACATAAATACTACGAATTGTAAGCGCAAGCTCACAAAAAAAAAAATGGCGCGAGTTCGGACAAGACGGCGTGGTAACTCCCATGTAAGCAAAAGCTTCAAAACGCTATACTTAAAAATTTTTTTGAGATTATTCAACTAAATTTCACTTAAATAAAAAGGACTATAAATGCACGCTATTAGCTTAAACTAGATGCACTCGAACAAGAGGGCGTGGCGCCTTCCATTTAAGCAAAAGCTTCAAAACGCTATACTGAAAACGTTTTTCGAGATAATCTAATTTCACTCAGACACTAAGAACTATAAATGAAAGCTCTGAGCAAAAACTGGGTGAACTCGGACAAGAGGGCGTGGCACTTTCCATATAAGCAAAATTTTCAAAATACTGCAGTGTAGGGTAACTATCTGATGTTTTGCCTGGCCAAAGGTTACACCCTTACTAGTTCTAGCTTAATTTCAAAAAAAATTCTCTGGCGTTATTTTCTATGGCCGTATTTTCGGGAACCGCATTATAGCATCATACCGTTCAATTGTGAAAAGTGGGCGTGATTCAGTGAGTCAGCATATTTTTCGACAAATTTGTGGTATTCATGGTCGGCATTTACTTGATTTAATGACAATGAAATCGTGGTTAAAGGAGTTTTGGAGGTCGTTGATTCCGAATTCAGGATAAGATTTTTTGACATTTTCTTACAGAATGATTATATCACAAAAAAATTATAGCTGGGAGTGTTTTTGAGGTTGCTATTTCAATTTCGGGATACCTTTTTTTAAAAATTAAATGGCGGATCCAAAATGGCGAACAGTTTCTCTATCAATATAATCAAAATGATTATAAGATATACTTATTGAAACTTTAACATTTTTTAAGGGATTTTTGGAAAAAATTTAATCTTCTGAATTCATCAAGTTCAAGATGCAAAAACACAGAAATGCAAGCCTGTTCCGTAATTCGTGTGATTTCAATTACTTTTTATTTAAGAGGATTTTTCATGAAAATGGTGAGTCACTCGATAAAAAATATCGGTATCTTTCTTACGTGGAATTACAGATTCAACAAATAACATTGATTGGCATTAACAGTAACAGTTTTGTAAATATTTTATCGAATATTTCCGAAACAGTTACTTTTTGAAAAATACAAATGATTATTATTTGTAGAACATGTAATTCACCACAGAAAAGATACTCATACTTTTTATCGTGTTACTCACCATTTTCAACAAAAAGCCGCCTAAGTGAATAGTAATTGAAACCACGCGGATTACGGACAAGGCCTGATGGTATTATTTCTTGATATTTTTGTACTTGAAATATGTTAACTAGATAGGTATTTTACTTTAAATCTGTGCAATAACAATATTATTTGAACATATAAATATTTAGACTTATGATCAGCTAGCGCTCTCTCACAGCCCACTGTGAGGCATAAAGTAAGGATAAAATCCTTTTTATTGGCATTTCTAATTTGATCGTCGGCTTAGAATCGAATGAACTATCTTCAGAACATATTTAAGCAGCAAGTTCAAACTTTTAGAAATTCACATCTCAACCCGATATTAACAATAAGCTTGAGTAATATTACACTTGAATCATTCTCTCTCAGTGTAATAATTCCTTAGCCATTGCTGATTTGCGGCTACTCTTCAACTCACAGTTAGCGCATGAAAGGTGTGTTGTACTAGAACAGAGAGACACCAAAAGATGCCAAAGATATGTATAAGAACCCAACAATTTACCGAGATACCAGAGTGTTCGCAGCATCATCATGCGCATCAGCAGCAACAGCTCTTTCGAGTCACAAGCAAAACAAAACAAAAATGTGAACAGAACAGGTCAGGCACACGATCAACCAACAAACAAAATCGATCAATCGTCTGGTTGAATGCTTGGCCGTTCATTTGGTCCAGTGCAAGAATTTAACGAGCCACATAGGTACTCATGTGCTTTGGCGAAATGCAGGTTCAGTTTAATTTCAAGAGCCAAAGAGAAACGTACTCAATCGTAGCGCGTAGAAGACAGACGTTATAAAGAAAAACGATCGTGCGCGATATGAAACGGAAAATAAGAACGATAAATTTCAAAAATAATCAAAGAAGATAGAAACGGACGCAAATTTTGGATTAAACTTCTTTTTTTTTTTTTGTGTAATTCAAAGTGATTTTATAAAGTTTTGAAAGGTAAACGAATTTTGAAAATGTTGAAAAATAAATATACAAAAAAAAAAATCCTTTTCTATTCAATTTATTTAATATTGTGCCAAAGGACTTAACCCTCTAACTGAAAAAGTCGTAAATTTCAACGAATAGTGTCGGGAATTTTTTTCTATTGATTACACAGGTTTACAAAATAAAAAAATGTCATGGCGTTTTGACCAGACTATGTGTTTCCTAGGGACTTTGGCGTCCTGAATCTGAATCCGGGGTCCGTTTTTTTCCAGAACGTCTGAGAAAAAAGATTTCAAGGTCATAAGGAGGTTAAAATGGGGTTCAGTGTCGTTTAGTGATAAATTCGCTAAAATTCTGAAACTAATTTTTCATCATTAAATTTTTAGTCCTTAAAAAGAATATGTGATCAAAAAGGTGTAACCATCGGAAGCTCCGGATGTATCTTCTACGAAAACCGCTATAAGTTGGGAACCCCTGGGTGGATTTGAAAAATATTGATGTCGTATGAAAGGTATTTTGACAACCTTAAAAATATATGCTATGCGCTTATTTTCCATTGGATTCATAGTTTAGGAGATATGACTTTTTTTGAAATTTTTCAATTACAACAACAAATACATAAACAAAACCAACAACAATAAAATATCTTTCATATGACACCAATATTTTCGAAATCCATCCAGTGATTCCCAACTTATAGCGGTTTTCATAGAAGATATATCCGGATCTTCCGATGGCTATATCTTCGAAGCTAGGTTTGAGAGACCATTTTTGATCAAATATTCTTTTTAAGGACTAAGAATTCAATGATATAAAATAAGTTTCAGAACTTTAGCGAATTTATCACTAAACGACACATGACCATTTTGACCTCCATATGACCTTGAAATCTTTTTTCTCAGACGTTCTGGAAAAAAACGGACCTCGGATTCGGATTTAGGACGTCAAAGTCACTAGGAAACACTTAGTCTGGTCAAAACACCATGACATTTTTTTTTTTTTTTGTAAACCTGTGTTATTGGCTAAAAAAGGATAAAATAGTCATAAAAATGTTAATATCTAACTTCCGTAGACCACAAGGTGAAAAAATGCACTATATCTTCAAGAATAAGCAAATCTTGCATTTTCTTCCACCGCCTTATTTTTCTAGCCAAACCACCAGCAAAAGGCAAGATTGAAGGACCAGAATGTTCAGATTGCTTTTCTGAACGCAACAGTGAACGGGTTAGCTTAAGTGGTTTTAAAATAGGACCGATAGGTGTTGATGATATAGAAGAAAACATCGGGGTTTCTTCTTCTACTATGGTTTTGGCGGTTTCTTGAGCTATAATATCACTCATAATATGGCCTTGGATGAAGTCACCACTTGTGTTACCTGTCTGCAGTACTCTGAGGCAGGTCCAAATCATTCCAACTGGAGCAATTTTGTTCGCATAAACAGGCAAGTGGTCCTCAGGGACCCCGTCCTATTTACATTTCTAAAACATTTTATGAAACTTTTTTCTCAATCAGTTCAATTTATATTTAAAATAGAAAAAGTTTTCTACCTAAGAAAAAATTATTCACTAAAATGTTGGTGTTGAAACTATTTCTAAATTACTTCAGAAAAAATTTTTTTGGAGAGAAGAAATTTTTTGAGATTTTATTCTGGCTGAACAGATCCTTACTTACGTCAAGCCTCAGCATAAACTGCGAGCTTTGGTTGCATGTATTCAGTTGTTTGCGTTGTTCGTGCTAGCTGATAACTTTTCAAGGAAAAGCTTTTTAAAGCTTTTACACGCATTTGCTGATATATTCTCAAATTTGAATATGCAAATAAAATTATTTTCTCAATTGTGAGAGCTTTTGCGCTTTTTCTCATATTTTAAGTTAAAACACACGACTCAGATTCAATAGAATCATACAATACAAAAAGCTGAATTTGATCTCGATAATCATTGAGTTCAAATTTAATGCAGCCTTTTACATGGATTTTTGATACTTTTAATTTAATCGATGATATCTTGGAAAGTAATACTCCAATTGATAAACTTTAAGATATAGTTTAAGGACAAATTTTAGGACTATTGGATGTAATTGTCAAAGTGAATTACGTATACAACTTTCTAGATCTACGCCATATGACTGAAAGTAGTGTCTTCTGCACTTTAAATAACGGATAACTCGGATTTCAGAACTGATAGGAAAAAACCATTGCCAGATTCGGAATCAGCGAACCTAAATTAGTCAAAAGATCAAACTCAAATTGGTATCCTTTCAATTTGTTACACTGTGTAATCAAACCTTAATTTTTAAAAATTTTCTCACACAAATATACGACATTTCACTAATTGTGTTTTTTTTATCTTTTACAGATTTTACAAAATCAGCAAAAGTTTCAGCAGTCATGTCATCATATTTGTGACCACCAAAAAATTTCTGAGTTTTCTCTACCCAAATAGAGTACAACTTGAAAGAACTTCTAGTTGTTCATCAGCAAAAAATTCAGAGAGTACCAGCACATGCTCTTCTCCCTTTTGACGTGGCCATTAAATGTTATCAGCTGTTGAAAGTTTTGGCCCTGCCGTCCAAGTTCCGTCGGCTGCTGCACTTCATCATCCCTATGCAACGCATCTTCATCACCATCAACATCATCATAATCCTTATGCAATTGCTGCAGCCGCCGCAGCCGCTGGTTCAGCTGCAGCAGCTGCTGCTGCTGTGATACCTCAAGCACCACTCACCCCAACGACACCAACCCACCCGCAGAGTATACAGTCAAGTCAGCAGCAACAACAGCAACAACATCAGCACCAACAACATTTCCAACAGCATCAACAACACTTTCTACAACAACATCCCCAACATTTGGGATTTTTTCTACCACCGCCACCGCCGCCAACAAGTTTAGCTTTATTATCGCCACCAGCGACATCTCCAACAACGCTATCAACCATTGCAACAATAAAAAATAGTGGCAACAACAACAATCAACTGCCAGCAACATCCTTAGTGTTGACATCAAAGTGTTCACCACTGCAGCTGACTGACTACCAACATCACCAGCAATTGTTGGTGCAACAGCAACAACAGCAGCAGCAACATCTCCAGCAGCACAATTCTCATTCGCCATCCTCTTCGTCCGCCGCTTCCAAGGCTGAAAGATCTCCCCACAGAAACTCGCATAAGCAAAAGCAACAACACGAAGAAACTGACGTCATGTCAAGCGCTGAATTCGCTCGACCACATCCGAAACAACCACGCTACAATAACAGCGCCAGCAGCAGCATTAACGGTATCGGACTTGGCCTACATAAAAATTCCATTCCACTGCATCAACGATCTCCTACTGGTGGCATTCCCTCGAATTCGAAATTGCCGTCGGGTATTAAAAACGCCTCCATCAACAACAACGACAAACTTTTGAATTTGAACAATCCCAATCACAACAACAACAATAACAACACACTAAAGAACGGTTACGCATCCTCCTGCCTTACACCTCCGACACCCAAATACTCGAGCGATCAACAATGCGGTCCAGTCAACTTGGTCACAAATCATAACCACAACAGCAACAACTCTACACGCCTCAGTAACACTCCGCCCGAGGGTCCCAGTCGTTCATCGTCATCATCATCTGTTGATGTTGAGAATGACGGAAGCTTGTCTCCAATCGCCATTCCTGCAACATCCTCATCGCCTGCACGTAAAACTTCAGAGCTTCCTTCGTCTTTAGTATTCGGTGGCGGCGGAAGCGCCGGCGCACATAAACTGCCATACGATCCAGCAACAGTTGCTGCCTATCAATTTAATTTTCCACATCTCTATGCCAGTCAGGCGGCAGCGCTGTACAATCAAACAGCGACTGCCGGACTTTTTTCCGGTCATCATCCAGCCTTAGCAGTGCGTCCGCATGCATCCTATTTGTCGCAGCATGGCGCAAATGAAGCAGCAGCAGCTTCCAATTTTTCAACTGTTTACTTGCAAGCGATGCAAAATGCTGCAGTGGCAGCGGGGATATATCAATCACCAGCACCGCCACAACCATCACCGCCCAGTGCTTCGAGTACTGGAATTGGCGGTGGAGGTAAACCTATGATGCGCACTCCGACAGGTTCGATGTTAGCGCTAGCACCACCACCTCAGACTTCGTCGAGTGGTAGCCTTAGTAATGGGCACCATATTTCGACATTATCTATGGCTACTCCAAATGATCTCCGCCAGCAACGTCACCACACATTACCTCTTTCACAGCATCAGCAGCAGCAGCAGCAAATAACGTCCACAACAGTGAATGGCACCTACCTCAATGGCAAAGTTAACAGCACAACCAGCGAAACAGATAGCGGTAGCTACTTTAAAGTGCCCAGCGGTAAGGAGGGTTCGCTAAAACATCGCATACTAACGCGACCCTCTTCACAGTCGTCGTCGAGTCTTTTGCAGAGTGAAAAATTGGAAACGCGTAATGCATCCATAACAGCGGCTGTTGTTAGGTAAGTGCTGAATGATTTCTATAGCTTTCGTTGTTCCATAAATAAAGATGTTCTTGAAGTCAGTAGGTTTTTGAAAAATTTCATGCGAGTAAGAAGCTTAGGGGGGAAGTACAACTATATTCTTTGGATATCAAATAGGGGTCTGAACCAGACGTCTTGTTAGAGTTTTAAGACATTTCGTTTGAAGATGCGTCATGGCTTCTAAATATTTTTTTGTACTAAATACGGTACACTGAAATATTCGTTAGAATCAAGTTTCTTTTTACACTGATAAAAAAAAACCAAACAGTGTATTTCAGTGTCAAAAAGAATCAATGTGTAGTGAAGATTTGAATCATGAATTTTTTTGGATCAAATACTTCAGTTCAATGTAAAATATGCATTTATTATTTTTCACTCTGATTTTGTTTCACTAAAAAGCATTTTTTTCTTCCCTCCCAAACAGAGCAAATAATTCAACTACAAATTTTACCAAAGGCGCCTATATTGAACTCGCAAATGGTGTTTTACGACGTGTTGAGGATATGCGTACTGAAGATTTTATACAGTGTGCCGAACGTAGCCCACATCATCAGCTGGCAGAGTCGACAGTTGTCAAAATCAATACGACACCAAGTCATAATGTTGTGATCACATTTAGCTACGACAAGAGCCGCTCAAAGGTAGGTCCCCCATCCCATTTCCATATGCAAGAAATAAGAAATTTAAATTTCTCAAATTCTAGGCCGATGTTGAAGTTACGCCGGAGCATCCATTTTTTGTCTATGGCCAAGGCTGGGCCTCATGTAATCCTGAACTTTCGCACAAATTATTCGGTTTAAAGTGTCAGAGGCTACAAGTCGGCGATATTTGTATCTCATTAACAAGTCGAGAGCCGATATCAACTCCGCCACCACCAACGTTACCTACAAATAATCATCATCTTCATCAGCAAGCGCCATGGCAAGCACAGCAGCCGCATGCGCAGCCACTAAAGACGCACACGCACAAAAGTCAAATAAGCCCGTCCAATATGTTGAGTCCGATGTCAGCCAACAGTGCTGATGCATCACCACAAAATTTATCACGTAAATTACATCCCGCTGCTACACTACACTCAGATAGTAGACAACAGGTCAATGCACCGATCAACTGCCGACCAGCAGTTTCGGTAAGTGGCATTGGTGGTGGTGGTGGTAATAGTGGTGGTTATCCCTTACATCATAGCATGCAATTGCTAATGATGCCATCACACTTAGCGGCAACTGCTGCTGCCGTTCATCATCCCTACGCCGACATGACAGACTTGGCTTATGCGGCCGAAAGCGCACAGATCTCAAGGGGAGAAATAGCAATTGGTGGTTCCAATGTTCAAAGCTCAAATGTAACAGCGACAACGGCATTGCATCATTTATCACCACCAAGCAGCTATTATCACCATCAGCAGCAGCAGCAGCAACAGCAGCATGCGTTTCATAACAATGCCATCAGATTGGTGGGTCCTCCCCATACCACAACTACCACCGCAATATCGTCGGCATCGATACCAATGCATATGACAACGGCGATATCAACGCACCAACAACAACACACTATTCAACATCATCAACAGCACCACCACCACCAACAACCATATTACGAGTCACCACCTTCATCAACCGAAGGTGATCCGCGGCGTAATCATAGCGGTAGTAGCGTCAGCAGTGGTGGCGTAGGCGGTGGTTGTGATGATGAACAGGATCAACCGGTTGATGCTACGATGCAATCATCACGTAAAAGACGTTGGTCAGCACCAGAAAGTATTTGTGATGATGATGATGTCGAGTGTCAACCGCAACCACCGGCAACAGCAGTTGGTGGCGTAACCAATCTTAGTGGATATAAGGCATATATAACAGCAGCAACGGCGGCGACAACAACAGCAGCAACAAACCATACAGCGTAGAATACGTCCTCATATGTATACATATGTATTTACTAGGGTGTATAGAGTTTAAGCGGGCAAAGGAATAATAGTGGTAAGGCAATAGTTCACTTAAATCGATTTTGAAATTAGAGGGCTTCAATCTTCACTGTATTCACTATGTACCAAATGACAATGATACATATAAGAAAATGTTCATGACAATATGGGAAATGATTTCCTTACAAATTCCCCACTGATTCTCTATGAAAATTGAGTTTAGTTGGAATCAGCTGAATTTTTGACTATGAAATTTTCCAGGAACACTTAAAATTCCAATCATTCGTTAAAAAGATATAAGACGATGAACTCGAGATAAATATTTTATACATGTTCTCAATTCCGATTTTGATCCGAGTCGAAATGGAATCAATCTTAAGGTGATCTGCGTTTCGAAAAACAAAATGGGATCGGAATTTTATTGTCATAAATAAAATTGTGTATTGGTTTCAATCCGTTTTACTGAAAAGTAATTCCGATGTGGGGTTCAATATCGAAACATTAAGATTGATTCTATTTCGATTCCGATCAAAATCGCAATTGAGAATATGCCCGTATATTTTTAATTCCGGGTACATTTATCACTTACCGATCTGTTCCGCATTACATGTAGTTTCTATTTCATTTTATTTCGCAAGCTTTTCGATAAAACATTGAGTCATTTGATCAGAAGTACAAGTATCTTTTTTGTGAAGAATCCTTTGTTCTTCTAGAAATAATATTGATTAAGCCTTAAGGGTGTCAGCGTAGAACAAAAGTGAAATTTTACTTCAATGGATGATAACTCAGAAATTGAGGATCTAATTTGGAAAGTTTAGATATAAGGTTTAATGAAGAATATAATGGGTATCCAATGTCATTAGCAAAACTTAATTATACTGTTTAATATAACTTCAAATATGCCTCAAAATAGCAACTTTAAGCAAGGATATCTGAAATTTTAAGCAAGAATATCTGGAGAACTAGAAGTTATGAAAAAATATTTTGATTCCTAGATACTCTCAAGTTAAGCTTTCATATAGAGGCCAGTTTTTCTAATTATGTACATAAATGATTTTACAGGGCAACAATGAGTCAATTCCAAATAATCATGACCTACTATATACGGAAATAATATCAGATTCACCGAATTGACTCTAGTTCTCTAGATATCCTTGCTCAAAGTTTCAGTAATCCTTAATATAAGCTGCAAAAATAAATGTTTTGAGACACATTTGAAATTATATCACATTTACAGTAAACAGTGTTATTATTTTCTTCATAAAACCTTACTTTTAAACTTTTCAAATTAGATCCTCACTTTCGGAGTTATCTACCATTGAAGTAAACGCATTTCAACTCCATGCAAAAGATTCAAAATTTGTTTTTCAATTTTTGCATGGATTTGAATTACTTATGTTTCAATGGTTGATAATTTGAAAAGTAATGATCTAATTTAAAGAGTTGGAAAATACGACTTAATGAAGAAGGTGTTGGCTAACAGAATTATTAGCAAAAATTAATTACACTGTTTACTGTAAGTTTGATATAACTTCAAATATGCCTCAAAACAGCTATTTTTGGCACTTAAAATAAGAATATCTGGAGAGTTAGAGTCAATTCAGACGAACGACTTACATCCTTAGTATTGAATAGCCTTAGTAAATCTGAATTAACAAAGTTATGATTTTTTAAATTTTCATGGTTTGGGAAAACACTTTTTTTTGTAATCCAATTATCTCAGAAACTATTAGATATAGGGAAAAAGTGATCATAATAAAAAATGTAGATAACTAACTGAATTTTTGAAATATGTGAAATAAAGTTTTTCTTTATCCAAAACTAATGATAGTTAACTTGTAACAAAGTAAACAATTTGATTTTTTTTAATGTTAGGGTCTTTTTATTTTCCTTAATTTTTTATTATAAATTCTATATTCGATTTTGTTAGGGTATTTGTTAAGCTTAGAATAAAGGTCGTATTACTTCTTGAGATATAACGATTTTTCGCATATAAAGTTGTCCTATTTCACCTAAAAGACTGCGTAATATAGTTTTACATATTTTAAAAATTCAATTAGTTATCTACATATTACATGATCAATTTTACCCTATATCTAATAGTTCCTGAGATAATTGGATTACAAAAAAAAGTTTTTTCGCAAATCATGAAAATTTAAAAAATTATAACTTCGTTAATTTTCACCAAAAATTAAAAAATACGTACTCGTACGATCATATTATTCACCCCATATTTTTTTATCAAAAAGTTTCGGAAATTTAATTACTTAGTTGAAAACTCAAGGGATTACGGAACAGGCCTCTAAGCTGCAGTTTTTGTGGTATAGAGGCTTAAAATATGTCTAATATATTAAATTCTTGTCAATATCATAGCTTAAAAACTCATCATTGTTTGTTTAGTCTTGTACATTCAAGTGCACAGATGCCAAAAATTTAGCTAACTCCACTGCTACTCTATTGTTCAAAGTATTGAGTAAAAACCTTTGAAAATTCACATACTTCTGATAAATTTGATTTTAGTTCTAGACAATCCCCCCTTATTATCTAATTCGATTTCAATTATATCATATATTTTGATTTCTAGAATCGAAGTCGAAAATTTTTTAAACATGATAAGCCTGAATCGATGATATTGATTGGAAAAATTTTCGATTTCGTTTCTGGAAATCATAATTTGTATATGGTAGCAAATCTCGCTTCGATTAAGTTTCAATCGAATTAGATGATAAGAGTGAATGTCTGATAAAAAGTGAAGTTCGATAATGAAAATCACGAATAATTGTTTTTTTATAAAACTCATATATTTATTTGCCATCAAAAGCTAACGAATGGGGAAAGTGAATTTTATTTTTGATTACTTTTATTTTAATTTTTAAATGATACAACTCTTACTACTCATAAATGAATGCTATTGTCATAGAAACTTTTTTCAAATACTAAAAAGGCCTGTTTCGAAATCCATGTGATTTCAATTATTTTTCATTTAGGATTCTTTTTGATGAAAACGGTAAGTCAAACGACAAAAAGTATCAGCATTTTTTTTGTGGAGAAATACAGATTCTGCAAATAATATTGATTTGTATTAACGAAAAAGAAATCGTTTAGGAAATAATCTTAAAAAACCGCAAAAAGTCGAAAAATTTGATTTCATCGAATATTCCCTAAACAGTTACTTTTCCTTAGTGCAAATCAATATTTATTGCAGAATCTGTAATTCTCCACAAAAAAGGTTCTGATACTTTTTATCGTTTGACTCACCATTTTCATCAAAAAGCCTCCTAAATGAAAAGTTATTGATTGAAACCACACGGATTACGGAACAGGACTGAATTTCTCTTAGAAATATTAAATTGTGGCATAATTGAAGAGCTGAGTGGAAGAACATGTTATGTTACATTTTAATAAATTTGAGATGATCAGCTTTAAAGTTCTGAAACTATCCTCGAATGCACTTTTTCATCAAATAGTGTAATTTGACAGGTATTTTAAAAAGCTATTAAATGGATGTATAAACTTTGAAATCTAAGATACCATTTCCAAGATATAACATTTTTTCTAAATGATCTCTGCTTTTTTAAAAATGTCACTTAACATATTCATCCACTCAGCTCTTCAATTACTAAGGGTCATTGCCCCCCTAGGTATATTGTCGCCATAGGGTATGCATAGTCTACGCTAATTTTGAATCTTAAATTTTAAAGGTTTCAAACAATTCAACAAGGTATGGAATATTCGCCGATATGGTTTCAACCACACACTATACGCCTTGCAACTACGAGTACATACTATATACAAACATATTAAAATAAATATTGTCTGTAAGTATTTGTATATCAAACAAGATCTCAAATGAAAATAAACATTTTACGAATAAAATTGTAACTGTTTAACAGCATATACCTTTATATATATATTGCTGAAATTGACTTACAAGTTTGTGGCTTTGAAAAGCACAAATTGTAAAAATAATTGTTAAAAATTACTAAAAATTTTAATTTAAAATGAAACTGAATATAAAAATGAAATTTAAAAATAATAGAAAATGTAAATTTGTGTTGCAAATAAGAAAGAAAAATGAAATTGTAATATATAATTGAGTTCGTTTTTAAATAAATCCTTACTTTATATGTATGGGATATGTGTAAATTTTGGCTAATAGATAAAATTTAAGCAAGCGCTGAAAACTGTGCTATAGAAAATTTCCATTTTTTGCACTTTCTTATTTAAAAAAAAAAAACAAAAAACAAACTACAACTTTAACATTGCATAGTTATGGGCACACAAAACAAAATCTATTTAGCCAAAAAACGCACTGAATTTTGAAAAAAAAAGTAAAAATCAAATTGTATAGTAATTTGTATATGTAATATAATTAATATAATTTTAACACATACATAGTTAAGTTCATAAAACCACAACAACAAATGTAAACGAATCTAGTACTACTGCAACAAAAAACAAACAAACAAATAAAAAAAAAATGAAAGCTAGCCTAAAAACTTTAAAGTAGTTAGTTGCAAAATCAAAATACAAAAAAAAAAAAACAGTAAAATTTTACAAAACACTCAAAATGTAGCCATATTTAAATACCTACAACAAGAAATGCATTAAATAGCTATTACGAATTATTAAAGAAACACAAACTATTAAACTAAGAAATTTGAAAAAATATATAGATACTACATACATAGATAACTATTTAAAGCAAAAAAATAAAAGTAGAAATATTTTTGGATTGTACGCATTCATACATATTTAAAATTTAAATACAATAGAGCAAAAAAAAAAAAAAACAAAAAAATATTAATCAAATTGTTTGTATAAATATGTGAAAAAGAAAAAAAAAAACACAAAAAATATCTAAAATTGTTATTATAATCATTAAGTATAAAGAAGAAGAGGAAAATTAAAGTTATTGCAAATCCATATATAAATTATTACAAATAAATTTTATCAATTAAAAATCATGCATTAAATGTTAACAAAATAAGTGAATTCAAAAAGTGTTTTATTTTTCAAGCGTTTGTTTTCTATCTAACATAAAATTTTCGCATTCCAATTTCATATACTTATTTACACTTGGGACAAGGACCGTAAGGAGCTTTTGAAGAGTGTATTTGGCTTATAGAGTTCGAAAAGATTTCTCAACGTTCTGGACCTTTAAAGTTAATTTATTAATTTTTATTCCTAATTTTTAACTTTGGCGGATATTGTAGTATGAACATATTCTTATATAAATTTTTTTGGAATCCGCGTAAAATTCCCTTTAATTCGGTATTACTTGTGTTTTAAAAACTTTTAAATTTCAGGTCGAAAAAAATACTTTCCTTTGTAATACACGGGTTATTCGCATGCGATCTTGAAAAGTATTTATTTTCTGACCTCAGTTTAAAAAATTGGTATAACAAATGTACAACCGAATTAAAGCAAATTTAACGAGGATTCGAAAAAAAATTATATAAGGATATGTTAATACTACAACGGTCGCCAAAGTCAAAAATTAGGAAAAAAAAAATTAAAATATCAACTTTAAAGGTCCAGAGCTTTGCAAAACCCTTTTGAACTCTATTAACCAAATGCAATCTTCAAAAGCTCATACAATTAGCTCAAAGTATTCTCTAAAACGCTAGGGTGATCCAATAAAATTTTTTTTCTAAAACAAGTTAGTAAATTACTTTTAACCCTATAACTCCTCAGGGGTACATTTTATACCCCCTTCAAGTGCAATTTTTTATTAGTCTAGGCATCCTCTATCACCTCCCAGATGCTTTGTAACCTTATCCGATACACCCTTTATAATATACGTATGACAAATAAAATGATGAAAAAAAAATGGAGAAAGAGGCAGAAATGCAATTCAGCCATTTTTCATTCAATTTTATATTACCTTTCCACTTCTTAATCTACTTTCTTAAGTAATATCTTGTTTTCATCACAAATATATCGATACCTTAGAGCGGTATAGTCCTATCTCCACTTTTTGCGATTTGAGATTTTTGCAGTTATGCAGTGGGCTTCTTTATCGTTTGGAAAACTGTGGGATGTCAAAATACCACTCAAATACCAAAATATTCGATAATTAAGAAAAATCCTATCTCCAAACTGTAATTTTTTCAAGAGCGCTAATGTCCTATCTCCACTGAATGTTCAAATAAGTCACATTTTTTTCTATGCCTTATAGCATAGTCGCTTTTTAGGGTCTGTTTGAAGTCATAAAAACTTGAAAGTTAATGTTTTTTTATTTTTCTCAAATGTTTTGAGTACAAGAAAAAAAAAAATTATATCGATTGGTGGGCCCAGTATGACCAAAACGATTGAACAACAATATCCAATGACGTATTTTGCAAAAAAAAAGATCACTTCTTATTTTTATTATTTTTATTAAACAAATAGTTTCAATTGATAACACAGTCCTGCATGGGTTTTCCACTCTGAATTTTAAAAAGCGACTTCTATAGATTTATGTGTGCGGATTACGAGAAAAATAGTGAGAAATTTCCAGCACGTCACAATTGTCCGTAATTTAAGTTTTACTTAAGTGTCTTTTTTTGTAGAAACAAGACTACCACTCCTATAACACTGATCGTATCAAAACCATATTTGCACCAAATGTTTTTTTGGTGCTCCAACACATTTATAAGAAATATGGGATCGATTGAATAAGGGGGTATTGTACCCCTCATACAAAAAAAAAACTCTAAATAATTGAAAATTTTATTTGAGTCGCTCCTACGCCTATACCAGTAGGTATGTTGAAACCATATTAACGCCATATAGCCGCCTCATATTCCAATAGATATGCCTGGATAATGGAGGTAATTGAATGAAAGTACGGTGCGCTCGGAATACAAAGCAAACATACCAAAAACAAACAAAACTAGTAATGGTGTAACCTTTGGCCTGGCCAAACATTAAATACCCTACACTGCAGTTTATTTGAAATTTTGCTCATATAGTATGGGAGGTGCCACGCCCTCTTGTCCGAGTTCATCCAGCTTTTGCTCAGAGCTTGCATTTATAGTATAGTTCTTTGTGTCTGAGTGATATTTGGTTGGATTATCTCAAAAAACTCTTTCAGTATAGCATTTTGAAACATTTGCTTATGTGGGAGGTGCCACACCCCCTTGTTCGATTTCAACTAATTTTTGTTGAGAGCTTTCATTTATAATTCTTAGTGTCTGAGTCGATTTTGGTTTGAATATCTCAAGAAACGCTTTTAGTGTAGCGTTTTGATGCATTTGGTTATATGGGAGGTGCCACGCCCTCTTGTCTGAATTCGCCAAGTTTTTTTTTCAAAACTTGCGCTACAATTTGTAGTATTTATGTGTACATATTTTGGTCGCATTGTCGTGAAAAATACTCTTAAAATTGCATTTTGAATATATTTTTTGTATGGGCGGTAGGCGTGTCCGTTGCTCGATTTCGCTCATTTTCAATCCCCCGAGCTAACTTTGATGACGGAGGCAGTGTACCAAATTTCATTGAATTACCTTGCTCAGTTTTCCCAAAAAGTGTATTTCAACACACAGCCAGCCACCCAGCCACTCAGCCAGCCGGACATGGCTATATCGACTCGGGAGGTGACGCTGATCAAGAATATATATACTTTTCTATATCTGCCACGCCTCCTTCTCTGCGTTACAAACGGAAGGACAAAGTGAATATACCCTGGGTGTAGGGTATAAAAACATAAAACGCATTTCTACTTACTTTACCTGCATTATGAAACTTGATATCTGGGTGAATATTATGCATAGCAACTATCTAGATCGTACGGGGAGCACCAAAAAAATATATGGTGCAAGAATGTTTTAAATGTGTTGAGTATTTTAGGCGTGATATTGAAGAGTACATAAGCACAAACGATTGAATTAATAAGTTTTCAAATGCTGCACAGACGAACAAGGGTACCCCTCTTAAAATTACGAGAGTGATTTCCGATGTATTTTTTGATGCTGAGCCCAAGTCCGTTTACAGAATTTCTCTATCACGTCAGAATTTCGAGAAATTTTAAAATAACAGTGAAAAACACACGATTTTTATTATTTTTGAGGTTATGATAATTAGAATATGGAAATAAACCAAGTTCAGTTTCGTAATTAAGAGGACCCAAACCAACACAATTGGCTTCAAAAATCAAGAGAGGAAAAAAAAAAAATGTCGAATATGCAGGTCTGTGTAATTTTATGTATTTCGTTCAAAAACTGTATATTCAGGCCTGTTCCGTAATCCACGTGGTTTCAATTACTTTTCACTTAGGAGGCTTTTTGATGAAATCGGTAAGTCACACGTAAAAAGTATTAGAATCTCTTTTGTGGAGAATTACAGGTTCTACGAATAATATTGATTTATGTTTACGAAAAAGTAACTGTATCGGAAATATTCCAAAAAGTCGAATTTTTCGACTTTTTGCGGTTTTTTAAGAATATTTCCTAAACGGCTACTTTTTCGTTAATGCAAATCCACAAAAAATATCCTTATACTTTTTGTCTTGTGACTAACCATTTTCATCAAAAAGCCTCCTAAATGAGAAGTAAGTGAAAACACACGGATTACGTAACAAGCCAGATTGATTTGAGAAGTGTAAAAAAATTTAGTCGTCTTACATGATTCAGTAATATTTCACGTTATGCCAAATGGCATAGATTCTACCCAAAGGTGCTTACATATTTAATTTAGTTGGGAAGAACTGCATTGGTTGGAAGGTGTTTTTATTCATAAATTTGGTGGCTAACACTAGTTTACAGCAAAAATGTGATCTGGTTGCCACTATAAAATTCTTATGTAAATTGACTCCCTAATTCTGAAAATAACTTTTTTTTTTTTTTCTACGGAGACGTTTTCGAGAATTCCCCCTTTTCCTGTTTTTGAAGGGGGGGAAAAATATGATCTCATATAATAACATATATCTCGTAAACCAGTAAAGCCAGCTTAACATGTAAGACAACAAAAGAAAGGTAATAAAATTATACATAAACGCCTCATACTGTACTTTTCGATCAGTTTTTTAGTTTCTGTGTTATTAATAAACATTTCGAAAAATTTTGGTTTTTCTTTTGAAAAATCGAAAAAAAAAGTTTTTCAATTGGGATATTTTCTTGAAAAAAAATTCGGTAAAAATAAAAAAACTTCATTGTGCAAAAGTCTAAAGAACCCCAGTATAAACAAGATACTAATCAAGAAAATCGATGGATAAATAACGGAGTAATAATCAATTAAGTGAAATTACCAAAAGTCAAATTTTACTCTATTTTTGTACAATTTTGAAAATTTTTTTTCCGATTAGACCGATTCATATTTTTTTTTTGATTTGGTGGACCATCATTAGTGAAAAAAATTATTTATATTTTTTTCGCTCGTGTAGTGTTGCCGTATTAGAAAAAAAACAATTATTTGAGGTGTCACTTAACTTAAACTGATCTGTAAAGAGAACATCATATTGTACTCCTTATCTGAGGATTTCATTAAAAAGGCAAATAAATTGCCTTTTTATCATTGGGTCATTTGTTGATATCAGATGAAAATTAGCCAATCTATAGTAAACCAAATTTCAAATTTAAAGCAAATTTCGATGATTTTCAAAATCTTTCTTTAACGCCGTTAACATTTTCTTGTTCGAAAAAATAGAAAAAGTCAATTTTTATTACTTTTATCATTTATATATTTTATTACAAAAATTTTGAGTTAATACGGACCAAGATCGGATGAAAAATGACAGCTCTATTCTGGATTTAGTAAGTGAACCTACTAAATTACTGTCTATTTAATTAGCAAAACAAGAATTGCATATGTTTATTCACTAAATCTCGAATAGAGCTGTCATTTTTCATTCGATCTTGGTCCGTAATAATTCAAAATTTTTGTAATAAAATATATAAATGACAAAAGTAATAAAACTTGACTTTTTCTATTTTTTCGAACAAGAAAATGTTAACGGCGTTAAAGAAAGATTTTGAAAATCATCGAAATTTGTTTTAAATTTGAAATTTGGTTTAATATAGATTGGCTAATTTTCATTTGATATCAACAAATGACCCAATGATAAAAAGGTAATTTATTTGCCTTTTTAATAAAATCCTCAGATAAGGAGTAGAATATGACGTTCTCTTAACAGATCAGTTCAAGTTAAGTGACACCTCAAATAATTGTTTTTTTTCTAATACGGCAACACTACACGAGCGAAAAAAATATAAATAATTTTTTTCACTAATGATGGTCCACCAAATCAAAAAAAAAAATATGATTCGGTCTAATCGGAAAAAAAAATTTTCAAAATTGTACCCTTATGCAAGGAAAATTACAAAAATAGAGTAAAATTTGACTTTTGGTATTTTCACTTAATTGATTATTACTCCGTTATTTATCCATCGATTTTCTTGATTAGTATCTTGTTTATACTGGGGTTCTTTAGACTTTTGCACAATGAAGTTTTTTTATTTTTACCGAATTTTTTTCAAGAAAATATCCCAATTGAAAAACTTTTTTTTTCGATTTTTCAAAAGAAAAACCAAAATTTTTCGAAATGTTTATTAATAACACAGAAACTAAAAAACTGATCGAAAAGTACAGTATGAGGCGTTTATGTAAAATTTTATTACCTTTCTTTTGTTGTCTTAAATGTTAAGCTGGCTTTACTGGTTTACGAGATATATGTAATTATATGAGATCATATTTTTCCACCCCCTCAAAAACAGGAAAAGGGGGATTTCTCGAAAACGTCTCCGTAGAAAAAAAAAAATATAGTTATTTTCTGATTTAGGGAGTCATTTTACATTAGAATTTGATAGTGGCACTCAGATCACAGAAAAAAATAATTAATTTGTAAACTAGTGTAATTCAAGAATTGCAATTTTTGAAGAGGTAACTAACCCAGATGTTGGAAATAACTTCCGTATTTCAAGCTTAGGCCCTCGCTATAGAGTTATGCGATAGAAATTGTCTATATACGCGCACTTCCGGTTCCGACATACATATGTTTTTACTCGGACAGTCAAGCAACTCTGAAGTCTTAAATAATGTTTTAAATTTATTCAAGGCTTATCTAAAAGTGATTTGAATTTATCCAAGCCTTACCCTGAAGAAATTATATGACTCTAATCTGGAAACCAAGACACGAGGTTTATGAAGGCAATGAAAACGCAGGTCATGTTCCGCTTTGTCAAGAACTAGACTAAAATTACAAAGATTAAAGTATATGAATTGACTTTAATAAGAGAGTTTGTGGTATCACTATGGACTTTTGCGGTATATATGTGGCATTGTTGCTGCAACCCTAACCTAACCGTACTTTGGCCAAGAGAGGGGCATAATATACTTCCAGAACCCTATTGCGAAGTAAACAACAGCTTTGAAAATAACTTAATTTGGAAATGAGAGGAAAATTGCCTTATCAACTAGTGAGGAGCCCAAGAAAAGTCCTTGCCTGCAGCAGACGAAAAGACTTATCTATGATGGAAGCAGTTTTAAACATCAGCAGAAAAAATAAAAAAATCTACACTGAAATGATGCAAGCATCCCTTACAACGTGTTAAAGCCTCGAGAACCTCGCAAACTCGTAATAGTTGTCAAAATCTATACGAACTTTGACAGTTTTACCCTTAATGTCAGGACACTATATATGTAACTAGTTACTACCAAACAAGATGGGTCCGGTAAACAACGATGTCAAGAGGACTTGGAAGAAGCAGAGCATATGCTGTGTACTTACCCTGCAGTGATGAGACGCAGAATTAAGTACCCAGGTTCTAGTTCCACTGCAGTGACAAAATCTATAAACAGTCTAGAGCTGTTCTGATTGGGAAAGAGGACGTACAAAATATTTTTTAGATCGTGATCAAATTCATTTCCTTTAAAATAATAATAATCAATTTGGATGTTAATAATGATTTATTTGGAGAAAATTTCGATGCAAAAGATAATTTATTGGAACGGAATGAGGTTGCACACTAGCTATGGGCTAGTTTGTATGGACATTTTTAAAAATTAACTTTTTATACCCTGCGGTGGTTTTTTATGTGAGGTTTGATGAAGAAGTGAGTGAGCCAAAATTTGGAGGGGGATCTCGATTTTTCCAATTGGGGCATTTTCCCACACAAAAAGAAAAAAAAAATTTTTGTAGTTAACATTAAAGAAAAATTAAAATAATCACAATCGATGTGTTTTGCGATGCTAAACGCGAATCCAGCCTCAGAATTGCTCTACCGTGTATAGTTTATGAGATATTGTAACCTAAAAACCAAAAAAAATCGTTTTTTGCCATTTTTTGAAGCTATATAACTATGTAACATATCATTTATTCGTTAAATGTGGCTTAAATACTTAAAAGCCTCAATCTTTTCCATTAAAACTTAATTTAAATTTTATTAATATCTCCATGCTTCTAAGAGATATCGTAAACCGAAATATTGTCAAAACGGGTTTTTTGCACTTTTGTGTCTTTTTAAGTTAGGATATCTTTGAAGAAAAAAAAGATATCAACATAATTTAAATTAGGTTTTAAAGGAAAAGATTGAAATTTTTAAATATCCAAGCCACATTTGACGAATAAATGATATGTTACATGGTTATATAGCTTCAAAAAATGGCAAAAAACATTTTTTTTTTTGGTTTTTAGGTTACAATATCTCATAAACAATACACGATAGAGCAATTCTGAGGTTGGATTCGCGTTTAGCATCGCAAAACACATCGACTGTGATTATTTTAATTTTTCTTTAATGTTAACTACAAAAATTTTTTTTTTTTTCTTTTAGTATGGGAAAATGCCCCAATTGGAAAAATCGAGATATTTTCAAAAAGGAATCAGCTACGATTTTGATTCAAAGTGATATTTCATCACAATAACATTACAAACACTCGGAGACATTCAGTAATTTGCCATTTTAGTTGAACTTAATGATGCTTCAGGAGCAGTGTGTTACCCTATATCTCCGCCCTCTAGGGGTGCTCTCATACTAAAGCACTCCGGGGTGCGACTTTATGTTGGTGCACTGTTATTATCTTTTAGTGCATTTCATGCCATATGGCATGATTCCCAAAAACCACTTTTGAAAAAAAATATTTTTTAAATTAATTTCAATTATACTTCAAATGGCTCTTAGTAGTAAGGAATTGGACAGTAAAAATTTTTAAAGACAAAAGGAAAAAAAGTTCCGAAAGGGTTCAGATAAATTTTCAAAAAGTGTTTTTTTTAAGTCTTTTAAAGTCTTAAGAAAAAACTTTGTACTTTTTAAAACAAAAGCAGCTACTATCTTTTCAAAAATATAAAGAGAAAACGTACACATGGATTTACTCGAGGACATCAGATATTGATAGAGGCTGTTAAGTAATCTCAAACGAGACACCCATTCAAAAAACTGAAGATTCAGAGGTGACGCAAGCTCGTGGCGTAAAATGACGTTATGATTCACAAGTTTCATGATGAAAATCGTTATAACTCATAAAACAGCAAACTCCCGCAGCAACAATTTTTATATTTTTTTCAGTGCTGTTGGACCTTGCCCGGCTGCGAAGCAGACTTTTGCCAATTTTGTTTGTGTGTTAATACATAAGCCTTGATGTCATAATTGTTGTTTGTGTTATTTATGGATGGTGCATTGGTCTAACGACTTGTGCTACCAACCGGGAGGTCCTCGGTTCAACTCCCTCCCAGGCCAAAACACAAAAGTTTTCCAACTTGCAATTTTTCAATTATAATTAATTTAGTGAAATAAATATAACTATAATTATAACAAAAATAGTCTGATGAGTCTTTGTGGCGAAAGACGAAACATATGTCACTAAAGCCGTGTTTTTGATCCGTTCCTTAGTTTGTCATAATAATGTGTTAGAAAATGCATTGACAGATTTATATGTAAATCGATCATTGCAAATATATGACTAAAAGTTCAATTAAAAATCAATTTTGAAAAAAAAATTGAAAAACTCGAAAAAACCATGGACCAGCTGCACAAAACGAACCATTTTTTCAAATGAATTAAAATTTTATATTCTTGAGTAGTCAGCATTTGTTTATCGAACTGCATCATTAGATTTGCAAATTTCCACCACACCACATTGATCCTTGGACATGCAATGTTAAAAAGAAAGAATAGTTCCTACTGAGCGGAAGCGTTTATTTATAAAAAAAGAAGCACTTCAGAATGCTTTTTGAAACACTTCTTTTCCCTTGGGTTCATACAATAGTTTTTATATACATACATAAACATAAGCATGATACAAATAATGCAGTTATAAAAGGTCCCTCGTTGCAGGCATCGGAGATTGCCAAATCATATGTGCTTGCTGTTGTTGTCCCTCAAAATTTGCCGTAAATATTGTTTGAGTAGTTAAACCATAGAGTATTCTGAGCCTCAACAACCACAATGATGTTACGATATCCAATACCACCTGCGATAACATAAGCTTTTCCCGAATTACTGCTCTGATTGACATCAATTATCACACATGTTATATTAGCACCAGTACCAGACGCTGGGTAGGAAACTCTCATCCGAACATTCTGTGGCGTTGCCCAGGTACGCGAACCAGAATCATGACCAACAAGGTTATCGCCTATAATATCGAAATTTATAAATCATAATTTTTATTAAAGAAAACCTTGAATAAAACAGGTAAAATAAATAATTTTAATTCTTCGAGTTTTTACCAGTTTGACGAGATCCTAGTTTATATTGTCTACCAGCTCGTGGTTGTCCCAAAGAATCCTGCGGTATTTCAGGATTTATTAATTGCGCTTGTGGATTTTGTTTTAAGAAATCATCCATATCTTCTAGTGTTACCACTTGAACCGATACATTTGATTTTCCATCAGAAGTAATGTTATTAGCCATTACCATAGCTATAGCACTAAGAATTAGGGAAACTTTCAACATTGTTCTTTTCGGCGCGGATGTGTTTTACAAACTAATTTGCAAAGTTTTCTTACAAACGTTTTCATACTTATATTGTAAAATGTTCTTGACACTAAAAATTGACCCATTACGACTATTGTTGATACTATATAGTTTTAAAATGATTTCATACGAGTTTTTTGAAAATCGACAACGTTACTTGCAATTGCACCAACATGTTTTCATTTATGTGTTTACATATTAAAAGCCAATTAATTTGTTAATCGCATGTCATAAACATTTATTTAAGCAAAACAATCGTAAGTGCTAAACTAACAAAGTAACTTTATTGTTATTGATTATTTTATTCAGTTTTAATTATGTATATACATACAATGTATTCGTTAGCATCAATAAAGTCTATTTGAGCCTTCACCCTTGTATTGAATTCAATACTCCGATCTGTAGAACGTATTTTCTATTAATGTCAAGACATTCAACCAAGCTTGATTTACGCAAAATTGATCCTGTATTTTTTCTAGGGGTCCATAGGACTTAAATGAAACGTCTCTATCTTATGCGATCCCTTGCGATGACTTATATCTTTCTACGACATTCCCGATTCATGGATTTCCTTTCCAATGACCAATGACTGCCTTGTTGATTGCACTTAAAGGCTTGGCGGCAAACTTCGATTGTCCTATAGTCCTATAGTTTTTTCAATTTTCTCTCTTATCCTTGAGCTGACGACGCACAGTGGTCTAGAATGCTATTCTATGTGGTCATAACTCTTTCCTGGTTATTTTCTATAAAAAAAAAACTATAAGCTTTTATGTTTTGCGGGTCGCTAACTCGAAATCTGAAAACGATTTTTTAAAAATCAAAATGGTGGATACAAAATGGCGGCCAGTTTTCTTAAAAATGGATTATATCACAACAAAATTGATAGGGGGTTTTTGAAGTTGCTTATTTTGAATCCGATATCATCTTTTTTGTAAATAATATGGCGGATCCAAAACGGCGGACAATTTTTTTTTTTTAAATTGATTATATCACGACAAAATTGTGGCTAGATGGGCTTTTGAGCTCGCTGATTCCAAATTATTGATAAAAATTTTCGAAAACAATATGGCGGACAATTTTGAAGTGTATGGTATGTGGGCGTGTTCTTGATCCGATCGCTCCTTTTTTCAGTTATGATACCGATAGTAACGCAGATACAAAATATTATTGTCATATTTCGAATATTCCCACAATTATGGCAATTTAAAACTTTGGACCGCATGGAAGGTGGGTTTGTTCTTGATCCGATCACGCTCATATTCAAAAAATAGCTGTATGCTAATAATTTTTTCTAAGATGTCAAATTTTATTGTTGTACTTGAATTATTTCCGAAGTTATGACAATTTCAAATTTTGGTGTATAATGGAGGTGGGCGTGTCCTAGATCTGATCAGACCCATTTTCACTAAATGACTTAATGCTATCAATACTATCTCAGATATTTAATATTATTTTTGTACTTCAAAATATTCACAAAGTTATGGCGATTTCAAATTTTTGGTTTTATTGGAGGTGGGCGTGTACTTCATCCGATTACGCCCACTTTCAGCAGATAAATAAATTTTACCTCAAACAGTTTGGCTGTTAATAGTTTTACAAAACTGGTGAGTTGCAAGAATACAGAAAAGTAGCTGAAGAAAAACTCATCGTAGTTGAAAAAACGTTGTGAAGAGGGTGGCCGATAAATGCGCAGTACTTTCAGAGAACCTCATACTACACACTTAAATGATCGAGCCGTTGCAACTCCATAAAACTTTTTAGTTATAATCCATAAAGTGCAAAATTCGTAAATTTGGGAAATGAAATTAAAGATTTTTTGTGATGATCCGGATATCATTTTATATTAAAAAAAAAAACTAACATTCAATTATTTTTACCATAAGTTTCAGGAGGTAAGACTATTTAGTTTCAAAGATACACTCATTTAAACTTTCACATATTTTAAGAGATTTTTGAAAAAAAATTACCATTTTCTGAATTCATTAAGTTTAAGACGCAAAAACTCCGAAATGGTGTTAGTTCTTGGTGTTCTGGTACTTGAAATATATTATTTAGATATTTTACTTTTAATTTGTGCAAAGAAAATATTACTTCTGACACAAAAATTTTCGGAGTTATGACCGGCTAGTGCTCCCTTATAGACCTTTGTGCGGCGTCCTCTTTTCGTGAAGTCTTAGCTATAATCATGTTCTAATGTTGTGTGTGAAAATCGGCTATAGAATGTAATGTAAGTACCATTTTTTTGACATTATGAGAAAACTTTGGTTTTCATTTTATATGTAATTAACTCACAAATTGCTGAAACTTTAGTAAATCTCAAAAAATGGACATAAAACATTAACATGCCATTTTGTTACCTTAAAAAATGTCCAAATATAGTTTCCAAAAGAATTAAGAGATGGTGCGCTTAGTATTTTTTTTTTTTTTCAAAATCTAGAGTTCAATATGACTTCGTCCATTAAACGTAGTCTACATATAAGACGTAGTTACTGTGGTTATTGAAGCATTGGCTAACGACACAGGAGCCCTAAAGTGGTCAAAAATGCTTTACAGGGGCAAAGGGGGCGACGAAATATACTCATATAATCGAAAAAAATGTCTTGGAGTAGGAGAAAAAGGCCCAAGAGAAAAGTAATAGCCCAGAAAAATTAAGATTTTTCAGCGAAATAAGTGTATTTTTCCCCTGAACTTGTACAGAAAATAGCCTTCAATTTTATAGCTCAGGAAACTTCCCTACAAAAATTGATGAGAATTGTTTTCGTACGACTTATAGTTTAGAATGTCATAATTATACCCTACACCCACGGTATATTCACTTTGTTCTTCCGTTTGTAACGTAGATATAGAAAAGTATATACGTAGGCTGCTATATATATTTCTGGCCTAGGCAACATTAAGTGTTGCCAGGTGCAATCTGACATTCCCATTGGAAAGTTTGAAATTTTTTAAAATAAACGTACTCACAACGTTTAAATATACAAGCGCTATTTGTTTTGTTTACAGTGAGTTAAGAAAATCAATTTTTACATTGATAACACAGGCTTACAAAAAAAAAATGTCATGGCGTTTTGATCAGACTATGTGTTTCCTAGGAACTTTGACGTCCTGAATCCGAATCCGGACCTTGAAATCTTTTTTCTTAGACGTTCTGGAAACAAACGGACCCGAGGTTCGGATTCAGGACGTCAAAGCCCCTAGGAAACACATAGTCTGATCAAAACGCCATGACATTTTATTTTTTTTTTTTTTAAACCTGTGTAATTATAGCGATTGATAAATTATGGAGTTTCCAACGAGAACAAAAGTTTTTTACAAGTGTTCATACAAAATCGAATGTATTGGAGTGAATCTAATGCCCAAAGATGCCTCTATCTCACGGTATGTCACATGACAATCTTGCATTATCAGTTCACGCACGGCATCAATGTTCTCTGGAACAACGGCCGTTTTTGGACGACCTTCACGGAATTCGTCTTTGAGCGAGCGTCGGCCACCATTAAACCAGTTTTTCACAGTGCTATAGCATAATGCTTCATCGCCATACAAAGATTTAAGTTCATCGATGCATTCTTGTCGTGATAATCCACTTCGAAAGTTGTGAAAAATGATCGCACGAAAATGTTCACGAGTTAATTCCATTTTTTTGCCAAATTGATTTTTTCAAGTCACTGTAAAAAACACAAATGATGGTCGTACGTCAAAACGTTCTGAGTACGTTTATGCTAAAAAATGTCAAACTTTCCAACGAAAATGTCAAATTGGCCAGAAATATATATAGCGGCCCACGTATGAATCTGTAAATGTTAATTCAGCTCTTTTAATTAAAAATAGACCGCAAACTGCAGACTGCCAACAGCTGACAGGATATAAATTTGGCTAAGCTACAGTGTCATAGTAAGAAAATTACGACCGAGTATTTTTCCAAAATTTTTGAAAATGCGGAAATATAGGACTTTAGTTTGGAAGAATATTACTTCCTTTTTTTTTTGAAAGTTGTAACTTTAGTTCTGCTTTTCCGATTTCCGTAAGATGTCCAACGATTTGCCTTAAAATAGGGTATCAGATTAAAATTAACAAAGAAAAACAAAAATTTAATTTCACACTGCGAAAAATTTTTTGCTAAACGATTTTGAAAGATAAAGATAAAGTTAAGAAATGAAATGAACTTTTACAAAGAATTAATTCAATGGTCACGTGACCCCAACGTAGATGAAGTCGAGTCCTGCTAAATTAATCCATTGAACCATTTTTTTTTTTTATTATTTATTTAAAAACTAGTTATGGCCCAGAACCGCTCATTTTTTATGGAGCGTTATTTGGCTTAGTGGCCACCCATTTTTTTAATGAGTGTTATTTGGCTTAGGGCACTTTACGCATATGCCAAATTTCTTCGCTTTCGTTAAACAGTTTCTGAGATAAGTTAAATTTTGTTATATAGGGGCGTTTCTTCGCCCATTTTCCTAGCCTATAGCATTCCCCTGATCTACACTAATATACCCTGAAAATTTTATTCAAATCAGTCAAGTGATTTTCGAGTCTATAAAAGACGAACAGACAGACAAACAAAGATTTAGATTTATTAAAAAAAAAGTTGAATTAATTAAAAATGTCATAAAACTAATACATGTACTATTTCTAAGGACTTGTTTTATTTTTTTTTTACTTTCCCCAGTAAGTTATATTCGGACGGAAGTCAGCTGTGTTGCAACGCTAATAACTCCCACAGTAAAATGAAAAAAAAATAAAAAAATTGGTTTGTTTGAACTACTAGAATATTTTCTTAATTTTAAGATATCAAATTTTTCATTAGATACAAAAACATAACAATGAGACCGTTTTTTTCAGTTTCCCGAAAGTTTACTTGTAATGACTTCCGTCCTTTTAACATTTGCCGATTCATATATTCTTGATCCTAAGTCGATATTACCATGTCCGTCTGTCTGGCTGGCTGGTTGGCTGTCCGTCTGTGGAAATATTTTTTACGAAAAAACTAAACAAGATAATTCAATGAAATTTGGTAAACGGTTTTTGTTGTAAAAGTAAGATTGCGGGATTGAAAATGTGTGAAATCGGTAAACGGAGACGCCTACCGCCCATACAAAAAGTATATTCAAATCGCAATTTTATGAGCATTATTCAGTATAACACGTCCAAAATCGACATAAATACTAGAGATAGAAACTGCAAGCTCTAGCCAAAAATTAGGTGAATTCACCAAAAAGGGCGTGGCACCTCCCATATAAGTAAAATTTTAATGATTTAATGATGAACTTTTTGGTTTTACAACAACTTCAAATTTTTGTTGTTTTTTTGGTGGATCGTTTACAACAACAATATTTCAATAATTTTTAAAATTTCTGAGAACTACAACACACACAAAATATTGTTTGTTGTTTATTTTTTTCATGCTAAACAACAAAAACAATTTTTCAAAAATGTTTTGATTCTGCGAAATTTTGACGGTCTCAAAAAATAACAACAAAAATTATTTCTGTGATTGTTGTACTTCTGCGAAATTTGCCAAATATTGAAATACAGGCGAGCCAAAATTGGCACACTTTTGTTCTACGCTGACACCCTTGATGTACATAGTTAGAACTCTGTTGTTCTCGATATAATGAAAAATATTATTGTTCTTGAAAAAAGGTAAACGCTTGATAAAAAGTGTTTTTATTTGATAGATCTTAAATTCATTAATAGAGCTCGATATATTTTATTCCTTAAGATAAAACCGAACATTTTTTTTTACATTTTTAAAATATTTCTTTCACTTCCATCCATTATTGACCATAAATAGCTGCTTGGTAATTAAACCAACGAGTGTTAACTGCTTCCACAATAAGCGTTATAAAGCGTTCCCCAATGCCACCTTTAATTACGTAAGCTTGACCTTTGTCACCAGTTTGATTGACATCGATTTGTACGTAGTTAATTTGTGCACCATAACCACCACCTTCTGGATAGGCCAATTCTAGTTGTATATCCTGAGCTTCGGAGAAGCTATTATCATGCTGTTTGAAAGCAACACGTGTGTCACCTGCAAATGCAACAGATTTTAAGTATGTTCATTCAAGTCATTAGGAATAATCCAACAAAAGCTGGTATAAATTTGTTCCAACTTGTTTTTTATATACGACCCATATAAACTTACCGCGTATACGATATCCTAAAACATACTGAATCTCATCCTTCATCTGTTGTCCGGGTTTGACATTAATAGATCTTAGAACATTACGCTTAAGTGGTTCCGCATTGGGAAATTCGAGTAGCACCTTCTTTAGTTCATCACTAGACAGCACTTTAACGGCAATATTTTCATTAATGATGATGTTTTTTTCATCGGCATTTGAAACATTGATTGCACTAATTGCCAATGTAAGGGCACATAGAAATTGAATTTTATACATTGTTTTTTGGGTTTTTGCTTTTAATGTTTCACAATTGTCACTTTGTGTTTAACTATTCGGTAATTAAATAAAATGTTCCTTTTATACAAAAATAAATGTGCACTGTACAATGCGAAGACTCTATTTCCCTACTCCATACGGGGTCCCCACATACGATTTAATTCAATTGTATTATCAACAATTTTCACCATACCACAAGGTCACCAGCAACATCAGCGCTGGTTGACAGTTTGAAGACGACATACATTTGTATGGATTTGTTTAGAAAGTGCGCTAACGGTATTGCAATCAACTGATTAATTTGCATGAAATTCAACGTAGCCGATAATGCTGGTGGGATGTCGCACCCTATTAAGCACGTAGGCAAAAATGGCAAAAGTTTTGTTTTTTATGTTGAATGAATCTTTTGTTCTTTTGCAGCATTGACATATTACTTTTTCAAAAATTGCATCAGCAGAATTACAGAATGAGCCGTATAAAAACTTAAGGTAGAATCCCACCAAGCTTTCTACACAAGGATTAAAATAAGAAATTTTAAGAAGATACCAAAACGCTGAAAATTATCTCAAGAAAATTGCAAAATAATATTAAGAGGATCGTTATATTGGATAGTGATATAAAAGTATTACAACTGAAGATTTGGTGATATTAACTCCCTTTGCATCGTTTCTTCATCTTTTTCAATCCGCACTTCAAAAATTCCAAAGGCTGTGCAAGGAGCCAAACTAATTCGATAAAACTCAAAACTCATGAGCTTTTCACACAACTTCAGTACCGGTGGTAGGCAAAACAATGCCCTAGGGCAGCTTCGTATCAAAGAGAGGACTTTTTGCGTATCTTTTCGTAAAGGATAAAACGTTCAGTACCGAAACGAGCTCGCTTAACTCAGCTCAACTCAGCGCAACTCAGTTCGTTGGTTCGATCAGACCGCGAGTTTTGAGCTGATCGTTTGTTTGTTCAGCTCCGAAACGCTCAGATGAACTTGTAAATTTTGCTTGAAACATATATTTTCTGAAATTTTGTTAAAATCATTTAAGATAAAACTTATACAAAAAACAGGTGGCAACCCTGAAAGTTTTTGTATAATTTAACAAAACTTTATCAGAGCGTTTCTTAAGCCAAAAATTTTAATTTAGTCACAAAAAGTATGATTTTAACAAAATTTCAAAAAATAACCAGGTGACAACCCAAAATTCAGAAAGTAAATCTAAGCATTTTAACACTAAAATTTGCTGTTTTTTTTATATATATAGGTATATGTTTTAAGCCAAATTTACAACCATAATTAGGTGGCAACCCGGAAATTTTTTGAACAATTTTAAAAAATTTTATCTGAGTATTCCTTAAACCAAAAATTTTAACAAATCTCTTGATTTTAACAAAATTCCCCCTAAAAATATATTTTTTTGGATTTTTACAAAGTTAACCTTAACATTTTAAGCAAAATTTACAAAAAAAACAGGTGGCAACCCTGAAAGTCTTTGTACAATTTTAAAAAAGTTTATCTGTGCTTTTATGAGCTGATCGAATCAACAAATTGAGTTGCGCTGAGTTGAGCTGAGCTGAGCTAATCGATCTTTGTTCGTTGTGTGTGGCGAAAGTTCGAACGGGTTCGATCAGCTCATTGCACAGCATTAAAAATTCCTTTAAAATATAATGCAAGTTAACACATTTGCCCTCAACACAGCAACGTATTTCACAACTTTAGTTAATTCTTTTTGCTGACTATGCGTCTGACTAATAACTAAGTACGTGCCAGGTAATAGGACCCCGTTTGAGAGCCACGTCACTTCGTTCCCGTGGGAAGCGCAGACTCAGCAGTTTATTTAGTTAAATTTAGGTTTAGTGTTAAGCTTTGAGCGATGAATAATTTAATTCTTATTTGGTATCAAAGGGAATAGGTAATAAATACTGTTAACTGAATTTCTGGTATTTTTAATTCATTTCCAGGATAAGAAAGGAAGGAAAGGAACCAGTGGCCGGTTCCCATCTTTAATTTTTTTAGTCCTCCCTAATGGGAGTGACTTAACTGGCGCCCGAGCAGGGACCCACCAAAGATGTGGGTCGTCAAAGGACCTTTGTTCGACAGGAAAGGTGACGCGCTTGCGGCTCGTGCAAATTCAGTGAAAAAAAAAAAAATAATAAAAGGATATTGTGCAAGTGAAAAATTTTTTGAATAAATAAAAAACCTAACACTGCGATTGACTTGCCCCGGCAGCACCCTCCAGTGTATAAAAAAAAAAAAATCATAAATTAAAGATTGAGGCTGTGAATCCAGTCTACAATTTAATATATTTTGGTAAACCAAATTAAATAATTAAAAAATGAAACTGCGATTGACTTGCCCAGGCAGCACCCTCCAGTTTATAACCTTAAACCAACCCTGCGATTCCGTAGCCCATAAAGCCGGACCCTCCAGGAGTTAGGGATAAAGTTAAAAAAAAAATAAAAGTGAAAAAATTTTTTCCGAAAACACAAGATAAGCTGTCGGAAAATTTAGAGTTCTTTTCCTGAAAGTGCAAACGAGACCGCAGCCGCGTCACCCGAAGTTCTTGCGATATCCGTAGTCCTGTAGGAAAAAAAGTGCTAAAGTGATAAATTTAAAAAATATTAAATTGAATAAAATTAACGCGGTACACAGCGATTCACCACCTCCGGGGGGACCCTCCTGTGTAATAACATAAATATAAAGCGACAGGTCTGAATAGATAGATCCTGAAGCTGTGATAAAGGTGATAGGTCTGAATAAACAGATCCTAGAGCCATAAAATCCTTTAGCACTAATGCGAAAACCTGTCAGTGCGGTGTGTCTGTGTGTGGTGTAAAAAGATAAAAAAGTGATCTATAAATCAAAGAAAAAGAGAAACAAAAAGTAATAATTTTCCACTGCACACAGAATATTGTATTGTAAACACGAGAAAATGACAGGTTCCCGCATACTGTGATTAACAGAGTCAATCCTTGTGGTGGTTCAGTTTTTTTATGACTTTCCAACATTCCCATGAGAACATGTTGGAGACCACGAAGGGTGACTACTGTTGTGAGGATGGTCGTACCACAGTAGGTTTCCTGCAAGCATCAACGCGGGGGGCTGAAATGGATAACGCGACTCCTCCAGGATCACCGATAAAATTTTCTTCAACTGTGCCCGTAAGATTACAGTCATTTTTCTTAAAAGTTTCTCATTTATATTTTCAGAATCTAATGAGGATCTTCTGGTAATAACATATCAACTAAAAAGCAATAAAAGTGTGAACAAATACGCTTGAAAACGTGCCTAAACTAAATTGTGCTAAAAAAAAAAAAAAGAAAAAAATATATGTCATAAAAATCTATGAAAAGTGCAAAATAAAAGGAAAAAAGGATTGTGATTTTTCAGTGTCAAAATACTGGTCATTTAAACGTGTGCTGCCATCGTCAAAATTTGCGAACCTTTAACTTACGGTGAGTGCCTAAAATTTTTTATAAACTGATAATATGGATGCCCTTGAGCAAGCCGTTAGGGAACTGTCAGGATCAGTTGGGGTAATTTTAGCCGAATTAAGGCAAGCCGAGAGGCGGCTTCGAGTGCTTGAGACGCCTCCCGCACCAGCTGCACCAGCCCCGGAGCTTCCTCTACGGGGTCCTGTGTCAGAGGAAGAGCTCCGTTACATTGGGAGACTCCCTGACGCGGTGAAGGAACTTCAGGTTTTTGAAGGGGACCCTGCACAATACGTGTCCTGGGTGCATGCGGTTGAAGGTATCCTGGAAGATTATGCGATAGTTAGGGCAAAACCGATTTACAAGGCCATTCTGAAGAGTATTAGAGGAAAAGTTCGTGCTAGTGCCAATAGTGCTCTCATCTCCCATAATATATTCGATGATGACTGGCCAGTCATTAAGGCCTGTTTGTCGCTGCATTACGCTGATAAACGGGATATTCGAACCCTGGAGCATCAATTGGGCCAGTTGACTCAGGGTAGCTCCAGGATCGATGACTTTTATGCCAGGGTCAATCATCAGTTTTCACTGATTATTAACAAGGTAAAAACTGAGAGCTATTCGGCCGAAACAATGAATGCTCTAATGGAGACATACCGCAATAGGGCTTTGGATGTCTTTATTAGAGGCCTCAGTGGTGATCTATCCAGGATGATAATAGTTCAAAAACCTAAAAGCTTGCCGGAAGCTTACACGGCTTGCCTTGACATACAGAATTTGAATTATAGAAGCCACCCTGTGCACAATGCGAACGTGCGCAATTCGATCTCTATACCGGTGAACCAATTGACAGAAAGAGACAACGTTCCTTCATTGCCGCCGAGGAGGCAGGGCAACTTTATTCCCAGCAGAAGGACTGGCTGGTATAACTCCAACCCTCGCAATCAGCCAAACGGCGACCGCTACATTCCTCCAAGACCTGCTGCACCGAGACCTGCTGAGAAAATGGACGTGGATCACTCGGTGCAAACAAGGAAGGTAAATTATATAAATAGGCCACAGATAAATCCCTTTAAAAGGAAGTATCCCGCTGATGCCTCTCAGCAAAAACACCAAAGGATGTTTAACGTCGCAACAATAGGTGAATCTGTCAGGGAACCAGAGGAACGTGACCAAAGTCCCGAAGAGGAAGTTTATTCAGCCTTGGTGGAAGAAAATGTAGAGGATCAGGTAAATTTTATGAACGGGGGATTTCCAGCGTACCTTACGTAGAGTACGTAAGCGGGAATGGCTCGGTGTTGCAGTTCCTCGTAGACACCGGTGCCAATAAAAACTTTATCAGCCCATCAATATCCAAAAATAGTACCAAACTCACTAAACCCTTTTCTGTCCAGTCTGCTGGTGGTAAAATCCTGATTTCCGAAAAGATTACTGGGAAGTTTTTCCATGAAGTTGGTAACGACACCCTGTTAACATTTTATGTCCTGCCGGGTTTAAATACCTTTGACGGGATCATCGGGGATGATACGTTAAAGGAACTCGAAGCAGTGATAGATAGGAAACATAATTTTCTAATGTTAAAACCATGTATAAAAATTCCACTTCTCGAAAAAATTTCTAGGGAAGTTAACCCATTGCTGGATAATAATCTCTCTAGAGATACGCAAGAGAAACTGCACCTTATTATAGGGAAATTTAGATCCCTTTTCGGACCCATTGATAGCAGCGAGATTGTAGGAACCACCGTCAGAGCTGAAATCAAAACGACAACCAATGACCCCATTTATACTAAGAGTTACCCATATCCTGCCAATATGAGAACTGAAGTTGAAAGACAAGTTCAAGAACTTTTGGATGAGGGTATAATTAGACAATCAAATAGCCCATATAACTCCCCTGTTTGGGTGGTGCCAAAAAAGGCAAAGCCTAACGGTGAAAAGCAATACCGCATGGTTATTGATTTTAAGCGCTTGAATGCCGTCACTATTCCCGATACTTATCCCATACCCGACATAAATTCAACTCTTTCCAGTCTCAGCAAGGCCAAGTACTTTACAACCCTCGATTTGACTTCGGGTTTCCACCAGATTCCGATGAAGATGTCCGATGTCCCAAAAACGGCATTTTCTACCATGAACGGAAAATACGAGTTCCTTCGTCTGCCCTTCGGTCTGAAGAACGCACCTGCGATTTTTCAGAGAATGATAGACGATGTACTTAAGGAGTTTATTGGTAGAATCTGTTACGTGTACATAGACGATATCATTGTTTACGGTACAAGTGAAAGCGAACACCTTAAAAATATCGAAGCCATATTTTCAAAACTATCTGAGGCCAACTTAAAGGTCAATCTCGAAAAAACCCATTTTATGAAAAGTGAAGTTGAGTTTCTTGGATATTTGGTCACGGCCAACGGAATAAGGCCAGACGCAAAAAAGGTTGTTGCCATTCAAAATATTGCTCCTCCGCAGAATCTTAAGGAATTAAAAAGCTTCCTCGGATTGACTTCATACTATAGGAAGTTTATCCGCGATTATGCAAAGGTAGCAAAACCTTTAACAAACCTAACTAGAGGTGAACATGCCCAAAGCGAATGCTTCAAAACGTGTCCCCATCGTCCTCGATGCAGATGCTATGAAGGCTTTTAACGAATTAAAGACCTTGTTAGTATCAGCAGATTTGTTAGAATTTCCTGATTTTGAAAAGCCCTTTAATCTCACCACGGATGCTTCGAATTATGCCATAGGCGCGGTCCTGTCGCAAGGCGAGATTGGTAAAGATAAACCGATTTCTTATATATCTCGTTCTCTGAATAAAACCGAGGAAGGCTACGCAACCAACGAGAAGGAGATGTTAGCCATCGTTTGGGCTTTAGATAACCTGCGTGCCTACCTCTATGGAGCAAAAAAGATAAGAATTTATACAGATCACCAGCCCTTAACTTTTGCCCTAGGAAGCAGAAACTACAACGCTAAGCTGAAGAGATGGAAGGCCAGGATAGAGGAATACAACCACGAATTGATCTATAAGCCTGGTAAATCAAACTTAGTGGCGGACGCACTTTCCAGATTGAAAACAAACGTTAATGTCCTTACCAATTCAGAAACGGATTCTGCATCAGAGAGAAGTCTTGAAACCATTACCGCAAGTGAATCCGGCACTGCAGCTGCTACCATGCATAGCGCCGAACAGGATGCTAGTGATCTTATTCCTCATGTCGAGGCTCCTTTAAACGTATTCCGGAACCAAATCGTCTTTCGGTTAGGTAAAGAGTTACATTGTTCTGAATCCCCTCACCCAGGTTTTAGCCGACACTATGTATCGGTGATACAAATCAATGCCAACAATCTTACCAGAATCTTGAAGGAACTTCTAAATCCATCAGTCATCAATGGAATAAAAATTCCCGAACACCATATTCAATTGCTACAAACAGTATATTTACAACATTTTTCTAAATATCGGATCCGAATCACGCAAAGATTAGTGGAGGATGTTTCTATCGAAGAGCGACAGTGCCAGATTATCGAGGAAGAACATCGAAGGGCGCACAGAAACCCTCGGGAGAATACGCAGCAGATTCTAGAACGGTACTACTTCCCGCGAATGACAAGTTTAATAAGGCGTTACACGTCAGCTTGTCAGACGTGTAAGTTACAAAAATATGACCGACACCCTATTAAACCAAAATTTCAGCCTACACCCACACCATCGTATCCATGTGAAATCATTCACATAGATATATTTGAACTAGAAAAAGAAAAATACATCAGCTGCCTCGACAAGTTTTCAAAGTTCGCTAAGTTATTCCACATAAGAAATAAATCCGCGATACATTTGCGTGGGAAACTAGCCAAAGTTCTTCACTTTTTTACCACCCCGAAAATGGTGGTAACAGACAATGAAAAAGGTTTTATGAGCCCTACCGTTTCGAATTTTATTTCTTCCTTAGGTGTAGAACTGTACAAGACACCCACACAAAGAAGCGAGGTCAATGGTCAAGTGGAAAGACTGCACTCTACGCTTTTGGAAATTTATAGGTGCTTGAAGGGCGAATATCCTCATTTCAGAATCAGGGAACTTTTATATATGGCGGTTGATCGTTACAACAACTCTGTTCACTCCATAACGAAGAATAAGCCAATTGATATTTTCCTGAACCGCACGTCAAGGATAAATTATCAAAACTTGTTAGATTTTAGGGATAAAGTTCATGACGATATAAAGGAGAGGATTGCAACCAATCAAGAGCTTAGAAATGCCAGGTTAAACAAAAATAGACAGGAGCCTAGGAGATACGATGTAGGCGAAATCGTTTATGTTGCGGATAGGCAGATAAAACCTAAACATAGAAAAAGGTTTAAAAAGCAGGTAGTTACTCGCGATGGTGGGGTAACATTAACCACCGAGGGGGGAAGAAAAGTTCATAAGGCCCATATAAGAAACAGTAACAGGTAAATAACTAATTTCATATCTTTAAAGGCACGATGGCACACAAAAGTTACAAAAAATGACACAAAAAAGTACAAAAAAGAGCACAATAGCAAAATTAATAATTAATTAATAAATATGGCACAAAAGTTGCAAAAAATGACACGAAAAATTACAAATAAAAGCACAGTTAAAATATTAATAATTGAAATAAAACGGCACAAAACTTACAAATAAGAGCACAATTAATAATTGATTAATAAAATGTCACATAAAATTACGCAAAAAATTGCAAAAAAATAAATGACACGAAAATTATAAAATGAAGGCACGAATAGGCACAAGAAAAATAAAAATTTAAAAAAAGAAAAAAAAAATAATAATACGTAGAATTAAGATAATTAAAGTAAAAATTTTCAAAGTAATAAGCACAAAAAGAGAATATAATAATTGTTGAAGTCTTAAGATTAAAGTAGTCAGAGAACATACAAATTTGTTCGAATCCACTGTAACATCACTATTTAAATTAAGAAGGAAAAGAAGACGATGTCGTCAAACAAATTTATGAAGAAAAGTAAATACCACTTAGAGCAGTTTTTCCCTTCCAGACAATACTTAATCGTTTATTTCAAAAATTCATGTATTAAGGGAAAAACGCTTTAAGGATCCATATGCAAAAGTAGAATTTAATTCAATTTTATTAAACTTTCTTTTTTAATTATCGTAAGATAGGTTGTTTATTATCTCCGGAGTCTGTGGCTTCAACATCTACAGTTATGATTCCCCACTGGTGACGATTGACCATGGTAGCGGTTGGATCATCAACGGATACTTCAAGCTGGTACACACCGTCGACTTGGATCTCTTGAACAAAATTTTACACGAAACAGCGGACACGGTTGAACATGATCTGGATCAGAGACCTATGAAATCTATCATCGAATTTCATCTCAGTCAAGCTAGACTTCGTCTCGATGAGCTGCAGAATGATAAAATAAGGAGAACTCGTTCCATAAACTGGATTGGCTCAGCGTGGAAGTGGATTGCAGGATCACCTGACGCAACTGATTGGGACAACATTCTCCAAAGTCAAGATAAATTGATTGACAATAATAATAACCAATATTTAATCAACAGGGAATTCTTTAACGCTACTCACGAAGCTATTCAGAAGGTCAACGATATGATCACCCACTCCAATAACATCGAAAAGAACATAAACGCTGACAATTTGGAGATTTTAATGTCAAATAAAGTCTTAGTCCTGAAGGAACAGATATCTGAAATCATACGAGCATCTCAAATGGCGAAGACCGGTATTGTCAACACTAATCTATTGGATCAATCGGAAATTCAACGGATAATCACCGAGGAAGAAAATCTCCCGTATCAAAACTTAGTAGAAGCAATGGAGTACGCCAAGCCCTCTATATACTCAAACGGTACTCTTCTCATCTATGTGCTGTCTGTTCCAAAAGTAAAGCCAAGCCGCTATAGGGTGCTGCTAACGAGAGCTGCTTCTTTGAATGGGAAACGAGTAGATCTTGAGTTTAAGGAATTGCTGATGAACGAACGAGAAACGTATGGAATTACTGGGAGATGCTCTGCGATAAATAATGCGACAATCTGTGAAGGAAATTTGGTGAAGAAGCTGCCTGAAGACGGGTGTTTGTCGAGATTAATCAAAGGCGGAAACGCGAAATGTCGTTTTGAAACCGATAACGATGAAACTGTGGAAATGGTAAACGATAACACTATCTTCTTAAATAATTTCAGAGGAATAATCCAAAGTGAAAAGCAGACGAAGATTCTCAACGGGACATTTTTAGTGCAGTTAACGAACGAAACGGTTCATATTGGTAACGAGACTTTTTCCAGTAAGGCGATCAGAAGCTTTCAGCCATTACCATCTGTGCTAACTAATGTGACTCACGAAGGACTTAAATTAAATCTGGGCTACATTCATGGGTTGAGCTTGGAAAATATTAAGCATCTTGGTAAGCTTGGCATGAATTTCCACATCTCTACAGCAGTAGAGGCTGCTATTCTCTTGGTAATAGCTATAACGTGTTACGTTACCTGGAGGAAGATTACCACGGACATTAAAATCCCCGGTTTACAGCAAAATTGCAACAGCGAAAAGGGCATTCATCAAAAGGAGGCAGTCCTGAAGAGTCCTACATTTTACCACGTCAATCTGCGGGACGCAGATCTTTAAAGGGGGGGCAGTTAACACATTTGCCCTCAACACAGCAACGTATTTCACAACTTTAGTTAATTCTTTTTGCTGACTATGCGTCTGACTAATAACTAAGTACGTGCCAGGTAATAGGACCCCGTTTGAGAGCCACGTCACTTCGTTCCCGTGGGAAGCGCAGACTCAGCAGTTTATTTAGTTAAATTTAGGTTTAGTGTTAAGCTTTGAGCGATGAATAATTTAATTCTTATTTGGTATCAAAGGGAATAGGTAATAAATACTGTTAACTGAATTTCTGGTATTTTTAATTCATTTCCAGGATAAGAAAGGAAGGAAAGGAACCAGTGGCCGGTTCCCATCTTTAATTTTTTTAGTCCTCCCTAATGGGAGTGACTTAACTTGCATGAGTGGTTTTTTCTCATAAAGAAAGTTTATATTTGTTTCTCTACCTGAGTGAACGCAACGAATCCGAAGAGATGCGGGGCTATGTCAATCGGTGGCCTATCACTTCGGAATTTCGTCGCTATTGAGCGTTTCTCGGGACCGGACTGCGCCTGTTTTTACAAAAATGGTAATTTGATGACGGCAGCTCGAAATTTTTGAAGCTTTTGCTAACTAAATGAGGCAACAAGCACACCTCTTAATCGAAAATGGTTGAAGAAGTTTGAAAAACTGGAGCAGCCAATATCATCAAGAACGACAGAAAAAAAGTGCAGAGTGTTAACCAGTCTGATCGTGACGATCCGACCCTTTCAATTCGGAAACGCGTAGGTGATTAAAAAATTCCTAAACTGTCATTACACCATATTATGCACAAAGATCTTAAGATGGACTCCAATAAAATTCAATTCGTTCTAGAAGATTCCAAAGTATGTAGAATATCCCTATATTTTAATCCGCATTTCAATCACTGCTTCTAACATCGTATAACTCCTTAGGAGCGCAGAGCCTAAATGAAATTCTATAACTATTTCGTTCCCTAACACAATGTTTTACCTTGTGCCAGTTTGTTCCGACTTGTACATGTTGCTTTAACCATTCACCGCAACGATATGCTGTCTTCCTTTGGTACTGTTCCCATGAGGATTCCATCAATGCACTAACCGGCAAATTTCCCTAGCATCCTTTTCGAACGTATAGCTTGTGCATTGCCATAGCAGTGAAGACAAGAGTATGATGAATAGGGCAGGCAAATTTTAGCACGAAACATTTATTTTTAAGCTCTGATTATGTTCGAAAAATCGAATTGAATTATGATTGGACATTTGATTTGAATATTTTCAGCTTAGTACCTTTGCGTTGAGATTATATCCAAAAAAACAAATCGAGAAAGAATCGTTAGCGTTTTCAGAGCCCATAAATCGCTCCTGATAATATTTTTCCAGCAATGTCACATAATGGATGGCGAATTGTTACTCAAACGACTTTAAACATATTTATAAACGGAATGGCAATGCTCATCAGTACAAGCCTTTAGAGCTCAATCGCATTTAAATGGATAAGCTTAAGGTCTTCTATTATAGCAGCAAGTAAGACCAACTCCTTACGAAGTAGGAAAAATGGACGGTTACCAGTTGGCGAAATTCAAACGCACCCAATCCATACTCAAATTAAGGAATAATAACACATTCCCGCATCGCTATGTTAGAATTATAAAAAGATGCATAATTTTTTTATCAACTTCATCCAAAGGGGCTAACATGGTTTTCCAGTCTTCAACACATTTAAAGAAATGCTCTTATTAAAATACTTAAAGCAAAAACTCTTTTTTTTCAAGGTCTACAATTTATTATTATCGCAAAACTTTGCACATGAAAATTGTATAGCATACTCTAAATTAATTACTTAGATTACTTTCAGCTTTTATATTCCGTAAATATTGTGCACCCAGTTGAACCATTCAGTACTTACAGCCTCAACTACAACACTTATATAACGATATCCAAGGCCGCCCGAAATAATATAAGCTCTTCCCAAGTCATTGCTTTGATTGACTTCAATTCTCATGTATGTAACTATTGAACCCAGACCAGAACCAGATGGGTAATCGATTGTCAAGACAACATCATTTGGTCTATCCCATGAGTTATAACCAGAGTCATATGCGACAATTCCATCGCCTAGAAAATTGAAATTATATAAAATTTAAAGGCACTAAAACAGTTAAACAGAATCCATATACTATATTGATATAAGTACTGGACAAAAATTTGTGACCCTTTTTTTAAGAAAGATATTTTTGTGTAAATTTACAAAAATTAGTTACATATGGAGCATTACATACTTAACCGAATAGCATTTGGCTTTTACATCACCGATTTTTTTGAGACTGTTTTGTCTTATAGAACTACTTAGCATACCAGCCTGTTCCGTAATCCGTGTAATTTCAATTACTTTTAATTTCGAAGACTTGTTGATTACTTTTTATTTTCGATGTGGATGTGAAGCCTATTCAACGACTGTTCAAGACATTTAACTTTTCACAGTAGAAACGCAAACTTTTTAGCTGTCAGTTAAAAAATACACACAAGTTAACAAGATTTATGAATCAAAATGCTTTTAATTAAATTTATTAACTTTAACTGAGTTTCACTTTAACAACGGCTGCTGCAATGCACTTGAAATTATAAATGCTCGTAATTTTGTCTGTCAAAATAGTGTATTAGGCGAGATGCCCAATTATGGGGTTTCCTCTGATTTGAGGGAATTTCAGAAAGTTTTTTTTCATGCTCAGTGTATTTTATTGGGTTAATTAGATGTTCTATTGCAATTTAAGAAATAAAATCAGGTGGCATCCTGTTTTCGAACTATTCTTACTAACACCATGATATAATGAAATGTCAAATAATTCACACAAACACTGACTTCGAAAATGCCAATTAACCGACTTTTTACTTGTCATCGGAAAAAATATTTTTTTAGTTAGAGTTTTTTATTTCAGCAATATTAATAATATTACATTAGCAATAAAACTTAGAATTACTCGCTAAAAAAGGGAAAAACTCTGGAGCTTATACGTGTGTACTTTTTTTCTCAATTTGATCGAAAAAACAGCTTTAAAAAAGCAAAATTAATTGAAAAGTCGTAGCATAATGCCGACTTTTCAAAAAGTTTTGCTTTCCACTTTATACCCACTTTCACGTGAAAGTGGAATTGGGAACAGGGCGGATAATTAGTTTTTTAAAATGCTCACAACTCCGCCTTTAATCGATTAAATCATGTGATGGTTTTTAAAAGTTTTAGTGTCTTAAAAAAATGTTTATAAAATAACTAGCTGGCCCGGAAGCGACTTTGTTCGCCCGTTCCCGATGCCCTTTACATATGTTCCAATTCCCATCCATCTCCGTCATCCTTCTCTTCCAACCCTTCAGATTTTTCAAGGAAAATAAAATATATATTTATGTACCAACTTTTATAATGATAGCTACTATAGTCGTAGAAATATAGCATTTTGAGTATTTTTACTGTACGGGGGGTGCAAATCCCTTTCGTTTAATCCCTCTTAAGCTTGGTATGCTGAATAGTAGACGCAATAAACATCCATGTGCCAAGTTTCATAATGATAGCTGATATAAGAACAATGATATAGCATTTTGTGTTTTTTCATATGAGGGGTGCAACGTCCCCTAGTTCAATCCCCCTTTAAATTTTGCATGGTGAATGGTACATACATTATGCGTAAGTCACCAACTTTCATAATAATAGCTTGTATAACTGTAGAGATATAGCACTTTTTGTATTTTTTTAGTATGAGGGGTGCAACCCCCGTTCCCCTCAGTGGAATTTCACCCCCTTAAGAACCTTCTACAGACCACAACAAACAATTGAAAAAAAAATTATGTAAATCGGCCGTGTAGTTTCCGCGTTCATAAGCTACATACGGACACCATTTCATTTTTATAGGGTAAGGGAGGGAAATATGGACCACCCATCTTTCTTTTTTAAATAAAACCCAAAATACATAAAACAAAACAATTTATTTTATGTCATTCAGTAAAGGAAACAATTTATCTTTATTCTGATTCACTTTTAGATAAATATCTCATCAGGATAAAGAAAAATAATTAAAAAACTGAAAATACTCAAAATGAAGATAAAAAAAAAGTGTAGTGTTATATGGACTATATAGTCCATATTGCCCCACATGTTTATTTGGTACAGAAGTTGCATATAAAAATGTCACTTCCACATTCGGCATATTTTTCATGACTCTAAGAACGTCAGATTACACATTCAACCCAAAATTCGCAACGTCGCACGATGGGAGATTGTGGCCATAAATAGGTAAAATTTGAAAGTGCTATGGATTAAAAAAATTTTTACGCCAATCGTCAGATAATAATTAGGGACGGAAAAAAAAAACTATAAAAGTTTAAAATTTTGCTTTGGCTTAGCAACACAGTGAGCCCAAAGTTGGACTTTAAACAGAAAAAATGCTCTACAGAACTTTTAAAATTAGGAACTGCTGGATAAACGCTCTAGTTAATTTGTTTTAAGCCCGATCCACTAATTTAGCATATCGTTAGAAAGTATATTGTTTCTACTTTGTTAAAAATATTTTTATTTTTTTTTGCCGATTTTATGTGAGTTATAGTGGTTTTTCAAATATTTAAAAAAAAATGGTAAAAATGGAAAAATTGAAAACTTTGACATAAAAAAAAAAAAAATACATTTTCTGATTTTCATTATATTTCAATATAATATGTGGCCAACTATGCTTAATCGATATGCAAAGTCCCTACTGCCTTTTTTGAGAATTTTTTTTTTTATAAACTTTTTCATATTGTGGTTTTTGACGGGACAAAATAAGTTGACTTTTTTGGAACGCTATTTTTAATTCGTTTGCATCGAAATATATCAAGATAGCATTTTGTCAAAAAGTACAAGCATTTAGCTTTTAAAAAAACATTTGTTTGAGTTTTTATGTATGATTGGTGAATTATGGTGATTTTTCGAAAATTTAAGCTCAAAAAGCCAAAATCGATAAATTGTACAAACTTTGACATTAAAAAAAAAAAATACATTTTCTGATTTTCATTATTTTCCAATATAAGTATGCTTAATCGATATGCAAAGTCCCTACTGCCTTTTTTGAGAACTTTTTTTTCTATGAATTTTTTCCTGTAGCAGTTTTTGAGAAAAAAAATATTTTTATTTCTTTACATTCTGCAACGTTTTACAATATATTTATCAATTTTAAGCTTACAGTATTCTTAAATTCCAAAAACAAATTTTTTTAAGAGAAGGGTGACAGGTAAGGGGTATATTTCCTCCTTTAAATCCCCCTTGGGACTCACCCTTTCTTAAAATAAGCCAAGAGCATATTGAAGGCTATACAAAAAACATTATAATTGGTATAATATCATACAAGCACTTCAAATACCAATTGGTAGTCTTTCTGAAGAAGCTCAGGAAGCATCAAACAAAGTTTTTAAAAGCGCTAGGTTACACAACAGCAGACTGTGATCTAGAGTAGCAAACGACGAAGACGTTTTGCATTACATGCTGATCTCTTCTGATCCGATTATTAGCCAAATCCGAGTAAAACGTGATAAAAAATATAAAGAGTTATCACCAGAAGCTCAAGAGGTGTTGCAATTAAATGAAAAAACTAATTAAAATAAATTAATTTTTTGGTAGGCGTGACACTGCCCATTTTTCTAGTGCGGATTATTTGTTCTGATGGTCTTTTCATATATACCAAATAATATCTATCTTCGTCAAATATTTTCAGAAACATGATGAGTTTTTTTTTTTTTGAAGGCGTGGCACCGCCCATTTTTCCTAGGAACATTATTTGCCCTGATGGTTTTTAAACATTTACCAAATCTCATTTATCTGCGTCAAAGAGTTTTGGTGATATGATAAGTCAATTTTTTGGGGGGCGTGGCACCGCCCACTTTTTTAGTATATAGCTTAGCCTTTTTTTGTACTAGCATAATATAAAAACTTTTTTAAAATCGGATACTTAATTTCCGAGTTAATAAGGGACAAATACACAAACAAACAAAATCTATTTTTTATAAAGTAGATTTTCGTTTATTCCTCATATCTTGAAAACTATAAAAGATAGCGCAAAATTTTTAACATTTTTGAAATAAGCGGGGTCAAGTTATTGAAAATTGATGCCCATTTTGAAAAAAAATTCGGACCACGCCCCAACTTTGTATGGGAGGTAGGCGTGTCCGTCGGCGGATTTTGTTCATATTCACAGATTTTTATTATTTTAATGTAAAAAACATCTGTATCAAATCTCAATAGCCTAGCTTTATTATTACTATATATGACCGCCGTTCCATACAAACCCTCCCATTGTGCGTCGATCTTCTGAGTAAAGGGTATTACAATTTATTCATTATTTATAATTTTTTTCCTTTGCAGTTAACGAATTACATATTTGAATATTTATTTGAATATTCAAAAATATTCATTCAAAAAAAGATAAAAAAAAATTTTTAAATGATTTTTTTATAAAATTTTCAACTTTCAAAAAAAAATTACTAATTTTATCAATGATTATACTCTTCGATTTAAAAAAAAAAAAATTGCAACAAAATTTTAAAACTATTTTTAGAATGAGCAATCTATGGGATATAGGGGAGAAGGGGGAGGTTTCGACACCCTAACAAGAAAGACCTTATATCTTCTAAATGCAATTGTGCATGTTATTTTGAATGCGCACGAATATGTGTGCTTCTTTTGTAAATTACCAAAAATTCGATATGTTCGCTATTTTCGGAACTGTGACCAAAAAACCATAGTTAAAATAAATGACGAAACCTCTCACTTTTGGGGAGGCTTCGTCAGTCATATAAATTCTTGATTCCTTTGATTTTGTGAAACCTTCAACCTTTTGAATGTCGATGGTAAAAGACGAATTCCTTCCGGTGATACAATGGGAGAACGAAAATCAGGGACGTCGTCTTCAATAGGGGCCATATCCAGCAAATCATTAGAATCAGGAAGGTCAGAGCCTTGAACGAGTTCGAGACATAATTCAGACTGTATCTATATCCATTTGTATCCTACATATGAGTATTTTTTTTTTTAAATTTTTTAATTAACAATAAAGTAAGTGAACGAGCACTTAAATATTCTACGTAGCAGGAAGAGGGTAAGAACGTTCACCGAGCTTCAATAATTTTTCCTCTCCAACATTTCTCTTAAATATACTACCCCATTTTTTCCACCCCTTAAAATTTTATAAAAATATCAAACAAAATTCCTCATTGCCGGGAGAGGAAAAAAATGTTGGCAGACTCCAATTGATTTTTTTCCCCAACATATTGTTCGAACAGACTAACCTCTTTTTTCCATTCCTTAAAGGGCCTCCTATACAAAATTGATTATTTTTGTCTAAATTTTGAATGGGAGGCCCCTCAAAGGGTGGAAAAAAAAGAATGGTATGTTCAAGAAAACTGTTGAGGAGGAAAAATTAATGAAGGTTGGTGAACATTTTTTTCCTCTCCCGGCAACTAGGAATTTTTTTGATGTTTTTATCAAAATTTTGTATGGGAGTCCCCTTAAAAGTGGAAAAAAAGGGGTAGTATATTTGAAAGAAATGTTGAAAATATAAAATTAATGGGGTTCGCTGAAACATTTTTCCCTCTCCCGGCAATGAGGAACTTTTTTGATATTTTTATAAAAATTTTGTACGGCAGCCCCTTTAAGGGGTGGTAAAAATGGGGTAGTATGTTGGAGGGTAATATTAGAGACGTAAAAGAAGTGGGGGTCGGTGAACATTTTTATCCTCTTCCGGTAACGAGGATTATTTTAGTGCTCGTTTACTCACTGTTTTGTTAATTACAAAATTTTTTAAAAAAAAATAGATCCCATCGTTTGTCAAATATTTACATTAAAGTTTTTTCCAAATTTTTTATTAAAAAATCGAAGAGTATAATCATTGACAAAAATAGCAATTTATTTTTCAAAGTTGCAAATTTTTTATAAAAAATCATTAAAAAATAATTTGGAATATTTTGTAAAAATTTTCTTAAAAAAAAAAACTTAAAAACACAATCAAATGATTTTGCCGACTATAGGCGGAGCATTTCAAAAAACTAATTAATGTCATTTTTGCAGCTCTTTTAGTTTTTTCTTAAACATTTACTTTATGTGACCTGGTCTATGAAAAGGGGGTGCTTAGAGGTCAAAAAAAAAAATCCTATTTTTTACCGATTCGCATAGAATTGACCTTTAATAGTTGTTTTCAAGCTGTTTTCTCGAAAACTTATTTTCGCACGTAAGCCAACTTTTCATAGACCAAACAAATCGGTTCTATCCGGTTACGTATTGAATGCCCCATTTATATTGTAAATTAATTACCACTTTGGCGAGCTCCTATTGTATATGTCACTAGTAGCCTCGCTTGTCCAGTAAATTTTGATTCGTTTGGAACCACTTCACGATTTAATGGCTGCGCTTGTGGATTCTCTTTAAGGAATTCTGCCATTTCTTGTGGTGTTAACACGCGAACCCTAACTTCGGCATTTCCACTATTGGCAGGAATAACGTTAGCCGCAACCACAGCTAGTGTGGCTAAAGCAACAAAAGCGATTTTCAACATACTTAGGTCTATACTATCGGGTAAGATTTTACGTACTGTTTGTTACTTATCAGATATCGGTTTTATATAGCCAAAGAAAAGTTATGAAATGACAATTAGTCAGCTAATAATTTAATTTATCAAATACTTGCAATAGACTGTCGGTTATTTTCAAAGGTTTTCTTTAGGTGCTCGATATATTTATATATAAAAGTTATCATTTTTATTTCAGGCGAGTTTTGCTTATCACCTAGCAGCTACGGCGAGCTTTTTCTTTTTAATACATATTAGTATTAGTATATAATTGAGTCTTCAAAATATTACTCAATCTCTCCAAGAGACGTTACATTTTCTAAAACATGCGGTCTGAACATTAATCAATAAGTCTTGCATTCTTTTGCAAGCAATAATGAGGGTATTCCTCACATTGTGTTGGTCGTCCGGAAACTTTATAATCTAATTTCCAATAAGAAATATTTTGAAGCCGTATAAGTTATATCTACAATTACAATACTTTTTATTGTGCCACTTATTATGTTTGCGTGTATTTTCTACGAATTGCAGAAAGTGTTTTGAGAGATCTGTATCGGACCTAATATCCCAACAAACAAAAACGTTTGGAAAATAACTTATTATACGCTTATTGAAGCAAACATTTCGTTTGGAAATTAACTTGCAAAGTGTTTGGAAATTCTTGAATTCTAATTATTTAATAATCGAAACTGGACCCTTCATAGCAAGCTTGTGAAAATCATTTGGAGCAAGCTTTTTATAAATGTTTTTATACAATATTTTCCAGATTTTTTTATTCAATATTTTTTAATTGTTTTTTTAACTTTTCAATTAACATTTTGTTAGTTTTTATTATGTTCATAAAACAATGTTTTCCAAACATTTTTATATTTAATTAAAAATAAAAAAAAGTTTATGTTTGCTGAGAATCGAACCTATGACCTCCAAGTTATGAGTCGACAATCTTATCAACTGACCTAACGTGCCAGTTATGATTCAAATGCCTTGTGATTTACTTAGCTCGATAAGTCATTGAAAAAATAAAATAAAAAATTTTTCGAATGTTTGGAAAACGGTTATTGAAACGTTTGAAAATAAATAATTTTCCAATTGTTGATTTTAACTTTGCAAATCAATTTTAAAAATAATAAAAAAATAATATTTTCCAAACGTTTGAAAATAGGTTATGAAAACATTTGAAAATTAACTTTTCCCAAGCTTAAAAATTGAAAAGGTTATAAAATTGTTGGTTGGGTATGTTTTTAATGAGACAAAAAACTACCCAACAAACAAAAACGTTTGGAAAATAACTTATTATACGCTTATTGAAGCAAACATTTCGTTTGGAAATTAACTTGCAAAGTGTTTGGAAATTCTTGAATTCTAATTATTTAATAATCGAAACTGGACCCTTCATAGCAAGCTTGTGAAAATCATTTGGAGCAAGCTTTTTATAAATGTTTTTATACAATATTTTCCAGATTTTTTTATTCAATATTTTTAAATTGTTTTTTTAACTTTTCAATTAACATTTTGTTAGTTTTTATTATGTTCATAAAACAATGTTTTCCAAACATTTTTATATTTAATTAAAAATAAAAAAAAGTTTATGTTTGCTGAGAATCGAACCTATGACCTCCAAGTTGTGAGTCGACAATCTTATCAACTGACCTAACGTGCCAGTTATGATTCTAATGCCTTGTGTTTTACTTTGCTCGATAAGTCATTGAAAAAATAAAATAAAAAAATTTTCGAATGTTTGGAAAACGGTTATTGAAACGTTTGAAAATAAATAATTTTCCAATTGTTGATTTTAACTTTGCAAATCAATTTTAAAAATAATAAAAAAATAATATTTTCCAAACGTTTGAAAATTGGTTATGAAAACATTTGAAAATTAACTTTTCCCAAGCTTAAAAATTGAAAAGGTTATAAAATTGTTGGTTGGGTATAATCATGCTGATAAGAAATAAATACACAAGAATTTGGCAACAAAAAAAACCTTTTTATGGTGTCCATATAACACTAAAGTTGCAAACTATAGGGATACAACTTTTTGCAAGTTATCAGTCGATAAACATGGGGAAATCTCCAAAAAATGTACCACCAAAATATTTTTTTTAATTTTTAATTGCTTAAAGGTATAGAATATGATGTATGTATGTATGTATTCATCCCCATTCGTAGCGATCCCTTGTGATGACTTTGATCTATTGCCATGACTTTCCCGATTCTTGGATTTCCTTTCGCAGCGACCTTTTCCAGTTGGTGTTGGGTCTACCACGTGCTCTACTGCCTTGTGCATTCCACTCAAGAGCCTGGCGACAAACTTCTCTGTGTGGTTTCCGGAGAGTGTGACCAATCCATCCCTATTTGCGCAGCTTGACCTCGTTTGCTATAGCCTTCTGTTTGCATTTTTGATGAAGCTCGGCATTTGATATAGTGCGAGGCCACCAAACCTTTAGTATTCGCCTTAAGCATTTGTTGACGAATACTTGCAGCTTGTTCGTTAGTTGTTCAGTAACAAGTTATGTTTCGCACCCATATAACAAAACCGATTTCACATTCGAATCAAAAATGCGCACTCTCGTTTTAGTGGATATAACGGAACAAGACCATATTTTGTTGTTCAGTTGAGCAAACGCGCCTTTTGCTTTTGCTATTCTTGAGTTGATATCCTCTTTTGCTCCACCATCCATCTTAAATAAGTGAAGCTATCGACGTTTTCGATGTCATCACTGCCAGCTCTAAACGTGATGTCATTCTTGTTTGCGCTTAACTTCATGCTTTTAGTCTTGGATACGTTGATTTTTAGGCCGGCCTTTTGTGATTCCAAGACAAGGTCTTCAATTTTGCTTTGCATATCTGAATGTTTGGACGATAAGAGACAGATGTCGTCAGCGTAGTTGAGATCTTCTAGATGTTCGGTAAAGTTCCGTTGGATACCCCTCTTAGCCTTATTAAGAGCTTTATCTAGGATATCATCAAGAACGATAAGGAAGATTGATGGTGATAGTAGACACCCCTGCCGTTTGCCTGAATTAGTGGTGAATGTCGGTGACAACAACCCGTTGTGTAACACACTGCATTTAAAGCCTTCATATAGTGCAGGTACTAAGTTTATGGCCTTTGCGGCAATACCTCTTCGTTACAGTGAAACCCAGATGTTTTCTCTGGATACTGCTTGACGCTTTCGAATGGCCGAATCAAGTTTTTCGTTCACCCTGTTCAGAAGCACATTCATCAATACTTTTTATGGTACTGAGAGCAAGGTAATGCCTCTATAGTTTCGGCACTCGCTTAGGTCACCTTTTTTCGGCAGTTTGACTAACATGCCATGTAGCAAATCTTCTGGCAAACGCTCTTCGCTCTAGATTTTGATGAGCAGAGGATGGAGAATTTTAGCTAATGTTATATGGCATGTCTTTAGCAGTTCAGCTGTTATTTGATCTATACCGGCGGCCTTGTTGTTTTTCATGCTTTGGATAGCTTTCACTATTTCATCGATTGTAGGCGGTGGTGTTAGTATTCGACTACTACTGCGAGTCACTGCGGCAGTTGTAGTTGGTGATTCTGGTTGCGCGGATGTGGTAGACATGGAATTTAGTTTATCACAAAAATACTCTTTCCATCTCTTTAGTTGGTCGTCCGCGGATGTTAAGAAATTTCCATTTTTGTCTTTGATAGGGCGGCTCTGTTGGAGTTTTCTGCCAGATAATCTGCGAGTGATATCGTAAAGCTGCCTGAGAATTTGAGCATTTGCAGCGCTTTCGGCTTTGCTCGCGAGGTCGTTATACATTCTTCTTTTGTCTTGTCTGCACGATCGCCTGACTTCTTTACTGAGAGAGTTATAGACCTTTTCGGCGACGTTCTTTTGCGCTCTAGTTTCAGCGTCATCTCTCATTTTTTGGCGATTATTCTTTTTCCAACAAGACCCCACGTTTCCTCGCTTCTCCAGTGCTTCGTGTTCGAGGGTCGAAACCCAAGTAGTTTTTCACTGGAATTTAAGAACGCCGTCTTAGCTGCCCTCCATGATGTTTCAATACTTCCACCACAATCGAACGGAGCTGTTTTAAGTTCTTCTACGAAAGATCAGCGTATAGAATATGATGACCTATCCTATACTTTTGAACATTTTTAAAAAATTAACGTTTACTTTCAGTGTTGCCATATGATTTTTGTTTTTTAATTTTCGGCTAAACAATATTATTTTATTTTATTTTTTTATTTTAAATCTTACTTTTTTGACTAAATTTAAATTTTTGATTTTAGAAACGCACAGATAAATAGTTTTTTTTTTCAAGCAATTCGTATAGTAGAAGCACTGGTTAAGTATCTGTTTTAAATAGTAAAATATCAAAATTTAAATTTAAACATGGTTTTGAGCCCCGGGACATTTTTTTGGGAGAATCACCCACAAATATATACTTATGTATATTAGGGAGGTTCAAAATTATAAAAATTTTTGGAATTGCCCCCCCATAGCACTAAATTGTTTTCTTTGATGTAAATTAAGATAAGAAACTGAATGTCCAATAACTCTGAAATTATAGAACTTATGGAGAAATGAGCCGTTTAAAATGAAAATGGGGCAAGACCACTTTTTGTTATTCCGAGATATTTAAAAGTTTACGTGTTAGTTAATTTAAAAATATTGGTAAGCATTAATGGAAATTTTTTTTTTGTTTTACGTGTCGTTGGATAATGTTAGTTTACTATTCAATCGCGTTTATGGTGCTGGCTAAAAAGGAAGTGCAAGAAATAAAGGTTTATTTTACCAAAATATGTAGACTTGCCTCACTTTTAAAATTAACAAAAAATCGGTCTGTTTGTTTCCGAGTCTAATAGAAACAAATACATAAACAGAATCTATGTTTTATATAGAAGATTAACAAGATCGGAGCAGTTTTGCCGGATTTCGAAATACGTATAAAATACTAACGTTACTATACAATAACACTAGCCGTGTTTCTTTTGACGCGTATATACAATTGTGGTAATTTTCAAATTGCGATAACTTATGAACTGTGATTCGTACGATAAAAGTCCAAAGGTCTTTTTCATTAAGAACCCCATGTCCTACAAAAAAATTTAATCTCTTGTAAAAAAAAAAAAAAAAAATTGTTTAGAAGTTATTTAAAAAAAGTGATTTTTTGCCGTTTATCGGCGCTTAGTCAGTTTTTATAGAATAACTCCTAAAAGATAAATTTTTTAAAATAAAATTTAAAGTTTTTGCAGAGAATGTGGTTCTCCATAAAAAAATTCCTTAGAGTTTTATTGGGCGACCCGCTGTTCATGAGTTATTGCAATTTAAAAATATCCACAATTGTAAATATATGCGCGTCAAAAGAAACACGGCTACTTTCAAAATAAACAAAATTATAAAAACGTTAATAGCTAAAACATCCATATCACATTTACATATGGGGTATCTGAACTTTTCTGACCATAATTGTTTTACAGATTAAAGATCATATTTAGTATTATCTAAAATATCATTAACAAAAATTTTTTTAAAATTAGACTTGCTCCATTTTCATTTTGAACGGCTCAAATCGATTGCAGATTTGAATTTAGCGGCTCAAAACCCATATAAAAAGTTGAACATCTTAAATTTTTAAACCTTTTTTTTTCGTATTCAGGACCACTTTTCGATTTTTAAAATGGTTTGAGATGCATCAAATATTCTCCGAAATGAACTTAATTTTACGTAGTGCGTATTAGCATTAAAGAGAACATTCTGATGCCGTGGGAGCACAATGCGAAGCAAATTTTTGTTTTTCATGCAAATTTGAAGCAGTCTAATGTACCTATGAAGCAAAAAAATGTCATTCACACACCATTTCAAAAGTTGGAAAGGCTCTTAAAAACGATATCTGCATCGTACTGAAGAAAAACCTGAGTAGCACTTTTGATTCTCCTGAAGGCCTTTTTTGGCAAAACAAAACTTGTTTTTTGCTGGTTTTCTATATAACATCAACATTAAAAAATATGTAATATAAATTTTAGTGATCTTTTGGCTTAAATATTTGATTTTTATTTTGGACTTTAGGTCAAATAACACTAATTTACAAATGATTAAAATTTTTTTTCCCAGCGAATGCCGTTACTCATTTTATATGGAAAATGGGCTGCTGATTCCGAAAATCGCATTTTTTTTTTTTTTTTATTTCGTGTCGTTTTCGAGATATCGGTCATTTTCGGTTTTTGGACCAAAAAAAAAAGATAGTTCCACTTAAATACAAATATCTCAAGAACCAATGTTTGTATTCAAACAAATAATATGTCATATTAAAGGTAATTAAATTACCTACAAATGATACTCACGTCACTTTTGGGCTGGTTTGTTAGTTTCGATGAAATAAATTGATTTCTGAAAAAAAAGAGTATATTTTTCCGAAAAAATTACAAAAATGTCTAAATCAACTGCAGATTTTTACAAGAAAAAAAAATTTTAAAAACCATTTTGTATTTTTATATCATAGTCTATAAATTTGTTAGGCAAATTAAATACTATTTAAGAAAATCGATGGAATAATGCAAAAGTTGTATACAATTCATTGATAAGTTACCAAAATGCGTTTTTCCCTATTTTTCCGTTTTTTTGTAATAAACTGTTCGAAAATTTGAAACTTTTTGTAAAAGAAATTAGAAAATCCAAAAAATTCTTAAAGAAGGCATTAAAAGGAAATACCCGTGCCTCGCCGTTTTTCTCTAGCACGTCAGATTTTTTTTTTATCGATTTTTGAAGTTTTTTAATCCACTGTACATGAAAAAACAGTAATAACGCATTCTTGTGTTAAATCGATGAATTTAACTATATGATCCTTACATCTGAGGTGTATCATGTCTTCAGCAAACTTATGCAGGATACTACGCGGAATATTTTTGTAGACAATTTTAACCCTCTCAAACCCCCACATGTAGGTCAAAATGACCTTCACGCATTTTGGTAACTTATCAATGAATTGTATACAACTTTTGCATTTTTCCATCGATTTTCTTAAATGATATCTTATTTTCTTCACAAATATGTAGTCTATGATACAAAAAAAAAATATTATAAAAAAGTTATGTCTTCTTGTATAAATTTGAAGTTGAATTTGATTTTTTCTTAATTTTTTCGAAAAAAAAAATTTTTTTTTTTAGAAATCAATTTATTTTACCGAAACTAACGAACCAACCAAAAAGTGATGTGGACATCATTTGTAGGTAATTTAATTACCTTTAATATGACATATTATTTGTTTAAATACAAACATTGGTTCTTGAGATATTTGTATTTTAATGGAACTATCTTTTTTTTTTTGGCCCAAAAACCGAAAATGACCGATATCTCGAAAACGACACAAAATAAAAAAAAATGCGATTTTCGGAATCAACAGCCCATTTTCCATATAAAATGAGTAACGGCATTCGCTGGGAATTTTGGCTGTAAACTAGTGTAATTAAAAAGAAAAGTTCTTTAAAATTTTTTTGTCCAATATTTCGACATCCATTGGCTGTCATCATCATAAATTTTAAAGAACTTTTCTAACTTTTCTAAATCCCAAAATAAAAATCAAATATTAAAAAAATATATAACACTTGGTGATAGCGTTTCAAATAAAAACTAGTAAGGGTGTAACTTTTGGCCTGGCCAAAAAATAAATACCCTACACTGAAGTATTTTGAAAATTTTGCTTATATGGGAGGTGCCAAGCCCTCTTGTCCAAGTTTGTCTAGTTTTAGCTGAGAGCTTTCATTTATAGTTCTTAGTCTCTGAGTGAAATTTGGTTGGATTATCACAAAAAACTCTTTCCGTATAGTATTTTGAAACTTTTGCTTATATGGGAGGTACCACGCCCTCTTGTTTGAATTCACTCAGTTTTTTCTCAGAGCTAGCGCTTACAATTCGTAGTACTAATGAGTATTGTGGTTTCATTGTCGTGGAAAACACTCCTAAAATTGCATTTTAAATATATTTTTTGTATGGGCGGTAGGCGTGTCCGTTGACCGATTTTTCTCATTTTCAATCCCCCGAGCTAACTTTGACAACGGAGGCAGTGTACCAAATTTCATTAAATTGTCTTGCTCAGTTTTCCCAAAAAGTGTATTTCAACACACAGCCAGCCACCCAGCCAGCCAGCCACCCAGCCAGCCAGACAGACCGACATGGCTATTTCGACTCAAGAGGTGACGCTGATCAAGAATATATATGCTTTCCTATATCTGCCACGCCTCCTTCTCTGCGTTACAAACGGAAGGACAAAGTGAATATACGCTGTGTGTAGGGTATAAAGATGTCTAGCAATAAATAAAAAGTTCGAAACCCGCGCATCAAAAACCACTGTCCAAAGGGTTATTTTTAATCATAGAAAGGGTCTACTTATCGTACAAAAAATTATCGCAAATAGAAAGTCAAGCTTAGACGCACAGTTCATCAAAAAAGCGAAGCAACTCTTTGAGCAGAGTTCCCACACTTCAATGCGAGATATTGTTGTAATTGCAGGTACCTCGAAACCTATTATACAAAGACTAAAGAAAAGACGTAAGCTGAAGACCTACAGATTTCAAAAAGTACCAGATCGTACCGATGAAAGGCTGCTGCAGGCTTTAAAGCAAACCCGAATGTTATATAAAGGTTTCCTGACTAAATTTGACAAAAAAGGACGAATCCACTTAACTGCTCAGAGTTTCGACTTTTTGCGAGTATTGGTATTTAACGAAATTGAATCTTTGAAGGAGTTATAATGCTGCAAAAAAATTACAAGATTTCAGAAATAAGTGAAGAATGTCGTATGGTACCCGCGACGAAACCACTGGGCGCCTTAAGAAAAAGTAGGGGATTGTCGTATAGGTTGGGACAGCCGTTTTTCTTGAATTTTCAATACTGGCAATACCTATGTTTCGACTGTCGAAGTAAAGTCTGTTTATAACCTAACGTTTCATGTGCAAAAGATCGAAGAACTACTGTTGATTACATCCATTCCAAACAAAGAGTAAATTGTCATATCAAAAAGATCTTTTCGATAGTTTCTGCGTGTTCGTATTTTGCCGAACTTAAACCAATTATTTCGTGTAAGTGTGATCAATGTGTCTTGTATTCAGTGTATTTTCATTGCGTGAAAGAGTGATTGAAATGTATTGTTGTGGCATATATTATTTTTGGGCTTTCACGAAATGGCAACTTTGTAAAGGTTGGGACACTCATGTCGTATAAGTTGGGACAGAACTTTTTTTTATTCCAAGGCATTGCGATACCATTTAAATTATATTTTTACAATATTTGATGTATGAAATTGTATTTATAATAATTAAAAGCATTTATTAATGAATTTTTGGAGATTGTGACGCATTTATGTGAAATGAGTTTGGCAAGTTCATTAACGCCCGAAAAACCGATCGTGGAATTTTTGATTTCAATGCATTGGTCGCAGAAATCAAGGAAATAAAATTGGCTAAGGCATTCGATCCACCAGAAAAGCCCATAAGATCCCAAAATGCAGTTTGGTGGGGTACACCCAAAAATTGAATGATAAAATTAAGGACATTTCAACCATTGATGACGATGCATTGTTAAAGCTGGTTAAAGGAGTTGCTTCGCACGCCAATCCGTTGATGGTATCTTGTGTCTCGCACAAGAAGTACCTTAAAAATAAAATATGCGGAACAGTTTTTTCACCTGTACAAACTGCGAATCATATTAGGCGGAATATTATATATTTTTACCCAAATTGTTTCTTTGAAATATGACGTTTGAATAAATGTTCCAATAAAAATAATATCATGCAGATTAACTTAACTTTTTGGCTCACTTTGTGATTTTTGAAAGTGTCCCAACTTATACGGCAAATTTTTTTTCGGCAAAAAAAGATGTCTTCATTAAAATGGCTATAACTTTAGATCTGATCACGATATCATATAACTTTCTATGAAAAAGTTGTAGCCGATGAATATACCTTTTTATTGGTTTATTTAAATTAACAATTTTTTGATCCGTTTCAAAACCACTGACCAAAAACAAAACCCGTCCCAACCTTGACGACATTCCCTTACAATATTTTACAGAAAAAAAAAAAATATCTGTTGATAATTCTAAAGATATTTATATTGGTTATGCTACTCATTGCCAAAAATGGGCCTCCTGGAGAACTAAAAGTGTTCCTAAGGTTTTCCACAGAAAGAAAAAAATATGATTCAGATATTGTTTTTTAAGGGCCCTTCAAACTTTTGAGACGGTGTGGAGATAAATCTAAATTTCAATTCTATTTATTATATATGGGTATTTCCACTGAAAAGTAAACCGTGAGTCAAAAAATTAAATCATCATACCTCTCAAACTATTTAATGTTGATATATTCTTCGACCTTATAATTTTTAAATAAATTTTTTCAGGCTAGAGGTCTCTTTTCTATTCTCTTGCAATTAGCTAAAAACACTACTTTGACACTGTTCCATGCCCATAACCTGCAAAAAAAAATTTTTTTCCTAAAAACTAATAATGAGAAGTCTCCATACTGCGCACTTAGAAGAGCTCTGTGAACTTTTATAAAAATCTGAGAACCCAACTGCAAATCGTCGTCTGAGTTCTCTTTTGCCCCATACGCATATTCGTTATAAAAGCAAAATCACTTAACCTGTGTCGACACAAACACAAGTTATTTGCTTTTGATTTTTTAATGAATATGCGTATGGGGCAAAAGAGAACTCAGGCGACGAAATTTCGAAAAATTTGAGCTGAAAAGCGTCTATAGTAATGAAGTGAGTCAAAAATTCGCTTTTTATTGGAATGAAATAAATAAACGAATTAATAGGTTCGTTTTCGTGGCAAGTGGGCTTAAAGTGGGCTTAAATGTGCTAACTGTGGTCGAACAAAACGCTGCAGTGTGAATAGCACTTTCGAAAATTATGTTCTTCTTTATTAACAGCTGACATTTGTTTATGTTTTGGTTTTTTGTTTTTTGGTTAACTTTGAAAGAAATTAAATAGTTTTCTAAAAATACAGAAAAATGAATAATTTGAACAAAGCCACATTACGTTTTTTCAATATCGCCGCCAGTGCCAAGGCAAATTCGCTGAAAAATGTATTCGGTAAGTGCAACCTTACAGCATTTGGCACATGTCGAAAAATCCAACAATATTAGGATTTAAATGTTGAAAAGCCAAGCTTAGGGTGCAGCTGCGGTTGTGGTATTAAACATCACATTCACACCAAGGGTGAACGCGAATTGGTTGAGTTTTTAACTGAAGAAATTGTCGCAGAGCGTAAGGCAGAAAAAGCCAAAGCTGTGCCAACTGCTTTGGATGGATTCACTGTTAAATTGCAAGGCGCTGATGTAGAGCCGTTGTTGTCGTCAGTTTCAACGTAAATCATACAGTTGACACTGGGGAAGAACCCGAAATTGATCTAAATGCTGATAAACCCGAATGGGTGAAATGCGTAGCAAGCCACAATTTCCTACAAGGAACACCACAGGAAGGCGAATATAATGACCAAAAAATTGTTGAAAGGTGCATTTTTGAAAGCGAGTGAAATGATAAAGTATACGCTGTTGCTGTTGCCGGAGATGTGCTCGATGGTTGTCTATATGATTTACTTATGAATTTACTTGAAGAGAAGGGTATCAGCAATGAATTTGTTGAAAAATTGTCTGACCACTTTGCAGCAATATACCACTGGGTCTTGATCAATATGAAGAAGGTCGCTACTTTGGTTTTGGTAATAGTTTATCATCAACGACGAGCACCAAATTGTGGAGAACCTTCTGGTGCATATACCAGAAGCCAGTTATGGCAGTCGTACGCATACGATAATTTTATTAGATGACAAGAATAAATTGCATCTTCGTGAGGAGGCAATGGCTGGAGTCAATCCAGATGATAAGTGGACAACGACTAATATTCAGGCCTGTTCTGTAATCCTCGTGGTTTCAATTACTTTTCACTTAGGAGGTTTTTTGGATGAAAATGGTGAGTCACACTATAAAAAGTATAAGAATCTTTTTTTGTGGAGAATTACAGGTTCTACAAATAATATTCATTAGTATTTATTAAAAAGTAAATATTCGGTAAAGTCGAATTTTTCGACTTTTTGCAGTTTTTTAAGAATGTTTCCTAAACGGTTACTTTTTTGTTGATGCAAGTCAGTGTTATTTGTAGAATCTGTAATTTTCCTCAAAAAAGATTTTAATACTTTTTATCGTGTGACTCACCATTTTCATCAAAAAAAACCTCCTAAGTGAAAAGTAATTGAAACCACGAGGATTACAGAACAGGCCTGATTGAGAAGCAATACTTTGACGATTTAAATAAACTGTATGTGTTATTCATTCAAAGACGAGTTCAACTTTTGTATGCAAAAATAAATGTATTCAGCAATTTTCTCAGGTCATTTACAGCCAGAAGTTATTTTAATACTTTTAATGTGTTAAACGTTCCAAATAACTATAAACTTTTAAAAAATATGAATTATTTAGTTTACATAGTAATAATGAACTTTATTTTATACAGTAATTAATTTAACACGCCTTGCTTTCAAACTGTTTTTTTTTACAAGCTTTTTACAATAAAATGTCAACTTTAGATTTCAAAAAGAAACCCGCAATCATTTCTTTTTTATAAGATTTTTGTATCTTGTTTTTCACACCTTTGAATGCTCCTTTGCGTGAATTTTTAGCAGCGTTTTTAATCGCACGTGAATTTTGGGCACGTGAACTATATATCAAATTAAAAAAGAATTCATTATTAAGATTATGATTTTGAATAGTCTCAACTCATTTTACCGTTTATTTAAGGAATTTCTACTCAATGGTATGTTAGTGTATGGATCTACTTTGCCTTTTTTTTTCGTATCACCTTTTGCCTTTTTCGATGAGTAGTAGTAGTGAACCTGAATATGCTGATTTGCCCGATTTAGCTGTATAATCCGATTTCATCGAAACTGCATTACTGGCCCCAACAGGTCGATGTATACCCTTGCCACCAGCACTATAACGCGAGGTAGAAGATTTACCAGAGTGCATGCTAGCAGCATCATTAGCTAGCAGGATAAGATTTTATTTTTATTTAATTTCCATTAGTACTGGTTGCTGCAGATGCCTCATTGTCATCACCATTTTCATCATTAGAGTTGGAAGTTGTCATAAATGAACTGCCATTGCATGTTGTGCTGCTTTGCGTATCTATGTATATTAAAAGAATTTAGTAAGTACATAATTGAAAAATTAATCAAAAACTACCTACTTTTGGTTTTAAATGCGTCGTAAATGAGAGTATCGCATCAATATACTGCCAAGTTGAGCTATAACTCCAGGTCGCATAGTCTTGTGCACGCAACAACACTGACAGGCAGCCAATGATGTATTTGATGACCAATTGATTTGTTGTCTCCATAAAACGCTGCAACAACGACAACAGCGTTTGTGCAGTCTCTCCGAAACTTTTACGAAGTACTGGTGCTGGCACTGATTTTATACCCATACCCAATAAAGACACACCAGCAATAATATCCTGCTCCTCAGTGCTTGCCTCTATTCGTTGCATTAATAAAATAAAATATTCTGTAGATGATTCTGTACCGCCACGTTCTTTTATTATTTCCGTCAGCGCTGTTAATATGGCCAACATTTCCTTATGCAAATCTGAAGAACCTCTAAAGCCGACGGCCAATTTTTTAAAGCTCATGTTGGTACAAGTGCTGTAGTTGGATGCAAATGTTTTGAAAGTCTTAAATGTGCCGTGTTGTGTTTCGGACATATCCTCATCAGCATCATCATCCATATTGAAAGATTTCAAGCTTCCTGCGATGTCATTTACTGTGGCTTCGGCGTTGTACATTTGACGCTGTTCATGTTTTTGCACCGCTTCCAATGTTAGGCCAGTTGCATCTGCATCTCCTGCCACTATAATTTATAAATTAATGCATTTTTTTTTTTACTGAATAAAGCAATTTTCTTACCCATATTCAAATTTGGTTGAAAGAAACGCGACTTTGCCTTCATCCGATGTTTCATCTGCTCTGGATTTGAAGTTGACGAAAGGCCTCGTCCCCAGCTTTTACCTTTGGTATGACGCTTAAGTTTTGAACGAATTTTAGCCATTTTCAATTACACTTCTTAATATTTTTTAATAAAAAAAAACAATACAAATGTCAACAATACACAAATGTCAACTTACAATCGATAACAAGTGCGAAGTCACAATTACCGATTAAAAAAACCCGATTAATAATCAATAAAAAACGGTGTCAAACGGCAACAATATTTAGCCGCGGAGCTTACCACTTTAATTTAACGTGCATTAGCTTAGCGCTATTTGTTGTTGCTTTCCCATACATTTATCGTAAAGTGCTAAAGAAAGTCCAGATGGAATGCCGAAAAAAACGCACCTAATATTAATATCGAATGGTATAGAAAAATTTTAAAAACTCAAATTTTTTTTTGGTGAAATAGAATGCCCTAAAATAAATAAATTGGATATGCCACAAACCCAAAATATTTCGTCATTTGTATGGGGGCTGAAATATCTTATCTTCAAAGGATCATAACTCGGAAAATAGAGTCCTATTGTAAAAATCCGAAACGATATTTTGATAAGAAAGATTGTGGCATTCGATGCTATTAATAAAAAAGAATTTTACCTTTTCTTGTAGCTATGCTGTACTGACGTTTTCTTCAAATTCAAACAAGGATATTTCAAAATCCTGCAGGTGTAATGAAAGATCTGCAATGGAGACGGATTCAACGTCAAAAATACATAAGGCTGCATATAAGAATTAAAAAGTTCATTCCATTGTTTTTTTGTACCTGAGTTATTAACCAAAATTTTTTTTTTGATAAAAAGTGGGCGTGGCAATTATTGAACAAAGCCTTCTTTTCGTTATGCTTTAGATACTCATGATACAGATTCGCATACCAAATTTCATCAAAATATATTGTACCATTTGTGAGAATTAGCATTTAATGTGTTTTACTTGTATGGGAGGTTCCACGCACACCGGCGATATTTTGCCCACTTTCAGGTCATAGGTGCCTAATAGCAAGTAGACTCCCTACAGTTAATTTAAGAATGTTTGCTTTATTAGTTTTCTTTTTTTAGCGAATTATATTTTTTGTGGGCGGTGCCACGGCCTTCAATGTATTTTCCTAATATAACGTTATATCACATATTAATCCTTGTTTGCAGTGGTAACATCTCCTAAATTATCATTAAAATTGTTGGAGTCGTTTTCGAGTAATACTGAACTAAAATTTTCAATGGTTAAAAAGAGGGCGTGGCACTTCTTCGATACTGCCCACTTTTCGGTTATGAAAAGGAATTGATAAGCAGTACCTAAATACCAAAATTCATTAAAATATCTAGTTACATTTGCGAGATATAGCATTTTACGTATTTTACTAGTATGGGAGGTTCCACGCGCAACGGCGATATTTTGCCCACTTTCAGATCAGAGACGTCCTATAGCAATTAGGCTCCTCACAGTCAATTTCAGAATGTTTGCTTTATTTGTTTTCTTTTTATACCGTTTTATATTTTTGTGGGTGGTGCCACGCCCTTCAACGAGTTTTCCCAATATAACGGTGTATTACATAATAACCCTTGTTTGTAGAGGTAACATCTCCTAAATTTTCATTAAAATTGTTGGAGTCGTTTTCGAGTAATATTGAATTAAAATTTTCAAGGGCCGAAAAGTGGGTGTGTCACTTATTAAATCCCGCCCACTTGTCTGTTACAAGGTATTATTAAGTCGTACCCGCTCACCAAATTTTATCCAAATAACTTGAATGGTTTGCGAGTTATGACTAAAACAATTCTAAAATTTAGGGCAGCGCCACGCCCCCTGGTGAGCATTTACAAAGTTCAAACCTACCTTATTCTTCATTGTATGCTAATATCTAACATTGTTCCAAGTTCCATTAAAATCGCTGCATCCTTTCTCGAGAAAAATTTGGGCATATATATATTTATAAATATATAAATATATAAATAAACATACAATTTTATCTCGTATAAGAAGAGAAGATAAACAAACATATGCATATGATATGTATTTATTAATTTATATGATATTAACTTAATTATTTTTATATATAGTTATGTATATTGGTATATGGAATAGTTAATATATGAACCGTTCGTTTCGGTCAAAAATTTTTTCTCTGCAATATGGTATGTATCCATACATTTCGTCACTCTAAACAAATCATTTACTACGTCTACTTTAGCATAAAACAAAGTTTTCACCTAAAACATCTTTGGCATCCTTGGCAAATAATAAATCCCTCACAGACTTCTCTTGTAAACTCATTATGAATGAAATAGCTTAAGCTCAATTATTTTATCTTCACAAAAGTAAGGACTTCATCCATCCTATTTGCCGTAAATGCTGCACGACCAGTTAAACCATTTGGTATTTTGAGCCTCAACAACAACACTGATAGAACGATATCCAATGCCACCTGAGCGAACATAAGCTCGTCCCGATGCATTGCTTTGATTAACTTCAATCGATACATGTGTTACAATGGCGCCAGTTCCAGACGCTGGATAAGTTATTACTACGGCAACATTATGTGGTGTCGCCCAGGAATTCGAGCCAGATTTGGATGCAACACGGCGATCGCCTATAATATTGAAAATAATAAATCACACTTAGTTTTGATAAAAATAAATATTTTGAAATATATAATATCTTAGTATAGTCCTTCTTTTTGAAGTTTTTACATAAATTTTTTGTAGATTGATTACACTTACCTCCTTGACGTGAACCCAACGTATAACGTTTAACAGTTCGCGTTTGTCCCACAAGTTTAGAATCCTGAGATATTTCCGGAACTAAAGGCCGCGCTTGTGGATTTTCTTTTAACCAATCATCTAATTCTTTTGGTGTTACCACTTCAACCAATACATTTGATTCCCCACCAGCAGGAATGCTATTAGCCATTGCCATAGCTATGACACTTAGAAGTATAGTAATTTTCAACATTGTTCTTTTCGGTGCGTACAAATTTTGCAAACTGACTTTTAATGTTGAGTTCCAACTATATTTATATTACTTCATTTTTCCCTACTTACGAGTGACCCATACAAGTATTGGTTACTTTTTCTTAGAAAATTATTTTTACAGCGCAAAAAATTATATCTTTTAAATAGATTACAATAATTGCGTTATAATTATTACGGCATATACTTAGTTTCTTAAGAATTGTTATTAATAGATCTGTATCTTAATATTTATAATTAGCCAAACAAATTTATGGTTCTGATAAGAGGTCATTCATAAAATACGTACTTAAAACATTCAAAGTATGATCAATGAGAAGAGTAGAGGATTATAGAAACAAAGTGAGCAATCTCCACTTTTTTGATTTTTGTAAAAACTAACAAAAACGTGTCTCTGAAGATGCACATTTGTATATATTACACTATATGAGGCATTCCACGTGAAGTGAACAGCTAAAAAAAGTTGATGTTTTCGATTTTAATAAAATTTGATTATGTTATACCTACACTGCCGAGCAGAACTGAGTGCATGTGTGAAACTGGTCTATTAACATGCCCATAAAACCATTGATACTGAAGCAAATGGTTTGAATTTTTATACCCTACACCCTGGGTATATTCATTTTGTACTTCTGCTTGTAACGCAAAGAAGGAGGCGTGGCAGGTATAGAAAAGTATATGTATTCTTGATCAGCGTCACCTCCTGAGTCGATATAGCCATTTCCGTCTGTCTGGCTGTCCGTCTATTGAAATATTTTTTACGGGAAAACTACGCAAGATAATTCAATGAAATTTGATACAGTGGATTTGCCTTAAAAGTTAGAATGAAGGATTAGAAATGAGCGAAATCGGTCAACGGACACGCCTACCTCCCACACAAAAAATTTATTCAAAATGCAATTTTAAGAGTATTTTTCACGAAAATGCAACCACAATAAACATAAAAACTAGGAGTGGTTAGCGCAAGCACTGGACGAAAACCAGGCGAATTCGAACAAAAGGGCGTGGCACCTCCTATATAAGCCAAAGTTTCAAAATGCCTTACAGAAAGAATTTTTTGAGATAATCCATCTAAATTTCACTCAAACAGTAATAACTATATATGCATCGCTGAGCAAAAACTGGGTGAACTTAGACAAGAGGGCGTGGCACCTCCGATATAAGTTAAGTTTCAAAACGCTTTACTCAAAACGTTGTTTGAGACAATCCAACTAAATTGCACACAGATACTAAGAACTATAAATGCAAGCACTGTGCAAAAACTGGGTGAACTCGGGCAAGAGAGCAACCAATGGGAGATTGTGGCCATAAATAGGTAAAATTTGAAAGTGCTATGAATTTAAAAAAATTTTACGCCAATCGTCAGATAATACTTAGGGACGGAAAAAAAAACTATAAAAGTTTAAAATTTTATTTTGGTTCAGCAACACAGTGAGCCCAAAGTTAGACTTTAAACAGAAAAAATGCTCTACAGAACTTTTAAAATTAGTAACTGCTGGATAAACGCTCTAGTTAATTTGTTTTAAGCCCGATCCACTAATGTAGCATATCGTTAGAAAGTATATTGTTTCTACTTTGTTAAAAATATGTTTTTTTTCTTTTGCCGATTTTATGTGAATTATAGTGATTTTTCAAATATTTAAAAAAAAATGGTAAAAATGGAAAAATTGCAAACTTTGACATTAAAAAAAAAAAAAATACATTTTCTGATTTTCATTATTTTTCAATATAATATGTGGCCAAGTATGCTTAATCGAAATGCAAAGTCCCTACTGCTTTTTTGAGAACTTTTTTTTTTATAAGCTTTTTCATATTGTGGTTTTTGACGGGACAAAATACGTTGACTTTTTTGGAACGCTATTTTTAATTCGTTTGCATCGAAATATATCAAGATAGCATTTTGTCAAAAAGTACAAGTATTAAGCTTTTAAAAAAACATTTGTTTGAGTTTTTATATATGATAGGTGAATTATGGTGATCTTTCGAAAATTTAAGCTCAAAAAGCAAAAATCGATAAATTTTACAAACTTTGACATTAAAAAAAAAAAAATGCATTTTCTGATTTTCATTATTTTCCAATATAATGTAGGGCCAAGTATGCTTAATCGAAGTACAAAGTCCCTACTGCTTTTTTTGAGAACTTTTTTTTCTATGAATTTTTTCCTGTAGCAGTTTTTGAGAAAAAAAAAAATATTTTTATTTCTTTACATTCTGCAACGTTTTACAATATATTTATCAATTTTAAGCTTACAGTCTTCTTAAATTCCAAAAAAAAAAATTTTAAGAGAAGGGTGACAGGTAAGGGGTATATTTCCTCCTTTTAATCCCCTCTGGGACTCACTCTTTCTTAAAATAAGCCAAGAGCATATTGAAGGCTATACAAAAAACATTATAATTGGTATAATATGCCCCCTTCTGTGCATAAAGTTTTAATTCACGGAAGCGAAATCATACAAGCACTTCAAGTACCAATTGATAGTCTTTCCGAAGAAGCTCAGGAAGCATCAAACAAAGTTTTTAAAAGCGCTAGGTTACACAACAGCAGTTTGTGCTCTAGAGTAGCAAACAACGAAGACGTTTTGCATTACATGCTGATCTCTTCTGATGCGATTATAAGCCAAATCCGAGTAAAACGTGATAAAAAATATAAAGAGTTATCACCAGAAGCTCAAGAGCTGTTGCAATTAAATGAAAAAACTGATTAAAATAAATTTAAAACAATGAAATAACTTAATATTTTTCTATTCTTTTTCTATTATTGTATACATTAGTTTCGACTTGATTGTGTCCTCCTTTTTTGATTTGATCGCCAATTTGAGCCAAAAGAATTGCAATGAAAAAGTTTCTAGTGCGGACTATTTTTTCTGATAGTTTTTATGAAAATATTAAATAAAATGTTTAAAGGACGTCACAACGCCTACTTTTTTAGTGGACATTATTTGTCATAATATCTTTAACATATTTGCTAAGCATCATCAATCTGCATTAAAGATTTTCGGAGATATTGATAAGTTAATTTTTTGGTAGGCGTGGCACTGCCCATTTTTCTAGTGCGGATTATTTGTTCTGATGGTTTTTTCATATGTACGAAATAATATCTATCTTCGTCAAATATTTTCAGAAATATGATGAATTTTTTTTTTTTGAAGGCGTGTTACCGCCCATTTGTCCGGTGAACATTATTTGTCCTGATAATTTTTATACATTTACCAAATCTCATTTATCTGCGTCAAAGAGTTTCGGTGATATGATTAGTCAATTTTTTGGGAGGCGTGGCACCGCCCACTTTTGTAGTATATAGCTTAGCCTTTTTTTGTAATAGCATAGTATAAAAACTTCTTAAAAATCGGTTACTTGGTTTCCGAGTTAATAAGGGACAAATACACAAATAAACAAAATCTAGTTTTTATTAAGTAGATTTTCGTTTATTCCTCATAACTTAAAAACTATAAAAGATAGCGCAAAATTTTTAACATTTTTAAAATTAGCGAGGTCAAGTTATTGAAAATTGATACCTATTTTGAAAAAAAATTCGGACCACGCCCCAACTTTGTATGGGAAGTAGGCGTGTCCGTCGTCGGATCTTGTTCATATTTACATATTTTTATTATTTTAATGTAAAAAACATCTGTACTAAATTTCAATAGCCTAGCTCTATTATTACTATATATGACCGCCGTTCCATACAAACCCTCCCATTGTGGAGCGTGGTAATTCCCATAAGAGCAAAATTTTCAAAATACTGCAGTGTAGGGTATTTAATGTTTGGCCAGGCCAAAGGTAACAGCATAACTTGTTCAGAGTTTGTTCTCTATTTACTGAGCTATTAGATGATTTTAATTTGAGTAAATTTTTTATTGATAAAAACCTCACGAAACTCGATTATTTCAAATATTCGAGTTTGCAAGAAAATACACTTTTTAAATATTTTTGGTTTAGTCAGGAGAGCGTAGATTTTTTTACAAGTTTAAGATTGATTGGAATATTTTGAGCAAATATGTATATCAATAACTCATTTTGTTATATTAGTCCATTTAGCACAAATCTTGGCCAAAACTACCATAAGCTTTTTTAGCGTATTGGTAGAAACTAGGGGTCTGCACAAGACGTCTTGTTTGCAATTTAAGACATTTCGTTTCAAGATACGTTATATTTTGTACCCGTTTTTTATTTATCAAATGCTCTAGTTCAGTGTCGTGTGTAAATGTCTTGACAGAACTAGAGTTTGAAAGAAAATAAACAAATACTGTGTTAATTTGTCTTGTTTGATTTGTTTCAGTTATTTTAGTTGCATACTGTAGTAGTAGTGTACACTACTAAATGCTAATGGTGTGATAAGAGTAGTTTATCGCTCTCTTCTTGTGCCTCTGTTTTGTTTACGCTCTCTCTCTCTCTGTCGCATACATGTATGAAAGCTACTACAATTTTGCAAGTGTTACCATATCATAAATTTTATTGTGGTTTCTCTACTCGCACGTTTCACAGTGACCTGAAGTATTTGTTTTTATAAAATAGATTTCACTGATGTATTTTTGAGAACCAAGTTTATTTTTCACACTGGTAAAACAAGACAATGTAAATAGTGTCAAAATGAAATCAGTGTACACGATGATTTGAATCTTGAATTTTTTGGATCAAATGCATCAGTTCAGTGAAAAATGTTGGTGTAAAAAAAAGTACACTTTATTTCAAGATGTCTTGTGCAGACCCCTAGTAGAAACCCATAGTGGTACCCATTAACTGCGTAGAATATTTTAATATCAAAAAATATTGTAAAGGTTACCATTTGCTTATGATTATAATGGTTTGTTTAAGATTTTTTGTTTGATGGAAAAGTGTTATTCGGTTCTGGGTAGGGATTCCAATTGTTGGACTTTTTGCGATCCCGGGATATCGGGATCAGAAATTTTGAATCCCGGGGTTCCCGGGGTCCTGTGATCCCGGGACTGAAATCCCTAGTTCTGGGGCATTTCCATGTCAACGATTTTGAAGAAACTTAGTTTCAGAATATCGGGTCAGCCTTCCTTCTTTTGAATGTAATCTATTTGCAACATAAAAGTAACATGCCATAAAGTGAGCAGTCAACATTATTTTCCAATTCCATCACCAGATATCGAAGCAATTTAACACTATTGGACATTCGTCATTCAACCAGAGTGCATAGACCCCGTAATTCTGCAGCAGCAGAGAGCGTTCGTGAAAACCGTGAACAATCCATTCGTCGCCGATCTCAGGCTTTGGGTATCTCTTATGGATTATTGTGGCGCATGTTGAGGCGTGAGGCTATAAAATACAACTCGTACAAGAATTGAAGCCGGCTCTGCCGTAAAAATATATAAGGCCGCAACTTAAATTACGGCCTTTTTAACTTTATTTCCCCATCGGACTAAGCAATTTTTTATCTATATTTTAGTCCAATCGCCAATTTTTTACGTTTTCCACTTCTCTTGCAAATTGCAAATAAAGAAATGTAAACATTACACCCTGTTTTCAAATTTTTCAAAATTAAAATTATAAAAGGCAGTAACTCCATACAAAAAAGATGAAAAATGAAATAGATTTAATAACAAAGAGAAGTTGCTGCCTTTTTGAATAAAAATAAAATTTCGATTTTCTCAAAACTATTAAAAACGAGTTGCGTCTTTTTATAATTTTACGGCAGGGCTGATCTTGGTGTACGATTTAATTTCGATTAATGGGGCTTACAACAACTTCAAATAGATCCATTATTTTATCAAAAAATTGTGTTTAGCGACGAAGCTCATTGTCGTATTTGGGCCGATTTACAACCAGAAGCAATCCATGAGCTTCCCAAGTTGGATTTGTAATAATCGAACTGCCCACACCCGTCCGATTTAGATGAAATTTTGTACATTAATTTGTTAATTGCCAAAACCGATTAAAATGCCAAAAAAAAAAATTGCCAAAAATCAGTAAATGGTGGAAAGCACCCACATAACTTGGACATTTCTTCACCGATTTTCATGTTTTAGGAACGGTATTGAATCAGGCTATAGCACAAGGTAAATATTTTCGCATTTGACAAGAAATACTAAATTAAGTTCCTACTATTTTAGTACTGGATAACAAAAAACGCTTCATGACCTACTTCTTTGACCTTCCAAAATATATTTTGTGGAAAGAAACAGTGAATCAAAAATTAAGGTCATATGACTCAAGCTAACTCCGTGAATAAAAAGTTGATTGCTCCGTAAATACTTAACTGTCCATCTTCAAATTTGGACAATAATTGGACTTATTTCAATAAAAGAAAAGCAAAAAAAACCATATCCAAATTTGAAAAAAATCTATTTGCTTACAAATTTGTCCTTTTTTTTCATTTGAAAAATTTAATTTTCGTATATCTCATTCGAAAGCTGTGATGAAGGTGAAAATTTCATAATCAAGGAAAATTTTTATAACTTCGTTTGATATTGCCGTAGAAGCGATTGAAAAAATAACATTTTTACAACCGCCAAACTTCAAAAATTATTTTCGCAAAAAGTCTACGTAATACTATATATTGAAATAAAAAAATACCTATCTATTGTAATATTTTCGACTGCTGCGTCGTAAAAAAAATGTTTACCAAAACAAAAAAATTTTGTTGCCATGATTTGTGTGGAATGCCCAATATACATAGGTACATTTATTTATTTATTTATATGATATTTATAATAATTTGTATAAAACGTATGATTAACAATGAAAAAAATTTATTTTTAAAGGTTTTTTTTTTTTGTAAATTTGTAAAGAATGAAACAAGACTAAGCTCAATTACATTATTTTCATAAAAATATTAACACCATTTAATTTATTTGCTGTAAATTTTAACAGTGTAGAAAAAAATGTCTGTTTTCTGAGCCTTAATGACTACACCGATGTTATTTTTTCCAATACCACCTGCATAGATATTCGCACTTCCCAAAGTACTGCTTTGGTCGACCACAATTTCCACACATGTTACAATATCACCCTTACCAGACTTTGGGTACGAAATTTTTATTTCATAATCTTGTGGTTCAAGAAAGATGTCATCCTCAGAATATTCAGCAACAGCCCTATCGCCTTTAATATCAAAAATAATAATTAGATTAACCGAATTAAGCATATCATTTGTAGTACAGTAAAATTAAATATGTAAAAGGAATAGACGCTTAACGGGGTGTTATATGCCCATTTTTAAGGGTTCAAAGATCAAAAAAGTCAGTTTTTGAAGAATAACTCCAAAACTATGCGTCGACCAAAAGTTTTTCAAGGAAATGTTATAGATGACGTAATTTGCACAAACTTCTTTCTAGCATAAAATTTGACCAATTTATGTAAGAGTTATTTTTTCTTCTTGAAAAATGAGCGTGTCCCCAAAATTTAAATAATTCCAATTTACTTTAGTTTCACAAAACGGCTATAACTTTTTTGTTTCTTGACCGATCGAAAAAATATTTTCAACGTAAAGATTAAGATAAAGATATTTTTCAAATTCAAAATTTTAATAAAGGTTGTTCCATTAAGAAGTGTGGTACTTTGATTTTGAATAAAAAGCAAACGGTTCGGAATTTCTCCAAACATATTGTTTCATTCGAAAAGGCCACATATTTCGATGACATTTTGCAGTATGACCTCCGGAATGGCCCAAATCACCGATGTAATATTGCCTTTCAAGTCTGGAATCGGATCATTCATATAGACTTTGTAATTCCTGTAACTCCACAGAAGAAAGTCCTAGGGCGTCAAATCACATGATCTGCGCGGCCAATTCACATCACCGCAACAAGAAATTACACGGTTAAGGATTTTGCAACGCACAAAGTCAAAATTGAGGCGAGTTGTGTGTGGTGTAGCAACATCCTGTTGAAACCACATATTGTTCAGACCCTGAGCTTCAACTTCCGGTACAAAATAGTCTTCGAACATAGTGTGGTACCGTTCAGAGTTGACATTTTCGGTGTTTCCTTCCTCATCTTCGAAAAAAAAGGCCCAACCCATATACCGCGCCACAACGATTTTTTGAAATTTTGGATTTTGGATTTTGGATTTTTTGGAATAGATTTGGAATTTAAGATCCGAAATTCGACGACTTGTTGTTGTTGGAACACTCTTTACAATGTTTTATTAAAATTACTATAATTTTAGTATTACAAAATGGAATCGTAATAAATAATATTGGGTACTGATTTCAATCCGATTTACTGAAACGTAATTCCGATGTGGTGTTAAATATCGAAACGCAGAGCACCTTAAGATTGATTCCATTTCTATTTTGATCAAAATCGGAATTGAGAATATGCCTGATAAATTTCAAGCATTTTATTGAAATAATGAAAATTCATTTTGTTTTTTCAGTTATTAGTTTACATTAATTTTTTGAATATTTATTCAATTTAAAATGTATATAGTCAAGAGACTAAATATTAGCCTATGAAATTTTTTTTCACCTCTTTCGATCGGTTAGGAATCAAAAAATTTATAGGCGCTATAATTTAAAAAATTGTTGTAAAATATTTAATTTTTGGAAAACGAAAAAAAAAAAATTTCTTAAAAATATTAAATTTAATAACTAAATAGTTAAGAGGACTGAATCAAAGCCTTAAAAGCGTTTTTTGACTTTTTCTAATGGGTCCAGAAACAAAAAATTAGAGTCTCAAATAAATATGCAATATTAAAATTTTTTTTAGAAAACGAAGAAAATGACTTTCACTTAAAAATTAATTATCGCGGTCAATTTGCCAACCGAATTTTTTTTTTTTTTTTTTTTTTGTTTGACGCATAGTTTTTTAGGAATTTGTCATCTCATTGAACGGTTGATTTTTTTTTTTTTTTTTTTGGAAAATTGCCATAGTCTAATAAACAACTGTGCCAAGTTTCAAGGTCTCAGTAATTTTCTTTTTCCTTTTTCCAGTGATATTTTAGATAATTTTACTGTACTGTTGTATTCTTTGACTTACATATATGCATTTGTAGTTTGCAGATTGCACTTACCTTTTTCACGCTTGCCAAATGAATATTTTAGTTGAGTATTTGTTAGTCTCATAAGTTTAGAATCCTGCGATATTTCACGATTTATTAATTGCTCCTGTGGATTTTGCTTTAACAAATCCTCCATTTCTTGTGTTGGTACCATTTGAACCAATACATTTGATCTTCCATCAAAATCCTGCGATATTTCAGGATTAACTGATTGTGATGTTACCATTTGAACCAACAGATTTCCATCAGACGGAATACTACTAGTCATCACCATAGCTATGGCACACAGAATTAGAGTAATTTTCAACATTGTTCTTTTCGGCCTGGCGATATTTTACAAACTGATTGCTAAAGTTGTGTTACAATCGTTCTGATATAGTGCAAAATGTTTTTGGCACCCCCAACTGACTCATTACCACTACTGATTATGTTTTAATTTCAAAATGATTTCATACGAATTTGTCATACTAATGATAACTGCACTTCTGAATTGCAATAAATTGCTTCTGAAAAACCAATCATGTTACTTCCAATTGAGGCGTTGCGCACAAGAACGCCCTTTGTCGACTAACTGCCATACCTAAATTGAAGCGTTAGACGAGCGTAATTGAACCATCTCTGTTTTGGTATGCTCCATACAAATTGTATGGGCATGAAACAGACAGAGATGGTAAAATACGCCTGGCGCTGCACAGTGTGAGATTTTGCCAATCTAGGACGTCAAAATTCAATTAAAGCCGTATTTTCAAAGATATCGAGTTGAAATTTTGTATATGTGCTTTAATTCTTTATGCGGAGATTTGGTTCAGAAATGAAAAAATCGGACAAAATCTACTTGCACCTCTCATACAAATGTGTCTTTTTTTTTGTAAAAAAAAATTTTAAAAAATTGGTTGTAATGAAGATATCAACTTGAAAATGTATATTTACCATTTTAGTGGTAACTGAATACTATTGTTAAAAAATGGGAGTGATAAAAAATGATAACATAAATTTTTTTTTTTTTTTTTTCATAATTTCAGTGCTTAGTGTTCATTATAACACATCAGTCATTGTAAAAAAGTAGCCTTTGGGCAAAAAATGGGCAAGATTTTATTTTTTAAGCCTATTTTATGAGTATGTATGCTCATCTTGTATGCTTTGTCAAAGCCTGACCATGCCCAACTTGTAAGTTATAGTCTATGAAAGATTCAAGATTTTTGAAATTTGTCTTACCCTTTAGCTGATTATAAAATAATTTGATTAAAATACTTAAGTGCAAATGTAAGAGTTGTGTACAGCAAAAATTTTTAGTAAATGTATTGACCTTTAATGCAAAAAACTTTTTGCCAAAAAACAAACGCGCACAACTTCAATTTGATCGCTCAAAGTTTTGTTATCGATGCAAGCTTGAAAATTTGTTTTTGCATGCTGTTCAATAGTACGTGTTTGATAGCTGTTATCATACCAATGACATTTTTAATTCTTTTTATGCTTATTTTTGTAACAATTGGGGTCTTTTCTAACAAATTACAAAATATGATCGATTTTCAAGCACATTGTTTTTTTTTTTTTTTTCATTTTGACGCCCTAGATTGGCAAAATCTAACACTGTGCGCTGGTCTAACGCTCCAATTTAGGTATTGCAGTAACGGGCTAAGAACCCAGTGCGCTAAACGGACCCGTTTTGAACCCGTAACGGGTTCTCTTACTCGTATATTTTATCCTTTATCAGTTAATAACACTAGACAACAGCCAAAATGTAACATTTCACAAACCATATTTTCTAAACTTATTTGAGGTCGCTGACACCGAAAATCGAATTTATTTATTTTTTTTTTCCTCACGGCCCGCTCGAGATAATCGAAAATTTCAATTTTTAAGGTTATACGTTCATTTATAAGAATATATTACGAGAACCCGAATATTGATTGAATTTATTTTAAAGAAAAATTTACAACGCTTCTAATAATGAAACAATAATTAAGATCTGATTAAAATTGGCCACGTTGTAGAAGCGCAAAAATCATTTTTATTGTAGTTTTTACAACTTTTCATATTAAAGCCAAAACACAGTTGCGTTGGATACTATTCGCTTGCTGGAGCCGAGAAACGAAAATTACGATAAGGCACTCGATCTTTTAAAAAAACAGATTTGACAATAAACTGCTTAACTTTCAGGCACACGTCAAGGAAATATTTGGACTTAAAGGCGTCGAGAAAGGATTTGCAAATGGACTACGTGAACTAAGTGATAAGCCTAATGCGCACCTTCGAGCATCCAAAGATCAGGTTGCAGATGGTTTTCACATCCACTTAATGAACCAAAAATTTGACATCGACACTCGCATTAAGTGGGAGGAGGATTTATCGCATAGCAAGCTGCCGCAATGGACGAACATGATGTGCGTGAAGTTGGCCCTGCTTTTGTGGAATTTCCCGAAAAAAAAAGTTGTGCCGGGGTGTGCTCCACTTGTGCCGCGTTGTGCCGTATTGGAAATCAAAATCGGTCCAAGGGTTCACTTTTTATAGGGAGGTCCTTTTTTTTGTGCGAAGTTAGCCCTGCTTTTGTGGAATTTCCCGAAAAAAAAAGTTGTGCCGGGGTGTGCTCGACTTGTGCTGCGTTGTGCCATATTGGAAATCAAAATCGGTCCATTAGTATAGATTTTATGGGGAGGTCCCTTTTTTGGCGGATACGTAAATTTGTGGAATTTCCCGAAAAAAAAAGTTGTGCCGGGGTGTGCTCCACTTGTGCTGCGTTGTGCCGTATTGGAAAAAAAAAATCGGTCCAAGGGTTCACTTTTTATAGGGAGGTCCTTTTTTTTGTGCGAAGTTAGCCCTGCTTTTGTGGAATTTCTCGAAAAAAAAAGTTGTGCCGGGGTGTGCTCGACTTGTGCTGCGTTGTGCCGTATTGGAAATCAAAATCCGTCCATTAGTATAGATTTTATGGGGAGGTCCTTTTTTGGGCGGATACGTAAATTTGTGGAATTTCCCGAAAAAAAAAGTTGTGCCGGGGTGTGCTACGCTTGTGCTGCGTTGTGCCGTATTGGAAAAAAAAATCGGTCTAAGGGTTCACTTTTTATGAGGAGGTCCTTTTTTTTGTACGAAGGACCTCCCCATAAAATCTATACTATGGGACCGATTTTGATTTCCAATACGGCACAACGCAGCACAAGTCGAGCACACCCCGGCACAACTTTTTTTTTTTTCGGGAAATTCCACAAACTTACGTATCCGCCAAAAAAAGGACCTCCCCATAAAATCTATACTAATGGACGGATTTTGATTTCCAATACGGCACAACGCAGCACAAGTCGAGCACACCCGGCACAACTTTTTTTTCGGGAAATTCCACAAAAGCAGGGCTAACTTCGCACAAAAAAAAGGACCTCCCCATAAAAAGTGAACCCTTGGACCGATTTTTTTTTCCCAATACGGCACAACGCAGCACAAGCGTAGCACACCCCGGCACAACTTTTTTTTTCGGGAAATTCCACAAATTTACGTATCCGCCAAAAAAAGGACCTCCCCATAAAATCTATACCAATGGACCGATTTTGATTTCCAATACGGCACAACGCAGCACAAGTCGAGCACACCCCGGCACAACTTTTTTTTTCGGGAAATTCCACAAAAGCAGGGCTAACTTCGCACAAAAAAAAGGACCTCCCTATAAAAAGTGAACCCTTGGACCGATTTTGATTTCCAATACGGCGCAACGCGGCACAAGTGGAGCACACCCCGGCACAACTTTTTTTTTCGGGAAATTCCACAAAAGCAGGGCCAACTTCACGCACATACGAACATGCAGTTATTTCTGCAAAAGCGGTGTCGCATGATGGAAAATTTTTAAGGTATCGTAACAAAGCCATCCGCAGTTCAACAGCTAGGCAACAGGTAGCGGTGCACGTCATGCCATTGTAGCAGAAACCAAAAAGGCAACTTGTGTATTTTGTGGCTCTCATGGGCACTGGATCTACAAATGCAAATCTTTTGAGAAACTTCAGTTATGTTTAAACTGCTGGCGCAAGGGCCACGGCGTAAAATGTTGCACCTCATCTAAATGCCGCACTTGCAATTTGAAACACCATTCATTGATGAGAGTTGGAGGGCGCTTGCAAAACTCAACTCTCGATTTTGATGCACGTCATCCTATCATCTTACCAAAGCAGCATCCCATCACGAATGCAATAATAGAGCATTTTCATCGAAAGCTGCTGCACGCAAGTCTACAAAGTTTGCTTGCTCTATTCGCCTGCAATACTGGCCAATCGGCGGTCGTAAAACAATTTCCAGTATTGTCAACAAATGCATACTGTGCTATCGCTTGAAGCCAATAACTGTCAAACACATCAAGGGAGACTTGCCAGCCGGCAGAGTGCAGGCATGCAAAACTTTTTCACCACTGAGATCGATTTTTGCGGACCCTTCTACCACAAAAACGAAATTCGTACACGAGGGCCTGTAAAATGTTATGCCTATATCTTCATTTGTTTTTCAACAAAGGCGACGCATATGGAGCTGGTTCCTGATTTATCAACGCTGTCATTTATTGCCGCGATTACAGGACATAATCCCAACGGACATAGTCCCCACTTCATAAATGAGGATTATGTTCAAAAATTTATCGGCCGGCGTTGGATTTTTGGGAGTTTTAAATCCTGAGCTCCCACTTACCCCTACTCTTATGTAAAATTACTGTGGCTAGCAAACTAGATGTTGGATATATTATAGACTGATCCGCGATTAAATCCTGAGCTGTCCATTTTTTCTGGCGATTATGTCCTCAAAACTTGCGAACATAATCCCCATTTAAGAAATGGAAAGAAGCAAGTGGCGTTGTCACCCTCAAAGACGAAAATTTGCCGCCACTCAAATGGCCATTGGGGAGAGTCACCGATATCACTTTTGGTGTAGCACACTTGGCCTCTATTCCAACAGCTTCTGGCATGGTGAAGTGAGCAGTTACCAAAGTAGCAGTTCTGCCTACAGGTGATATTGAAAGCCTTGGTCTTCCAATGGGGGGAGAATGTTTGTAGATGAGCAAGCATAATTTGCCTACCATGTAAACAAACCTAGACGCACCGATAAAATCTAATTTTATTCTCTTTGATCTCTCTCTTCTCATTAATTTTGACTCTTTTTGTAACTTAATTTTCACTTGTCGAGTTATAAGTTCTTCAGCATTCGTAAATTAAATAACGAGCCAACATCACGCGCAACGCTCTTCTTGATTGGTAATATTTAATCAGGGTGCAAAAAGGCTTTCATCCTCGAACAAACACATTAATAAATAAAAATAAAAAAACGAGTATTTGTATACATTATTGGGCCAAAAACTGTGTTTTATTTGGCTTTAATATGAAAAGTTGTAAAAAATTATTAAAAAAATTAAATTTGCGCAGCTATAACTTACCCAATTTTAATCATCTTCATTATAGTTGCATTTAATGGAAGCGTTATATTTTTCTTCAAAACAGTGTAAAAATAAAGTCGATCGAAATTGGATTTCTCGAATTATATTCTTAAAAATGAAGAAACTCAGTATAAAGAATCTCTAGTATACCTCAAAATACAACTTCTGGCTAAAGGGTTCGGTTGAAATTTAAAAAAACCTGAAAGTTTTGCTTGTTAGCGCAAAAGACGCGTTTTTGGGGAGTTGTGCAACACAGCTTTAAATTAAAGAAAATTACATATTTGAATGAATATTCTTTATTAAATTAACTCTCTGATTGCAGCCACTAAGGCATTGATATCACTCGATAGTTATGACGTGGCATGATGACTACTTACAAAAATCACGAAAAACCACGAATAAAATCAAGAAAAATACTAAATTCGGTGAAGAAACTGCATCAAATTGCATGAAACATACGAATTATTGATATATAATGCGATATACGCATGAAAACTGTCAAATGTGCCGTTTTGTTGCACAACTCCCCACTTTCTACATAATCAAAATGACCACCGCGTCATCGATACATCGAATGCTTATGTGTCATTACTTCCATGCGTTGGAAGGGTATTCATAAAAGAATGTTTTGTATATATTGACAATTATGATCAGTTTCAATAAATGACTGAAAACACCGCAAACATAAGAGGCCAATGAAACTATCCGAAAAATTTTTCAACGCACAATGAAGAGCGACGCGAAGAATATGCGTTGACGCGACGAGTGCTAGTGAAACAGTTAGATCGTAGCGAGACAAACAATTGACGGTAGTTGGTCACATGACAACTCCCCATTCTCCTCTACAAAAAAAACTATTTGAGAAATTTTGGACAAGTGGGCGTGGCACCTCCCTTACAACTTATTTACATTCTGCGCTATACCTTAAAAAAGGAACGAGCTATGGTTACAAAATTTTAAGTGTATAGATTTTATGTAGTTTTTCAAATTTATAAAAAATTTGAGCACGGTTGGATAAGTGGGCGTGGCACCCACCCATACAATTAAATATATTTTGGGCTGTATCTTAAGAATGGAATAAGCTACGGTTGCAAAATTTGCAGTGTATGGGTTTTATGTAGTTTCTTAAATCCATTAAAAATTTGAGTACGGTTGGACAAGTGGGCGTGGTACCTCCCATACAACTGAAATATATCTTGCACCATAACTAACGAAAAAATCTGCAATAACGAAATTTAAAGTAGACGTGTAATATTTGATTTACAGTGATACTTCTTTCTGTAGGAAAACAGTCTGCCTTTGCTTTTGTAGGTTTGTAAAGAGAAGGGTATAAATTACGGCCCGCTCTTAATAATACCTTCCTTAGATTGTTGTAGGCATAAGAAGTTAACCTATTATCAACGTAAATTGCAAGAGCCTCCACATCTGAATAAGAACGTTGTGATTCGATATTTTTTTTCAGTTTTTAAATTTTTTGTGCCTCTTCGGGAGTTTCACTAACAGGTTTTACAATATCTGCTACAGTACGGAGTCCACTTGCCTGTTCAGCCATTTGAACAGCATATGACAGCTCATTCACAGATCTTGATTCCAGTAAATTACGTACTTTATCACGCTTTGAACGTTCTCCACAATCTTCAAAAGCTTTTGATGGCCTACTAGGCCGGGAGCCGGTGACAGTAAAACTGCATTTACACGGATTTTAAAAATGTTTGTATCAATCGACAGTGTATGATCATAGGTACAATTTAAGCCTGGTGTGCCAGGAATTATCCTGGCACTGGTATTTTTTAGCAATTTTTGAAAATTGCATTTGCGGGATCATTTTGCACTCAAACGGATTTTAATTTAAAACATGCCATTTTGTTGCAAATTTTTTTTAATTTAAGAAAAGTTTGGTGTGCTAACTGATATCCTGGCACAAAGGCTGGCACACCGATTTAAAGAAAATAAATGCAAATAAAATTTTTTTTTTTTTTTTTTAATTTCCTCGTTTTTAGCTCTACTTTGAAAATACTTCAGTGTGAAAGCTCAGAACTAGAAAAAAAAAAAATTTTTCTTTGCATTCTGTTTCTTCAAATCGGTGTGCCAGACCTTTGTGCCAGGATATCAGTTGGCACAACAAACTTTTCTTGAATTAAAAAAAATTTGCAAAAAAATGGCATTTTTCAAATTAAAATCCGTATGGGTGCAAAATGATTCTGCAAATGCAATTTTCAAAAATTGCTAAAAAATACTAGTGCCAGGATAATTCCTGGCACACCAGGCTTAAATTGTACCTATGACTAAACACTATCGATTAATACAAAAATTTTGAAAATCCGTGTAAGTGCAGTTTTACTGTCACCGGCTCCCGGACTATACCGCTAGTGCCCTTAGACGTAGTAGGAATTTCTTCAAAAACGTTTTGACCAGAGGCTTCACCACTTTTCTGTCGACACAATATAAATTCTTCCATTTCAAACCAATCTGAGTTTTTAATTATAAACCAGAAAAGTTTTAAAAAGCTTATTGCTTCAGGAATATTGGCAAACACTGGCTACACAGAAAACATTCAATCTAATCATTCCGCACAGAAAAAACAATCATGAAACACAGAACTTATAAACTTAAATAACTAAGTAATATTGCTTAAGTTTATTTGATTCTACGATTTACTTTTGTTGAGGTTTAACAAAAGTTATTTATCAGTCGTACCAAGAATATTTCTTTGAGTGTATAGATTTTTTTTCTAGAGGCAGGAACATAATCATATCATAAAGTTTGGGCTTCTATACACTGAACCAATTCAAGTTAATTTTCTTGTTTTTGAAATCGAGCAAATTTTTTTTATTAATAATAAATAGAAAAAAATTTCCCTCCGTGCACTGATGCGAAAATGACGCAAATATATATTTCAGTTTTATTATATAAAAAAACTAGCTGTTTTACCCGGCGTTGCACGGGTTTTAATAAAAACCCAGATTGCACTAAGAAGCTAATAACGAAAACTTTTTTTTTATTTTTTAAAACAATGTGCCACAAACAGATGCTCTGATATTTTTATTTTATCGGTTAGATTCCAAAAGTATCGCAAAATGTTAAAAAATACATTGAAGAAATCGGTAAGAGTTCAAATTTATGGAAAAACGTCCAAAATATCGGTAAATGTCCAAAAGTATCGAAATACACCGAAGAAATCGGTAAAAGCCCAAATATGTCGAAAAACATCTGAAATATCGGCAAAAGTCTAAAAGTATAGGTAAAAGTCCAAATATAACGAAAAACATCCAAAATATCAGTAAAAGTGCAAAAGTTTCGAAAAATATTTGAAAACATCTAAAATATCGGTAAAGGTCCAAAAGTTTCGGAAAATATTGAAACACAACGAAGAAATCGGTAAAGTCCAAGTTTATAGAACAACATCCAAAATATCGGTTAAAGTCCAAAAATGTCGAAAACATCCTACATATCGGTAAAAGTCCAAAGTTTTGAAAAATATTGAAACACATCAAAGAAATCGGCAAAAGTCTAAGTTTATCGAAAAACATCCAAAATATCGGTAAAATTACAAACAAGAAATCGAAAAACATCCTATATATCGGTAAAAGCCCAAAAGTTTTGAAAAATATTGAAACACATTGAAGAAATCGGTAAAAGTCCAAAAACAAAGCATCCAGTATATCGAAACAAAATCAAAAGTTTCGAAAAATAGTGAAATATGTACATCGAAGAAATCGGTCAAAGTTCAAGTGTTTCGAAAAACATCCAAAATATCGAAAAAAGTCAAAAAGAATTGAAAAATATTGAAAAACATGTAAAACATCGTTAAAAGCCCAAAAATATTGAAAATATTGAGTTGGCATCACTGACGAAATCACTCTCATTTTTGCTCTCGTCAACAACACAACATCAAGAATAAAAAAAAAAAAAACAATAAATGAAAGAGACGGAAAAGACAACAACAACACATAACTCATGGCGCAGCAAGCTATAGCGACTGAAATGCAAACGATCATTTTTATGCAAGCATTGAATTTTTTTTTTTTTTAACGACTTCATACTAAAAAAAAAAGGTTTATCTTATAAAAACCAAAAAAAAATAAGTCTTCTTTTGTTCGTTTATCGAATTTCTCCAAAGACTTCAGGCAAACAAATTGTGGTGTACCACTCAGAATTGACCGTCCTACGTTGCTCAAGCAGAACAGTCGCCACATGACCAGTTTTGCCGAAGAAACAGGTGACCATTTGCTTTGAAGTGCTTCTTCCACGAACAACTTTCGTTGGATTTGGCTCGTCTTCGAAGACCCACACGGTCGATGGCTATTTTGTTTAGGGCTTATACGCATAGATCCATGATTCGTCACCTGTGACGATCTTATAAACGTCTTTTGAAGCACCGTGATCGTATTTTTTCAACATTTCTTTGCACCAATCGACATGAGCCTTTTTTTGAGCGATTGTCAAATTATACGGAATCCAACGAGAAAAAACATTTTTACCCGCCAGGTGTTCATGCAATATCGAATGTATGCCAATGGAAGAAATGCCCAAAGATGCTTTTATCTCACGGTATGTCAAATGATGATCTTGCATTATCAGTTCACGCACAGCATCAATGTTCTCTGGCACAACGGCCGTTTTTGGACGACCTTCACGGAATTCATCTTTGAGCGAACGTCGGCCACGATTGAATTCAATAAACCAGTTTTTCACAGTGCTATAGCATAATGCTTCTTTGCTATATAAAGATTTAAGTTCATCGATGCACTCTTGTCGTGAAGTTGTGAAAAATGATCGCACGAAAATGTTCACTAGTTAATTCCATTTTTTCGCCAAATTGATTTTTTCAAGTCACTGTAAACAACACAAATGATGGTCGTACGTCAAAACGTTCTGAGTACGTTTATGCTAAAAAATGTCAAACTTTCCAATGGAAATGTCAGATTGCACCTGGCAACACTTAGTGTTGCCTAGGCCAGTAATATATACGAGTATAGAAGCCTACGTTCTATGTTCAATTTTGAATTTTGAGATTATATAGAGAGCACACCAAATTGTTATGCTCTTTTCTACTAAGTGCATCACTTAGAACTATTCTTTCTCGAAAACGTCTGTAGCGACTTTAATGGAACTTCAGATAATGTTAGATATTAGCATAAAATAAAGAATAAGCTAGGCTTGGACTTTGTGGATACTATTGAGGAGGCGTGACATCGATCTAAATTTTAAATTCAATCTGGTCATCTTGCAAACCAAACAAGATATTTTGATGGAATTTGGTAAGCGGCGATAAATGGTGGGTGGCATCGAAGAATTACCATGCCCATTTTTTAAGCATTTATAATTTTGATTCAATATTACTCGAAAATGACTTCAACAATTTCGATGAAAATTTAAGTGTGTTAAAGCGATTTTTGAAAAAATACAAAAAAAAACGGTTAAAATTGGAAAGGACAAAAAGTTATGAGTTGACTCACAAAAAAATAAATTTTTATCATTATTTTAAAAAATAATGATTAACATGAGTATATATTATAAAAATATATTAAATTCTAAATTTGTTTGATATGCAAACTTTATGTCTGCATATCTAGAGGTCTAAATCATTTAGGTCAGTCGCCTAGATGTCTAATGACTAATGTTTGTAAGTTCGAATCCCGCTACAGGTGAATTATAATCTTTTTTCTTCTTTTTTTTAAGTTAAGTGCCTCAAAATGTTGTTTTTTTTTTTTTCATTAATAATACTAGAGTTCGCCTTGTGGCCGAAATTCGACTATTTGACTATAAAGCAAAAAGATTTTATGCCCTTTAATATTCTTCCTTAGGATTTAGGTTATCTGCAGGCATAAAAATCGGTGCAGTAGCTTAGTTTCAATAGCGTGCTTTTCATTTAGAGGCGTGTCACTCCTACTTAAGAGCAAAAAGTTTTTGATATCTTTCCGTCCTGTTCATTTTATTAACATACCGAAATTCATCAAAATCAATGACGTGATAATGGTCATGTTATCGTGCCTTAGTGAAACCCCTTTCTCCACAAAAATCGATGCAGTGGCTTAGCCGTGAGAGGGTTTTCTTTTTTCAATTAGGGGCGTGGCGCCGCCCACCTTTTAAAAAGTATAATCCTATGCACTGCTCATCTTTATAACCTTTCCAACAAAAACTAGTAAGGGTCCTACCTTTGGCCTGGCCAAACATTAAATACCCTACACAGCAGTGTTTTGAAAATTTTTCTTATATGGGAGGTGCCACGCCCTCTTGTCTGAATTCACCCAGTTTTTTCTCAGAATTTGCATTTATAGTTCTAATATTTGAGTGAAATTTGGTTGGATTATCTCAAAAAATGCGTTTTGAAGCTTTTGCTTGTATGGGAGGTGCCACGCCCTCTTGTTTGATTTTATTCAAATTTTACTTAATGCTTGTATTTATAGTTCTTAGTGTCTGAGTAAAATTTAGTTCGATTATCTTAAAAAACGCTTTCAGTACAGCGCTTTGAAGCTTTTGCTTATATGAGAGGTGCCACGCCCTTTTGTTCGAATTCGCCCAGTTTTTGCTCAGAGCCTGCAATTACAATTCTTGGTATTTATGTGTATTTTGGTTGTATTGTCGTGAAAAATACTCCAAAAGTTGCATTTTGAAGGTATTTTTGTATGGGCGGTAGGCGTGTTCATTGAACAATTTCGCTCATTTTAAATCTCCCGAGATATCTTTGACGACGAAGGCTGTGTATTAAATTTCATTGAATTATCTTGCTTAGTTTTCCCAAAAAATGTATTTCCACACACAGCCAGCCAGACAGACGGACATGGCTATATCGACTCAGGAGGTGACGCTGATCAAGAATATATATACTTTTCTATGTCTGCCACGCCTCCTTCTCTGCGTTACAAACGGAAGAACAAAGTGAATATACCATGGGTGTAGGGTTTAAAAACCGAATCGGTTGAGATTTAGGTATAGAATCTGTTTCTGTGACTGAACAGATTTCATATGTATATTTGTATACAGATTACTTGGAAGTGAATTTGTTTTAAGTTCGTATATGAAATACGCAACGGATTCGAAACGGATCCGTAAAAGTTGAAAAAAGGATCCGAGATTTTTAGAGGAATTTACCCGCAAACGGATCAGTAACGGATCCGATACGAATTTCGTAAAGGATAAAATATACTAGAAAGGGAAAACTTTACGGGTTCGGAACTGATTATGTTGAGTTCTTAGTCGGTCATAGTGCCAAAATTAAACGTCTCAATCTTATGCGATTCTTTGCGATGACTTCGATCCACCTCCATTTGCTTGATCTTGTTTGCTATGAGCATCTGCTTAAGTCTACTGAGGGTGTTCTTGTACGTAACGCCTCAGTTGGAAATAACGTGATCGGTTTTTCAGAAGTAACTTATTGCAATTCAGAAGTGTAATCATCATAACAATGACAAATTCGTATGAAATCATTTTGAAATTATAACATAATCACTAGTCGTAATGAGTCAGTTTTGGGTGCCAAAAACATTTTGCACTATATAAGAGCGATTGTAATACAACTTTATCAAACAGTTTGTAAAATATATTCACGCCGAAAAGAACAATGTTGAAAATTACCCTAATTCTCTGTGCCACAGCTATGGTGTTGGCTGGTAGTATTCCTTTTAACGGAATATCAAATCTATTGGTTCAAGTGGTGTCAACGCAATCAGTTAATCCTGAAATATCGCAGGATTCTTATGAAAAATCAAATGTATTGGTTCAAATGGAAACATCACAATCAGTTAATCCTGAAATATCGCAGGATCTTAATGGAGAATCAAATGCATTGGATCAAGTGGAAATGACACAAGAAATGGATGATTTGTTAGAACAAAATCCACAGGAGCAATTTATAAATCCTGGAATATATCAGGATACTCAATTTAACGGGCATAAACAGTATACATTTGGGAAACGTCAAAGTGGTAAGTTCAACCTGCAAACTATGTACAAATGCATATAAATCGAAGGATACAATAGTACAGTGAAATTATCTAAAATATCATGGGAAATGGGTTAAAAATTGCTGAGGCCTTAAAACTTGGCACAGTTGTTTATCAGACTATAGTAACTTTACAAAAAAAATTTCCACCGCTCAATCCGATGTCAAACCACCCCTTTTTTTTGGAGTTCAAAGAACAAAAAATCAGTTTTTGACAAATAAGTTAAAAACAACACGGAGAAAAATTCGCATCATAATTTTTACTCCACTCGGGTAGTCAAAAAATTAAATTAATCAACACTAAATTTCAAACATAAATTACCTTACATATTTACAAATAAAATGTAGTTAAATAATATAATATTCACTCCTAATTCCAAAATTTTTGAAAAAATTTTTAAAAACTTATTAAAGAAAAAAAGTTTAAAAAAATTCCAAAAAAATTCACACATATCTCTTGAACGATTCTAAGCATTCTATGCCTTGTACACTTTTTTCGTAAGATGCGCTCCTCTTCAGTAAGCAAAAAGTTTTGCAGGTACATTAAGCTAAAAGAGCGAAAATGGCAGAACTGAACAAACAAAAAGCCATAATTATAGGCTAATTATAGGCTAATTTTAGGCTCTTCATTTTTTAAAAAAAAAAAGTGTGCTCTGCTAGCTTGTTGTTTTTGTTTTTTTTTGTCTAGAATTGTTGTAATTCAAAGTTCTTTATTTGAAGAAAATTGATTTGGTGCATTTTTTTTTTTTTAAATGAAAAGCTTTTCTTTTGGCGATGGGGCATTTAAATAGCCTATAATTAGCCTATAATTATTGAATACTTTCTTTAGAACAAAATGTTTTTTTTTTCGAAATCATTCTGCCAGCTTAAACTTAACCTAGCAGAATCTTTTTTTTTTTTTTTAAATGGAAAGCTTTTTATTTGGCGATTGGGCATTTAAATAGCCCATAATTAGCCTATAATTATTGACTACTTACTTTAGTTCAATATATGTCCCGTATGTGTTTTTTCGAAATAACTTTTTTTTTTAAAATGAAGAGCGTAAAATTCGGCGCTTGGGCCCAAAATTTGCCTATAATTAGCCTATAATTATGGCATTTTTTTTTTTCAGTTCTGCCATTTTCGCTCTGCTAGCTTAATGTACCTAAGTTTTGCCTGCCGCGGGCGATCTAAAGCCAAAAACTCTCATCTAACGACCGAATTCCATCTTGAATCATACATCATTTTAAAGATTATAAATTATGCTTTAATATGAAGTACTTTTAAAAAACATTTAAGTTATTCTTCAAAACTGACTTTTTTGATCTTTGAACCTCCAAAAAGGAGATGTTTCTAATCCGCAGCTATTTTTTTCTTTTATATATTTTATTTTACTGGACTACAAATGATATACTTTATTCCTTGTTTTTAATTATTATTTTTGATATCAAAGGCGATAGGTTTCTTGGTCAAGATGCTCATTCGACTAACTTCGCGACACCACACGATGTTGAACTAAAACTTTGGTACCCAAGGTCTGGTAAGGGTGCTGTTGTAACATATCTGCTAATGGAGGTCGACCAAAGCAGTAATTTGGGAAGTATGAATATCACCGGAGGTGGTATTGGAGAACGATATATCAGTATGGTTGTTGCGGCTAATAAAACACTTTTTTTTAACTACAAGAGTAACATTTACGGCAAATAATTTTAATGGTGCTAATATTTTTATGAAAATAATGTAATTGAGTTTAATCTTGTTTCATTCTTTATGAATATACAAAAAAAAAAACAAAAAAAACCTTTAAAAATAAATTTTTTTCATTGTTAAAACTTATGATTATGTATAAAAATTAATACAATAGAAATATCGTATAAATTAATAAAAAAAATTTACCTACATATATGTACATTGTACATGGCCTATGTACCTATGTATGTGGCTTAAATAAATAAATTTATCGTGTCAAAATTCGCCTGCCCTGCTTATAATACTCCACTGAGAATATGAAAGAAAAGGACGCTAGGAAGATTTGCCGATCAGCGCATTTGTGGAATCCTCATGGAAACAGTACCAAAGGAAGACATAGCACATCATTGCGGTGAATGGAAAGTCATGTAAAAAGTCGGAACAAACTGGCACTAGGTAAAACAATGAGTTAGGGAACGAAATTTTTATAGAATTTTTTTTCAGGCCCTGCGCTCCTAAGGGCTAGTTTACATAGACATTCATAATCAAAATAATCATATATTTGGTGATTATTTTAATCATGAAATGAATGAGCAAACGATGCCACTTCACGAAATTAAACAGAATTGTGCTGTAAAATGTCTCACAATTTGTTCCTTTTGGGAGTAAAATAATACAGTTTTCGTGAAGAACTCTACGAGATGGATGAAATAAGTGATTAGTAGCAATTTTTGAATCAGTACCAACAAAATTTGAGAAACCAAACAAAATGAACTCACAATTTGACACAAATTTGTCGCATGAAAAATAATACAAAAAGTATTAAAATAAATATTTAGCTATAAAAAAGTAGTAAAATAGTACTAATATTCTAAAATCACATGAATGTGAACCAAATATAGCTTTAATCATGAAGCAAAAAAATTCATGATTATTTTGATTATGAATGCCTATGTAAACTAGCCCTAAGGAGTTATACGACATAAGTAGCAGTAGAAGTATTAGTAGTGATTTAAACAGAGACTAAAATCGAGGGATCTTTTTCATACTTTGTAATCTTCTTAATATGAAAATGCTGCTCTTATTCAAAAAACCTAAATCCTAAAATCAAAAATTTATTCAATTTCCCGAAAGAAATTTTTATACTTTTTTATGAAATTTTTCGTTTCTCTTCATATTTATTTTACCTTCATTTCGCAATTAAAGTTTGCTTGACACTAAAGTAAAAATACTAAAATATCTTCTCTTCTTGTACCCAGCAAACATTAACGTTAGTTATCGATTAGAGAATGATGCGAAAACCCTGTTGTCTTAAGTTAGCGACTAGTGATGGGAAAAAATTATTGATCGGTTAATGAATCATACGATTAATTGAAAAGTTTTCTAAATGTTACGTTGGTTACTGTCGTTATTCAAGCAAAACATGATTATGATCGGTCATATGCCACATGCCCACTTGACTGATTTTTGCCACAATTTAATTAGGAAGAGGATATCTCCTAAAATATAAATCGTACGGAAACAATTCAAAAAACATTTTGGTAGAAAATTTTATAACCTACAATATTATTGAACAATAATTTTCTCCAAAAGTAGTCGAATATAGTAAACATATGGTCACCGGACATAGTCCCGACGGACATAATCCTCAATTCGTAAATGGGGATTATGTCCGACAAATTTAATTAAGATTGTACAAAATTTTTCCAATAATCCGTTTAAAAAATTTAAATGATTAGTTGAAGCATTGAACCGTGTATTTTGAAAGTTGGTCAATCATAAACATAATGTGCCATAACAATCGGTTATTTGACCGATTTCATACCATCAAGTGATATTTTCGTGAAACAAAGACCAATTTTACTCTTTTATAACAACATATCAAAAACTTCGGCTTGAATACAGTTTAGCTCAGAATCGAAATTGATAATAAACCAAATAATTTCTTATGTGTTTTTGAAATCTAAGAATAAATATGGAATAAAAAAGTGTCGCTCGGATCTGGTTTCAGAGGTATAGCCATCAGAAGTTGCGGATATGGCTTTTCTAAAAATCAATATAAGTCAGAAACGCCTGCATTGGTTTCCAAAATATGTATGTCATATGAAAGGTAATTTAATAAGCTACAATATTGATTCAGAATTTTTTTAAACTAGGCTCGTAATTTTTGAGATATTACGACTTTTCTGAAATTTGGAATTTTGCTAGCAAACTAGGTCTTGGATATATTATAGACTGATCCGCGGCCGAAGGCAGCTGCGAATCCGGTGTTGGATTTTTAAGAGTTTCAAATCCTGATCTGCAGCCACAGGCTGCGAAAAAAAATCGGTCCAAATTTCAGAAAAGTCGACATATCTCGAAAACTACGAGCCAGATTTCAAAAATTTCTAGTTTAATATTGTAGTTTATTAAATTACCTTTAATTACCTGGATATCAATCCAGGCATTTCTGACTTATATTGATTTTTAGAAAAGCTATATCCGCAACTTCCGATGGCTGTAACTCCAATTCATTATAAAATTTTTACAGCTACCTTCTGAAAGTTAGTGCTTACTAAAAATATTAATTCTATTCTTGTGGCATTGTAAATAACAATATAATCGTTATGGGGATTATGTCCTTTTTTGTCTGAGGATTATGTCGGAAAATTTTTGGACATAGTCTCCATTTCGTAAATTGGGATTTAGTCTGAATAATTTGCGAACATAACACCCATTTACGAAATGGAGATTTTGACCTGACATGGCACCTAAACATACGAGGTGACAAAATTTGAAGTTCGGAAAGATCACAATGAAGCTGATAAAATAACTCATTTGCAAAAAATCCGGAAAACTTTCCCAACTGTACTATTTACCGTACACAGTAAAAAATTATAGTTTACTTTTCTTACTTTTGATTCCGTTTAGTATTGATTTTGCCCTTTTTTGTACCTATTATATCCCAATTTTGTATGAAATTTATACCAGACAAATACGATATTTATTCCAAAACTGTTTGAAATTAATACTTTTCTTGGCATTGTTCTACATAAATACTTTTTGCTTTTAAATATATTTTCGGCTTCGCTCAGCAATAAATTTTGTGGTTGAGGCATGATTTTGGTAAAAATATGTACCCGGCAAACGTTTTTCTGCTCTTTACCGTAGGAAGCGCGATCAGTTCGATTGAAATAAAAGCTGCTAGAGGTGCAGAGATACAGGATTTAAAAAAAAAATTTTATATGGCGGATCTAGTCACCCTAATTTCAGCAAGTTGTTAGGTTGACATTATTTACATCTATGTGCCGAGTAAAGTTGCTATAAGATATGGGTGAATGTCACGAAATGCCGAAAAACAGCTGTTCGACCATCCCACCATGACATTGGTTCAAAATTAACATCTTTAGTGATGTGCATATATTCCGGAATCAAAAAAAAAGTCCGCATGAAAACTGCCGAAAATGTCCGCTCCGTCATGGTCCTTTTGTTAATCAAGTCTTTTCCACGCTCGATTTAGCCAAATACAATATTCCACTGATGTTCTGCGTGTGGACATATTAAAGTTTCATAAGAACACATTCTTTTTTCGTGGAGAAAGTCCAATTCTGATCCTCCGATGCTCGCTGGTGGCATTATCACTATGGTCCCACGCAGTTTTCATATTCCGTAAGGAATTCTAAATTACCGCTTTTATTCCGCCGCGTTAGACTTGGAGAGCTTCTGCGCCGGGTTTTTTTTTTTTTTTTTTTCAAATCCATCAACACAGAAACCAAGCTCAACAGAGAAATTCTCTCCAAATGTTCCCATGTACTTGCTGCGGTCGAAACAAAATGACAAAAGTACGGGAAAAAAGTCGATTTCCCCTCCGTCATGATCAAAATATTGGTGAGAAGTGGAATTTTATTGGTGCATCATCATTGTGGAATGAAGAGTGTGTCAAACTAAGTCGATTGTGCCCGGTAGCAATAGTTGGCGATTTTGCGTTATCTTATTTCTAGTGTTGGAAATTACGAAGTAGTATGCAACTACTATAGCAGATATACTTTATCAATAATATCATATTTTTAACAAAACCCAACCTGGCCGTTCCAATATGGCGATCAAAAATTCACTATGGTGGACTTTATTTAAAAAGAAACTAATGTGAACCACATTTCGTGCATGGGGGTTTTTTGGGTCGCTTATCATGAATCTGGGGTAGGACTTATAAAATTCAAAATGGCGGATCCAAGATGGCGTACAAAATTTTCAAAAATCAACCGATTTTTTTGAAATTTGGTATATGGGGGTTTTTGAGGTCGCTGATCACGATACCGAAGTCGAATTTACAAAATTTAAGATGGACTTATTCACATTAGTTTATTTTTAAATAAAGTCCACCATATTGAATTTTGACCGCGATATTGGAGTATTGAGTATGGGAGGCGTCGCACACTGGGACAGATACTCTCAATACCTGGCGATAATTCAAAAAATTAAATGTTATTTCAGGATACCCTTTTATATTATTCAAGTACAATATTAACGTACTATTTGCCATTTTTCAAATGACTTGTAACGAACCCATTTCATCACTGCAGCACGCTAAACTTTAACTTTGTAGCCTGAAATAATTTTTATAAGTTATTTCCATATTAATCAAAGCAGTTTTTTGCCAAAGTTGATTAACTTTTAATGTTATTTGACCATGGGGCCTTTATCTTCAGGTATGTAACCGTATATAAACATATTTTTTTCATTAACAATGTTAAAACATTTAGGTAGGTAAGTTAAATAAAATGGCAAAGAAAAATTTTATGAAATTAAATAAATAATACATAATTTAATTAGATTCCAAGCCTTTTGAAGCAATAGTTATGATTTAAAAATATTCCGTTTAGCATAGACTTCTGGAAGCGATTTTTTTTGAACGTAACTTAAAATAAAATATATTTGGGTGATTCTCAGATAACTGTACTTTTTGTGTCCTCTGGAGATTTCACCTATACAGTAGGCTTTTTTTCAACAAAAAATGACGCTATAAGTCAGAAATTATGTTTTTCTAATAGAGCGGATCAATTTTACCACCAAATAATTATTGGTCTACTGTGAAAGTTTGCAAATATACCCCAAATTACACAACCGTGGCATGTCCTACCCCTACTTTTTATAAACAAAACGATGAAAAACGACCCAAAACCGGAAATAGAATAGAAAACAAGTTACTACACATATTAAGTAAATACTTAAGGCTACAATATTCTGAGCTCATCTGCAGTTTTAAATAATTTTTAGAGGGCACAATTTCGAATTGAAAACTGTCCCCTAGTTTTGGAAAAAAAAAAATTTCTTGAAAGCATTATGCTACTACTGCATGGCACTGCTGTTTCAGTCAATAGATTGCAACACATATGCATTAATTCTGATCACTATCCATCACCCAAAGGTCCGCATGTCCAGACGCGTCCAAAAAGAAATCTGTTTGCGTTTTATAGCGCAGTTTATAAACAAAAACAGTTTTTTCTAAAAATTATGGTCACAAACGTGGCACTCGGCACTCACAGGTAGTACATTTTATTTTATGCGTTATCCTTGCTCAAAAGTGAAAAAATCACAGTTTTGACATCTGCTTAAAGCTATAGAACAAAAACAACAACAAGTAAAATAAATTTTTGTCAATGAATTGAGACAGCCAAATTTATTGTCAACAAGATATAATTTACCGTTTTTCAATTAGATCCCCAGCTTCCGAGTTTTAAGCGTTTAAAGTAAGGACATCTTTCGATAACATACAAAGGAGTTTTTGAGACCGAAAAGTCACAAAAAATCAAGTTTTATTAACATATTTAATTACAAAAATTTCGAGACCTTCCAGACCATAATCGCATGAAAAATGACAGCTCTATTCTAGATTTAGTGAATGACCCTACTAAACTACTGCTTTGCATATTAACAGAATCAAAATTTCATCTGTTCATTCACTAAATCTACAATAGAGCCTTATTTTTTCATCCGATTTTAGTCTGCAAGGGCTTAAAATTTTCGTGATAAAATATGTTTTTGATAAAAATAATAAAACTTACCATTTTTGTTAATTTTTCGGTCCAGAAAATCCTTTGTGGGTTATTGAGAGGTATCCTTTTTTTAAAGGCTTATATCTCGGAAACTGGGAATCCAATTAAAAAACGGTAAATTATGTCTTGTTGATAATAAATTCGGCTCTCTGAATCCATTGACAAAAATTAATTTTACTTGTTGCTTTTTTTGTTAAGTAGATGTCAAAACTGTGATTTTTTCACTTTTGAGCAAGGATAACTAAGGATACTGATGTAATAGAAAATTAGTAAGGGTGTTACCTTTGGCCTGGCCAAACATTATATACCCTACACAGCAGTATTTTGAAAATTTTGCTAATGTAGGAGGTGCCACGCCCTCCAAATTCACCCAGTTTTTTCTCAGAGTTTGCATTTATAGTTCTTAACATTTAAGTGAAATTTGATTGGATTATCTGAAAAAATAATTTCAGGATAGCGTTTTGAAGCTTTTGCTTATATGAGAGGTGCCACGCCCTCTTGTCCAAATTTGGCCAGCTTTTTCTTTGAGCTTGCGCTGACATTTCGTAGTATTTATGTGTATTTTGGTTGCATTGTTGTGAAATATACTCCAAAATTTGCATTTTGAAGATATTTTTTGTATGGGCGGTAGGCGTGTCCGTTGACCGATTTCGCTCATTTTCAATCCCCCGAGCTATCTTTGACGACGAAGGCTGTGTACCAAATTTCATTGAATTATCTTGCATAGTTTTCCCAAAAAATGTATTTCCACACACAGCCGTTACCCAGCCAGCCAGCCACCCAGCCAGCCAGACAGACGGACATGGCTATATCGACTCAGGAGGTGACGCTGATCAAGAATATATATACTTTTCCATATCTGCCACGCCTCCTTCTCTGCGTTACAAACGGAAGGACAAAGTGAATATACCCTGGGTGTAGGGTATAAAAATCAAGATCAGATTCGTAATTAGGAGATCCTAATCCATCATAAATGGCTATAAAAACAGAGAACAGGGAACCATAGTTCGCCGGTGCTTACGAAGACTATCTCTTCTTTAAATGCGGACAAGAAAATCCTTTTTTTCAAACTGCGGCGAAAAATATCTTTTTTGTGCGAATGCGGACAAGAAAATCACTTTTTACAAAATGCGGAGAAGAAAATCACTTTTTACAAAATGCGGCGAAGAAAATCTCTTTTTTAAAAATGTTTATTTTCGTAAATCGTCGAAAAAGTATTCATTAAATAAAGTGATTTTCTTCGCCGCATTTTGTAAAAAGTGATTTTCTTCGCCGCATTTTGTAAAAAGTGATTTTCTTCGCCGCATTTTATAAAAAAGATTTTTTTCGCCGCAATTTCAAAAAAAGGATTGTCTTCGCCGCAACTTTCGGTTGGAAGATTTTTTTCGTAAGCACCGGAGAGTTGATCTTTAGGGCGGTAGGGTATAAAAAAAATGGACCACCGGAGACATGACACTGTTGCAAGATTAGTCTTGAAGTGTAAATTTGTCATTATATGCAATATATCTCTCATCAAAACGCTTCAAAACCATCATTTTTCCATACTGTGGCTAAAATGTCACAAACGTGGCAATTTGGTCACAAACGTGGCAGCAAAATTTCTTAATTTCGACCTCAAAGCCGTAAATTCACACTTGTTGTTGATCTACTTAAAAGGTGAGTTTTAAGAGTGTGTTTACACAAGATAGCATGAAGAAACTTGCAAATATTCAAAAAAACTATCTGCCAATTTTACAACTCGAAAAAGCACAGTTATCTAAGAATCACCCATTTTCTTGCATTGCCGAAATTATCCAAAATTTTTAATTTTGTTTTACAAATGGCCTCTAACTTATTATTTGTCGCGAGACAAGAACTTATAAACATTATGTATAGTTCTGGACAGGATAATTTTGAACAGCAATTTGGTTTTTTGTTAAAACAGATGGAAAAGAGGACAGGTGGTCATCACGAGCACTGAAGTAAGAAATTATCCCATTTCAAGTCCCAATATTGTTCAAAATATCTGAAAGCGTGTCTCTAATTTTCCTATCAGAGCTGACCATTACTATTCGTAGCAATTGTACCAAATTTGCTTTGATTATCTCAGAAAGCACTCTTATAATGATAATATCTTGTCTTCAGTTGAAGATGGGAAAATCTCTGCCTTTTGTCGCCAAAGAGCAGGTGGACACTAGTTTCTATAGAACGGTTGTGCATGCTAGCGATTCCTGGTCTTAGCTCTGCGACAATGTCGGGGTTCGTGCTCTATATCCACTTGACCCATAATCATTAGACTGACCCAAAAAAACTAAAGGTGTTCCGATCTTAGATGCTCAGCACTCAAAATGTTCGGTACACGGAAAAAACTAAACAGTAAAAATTCATTGAAAATCCCAGTATTTTTTACTGATTTTTTCAGTAACTGTGCGCCCGTAAAGGAAAACCGTATTTTTTACTGATTACATACAGTAAATAAAAAAAAAAATAAAAATATAAAAAAAAAATTTATGTTGATGGTGTCGAACTTAAGACCTTTGTGTTTCTAGGCGACGCTTTATCTACTGAGCTACTGTAGCACTTTCATTTCTATAGCTTATTGCTTAATTTAAATTATTTTTAAAAAAAATTTTTTACAATCTCAACCAGTAATAATTGAAATGTATTCTAAGCAAATATTACAGAGCTCGCTTGTATTTTTTCATGCGACAAGTTTTTACTTCTCTATTCAATAGTTTTCACTGTTTATCTCTGTACTTTCTGAAGATTAAACCGTATATTTTACTTTCTTGCCATTACTTTTTCATGAGAATTCAGGAAAGTAATTGAATTACTGGAACAAACCGTAATTTTTCATGAGATTGTTATCACTTTGTGCTATTTGAAAATCAATTTTTCCAGATCATTTTTTTGAGTGTAGGGTCTAGAAACTACGTATGTAAATTTTGGTAAAAAAATATTGAGATTTAGCACTCGCGCAAGCTCGATAAGTAGCGCTGCCTTGACCGTACGAGAATGGGGTTCTTTCAGCCCGTGGAAATTGATAAAAAAGGATTGGAACAATTTTTTTTTCTGTCCTACTTTATGTTTTCGAGGTCGCTGAAGACAATAGCATTGCCAGTTTTTGGAAAAGATTCCAAGATTTCAAGATATTTAAGATATCTCTCGAAAAAAAAAAAAAGTTTGAGATTTTTGTTAGATTAAATTGCCATTAATCGTAGGAAAATTTTTTATTTTTTTTTCTCGAACACTAGCCTTGTAGCCTAGATTGTGACGAACAAAATGAGTGGTCGCACAATATTTTTTGACAAAATCTTCTCTAGATATTGGCCACAGACTGAACCGCCGTCCTGCCGTATTGCCGGTCACTGGGGATATCTGCCGATTTCACGCTATTTTCATTGATTTTTGAGATCCTACCTTGTACTTTCGACGTCGCTGGAGATGCTGGAACATTTATTTTCACGATAAAATGCAAGTGTTTCAATACATTCAAGATATTCCTATGATAAATTTCCGTAGTGGGATTTCCAATGAAAAGCAGAACTAGCTCTAAAACCTCGACATAATTTTTCCGCGCATGATTCATCTGGAGCTAGTGATTAATGACCATCGCGGTTTTTTTCTGGAAAGGTGCCAATATCTCGCAAATTTTTCAGTTGAAGATAGAAAGGGAATAACCGAAATGGCTATAATATAAGTAATTCGTACAATATAGATACGAAATACAAAAAAAACGTCTTAAGTAAAAGCAAGGTAAAACTGCATATTTGAGTGTGAAGCAGAAGATGTTATATCGCCTCGGGTCTTAACCCTATCCCAACCATAGTTCTGAGAGACCCATGTTCTCTCCCAAACCCATCCAATACGTATCTAACTCAAACTAACATGCTTCCACCGTTTTCGCAAGAACAGAAAAACTTACTCCTTATTCATTTTATGTTTATTATTTCAAAATTCAAAATACAAAAGAAAATATATTTTAAAGGTATTCATTGCATATAGTTAAACTTATTTTAAAGCATTATCATTTATAATCTTAAAATTTTACAAGGTTAATTAGGCAATGCCTAACAAAATGGCTTAAAAGCATTTGCTTTTAATTATAAAATTAATAGATAGCTAGAACCGCATTAAACTTCATATTTTGTTAACAATGTGTTCTGTTAAAGTTAAACCGAAAACATAATAAAAAAAAGTTATTTTCGAAAACTTTCAACTGCAATAAAAAGAGATCGATGCATGCTCATTAAAACAAATTATTTGGAACACAATGGAAATGGACCACTGGTTAATATAAAATCTGAGAACCAATTTTCAATATTTTCGAACTTATGGGTGTACAACTTAAAAACCGGAATTTTTTAGCGAAATTTGATGCTTTATTGTGGAAAAATATATATTTTATTCAAAGTATTGTTCATTGGAAGCTACAACATTTCCCCATCTTTCAGGCAATTTATGAATTCCATCCCAAAAAAATTGCGCCGGCTTGGCGGCCAAAAATGAATCTATCCAATTTCAGATGCCTTGCTCTGATGTGAAGCGTATTCCGGTGAGGGCGTTTTGCATCGAGCGAAATAAAAGAAAGTCAGACGGAGCAAGGTCCGGACTATAAGGCGGGTGAGCCAAAATTTCCCATCCACTATTTTCCAAATAGTTTTTCACGGGTCTTGCAACATGCGGCCGAGCGTTGTCATGATGAAAAATTATTGCTTCGTGTCTGGTCGCATTTTCCGGGCGTTTTTCGATGATGGCACGCTTCAAACGTATTAATTGTGTTCGGTACAGGTCACCTGTGATTGTCTGGCCCGATTTCAACAACTCATAATATAACGGCCCCTTCTGATCCCACCAAATACAGAGCATAACCTTGGCGCCATGGATATTTGGCTTCGAGGTTGATTTGGCTGGTTGGCCGGGTTTCACGTATGACTCTTTGCGCTTAGGATTGTCATAATGGATCCATTTTTCATCCCCAGTCACAATCCGATGCAAAAATAATTTGTTTTTATGGCGCTCAAGCAGCATTTCAGACATACAGAAGCGCCGTTCAACGTCTCTCGGATTCAACTCATAGGGGACCCAATTACCTTGCTTCTGAATATATCCGGCGGCTTTCAAACGTTTCGAAATGGCTTGCTGAGTCACTCCCAACGATTTGACAAGCTCGTCTTGTGTTTGACACGAATCCTCATCGAGTAGCTTCTCTAATTCTTCGTCTTCATACTTTTTTGGCTGTCCTGGGCGTTCTTTGTCTTTGATGTCAAAATCGGCACTTTTGAAGCGTTTAAACCATTCAAAACACTGTGTTTTTCCTAAAGCATCGTCGCCATAAACTTCTACAAGCAAACTATGACATTCCGCAGCAGTTTTCTTTGCAAAAAAATTACCCAACAGAACCTCCCGCAAATGCTGTCTTTTTCTCGAATTTTCGAAGTTATTCATCGTGAAAAATAATAATGACGCACACAAGATAAAATTGTTTTGTTGACTGATTTTGACAGCTGTCAAATGTACCTTCAAAATGACATATATATAAAGTTCGAGCTTTCACGATATTTGTTAGTACGGACATCCACCGTCAAATTCTGGTTTTTAAGTTGTACACCCATATATAAATGTAATTTGGTTGCAATGCGTAGCTCCGTTTGTTTGATGCCACATAAGGAGTGAGATCAAAAAAATCTTAACATATGTAAAATTCAATAATTTTTAAACGATTGATCTTAGAGTCTTGATTTTTTATTTTTTATTTAATTGAAAATATTTTAGTTCTAACAACTATTTATGTATTCGTGCACCTTTTTTGGTAAGCCTTCTATTAGAGATTTGATAGTTGTTTCAGACACCTTTTTGGAACAGTTTGCCCATCTCCTTTTAAAATCTTCGATATTTTGGGACACCTTTTTTATGCTCTTTAAGTTTCTTTTCACAAGTGCCCAATATCTCTCCACTGGTCTTAGCTCCGGACAATTTGGAGGATTGGCCACTCTTGGTACAAAAACTATGTTATTACTTTGGTACCACTCCAGAGCTTTCTTGCCGTAGTGACATGATGCCAAATCGGGCCAAAAATATGTGGACACATTGTGCTCTCTTATAAAAGGAAGGAGTCTATTTTTCAAACATTCTTTGATGTATGTATATTTCGGTATTTATAGAGCCCACTGTAACAAATGACTTGCTTCTTTTGCCTCAACTGCATATAGCTTGCCATTCCAGGAATTTTTTAGGAAATTTTGTCTGCTTTTGGATTCTAAATTGTTCTTCGACATTTCCTCGAGCATCAGCAACATAAAAATTTTGACCCAGAAGCTGCGTAAAATCTGCCAGTACCTACATACGTTTCGTCGTCCATTATACAACATGAATATTTTTGTATAAAATTCGATTTTAATTTCCGAGCCATACTTTTGGCATCTAAATTTTTTGCAGCATTCCTGTCGGGAACTTTTTGGACTTTGTATGTTTTCAAACCTGCATTGGCTTTAACTTTTCGCACCAAAAAGTCAGAGCACTGGGCTAACCGGGCAGCTTTTATAGCAGGGGTGTTAAGAGATCTTTTCAATATGCTTTAAATTTTCTTGGCTTTCCCAATATCATGTGGTCCTTGTTTTCTTCCTGAACCAGGTTTCCTATCGATGGTCAAATTCTCGCCATTCAATTTTATATACAGAATAAGAAGCAGATAACGTCAAACTATCATACAACTAGAAAGGGTGTAAAATTTGGCCTGGCTAAACATAAAATATCCTACACTGCAGTATTTTTAAAATTTTGCTCGTATGGGAGGTGCTACGCCCTCTTCTCCGAGTTCACCCAGTTTTTGTTCAGAGCTTGCATTTATAGTTTTTAGTGTCTGAGTGAAAAACGTTTTCAGTATAGCGTTTTGAAGCTTTTGCTTATATAGGAGGTACCACGCCTTCTTGTCCAAGTTCGTCCAGTTTTAGCTTAGAGCGTGCATTTATAGTCTTTAGTATTTGAGTGAAGTTTGGTTGGATTATCTCAAAAAACTCTTTCAGTATAGCATTTTGAAACTTTTGCTTATATGGGAGGTGCCACGCCCCCTTGTCCAATTTCACCCAATTTTCGTTGAGAGCTTCCATTTATGATTCTTAATGTCTGAGTCAAATTTGGTTCAAATATCTCAAAAAACACTGTCAGTATAGCGTATTGAAGCTTTTCCTTATATGGGAGGTGCCACGCCCTCTTGTCCGAATTTGCTCAGTTTTTTTTCAGAGCTTGCGCTTATAATTCTTAGTATTCATGCGCATTTTGGTTGCATTGTCGTGAAAAATACTCCTAAAATTGCCTACCGCCTGTCCATTGCCCGATTTTGCTCATTTTCAATCCCCCGAGCTAACTTTGACGGAGGCTGTGCACCAAATTTCATTGAATTATCTTGCTCAGTTTTCCCAAAAAGTGTATTTCAACACACAGCCAGCCAGCCAGCCAGACAGACAGACATGGCTATATCGACTCAGGAGGTGACGCTGATCAAGAATATATACACTTTTCTATATCTGCCACGCCTCCTTCTCTGCGTTACAAACGGAAGGACAAAGTGAATATACCCTGGGTGTAGGGTATAAAAAACGTTTTCCAAAAGACTTAAAGCGCTTTTTACTCAAAATATAAAAAACGCAGATGTCTAGTTGTAGCTTCAACCCAACGATATATTCACGGCGAAAAAGAACAATAATAGCCATTTGTGACGTATTTGGTAATGCCAATTCCGTATCCGGTTTCAGAAGTGTTATATCCTTTACACCTTTTATGTTTTGCCGTGGCACTTCGGTTTTAGCGTAGCAAAAACAAAAATAAAAATTTGATTTGAAATGCCAGGAAACTAAGTTTCAAATGATTTTTAGATTTTTTTCACTTTTGTTATGAGAATAATTAGCTATTGGAACTACTTATTTGCACCCCCAAAATATAAAATTTGTTTTCCTTTTTTCGAGTGGAAAATGAATCTTTTTTGAAGAAATACCCATATAGTGTTCATATAGCACCAAATTCGAACATTTTGTAAGTTGTCAGTCGATATACTTATATTATATATGCATATTTTAGTAATGGATAGAGTCGGAAATTCACCTTTCATTCATATGAAATAAATTAACGTTAAAGTAAATATAAATAGGAATATTTATTTATTAATTAATACAATATTTTTAATAATTTGTATAGATAAGCATAAGTTTTAACAATAAAAAGGTGTCCATTTCAAGTTTTTTTTTTAAATTCGAAAGAAGATTAAACTCAATTGTTTTATTACTCATCAAAATATGGAAATCATCCAACCTATATGCCGTAAAAGCTGCATATATAGTTAAAATATAGAGTATTCTGAGCCTGAATATCCAAAGCTATGTTATTCTGTCCAATACCACCTGAGACGACATTACCGCTTCCCACATCAGAGCTTTGATCGACCTCAACTGTCCAATATGTTAAATTAGCACCAGTAGTACCAGACGGTGGGTACGAAAGTTTTAGTTCAACATTGTGTGGTGCCGCAAAGGTAGTCGAATCCGTACCTTGACAAACAAGCCTATCGCCTTTAATATCAAAAAAAAAATAATTAAAATATCCGAATAAAGTATATCATTTGTAGTACAGTAAAATTAAATACATAAAAGGACTTGACTAGACTACAGTAACTTCATAAATAACAAGTCCACCGCTCAACGGGGTGTCAAACGCCCCTTTTAAACGTTCGAAGATCAAAAAAGTCAGCTTTTGAAGAATAACTTAAAAACTATGCGTCTGACAAAAAAAGTTTCAATATTGCAAAAAACTTCTTTCGAGCATAAAAATTTACCGACTTATGCCTGTCTCCAAAATTTGAATGTTTCGAATTTACTTTAATTTACAAAATGGTTATAACTTTTTTGTTTCTTAACCGATCGAAAAAAAAAGCATTTTAAAGGTAAAGATTTAGGCTTTTTAATGATATACTTTCAAAATCAAAATTTTTAAAATAATTATAAAAAAATTCATGTAAAAAAACTAATGGTAAAATAGTGAAATTCAAAAAAAAAATTTATTTTACTCGCTCGTTTTAGAAAAATAAAAAAAAATTTGTTATCACGGTCAAATTCTAGGCTAGAAGGATATTTTAAAAACAAAAATATGCAGAATTACAATTGTATCGAAGTTTTTTTGTTTGACGTATAGTTTTTAAGTTATTCTTCAAAAACTGGTTTTTCGATCTTTGAACCTCCAAAAAAGTGGGGTTTGACATCCCATGGAGCCTTGGATATACTTATATAGTTACTATAGTGTAATAAACAAATATACCAAGTTTCAAGGCATCAGCAATTTTTTTCCTTATTCCAGTGATATTATAGTTAATTTTACTGTACTATTGTATCCTTCGATTTATATGCATTTGTAGTTTGCAGGATTACACTTACCACTTTGACGTTGCCCTTGGGAATAAATAAGAACTTTTGGTTGTCTGATAAGTTTAGAATACTGCGATATTTCAGGATTTATTAATTGCGCCTGGGGATATTGATTTAACGAATCATCCATTTCCTGTGTTGTTACCACTTGCACCAATACATTAGATTTTCCATTGAAATCCTGCGATCTTTCAGGATTAACTGATTGCGATGTTACCACTTGAACCGATAGATTTGATATTCCGTTAGAAGGAATACTACTAACCAGCACCATAGCTGTGGCACACAGAATTAGGGTAATTTTCAACATTGTTCTTTTCGGCGTGAATATATTTTACAAACTGATTGATAAAGTTGTATTACAATCGCTCTTATATAGTGCGAAATGTTTTTGGCACCCAAAACTGACTCATTACCGCAAATGATTATGTTATAATTTCAAAATGATTTCATACGAATTTGTCGTAGTTATGATGACTGCACTTCTGAATTGCAATAAGTTGCTTCTGAAAAACCAATCACGTTACTTCCAACTGAGGCGTTGTGTACAAGAACTCCCTAAGTAGACTTGGAGCGTTTTTTGCGCCCATTGCTTTTTTGAAATGTGTTAGTTCTCAGCTAAATGTGTACGTTATTGCATTTTTCAATTCTAATCACAAAATATGATAGATAAATATGACTGTTATATTTGTTTTCCGAGTTATTGAAGTAAAGTTTTTTTTTTTTTTTTTTGAGTCATTTGTTTACTGAAATCAAGTATTATGGCTAATAACGCCCTTGATTTGATATTTTATTCCTTTGATAATTCTGTCAATATCGTGCCATCTAAAATGCCGAATTATACCTAAAATGCAATCAGATGCCCATAGCAAGCAAGATCAAGCTGATTAAATAGAGCTGGATAGAAGTCGGAAGATGGAAACGTTTCATTTTGGCACTATTTCCGACTTTAGATTGTGCCTTAAGCCTAGGAAGGTAACCTTTCTGTGGTGTGATTCTATCCAGGGTTTATCGCATAGAGATACAGACCGATTCCTGCTCGATATACAACATAATCTGATTATTTCGAGTCGATATTTTTTACTTGCACACTTTTTATGTGGTGCAATTGGTATCCTTTCGCCAGCAAATTTACAAATATAGGAATCGAATAAAAATAAAAAAGTTACGAACTCCAAAAATCTTTGAAAAATGTTTCAGGAGCATTCCAAAGTTGGTACGGGACAAATCGTACGCATTTTTTGAGCTTAAAAGTTAAATTAAAGACAAACCAGAATGTTATCAAAAAAGCATCTAGTACATTTATTTTGTGTGACATAGACCTATTAAAACAAATTATTTGTTCTTAATAATATTTATAGATAGTGAGTAATTAATAGGAAAAGAAGTTCGTTTGTACGGGACAGCCCAAATCTACCATACTTTGCATTTTTTGACTTTGTAGCAAGTTTTTAGCGAAATTAATAAGCTTTAAAAATTAGCAAAAATATTCTTGGATAGACTAAAGGTCGAGGTATAATAAAACAATAAAAGTTTGAAAAAATATTTATTTAAATGAGAGTTATTAAAAACAAATTAAATTGTTTGTACGGGACATTTTTGTTTGTACGGGACTCGTACGAAATACATGTAAAGGGTGTTTTTTTTAGAAGTTTGTTTTTCGAACAGAGATAAAACTGGCATTTTGTGGTCAAATCTGGCAACTCTAATGTCATTTATGTTCAGTTTGGTTTGCCATTTCATCATGAACAGGTTGACAAAAGAACAACGCTTGCAAATCGTGCAAATTTATTTCGAAAATAATGGTTCAGTTCGCGAAGTTTACCGCAAGCTCCGTCCATTTTATGGTCGACATAATCGTCCATCAGAGCAATTAATTCGGTTAACCATGGGTCGTTTTCGCACTACGTTTACTCTATGTGATAATACGCATCCGCAGAGACGTCGAACAGTGCGCACCGAAGAAACAATTGCCGCTGTAGAGCAAAATGTTGAAGAGGACCCGAATGAATCGATTCGCCACCGTGCACAGCAATTGGAGCTTTGTCCATCAACTTTATGGAAGATTTTGCGCAAAGATCTTGGCTTGCGACCTTACCAGATCCAGCTTGTGCAAGAATTAAAGCCGCGAGACCATGCAATGCGTCGTGATTTTGGTGTATGGGCCGAAAATGAGATTGATCTCGATACTGATTTTCATCGCAAAATTTTGTTCAGTGATGAGGCTCATTTTTGGTTGAATGGCTAGGTCAACAAGCAAAATTGCCGCATTTGGAGTGAAGAGAATCCACATGAGACCCTTGAGACGCCATTACATCCACAAAAACTGACTGTTTGGTGTGCTCTATGGTCTGGTGGAGTCATTGGGCCATACTTTTTCCGAAATAATGCTGGAGAGTCAGTTACCGTTAATGGAGACCGGTATAGAGCCATGATAACCGACTAATTTGTTCCCGAATTGGATGGCATGAATGTGGATGAGTTGTGGTTCCAACAAGACGGCGCTACATGCCACATAGCGCACGTCACAATCGATTTATTGAAGGAAACATTCGATGAGCGCATAATTTCGCGGAATGGACCTGTCAATTGGCCACCAAGATCGTGTGATTTGACATCATTGGATTATTTTCTTTGGGGTTATGTGAAGTCGCTCGTCTACGCCAACAAACCAGAAACGTTAGGGGACTTGGAAGCCAACATTCGTGGCGTTATTGCCGACATACGGCCCCATATGCTCGAAAAAGTGGTTGAAAATTGGACCTGTAGAATTGGCTTTATTCGAGCCAGCCGCGGCGGCCACATGCCCGAAATCATATTTAATGGCATAAAATTATCCTTCCAATAAAGCCAAATTGATGGACATTAAAACGATTTTCTTGTATTTTATTTCAATTCGAAGTTCTATACCTCTAAAAAAAACACCCTTTATATTTAATTAGTTTTAAATCATCTTTTAAATGAAAATATAACACTATGATTACCCCAAGCGTGTTTCTTGCATGTTACTTGATGGCCATTACCTGAAATTTAATGAACTTTTGATATTCCTGGGATTGGCTCATGGATGAACGTTTTTAATTTTTTAAGCTATATCTGATTCAGAAAAGAAAAAAATTCTCGTAGAGGGTACTAAAACGCAAAAGATTTCGCGACACTAGCAGCCAGTGTCGCGAAATCTTTTACGTTTTTGACTACGGCACCTTCTCTTCGACTTCGACCTTTTTGACTTACAAGTCGTTTCACATTACCACCGACTCCGTGAACCACGCCTTTGGGATGTGTTCATAAGTTACATAGATGCTGTTTAAGCATTACTTAAGCAGATTTTCAATGATATAAGCAAAAATTAACAAATCGTGAATACGAACCCCTCTCTTATGACTAAACGTAATCAGATTTTCAAATACGATCAAGAATTCAGGAACTAAATTATTTTTATAATTAAAGCAATAGCGGTCATACTGAAATTGAAAAAATCCTTGACACTTTAAATCAATTTTGAGGGCTAAAGTTAGACTTTTATTTAAATAGTTTTTGTCTTACGTAAGAATTTTATCGACTTCTCCTCCTGTATAAGCAACAATAAGCAAATCTTGAACCACTCCCCACCTAAATATGCTTACGTTATACTTGAACGGCCCTATATGAACACAATTTCATTTTATTTATAGCAGTTTTGCTCATATCTCATATAATTAAAAGTCACAATTTCTTAAGTGCATATACATAATAAAGCCCCCTGAGACTTATAGTTCATAGCAATGCAGTAACCAACGGTGACCGTACCCATATCAATAATTCTTAAAGAGTTTTTTCAACAATATTAGAAAAAAATTAATAGAAATCTTAATAAAATAAATATTGTGTTTGTACGGGACAAATAATAAGATGATAATATTATCCTTTAGGCAAAATAAAATCCGAAAATTACTGCACTTTTTAAGAGTACCCAAGTAACTAGCTTTAAATAAAATGGTTATAAAATTAAACTATTATGTGTGTAGACAGAAAATTAATTACATCGATTTGTGCGTTTGTACGGGACACCCATAACTGTTTTGTTTGTTGCGGTACAATACAGATGTTTGCAAGAATACTTTTTTGCAAATACTATTTATCAATACACTAGTCTATGACCTTAAACGACAGATATAATTTGTATCGTAACTCAACATGGTTTAATAGAAAAACTATGATGAATATGATCAAAAATATACCTAGTAAAAAAAAAACTTTGGCACTTTCTTTAACTGTAAAAAATTGAGCCTAATACCAAGATTTTAGTAAGAAATCAATTTGGATAGTAAAGTTTAATCCTACTAGAATATCTTCGATCCATTAAAACATATGAAAAAAAAAATCTGAAACATCTGCTAAAAAATACCATTTTCACTGGAATGCTCCTTCAAATAGTGTAGAAAACTACAAATAAAATTGATAAGTATTGAAAAAAGCTGCAGGCAGTTATCAATTACTATTCATAAGTACGAATTGTCAATGGAAGCCCACCTAAACAGCAATTGTTTTCGAAATTTTATCAAAATCTTATTACTCGTTCCACAGATATTTGCAAAATAATAATTTTAACCTACCAATGATAAAATTCTACCTGTTTTGTGTGTCCGAATCGCACCACAAATGTCAAAATCGGTTCAGTTGTTTAAATTTCTTGTTGTTAAAAAGTGGACTTGGCATTACTTGAATATCGCCAACTTCTTATCAAGTACATGTGAGCGATAATCAAAACTCCCTTATCAAATTTTATTAATATATCTTGTTTACGTGGAAACGTAAACTATGAAATAGGGCCCAACTACCTTTCTAAAGTTTTAAAATATTACCCAAGTTGATTTTTAAACGACGACAACACTACCCACTCGCACCGTGAATTCATATATTTTAGTCTAAAACATGTATTGGGGGTTATCGTGAATCAAGATTCCCGGGGAATTTTCGCAGACTGCCGTGCATTCTCTATTGCAGTTTTAGAAAATTCCCCGGGAATCTTGATTCACGATAACCCCCATTGACTTTAATATGTGCGGTGTTGCCGTCTCACTCACTCTGCTGTGTTCTGGCTGAAATGTCATTCGCGCATGACATGAGAAATTTGGGAACTTTTACTTACTTAAATTTCTAACTTTGGCAGCAGCAGCAATGTGCTTTTTATACCCTACACCCAGGGTATATTCACTTTGTCCTTCCATTTGTAACGCAGAGAAGGGGGCGTGGCAGATATGGAAAAGTATATATATTCTTGATCAGCGTCACCTCCTGAGTCGATATAGCCATGTCCGTCTGTCTGGTTAGCTGGCTGGCTGGGTGGCTGGGTGGCTGGCTGGCTGGGTGGCTGGCTGGCTGGGTGGCTGGCTGGGTGGCTGGCTGTGTGTGGAAATACATTTTTTGGGAAAACTAAGCAATGAAATTTGGTGCATAGCCTTCGTCGTCAAAATTAGCTCGGGGGATTGAAAATGAGCGAAATCGGTCAACGGACACGCCTACCGCCCATACAAAAAATATATTCAAAACGCAAATTTTGGAGTATTTTTCACAACAATGCAACCAATATACACATAAATACTACGAATTGTCAGCACGAGCTCTGAGCAAAAACTGGTTGAACTCGGACAAGAAGGCGTGGCACCTCTGATATAAGCAAAAGCTTCAAAACGCTGTACTGAAAGCGTTTTTTGAGATAATCAAACTAGATTTGACTCAGACACTAAAAACTATAAATGCAAGCTTTAAGCAAAAACTGGATAAAATCGGAGAAGAGGGCGTGGCTCCTCCCATATAAGCAAAAGCTTCAAAACGCTATTCTGAAAACATTTTTTCAGATAATCCAACTAAATTTCACTTAAATACTTAATACTATAAATGCAAACTCTGAGAAAAAACTGGGTAAATTCGGAGGGCGTGGCACCTCCCATATTAGCAAAATTTTCAAAATACTGCTGTGTAGGGTATTTTATGTTTGGCCAGGCCAAAGGTAACACCCTTACTAGTTTTTTGATAGTTTTTCAATTTTTATAAAAAAGAAAGTAAAAAAGTCACTTAAACCTAGCTTAAATTAATACTTAAATATAGCTTAAAATAAATCCTAAAATTAACTTAAATCTAAAAGTGTTTTTAATAAAACCTAAAAGCAAAGATTTTTCACGTGCAGTAAGCACGCTAGCAGAGTAGAAACTCCTGCATGTCCCAAGGATACGGGGCCATCTAGCACCAGAACACCAGCAGATCGAGTGAGACAGGTGGAGCAGTCTCAGCAGCAGGCTAAAAACTTCCATAAAGCAGCCCACAGGCAGCAACGTGTAGCAGACCATTTATCAGCAGCGTACCCCATAGGGACTATATAGGTAACTCTTTGCCATTTCTTTTTTTGTGTATTTTGCGAATACCTTAAAGGGTATATTCTTTGGTCCCCGACCAAACGTATCTTATACAGTTTGCGAGATGTAACGTTCATAGATTTATAGCCGTATGGTAGGTGGTGGTAATATTTCACCTACTTTTACCTTATGGCGAGTAGACTACATATAATTAATTTCAGAAAGATCGCTTTATCAGTTTTCTTCTTATAGCGTATGAGGTCAGAAAGACCTCTGTGCCTTAAAAAATCTTCTCTTTCAAGGTTGAAGTTCACCTATTCTTGCGAAAATTTTTTTTTTTTTTTTTTTAAATAAAGCGACTCAGTAAACATGTGGAAAAAAAAACTTTGGTTCATCTTTTTGCAATGTAACAAAATGAAGTCTCTCAGTGAAAGTTTATTTAATAAGTTTCTCAAATCCAAATGGTTTTTTTTTCGTTCACAGTTTATATAAATAGGCAACTATTTCGTGGAAATATATACACAAAAAAATTGGTGAAGTGGTTTTAATATGATAAATATTACAGCATCTACGGCCATCCGTCTTGTTTCCACATGCGTCTTATTCAGGGAATATTTTTATACAAACCTGTAAAAAATTCATTATAAGAAACATCTGAAACACCCATGTACCGTTTTTGGTGGCAATAAATCTAGTTTAGCAGTATTCAGTTCACTATTTTGTATTCGCCTTTTTGGTTTTTTTGAAAATAGATTTTAGATTCGTAATCAGCATCATCGTAAGCCCCTTATTACCGATTTTCAGAATTTTGGCCAGTTTTATCGATTTTCCGACCACTGCGCGACATATCACATGTTAATCATTGTAAGGGATATCAGCTCCTAAACTTTCATCAAAATTTTCGGTTTGCATTAATAAGGCATTGATTTGGTAGTTTTCTTTCTATAGCGTATTAAATTATTGAGGGCGGAATCACGCCCTTCAACGAGATTTCCCAATAACACCTCATATCACATATTAATCCTTGTTTTTAGGGTACCAGGACTACCATATTGCCAAATTTGAGCAAAATTGGAGACAAACAAATTTTCAACTGGTACACTTGGGGTTTTTTGCTTCATATATATATGCGTAACTCTTTTAGCGACCTTTTCCGAGACGTGTACCCTTCAGTTTTTTTATTCTTACATAAAAAGTGACCTCTCCACCAAGTTTGGTGAATGTGCCTCAAAAACTGTAGAATTCCACAATTTTTGAGAATTCTTCATATATCCTTCGTTTTAACTGTGAAGCCTTCGGGTGACCTTCGGAAATCTTCGGATGTCCCAGAAAACTATCCATTTAGGCTTGTTGATAGTTCGCCATAGATGTTTTTCTTCACCGGATCTTAGACTATTAGAAAAACAAAAGATAATTTATGAAGTTAGTTTATTGACTGTTTTTTGCTTGTATAGTACTAATGAAAGTACCACCGCGCTTTTTCTAAATTGAAGCTAGCGTAGCATGTCTCAAAACCAGAGTGTGTTACCAACTAACAATTTGGCAATTTTTCACAACAGACGGCGCTATTGAGCCTTATGATTTATTCATAATGGCGATCCTGTTCAGAGAGTTTATTCGTGACCTATAGCGCAATCGCTTAAGCACCGCGTTTCTTTCATTAGAAACCGGAGTCACGGGTTCGAGTACGGTTTCTGGCAAGATTTAACTAAAACTGATCTAATGAGGCTATATATACATGTTTATATATGAAAAATATATATGAAAAATATATAAATATGTATGTGGAAGTAGCCGAAACATATGTAATCAATTTCCATTTTAACACTTGCTTGCGTTTGTTGTTGAAGAATTGCAAAAATTACTGTTTAATTAGTTCAATATAAAATTATCAAAAGATAATTTAATTCGTCAAAGAATTTTTTTTCCTCCTCAAAGGTGTAAACTGGTGTCAACTGCATTGCCAAAATCAGTTTTGAATTCTGGCCAAAGTAAAGTGCCTGGTAAGTTTTGTGTTTTACTTTAGCGACGCCTAATATGGAAACCCGATATAAGTTGGAAATCCTTGGATGGATTTGAAAACAATTAGTGTCAAATGGAAGGAAATTTAACAAGCTTCAATACATGATTCAAAAAATCTTTTTTTCTTAAGCCCTTGCAGACTAAAATCGGATGAAAAAATAAGGCTCTATTGTAGATTTAGTGAATGAACAGATGAAATTTTGATTCTGTGAATTTGCAAAGTAGTAGTTTAGTAGGCTTAGTCACTAAATCTAGAATAGAGCTGTCATTTTTCATGCGATTATGGTCTGCAAGATCACGAAATTTTTGTAATTAAATATGTTATTGATAAAAATAATAAAACTTGATTTTTTGTGACTTTTCGGTCTCAAAAACTCCTTTGTATGTTATCGAAAGATGTCCTTAATTTAAACGCTTATAACTCGGAAGCTAAGAATCCAATTGAAAAACGGTAAATTATGTCTTGTTGACAATTAATTTGGCTGTCTGAATCCATTAATTTTACTTGTTGTTGTTTTTGTTCTATAGCTTTAAGTAGATGTCAAAACAGTGATTTTTTCACTTTTGAGCAAGGATAACTCAGGATTCTGATGGTGTAGAAAAATTTTTGTATTAAGAACATAATTAATAGCCTTCAACTAAACATCTGTATACTCAAACTTTATATGAAATATGTTTTTTTGCAGACTGATAAAAAGTGCCACGTTTGTGACATTTTTGATGCGCCACGTTTGTGACATTTTTGCGGTTTATCGCTCATTGTAAAGCACGCTTTTGAGTTCAAGATTTTTCCGAAAGAATTTGGGGTCATGTCTGCAAATCCTACAAAAAAATTGTTTCATGCATAAAATAAAATGTCCTACCTGGGAGTGCCGAGTGCCACGTTTGTGACCATAATTTTTAGAAAAAACGGTTTTTGTTTAAAAAAAGCCCTATAAAAGGCAAACAGATTTCTTTTTGGACGCGTTCGGACATGATGACGTTTGGGTGATGGATAGTGATCAGAATTAATGCATGTGTATTGCAATCTATTGACTGAAACAGTAGTACCATGCATTAGTAGCATAATACTTTTAAGAATTTTTTTTTTTCCAAAACTAGGGGACAGTTTTCAATTTGAAATTGTGCCCTCTAAAAATTGTTTAAAACTGCAGATGAGCTCAGAATATTGTAGCCTTAAGTATTTACTTAATATGTGTAGTAACTTGTTTTCTGTTCTATTTCCGTTTTTTGGTCGTTTTTCATCGTTTTGTGTATAAAAAGTAGGGGTAGGACATGCCACGTTTGTGACATTTGGGGTATATTTGCAAACTTTTACAATAGACCAATAATTATTTGGTGGTAAAATTGATCCGCTCTATTAGAAAAATATAGTTTCTAACTTATAGCGTAATTTTTTGTGAAAAAAAAGCCTACTGTATAAGTAGGTGAAATCTCCAGAGGACACAAAAAGTACAGTTATCTGAGAATCACCCATATACTGCTGTATTGTGTGACATCACACTTTCCAAGACACCCAGACCCCTCTCTGTCACAAATTTGTGAACCCCCCTACTCCCCTAAAAGTGTGATGTAATTTATGAACAGCCCCTTTCATCTGATATGCCACTGGTACCTGCATTTGCTTCTATAAAACACTATAGAATATCCAAAAAAATCGCGTTGTAAAAACTCCTCTACTCCTATTAGCCCTAAAGAATAAAATCTGACATGTGTCGCTAAAGTTAAGTTGTTCCACAATTTTTTCCAATAGCTTTATCATGTCTTTTTCACTTTTTAGATTTCTGGTCTATATTAAAGGATATTACTAATATTCCATTGAGCAGTGGATCAGGTTAAGTTTATATAAATATCCATCAATACGTTTTAACTTAAAAACACTGTGCAACATAAAAATCTAAATTTGATCTCGATAACTTTTTTTGACTAATTCAGGGTCGCTGACTTCGTATCTGGCAACCGTTTTTTCCTATCATGTCTAAGATCAGAGTTATCCTTGATTTAAAGTTCAGCAAATGCTATTTTCAGACACATGGCGTTCATCTAGAGAGTAGTGTAGTTCATTTTTGTCAGCGACATTGAATAGCGTTTTCTGCTAGAAGGTATATCATTACGAGTGGACCAAAAACCGAAAGTGTTGAACCGTAAATGTGCATCAAGTATACAGAAACATAGAGATAAAACGGCTCTTTGCCCCAGTCAAGTCGGTTTTTTTAATCAATCTTGTAATATATAAAAATGAGATTTTGTTTGTTTGTATGTTTGCTATTTATGGACTCGGTAACTGACCGACCGATATGAATGAAATTTTCACAATACTTTAGTATTATAAAAAGCTAGATCAAAGGCTAGAAAAGTGGGCGATTTCACGCTGCCCTTAAAAATTAATTCGTAATTGCTCTGAAACAAGTTGTCGCAGATAATTCAAATTGGGTACAAGTAGAATGTGATTAAGGACTAGGGTTGCCAACCGTACTATAATATATAGTGTTGTACTATATTCCAGGTCTGCGTACTATATACTGTTGAATAAATATATAGTACGCAAAAGTGCTATATTTATACTATATTTATGATGACCGTACTATATTTTTCTGTGTTAAGTAAATCACAGTAGTTATTGCTTTTTCATAAGTTAATCAGAATGTATTTCTACAAGCACAGATAATGTGTCACCAAAACACATCTTTAGTTTTGAAATACCGAAAGTTACATTAAACAAATTTCTCACTTTTAAAAATTCACGTACGCGCCTTTTGATTTATGCTATGTGCGTGTTTCCAAACGCGACCCTGTCTTACTGCTTTTCAAAATTGACAACATCAAGCAAATGTTTTGCTTCGTTTTTATTTTGAAATTTAGTAAGTTATTTTCACTAAGTGGTTGCTCTTCCTGTCAAAAAGTTGAAGTCTAATTAAATTATGGAAAGGACATAGTAGTGAAAACGAAAGTGCCTCAAATCTAAATGCACCACTAACACCTACAAAATTACAAACCTGAATGGGAAAAAGAGTATGACTGGATTACTAAAGATCCGCAAAACGTCTATAACATGTGCGCCATGTAGCGCTACATTTTCTATCGGAAAAAGTGGCATCGGCCAGGTGAGCTTTTGGGCGATATATACTTCAATTTCCGTAGCTACTTGATTTCACAATGTTTTCACATGAAATGACCCAAAATAAGTTGAGAAAAATAACAAAAGCGAGATATCGAAAAATTTTATTTAGTTTTGTTGACTTCTCTTGGGTCGATTTAAAAAAAAAATCATCTTTAAATCGAAACGCCATGGAAATCGCAGAAAAAGTATAGTTTTTACAAAAATAGATAAGTACCAAATATACCTTTGTCCAGTTTTTCTTCTTTCCATGAAATACTATAGTTTTTTGTGGCGTACTATATTTTTTTAAGGGTTTTTCTGAAAAATACTATATTTTTCTGAAAAAATGTTGGTAACCCTATTAAGGACCAATAACACAGGTTTGCAAAAAAAAAAATTTCATGGTGTTTTGACCAGATTATGTGTTTCCTAGGGACTTTGACGTCCTGAATCCGAATTCCGGGTCTATTTTTTTCCAGAACGTCTGAGAAAAAATATTTCAAGGTCATATGGAGGTCATGTGTAGTTTAGTGATCAATTCGCTAAAATTCTGAAAATAAATTTTTTATCATTGAGTTCTTAGTCCTTAAAAAGAATATGTGATCAAAAAGGGTATCTCGGACCTAGTTTCGGAGATATAGCCATCGGAAGATCCGGATATATCTTCTATGAAAACTGCTATAGCTTGGGAACCCCTGAATAGATTTGTAAAATATTGGTGTCATATGAATGGTATTTTGACAGCCTATAAAAATGCTACGAACATATTTTCAATTGGATTCATAGTTTTCGAGATATGAGCTTTTTCGAAATTTTGTGAAATTATTCAATTGCAACAACAAATAAATCAACAACACCAACAACAACAAAAAACAACAACAACAACAAAATACCTTTCATATGACGCCAATATTTTCCAAACCCATTCAGGGGTTCCCAACTTATAGCGGTTTTCATAGAAGATATACATATATTCTGATCTTCCGATGGATATATCTCCGAAACTAGATCCGAGAGATACCCTTTTTGATCACATATTCTTTTTAAGACCTAAGAGCACAATGATTAAAAATTAGTTTCAGAATTTCAGCGAATTTATCACTAAACGACACATGAACCCCATTTTGATCTCCATATGACCTTGAAATCTGTTTTCTCAGACGTTCTGGAAAAAAACAGACCCGGGATTCGGATTCAAGACGTCAAAGTCCCTAGGAAACAATATTCTAGTCAAAACGCCATGACATTTTTTTTTTTTTTTTTGTAAACTAGTGTAATTCTTACTCAGAAAGTGGGTGGTGCCATGCCCCAAAACAAATTAATTCACCAAATCTCTTAAAATATTTAACAGATATAGATGAGATTTGGTATATATATTAAGAATACCGAGACAAATAATGTCCATTGATTAAATGTGTGGTGCCACGCCCTAACAAAATGTTGTCATATTTTTGAAATTATTTGACGCATAAAGATGAGATTTGGAACATATATAAATTGCATCGGAACAATTTACATCCCTTAAAAAAATTGGTGATGTCCCGCCCCCAAGACAGGGTGTAGCAACGCGCACCGGGAGATGCTAGTTTTATATAAAGAATAAGAAGCAGAAAACTTCAAACTACCATACAAAAAATGAATTTCAAAAAGCTTAAAGTGCTTTTTCCTCAAAATATAAAAAATGTATGTTTCTAGTTGTAGTTTTAACCCAACGATATATTCACAGCGAAACAGATCAATACTTGTAATAGTTATTTGTGATGTATTTAGTTATGCTGATTCCGTATCCGGTTTCAGAAGTATTTTATTCTTTACACTGTTTATGTTTTTCCGTGGAAACTTTTACCGAAAACTAAGGTTCCAGATGATTTAATTTTTTTTTTTTTCACTTTTGTTATGAGAGTAATTAGCAATTGCATTTATTTGCACCGCCAAAATATAAAATTTAATTCCTTTTTTTCGAGTGGAGAGTGAGACTTTTTTTTAAGAAATACCCATTAAGTGTTCATATAGCACCATTCGAACATTTTGTAAGTAATCAGTCGATATATATTATATATGCATATTTTAGTAATGGATAGAGTCGGAAATTCAATTTTCTTTCATATTGTGACGAAAAATAACAACACACTAAAAGAAACTTCGCGACATTTCAAGAATAGAACCAGTGACGTCACAAGAGTACTTGACAGTGATGCCAAGTTTTGTCAGGAAACTATTAGCCGAAAGAATCAACGAGATGTTGCCAGATGTGTCGCTAATGCAATTCTAGAACGTTCATCCGGGTATAAAAGGAGCTGTTCATGAGAGTTGCAACACAGTTGATTTTAAGCAATAAAGTGAAAGAGTTGTACACACAGTGCCAGTGAAAGTAAATAAAGTGCTAATTGTAATATTAGATTTTTGAATGTAACAAATAGTGAAATAAACAATTGTACCGTGAAAAAATAAACATTTGTGATTTAAATTAACCATTTTATAACTAAATAAAGTGTGTGTTTTTGATTGCTACACAATCCAGTGATCGAACTCAGAAAACAGTAAGAGATCGAAATTATCGTCATAGAGACAGGAAATTTCGCAACAATATGAAATAAATAAACGCAAAAGTACAATAAATATAAATAGGAATATTTATTTATTAATTAATACGATATTTTCAATAATTTGTATACATAAGCATAAGTTTTAACAGTAAGTACTTTTAAAGGTTTTTATTTTTTTTTTTTTTTTTGTAAATTCATTATGAATGAAACAAGATTAAACTCAATAATTTATTACTCATTAAAATATGGCGATCATCCAACCTATATGCCGTAAATTCTGCACACATAGTTAAACCATAGAGTATTCTGAGCCAGAATATCCAAAGCTATGTTACGCTTTCCAATACCACCTGCGACGACAACTCCGCTTCCCAAATTAGAGCTTTGATTGGCCTCAACTATGACATATGTTATATTAGCGCCAGAACCAGACTTTGGGTACAAAATTTTTGTGTCAATATTGTGTGTTGTCCCAAAAGAAGTCGAATTTATGCCTTGCGCAACAAGCCTATCGCCTTTAATATCAAAAATAATAATTAAAATATCCGAATAAAGTATATCATTTGTAGTACAGTAAAATTAAATATATAAAAGGACTAGACTAGACTACAATAACTTTATAAATAAAAAGTCTTCCGCTCAACGTGGTGTCAAATGGCCCTTTTTAAACGTTCGAAGATGAAAAAAGTCAGTTTTTGAAGAATAACTTAAAAACTATGCGTCGGACAAAAAAAGTTTCAATATTAAAAAAAACTTCTTTCCAGCATAAAAATTGACCGACTTATGCATGTCCCCAAAATTTAAATATTTCGAATTTAATTTAAATTTACAAAACGGCTATAACTTTTTTGTTGCTTAACCGATCGAAAAAAAATGTAAAAGGAATTTAAAGGTAAAGATATAGGCTTTTTAATGATATACTTTCAAAATCAAAATTTTTTTTAATAATTATAAGAAAATTCATATAAAAAAACTAATAGTAGTAATTCTCGCTCGTTTTAGAAAAATACAATAAGAAAAGGACTCTCACTTAAAAATTAGTTATCTCGGTCAAGGTCTAGGCTAGAAGGATATTTTAAAAACGAAGATATGTGGAACTACAATTTTATCGAAGTTTTTTTGTTTGACGCATAGTTTTTTCGATCTTTGAACCCCCAAAAAGGTGGGGTCTGATATTCCATGGAGCCGTGGATATACATACGTAGTTACTATAATGTAATAAGCAGATGTGCCAAGTTTCAAGGCCTCAGCAATTTCTTTCTTTTTCCTTATCCTTCGATTTATATGCATTTGTAGTTTGCAGATTACACTTACCACTTTGACGTTTCCCAAATGTATAACGGCGAAAAGATATTTGTTTAGAATCCTGCGATATTTCAGGATTTATTAATTGCGCCTGGAGATATTTGTTTAAAGAATCATCCATTTCCGGTGTTGTTACCACTTGTACCAATACATTAGATTTTCCATTAAAATCCTGCGATTTTTCAGGATTAACTGATTGCGATTTTACCACTTGAACCAATAGTTTTGATATTCTGTTAGAAGGAATACTACTAGCCAACACCATAGCTGTGGCACACAGAATTAGGGTAATTTTCAACATTGTTCTTTTCGGCGTGAATATATTTTACAAACTGATTGATAAAGTTGTATGACAATCGCTCTTATATGGTGCAAAATGTTTTTGGCACCCAAAACTGACTCATTACCACTATTGATTATGTTATAATTTCAAAATGATTTCATACGAATTTGTCATGATGATAGCAATTCTGAATTGCAATAAGTTGCTTCTGAAAAACCGATCACGTTACTTCCAACTGAGGCGTTGCGTAAAGAACTCCCTAAGTAGACTCAGAGAGTTATTGTACCCATTGCTTTTTTGAAAAGTTTTAGTACTCACCAACAAATAATTTTATAAACTTTTAAATTTTTAAGCTTGGAAAAAGTTAATTTTCAAATATTTTCATAACCAAATTTCAAACGTTTGGAAAATACATATTATTTTTTTATTATTTTTAAAATTTATTTGCAATGTTGAAATAAACAATTGGAAAAATGTTTATTTCCAAAAGTTTCAATAATCGTTTTCCAAACATTCGAAAAATTTTTAATCATAACTGGCACGTTAGGTCAGTTGATAACAAGAATGATAAAATAAAGATTGCGACATAAGGCGCCCGAAATTTGATTTGTTCTTCACTGACGTCATCTTGAACGCATTTCTATTAGTTGAAATTTTGAGCAGCTGAAATTATAAAATTATATGAAGAGCATGACAGTGGAAGAAATTTATTTATATCTGTACACTATTTGATAGTACGTACGGAATGTGCCATTTATATTTTGTTTTTATTCTTGCGTGTATCTTCGTAAGGAAATTTACAGTGATTCAAGAAACGATGATTAAGGAAACTTACTTTTTAGAGTGTATGACTGACATGAATTACATGTCACCCATTTTAAATTATTCTATTATTATTTCAAAGTTTTCAATTTTGATGAGAAAGGAAAATTTTATGTCCTGTTTAGTCTGCTTCTTTCGAAAAAGTCATTCCAGCTCTTAATTTGGTTCTACTTACTTAAAAACCTGAAGTAATTTATTATTTTTTCAGATCCTATTTTACCAAGCAAACACAGAGGTATATAGGAAGAGTTCATCAACCTCTTGATCAGCATCACTTCCTGAGTCGATGTAGCCGTGTCCGTCTGTATGTTGAAATTATTTCACTGGAAAACGAAGCAAGATAATTCAGTGAAACTTTATACTTTGCCGGCATTGTAAAATTGAGCTCGGGTGATTAAAAACCAAAATATTTATAAAGATAATTAGCAAAATCTGTTAACGGACATAAAAAAGTGAAAACATTATTTAAGAGCACTATATACAAAAATGCAACGAGAATCTATACATTAATAAGGAAGACAAAAACTTGTCCATCCTTTTTTACTATGTTAGAAATGGAGCACGACTTTGAATTATACACCATTCGAAAGGTATTTGTATGTAGATGTGCACAAAGTTAAAAAGCAAACTTTTCAATAATAAAAACGTCAAAATACGCGTTCACACAGAGCTGAAAAAAGGATAAAGCACAAAAAGAAAGACAAAAAGCATAGCTTCAACTTCATGTTTTTTGTTTTGTTTATATTTCGCTTGAATTATATAAATTATGAGCTTTTCTATTTCGTCCCAAATAACAAAAAAGAAATAAGTTTCCAAAAAAATACCAAAATAATTATAATTACAACAAAAATAGTCTGATGAGTCTTTGTGGCGAAAGACGAAACATACTTATGTCACTATAGCCGTGTTTTTAATCCGTTCCTTGATTTGTCATAATTATGTTAGAAAAATGCATTGATAGATTTATATGTAAATCGATCTTTGCAAATATATGACTAAAAGTTCAATTAAATAAAAAATCAATTTTCAAAATAATTTAATACATTTGTGGTCGAATTTTGACCACTGGCCGATTCTAGTACATATTAAAAGGAAAAAATAAGCTAACATAAGTTTGTTTTTATTATTATTTATATTGCGTGTACAAAAACAATTCTTATTTAACATTTAGCTTTAGCACAGATAAGGCATTAAATTAAAGTACATAATAGATAAATAATTAATTTAATATTTAGGGTAAGGGAGGGAAATATGGACTACGTGGGTAATATGGACCACACGGTTATTTCCCACTGCATACATAGGATTTACCGTTATTCATGTTCAAACTTAACGCTAATACCTAAAGCTTATAATAGGGCGATTTTAGCGTTCGGTGAAGTCGCATGTTTCTGTAAAGTTGATTTTTCTAAAACAAAGATCAGTGATAATTTTTTCTAGTGAGTATATTTCATTATTTGACTTTAAAGACATCGCGTTTTTAAATAAATGGTTAATTATATAAAGTCAGTGAATACCATTTATAATTTATTAGCACAAATAAGTTCATTAACCAAAAGAGTTTTTGATAAAAAAAAACATTTATTTCACCAACACGTGCTGTGGGTAATATGGACCACCAAAGAAAAAAGCCTCAAAAACAAATGTATTTATCATCTTTTTCAGATGGGCAATCTAATTGCAGTTTTCATGACGAGTCTGATGGTCATTATATGTAATACGTTAACTACAAAGGGAAAAAATGATAAAAAATGCATATAATGTAATACCCATTACTCTGAGATCGACGTGGCGAATTTTGGGTTGAATGTGTAATCTGATGTTCTTGGAGTCATGAAAAATGTGCCGAATGTGAAAGTGACATTTTTATATGCAACTTCTGTACCAAATGGACTATTTGGTCCATATTACACTACACTTTTTTTTATCTACATTTTGAGTATTTTCAGTTTTTTAATTTTTTTTCTTTATCCTGATGAGATATTTATCTAAAAGTGAATCAGAATAAAGGTAAATTGTTTCTTTTACTGAATGACATAAAATTAATTGTTTTGTTTTATGTATTTTGGGTTTTATTCAAAAAAGAAAGATGGGTGGTCCATATTTCCCTCCCTTACCCTACTTAAAAATTTTATTAGTGTCAGTAAAAGAGAAAAATTATATCAATCACAATTACAAAATAAGCGATTCAAGACTTTGGAATAAGTGGTTTTTAACATAAATTTTAAATAAAGTTTTGAACGAAAACATGGTATACGTAAGCTTGGAAAACCCTCTTATGTTTAATTTTCCAGACGTTGTAGAGCAAGAGTTATTTCAGATAATGCAACCAAAGTTCAAATAGAACGGATGAATAGTCGGTGCAAGCACTGAATAAAAACTGGGTACATTCTGACTGTAAGGCGCTGCACTTCCTACACTTGCGTAAGGTCCGAAATTAACCAAAATGTATCCACAAATATGTATCTCTGTTTTTTTGCGTCTGTTCTGGTTTAAACTGCCCACTGTACACTTCATTTCACACAAAATGTTTTTTAAAGTTTTAGTTTGTTTTATACTTCACAGGCACTTTTCTGGGTTATAAATATGTTTACATAATTTTTCTTTCACTGAAAATATATTATTAAATGCTTCTAAAACCGCTTAAAACTCGTAAAAACCGTTTTAACGAAAAATATAAAGTTTGAAATTGTCAAATTATTTTTACACAGGCTCTCTCAAAATATTCAATTTAGAGTTGCCACAACTCAAAAAATTAATGCTTTTTCTTTAAGATTTTTGAAAAACCAAGAATGTTTTTTAATTTTTAGCTTAAATTGGCACATTAAACATTTATTTATAAATGAATTACAATATTCAGGCACAAAATATAAACATATATAATGAGTTCCAGTTTTGGTAATACAAAAAGAAACATACAAAGGAATAAAAATTAATTGTTATTTTAGGGCATTCGTTGGCAACCTTTGAAGTTCAACACTGACGTCATTTTACTCATCATTCTTGAGTTGATAAGTTGGAAGTCATAGGTTCGATTCTCAGTAAACATAATTTTTTTTTATTTTTAGTTAAGTATAAAAATGTTTGGAAAATGTTGTTTAATGAATTTATAAAATACTAACAAAATGTTAATTGAAAAGTTAAAAAAACAATTTAAAAATATTGAATAAAGAAACTTGAAAAATATTGTATAAAAACATTTATAATAAGCTTGCTGCAAATGATTTTCAGTTTCGATTATTAAATAATTAAAATTCAAGAGTTTCCAAACATTTAGCAAGTTAATTTCAAAACGAAATGTTTGCTTCAATAAGCTTATAATAAGTTATTTTCCAAATGTTTTTGTTTATTGGGCAGCTACATGTGTACATAAGTAATTGTATTTTTCAATTCTGACCACAAAACATGGTAGATAAATATGACTGTTTAACGCATAGTACGGCATAACTCACTTGTTATTTAAAAATTTTGTAAATTGAGTTATTATTGTACATAACAATTAAAATATATTTGTTTTCTTAAATATTGTGGAAATTTTTTTGGAGTCATTCCATGCAAAAAATGAGTACCGATTGTATTTGAATTTTTTACATTTCTTTATTTTTTAATTTTCATTTTTGTTTCACGTACGAGTATCTGGAACATTTTCTGTATTTTCTAGGTCGCGACCTTAGAACAACAGGGTTCTAACTGACATTTTTTGTGAAATTGAGTTATATATTGCTTCGTGCTAAATAGACCACGCTCTTTCGATTACCGCTTCTCAAATATTTCTATATCGTATGGTTTCTGAGATAATTATTGAAATTGAGATGCACAAGGTTCTATCTATATATATCCAAATTAAAATTAATTGCACAAAGTTCTAACGGTTTTTAGCTCATTTTGAAGACAAGGAACAGTACTAAATGTTGCATTCAATAGAAAAGAGAAAAACAATTTTGTGCGTCTTCTAAACAACCTCAAAAATCGTGTTTTTGATCACTTTTTTAACATTTGGGATAGGATATCTCGGAAACCATATAGGGGAACTAATGCTATTGTGGTATACCTAATTTTTAGGTGGAATTTGAAAGAGAAACGTTAGATCAATTTCAGCCAAATTTTTTTATGATGATCATTGAAGTATTGGCTACAGAATATATTTCAATAAAGTGTGTGCAATTTCATTAAAAAAAGTTATTGAGCAAAATCTGAAAAAAGTCAAAAAAGCTGTTTTCAAAAAGTTGGCAGGTAATGTGGTATGTATGGTGGCGCATGTGGTATATATACTGATCAGTACTTGTAAATTGGGCTGGTAATATAAGTACATATAAGTAGGGTCAGTGCTGGATTAGCCATTAGGCCAGACTAGGCCATGGCCTAGGGCCCCCAACGAGCAGGGGCCCCCACGAAAATCTGACAGCTAAAATATATAATCGGCTGATTAAAAGAGCTTGTTCACAAAATTGGGCAAATGTAAGTCCAAGCATGCTTTGACAAAAAATGAAAACAAAAAAAAATTGAAAATTCGAGGAACGCAATGACAACAACAAATCAATGACAAAATTTGAATTCCCAATGCTCGACGAAAGCAACGAAAAAGGTTTCAACACGCTTGAGAGCAAAAAAAAGAAAGTTTTTTTCAATTAGTGAGAAATTGAGGTGTTCTTTTATGTGAAATTGTGATTTTGCGTGTAATTTTCATATTGAAAACTACGCGTTTCTTGAACAGAACAGTGACGATATTTCCAACAACCTTCAACTTGAGTACCAGAGAGTGAAAAAATATTGGAAAGAGGTATTGAGACATTTAATTGCAGTCATCATAACGTTGGCTGAACGAGGATTACCTTTTCGAGGAACAAACGAGCATTTTGGCGTTCCAGATAATGGAAATTACTTAGGTTAACTCGAACTTGTTTCACAATTTGACCCGTTCTTGAAAAGTCACATTAAAAACTTTGCGGACCGAGGCAAGAGGAGTCCCTCTTAATTATCAAAAACGATTTGTGAGGAGTTGATAAACATTATGGGAGCAAAAGTTAGATATCAAATTGTACAGGAGATTATAGCCGCGCGATATTTTAGTCTTTCAGTCGACTCAACTCCAGATATCGCTCACGTTGATCAACTCAGTATAGTTGTCCGATATGTTTCTAAGAATGGAAAGCCTGTTGAAAGATTTTTAACTTTTTTAAACTTTGATGGTCATAGAGGTGTTGAGATAGCTGAACATGTTTTAGAATTTCTTGCGGTTTGCGGCTTGGATTTTAAATACTGCAGGGGCCAATCTTATGATAATGCCCCGAACATGTCCGGTATTTACTCAGGTATTCAAGCGATCTTGTTAAATCTCAACAAATTCGCATTCGCAGTGAAGTGCTGCTTGTTCGCAGTGAATTTTTTTCTATCGTACAATTATTGTACACTTTTTTCTCAAGCTCGACACACCGGTGGCACGTTTTAAAGAAACATATCGGAAACGAAAAGGTACTAAACTCGTTATCCGAAACTCGTTGGGAAGCTCATGCGAACGCCACTGAGGCAGCTCTCAAATCTTTCAACGAAATCGTAGCAGCACTATATGAAATTGCTGATGATTTGTCACAAAAACGTGAATGTAGACACGAAGCTGAATGTATCGCATATAAAATTCAAACCTTTGAATTCGTTTTTATGCTTGTTTTGTGGAGCGATATTTTGAATAACGTTCGGGCAACGAGCAAAGCATTGCAGTCAAAAGAAATTGATCTGGAAACCTGCGCGTTGATGTACTCGTCAGTACAAAATTTGTTAGATGGGATGAGAGATAAATTCGAGGTGTTTGAAAACAAAGCCAGATCAATTTTACCTGAGTCGGATTATGCGAATGTTGCATCGTGAGTTCGACGAAGAACAAGACAGCCAAACGATGGCCATGCTCCAGAAGTTGTATTGAATGCGCGAGACTAAGTATTTTCGTGTCAATGGTTTTCTTGTAATTATCGATACGCTTATCGATAAGATCGAAATCAACAGCCGAAGCCAAGTTTACTTAGAGGTTTCGAAAAGATTTTCATTTTTGGCTGACTTTAGTTTGACAGAAAATGAGTACCGCGAAAAAATTGCCGGTTTAATTAATTTCTACCCTAACGATTTGGAAGATTTTTATCCTGAACTCAAACAGTTTCACGATTTTATCAAATCAAAATTTCCGTCAAAACCTAAGTTCACTCACTCTGAACTCTACGAAAGTTTGATTCGAGATAATATTGAAACTGTTTTCCCAAACGTGGACATTGCTCTTCACATTTTTTTAACTCTTATGATTACAAACTGTATAACATAGCGCTCTTTTTCAAAGTTGAAACGCATAAAAAACGAGCAAAGAAATTTTATGGGTCAAGAACGATTGGACATGCTAAGTTTGATGTCCATTGAATCGGATGTTCTTCGTAAAATTGATTTTGAAGATGTCATTAATAATTTTAGTGATATGAAATGTAGGAAAAAAGTTTTTTAAAGATGAACGTCATTTTAGTATTTAAAAGAGAGGTCCAAAGATTATTTTATAAATTACTATACTGTAAATTATATAAAGCAAAAAATAATATAATTTGTCAGTAAAAAAACTATTTTGATTGTTTTATTGTGTTTACAACCTTTAAATGATATGAATAAGCTGTTAAAATTCTATAAATGCATAAATAAAGATTAATTTTACAATTATTAAAAAAAGAGGGCCCCAAAATTTGAATGGCCTAGGGCCTCCATTTGGCTTAATCCGGCACTGAGTAGGGTAATGTGGTATACTTAACCATACAACCAAATATTAAGGTTGAAAGGCATGAAATAAGTTCATAATAATATTTAAATTGGTTCTCAAACTCATAGGTTAGGTTAGGTTAGGGTGGCGGCAATATTGCCACACATAGACCGCAAGGGTCCATAGTGATACCACAAACTCTCTTATTAACGTCTATTCATAAACTCTAGTCCTTTCAATATGGTGTTTGTCCAAACTGAAGGATCCTGTAAGCACAGCGAATCTTTTAATGTCACTTAGGTGAATTTTAGTGAGTTCTTTTAGGGAATTAAAAAATGGCTGACCAAAGCATTTCAGTCTAGTTCTTGCAAGAGCAGGACAAAGACATAAAAGGTGTTCAATTGTTTCCTCTTTCTCAGGCTCGTGACAGTTTCTGCACCAGTTGTTGGAGACTATGCCCAGTCTAAAGGCATGATGACCGATTAGACAATGACCAGTCACAACTCTAGTCAGCAGGCTGCACTCACTCCTCGTCAGAGATAGTAAATATTTGGAAAAATCTGCTTTGTGAAAACAAGGCCAAAAATACTTTGTTATAGCGCTAGTTGGGGATTGTTCCCAGCGTCTATTCGCTACTGAGAACATTTGAGCGTTCTTTAAAGAGAAGAAATGTTGAAGCGGTTCTGGAATTTTAATGTGTTGACTTCTAAAAGACCTCCCGTTTTTGCTGATAGATCTGCCTTTTCATTTCCCAAAATTTCGCAGTGCGACGGCACCCACTGAAGGGATACCTGGTTGTTTTCACTAAGGGAAGTTAAAGCGGTAAAACATTCAAAAACTGTCTTTGATTTAATAAAGTTTGATTTTAAAGCTTTTAAAGCAGCTTGACTATCGACGTATAGAGCAATTTCCTTCTCGCTTACACTTTCTTTAAGGTAATCGACCGCTTTGTTAATCGCGAAAATTTCCGCTTGGAAAATGCTGCACTCATCTGACAATTTAAATGAGTATTCTACGTTTGAGTTGGAGACATAGAAACCTGCTCCAACCCCATTATCTGATTTAGAGCCATCTGTGTATATGTTTATTACTTCGGTTGGATCTTCACCTCGTGTGTTCCAGAATTCTCTAGACGGGAATGTGACCAAGAATTTTTTCTCCATAGAAAGCTTAGGAATCATGTAGTTAGTAGTAATACTCTCAATATTCCCTACGTTACTGTGTCCGTAAGGCCTTAGCTTAAGGCCCCCCGATTCTTTAAGCCTAAGTATAGTATTATAAGCCACTCCCTTGGCAAAGGGATCAATAGGTAACAAAAAAAGTATAGCGTTTAGGGATTCTGAAGAGTTAGACCTCAGGGCACCAGTGATGCCGATGCTTAAAAGACGTTGTAATCGTTCTAGTTTCTTTTGTATATATGCTGTGTTTAGCGCGGTCCACCCAACATGTATTGCATACAATAAGATGGGATTCACTATTGCAGTGTAGATCCAGATGGTGATTTTAGGGTCAAAGCCCCAAGTGATTCCGTAGAATTTTTTACATGCAAAGAAAGCACCGTATGCCTTTTTTATACGATTTTCTATATTAGGTTTCCAGTTTAGTTTGCGGTCTAAGGCTGTTCCCAAGAATTTTGCTTCATTAGATAGAGGTATTTTGATATTATCTAGACAAATATTCCTAAAAACGGGAACTTTGTGTTTCCTTGTGAAAAAAACCAGTAATGTTTTTGAAGGGTTAACGTTAAGTCCATTTCTTCTCAAGCTCATAGTTCTTATTAAAAAATAAACAGTCATCAAATAATGTTAGGTTAGGTTAGGTTAGGTTTAAGTGGCGGCAAATTAGCCACACATAGACCAAAAAGGTCCGTAGTGATGCCACATCATCCCAGACGTTGAGTCGCGTAGATGTAATTAATTAGATGTAATAATGGGGTTTCAGCCTTCTTCAGGCTTGAGCGTGAAGGCTTTAGAAGCCATTGCGAAGTTTTTAATTGGTTTTAGACCAGTATCTGAAAGTTCTTCAAGATTGTTAAAAAACATTTGTCCAAGGGTTTTAAATCTGGTTCTGCAAAGCGCTGGACAAAAACACAGTAGATGTTCCAAATTCTCCTCTTCGTCTTCATTACACCACCGACACCTACTATCCGCTAGAATGCCCATTCTATGAGCGTGATAACCAATAAGACAGTGTCCAGTGACGGCTCTCACAACAGTTCTACATGTTTTACGAGATAAAGAGAGAAGGTAGTCGGTTTAATCTTTACAGAAAGTTGGGCAAAAATTTTTGGTTATTTTGCTAGTATTTGAGTTGATCCATTTTAGGCTAGCCTTACAGTAAAGCGATTTCTGATATATAGCATTGTGGTGCTGTAAGGGAAGTGATACGCCTAACGGTTCACCATCGAGTAGCACTCCTGCTTTTGCCTGTTCATCAGCAATTTCGTTACCCTCTATACCTTGGTGACCAGGTACCCAGTTCAGGCATGTTTCAAACTTACTGCTGAGGGTTTGAAGTAGATTGTAGCATCGAAGGACTGACTTGGATTTAATTATATAGTTTGTAAGGGGCTTAAGGGCAGCTTGGCTGTCAACATAAAAATTTACCCTTTCGAAGCCTCTGCTCGCCATTACATGTTCCGTCGCCATACTAATCGCCTCCAACTCAGCTTGAAAGATGCTACAGTATTGTGGCAATTTATACTTTAATGTTGTATTATAGGTGGGAATGAAACCCCCAGCCCACACCCCTGCTTCTTGTTTAAAGCCGTCCGTGTAAATATTAATAGAATTCGATGAGTCTGAAACTCGGTTAACCCAGGAATTTCTCGATTCTATGTTAACAGAGTACTTCCTATCTAGATGCAGTGTTGGTTTACAGTAGCCAGTCGACTTTTTACAAACAGAGCTTAGTTTGCTGTGTCCAAATTCTCTGAAGCTGAAACCCTCAATTTCTTTCAGTCGGATCGCAGTTTTAAAGACTACTCCTTTAGCATGTAAGTCAATAGGAAGCATGTTAAGTATTACATTTAATGATTCTGCTGATGTAGTTTTTAGAGCACCCGTAATGCTCAAGCACATAAGTCGTTGAATTCTTAAAACCATTTAAGAGAGATTTATTTTCGAGTGCGTTCCACCAGACAAATACTCCATATAACAATATAGGCCTAACGACAGAGCAGTATATACAGTGTGTCACCTTAGGTTCTAAGCCCCAAGTGCGACCAAACCTGACTTTGCAAGCGTAGAAGGCATTATTAGCTTTTGCTACGCGTCCTTCAATGTTTTCTTTCCAATGAAGTTTGTGATCTAAAATCACCCCTAGAAACTTTGCAGTTTTCGATAAATTTATGGTGATTCCATTGATACGAATGCACCTGAAAGTCGGTATTTTACATTTTCTGGTAAAAAGTATAACTTGAGTTTTTGATGGATTTATACAAAGGCCTTTTGTGGGGCACCATCTGCTTAAAGATTCTAGCGAGGTCTCCAGAAGCTCACTTAATACATTCGGATATTTTCCATTTGCCATTAAAACAAGATCATCAGCATAGGCAACAACTTTAGTGCCCATGCCTTGTAATTTTTTTAAAAGGGGTTTTAAAGCTATTATCCAGAGAAGTGGTGAAAGTACCCCACCTTGTGCAGTGCCACAAATGGCCAGTTTTTGAGTAAATTCAGAACCCCACGTTGTTGATATTAAGCGACAACTGAGTAGAGTGTTGATCCACCCTATAAGAAAGTCATTAACTCCCATCAACAGAAGTCCCTCTATTAGCGATTCATTTGAAATATTGTTAAAAGCCCCTTCAATATCCAGGAATGCCGTTAAAGTGTATTCCTTGTAGTGAAGGGAATTCTCAATGTTTTTAGCTACACTATGTAGAGCAGTTTCCACTGATTTGCCTTTTTGGTAGGCGTGCTGAGTAGGTGACATGTAACCGTGAGGAATACTTTCTCTAATGAAGCAGTCTATGACACGTTCCATGGTTTTAAGGAGAAAAGACGTTAAACTAATGGGTCTGAAATCTTTTGCCTTGGCGTGGGTAATTTTTCCTCCTTTGGGAATAAACACTACTTATGCCTGGCGCCATGATTGCGGTACTTATTGAAGTCTTAAGCAACCGTTAAAAATTTGTATAAGCCATTCCATGACACTATCTTTAGCATATTGTAACATAGCTGGGAAAATGCTATCAGGACCTGCTGATTTATATTGTTTAAAGGACTCAAGAGCATGATTTATTCTGTTCTTATTAAATATGTTAGGAGGTGTACCTTCTAAACTAGGTATTGCTTGCAAAGTCATTGGAACGGAAATGTTAAGGCAGCCCGGAAAATGAGTTTGCATTAACAACTCTACTGTTTCCGCTGCGTTATCCGTCCATTTTCCATTATCATTTTGAATTAAAACTGGCGTTATTTCTTTTTTTGACAAAATTTTTCTGAGTCTGGCTGCATCTGTTGTATTTTTAATATCTTTACAGTATGCCTGCCAGCTCAATCTTTTTGCTTTACGTATGGTGTATTTAAAGATTTTAAGTTCAGCTCTATAGCGTGCCCACTGATCTATTGAGTTGGTTTTACGAGCGTTTTTAAATAAATTCTGTATATTTGATCTGGCCAAGGAGATTTCTTGGTTCCACCATGGTGGTTTAGGTTTCTTTTTTGGTTTACTAATGGGACAAGAGTGATTGAAAGCTTTAACCATAGTTGTGCTAAGTAACTGGTTTGCTTCTTCTAGAGAAGTATGGCTTAGAAGATTAGGAACAGATTGTTTTCCTAACCTTATGTGAACGATTTTCGTAAATTTTCCCCAATCTGTTTTTGCCGGGTTTCTAAAAGCCTTGGCAATAATAATTGGATTAAAATCTACCGAAAAGCCTATGTACTTATGATCGGAAAAGGATGGTTTATCCAAAATATTCCAATTATATACGTTGAAGAATTAAGTGTTTGAATATAAAGTAATATCCAGAACATTTTGGCTACTTGGACCAATATATGTTGGTTCATTGCCTCGATTTGCAATGCATAAATTCGAGTTGTTTATAAAGTGTAGAAAAGACTCACCCCTTTCATTGACATGCTTACAGCCCCATATAGGATTATATGCATTAGCATCACTTCCAGCGATGAGTTTGATGTTGTGTTCATTTGCGTGGCAGACAGCAGCTTGAAAGTCACTTGGTGGTGCCTCCAAGTCGTGCGCCATATAGGATGAAAGTATCCAAGTAGCAGTTCCATCCTTCTCGTTGAACATTACTACTGTTAGATCATTAGTACTATATTTAGAGTTTAAATAACAATTTAAGTTATTTTTAGCCATAATGGCTGAACGTTTCTTACCTTGTTTTTGCGTATAAAAGACGTTATAGAAAATAATAATGTTAAGAATATCAAGAAATGTTCATATACCACATTAGCGAAGCCCGACTATACCACACTGGCCAATTTTTAGAAATTACAAAATTGTAAAAATTAAATTGGAAACTTTGTGAATTTACATATTTTTCACTTACCTTAATTGAATATAAATTGAACTTCACCAAAAAGCAACTTTTTCTTTACAAAATTTTTTTGCAAAAAATGTGCAAAATTACATCGACCACACGCGATTTGCGTTTCGTTCAATTTACATCGGAAAAATTTTGTTTGGTCCATGAGAGCAACACATCCCTGGTTTTTCATGTTTTCGGACAGGATAAAAGCAGTGACGTTCGCAGGTTCTTTCCCAAATCGGAGATATGCGACCATATCACATTGAAAAACTATGCCACAAAAGCATCAGTTCCCCTAAGATATAGCGACTCTGATGCCAAATAAGATTATGTGTGTCGTTAAATATCAAAACTTTCCAAGTCCCACTCTGATATGTAGCCAAAATAAAATTAAAAACAATTTAATGAAGTTTATTTTATTTTGCTAATCTAGATGGAATAAAGTCATAACTCCTGTTTGGAAGCAGCCAGAAGCCTGAAATTTTCAGTGATGAAATATATTATAGAAAGGGTACTTCACAATAAAAATGGACGGCATACGTCAAGTAAGCGTGGCGCAACTTCTACATGATAGTAGATAGAGACCCGAGTTTTTAGGGTTTTACTTTACTATGGAAACAGTACTTTTAATCAAAATGAACGGTGTGTGTCAAGTGGGCGTGGCACATGCGTTCTTCGTTTTTTCACTGATTTGAAGTTAAGTGCAAAAAAAAAAATTAAAAAATTTTTTTTTATTTACTTAATCATCATTCACAGTGAGCCTTAACCAAAATGAAGTTTTACTGCAACCACGCAAAATTCGGCGTATGTAGGATTAGTCTATATAAAAACACTAATTAATAACTGTAAATAAAAGTTTCGTATCGTCTGAAGAAGATATTGCATTTTTACAAATTTTTTTTCTTTGAGTGCATTTATTTTCATATTGTTTTAAGTTTGAAGAAAAAAATAAAGAACTGAGTATGCAGGAAATTTTCTGCATGCCATTAGATTTAAAAACTGCACAGTAAAAAGTAATAGTAAACTCTTGATTCCATTCGGTATTGATTTTAAACTGCTTTGGTATTAAATTCAAAATTTATTCCAAAAAAGATTGAAATTTATTCCGGTAGGTTTTAATTTTATCACAAAAAATATTTACTTTGAAACCATTTAGTTTTTTCAATTTTTTAATACCAAAGTGGCTTAAAAACAATCCTAAAATAACTTTAAATTCAAAAAACCAATCATTTTTAGTTTTAAAATAAGTCCAAGAAAAGTATTAAAATATTCTCTGCGCAAATTTTAATACTTTTGGTTTGAAACTAATGCCATCAAAGTTTTAATTTAGCTTGGAGAGATTTTTTAGTTTCAAAATTTGAAAAACTTTATTTATCAAAAGAGCATAAAAAAAAGAACGAGAACAAAATAACAAAAAAAAAATTTTCTTTTTCAATTGTTTAAATACAAATTTCACACAACTACGTCAATACGTTTGATAGCCGAGTGAGCTAAAGACTTCGTAATTTATGTACACAAGATGTTGTACCCTGGGTTCGAATCTCAGTATGGAAGGAAGTCTTGCTTTTTTTTTTTCAATTAAATTTAAATTTTTTTTTTTTTTTTCATTTTTCTCCCTCTCTTTATTTATTCCGAAATAGTTTAAAATTAAAAATTTTTTTTGGCATTGTTCTATATAAATACTTTTTTTGGTTTTAAAATTAAACTAAAATTTTTACTGTGTGTAAACCAGCTGATTCCATTCAGGAGATATTGAATTTTAAACAATTTTTTAACCTTTTTTTGAAAAATCGGTTTTTTCGTAACTAAGACAAACTTCAAAACTTCAAAAATAGGAAAAAATGGTGTCCTTTAAACTTTTACGTAAGGATATCTCAAAACCCAGACCTAACATAGCAATTCTAAGACCGGATTCGGATTAAGCATCAAAAATCACATTTGGAATGACTATTAGTGTTTCTGGTTTTTGTTTGTATTTGTCTTAATTACGAAAAAACCGATTTTTTTAAAAAAGCTTAAAAAATTGTTTAAAATTCAATATCTCCTGAATGGAATCAGCTAGGATTTTTTGATTTGCAGTTTTTAAATTTAAAGACATGCAGAAAATTTTCTGCATACTCAGTTTTTTATCTTTTTCTTCAAACTTAAAACAGTATGAAAATAAATGCACTCAAAAAAAAAATTTGTAAAAATGCAATATCCTCTTCAGACGATCAGGTACGAAACTTTTATTTACAGTTATTAATTAGTGTTTCTAAATAGAATAATCCTACATACACCGAATTTTGCGTGGTTGCAATAAAACATTGTTTTGGTTAAGGCTCGCCATGTGAATAGCGTTTTCTGCTAGAAGATATTTCATTTGGAGTGGTCCAAAAACCGAAAGTGTTGAAATGTAAATGTGCATTAAGTATACAGAAACATAAAGATATACCGGCTATTCGCCCCAGTCTAGTCGGTTTTTTAAGTAAAGTCTGGTACATGTAGAATGTGATTAAGGACAAATAATTCTTACTGAGAAAGTGGGCGGTGACATGCCCCAAAACAAATTACTTCATCATATCTCTAAAAATATTTAACAGATATGGATGAGATTTGGTAAATGTATGAAGAGTACCGAGACAAATATGTAATGTCTATTGATTAAATGAGTGGTGCCACGCCCATTGGAACAATTTACACACCTTAAAAAAATGCTAGTTTTATATAAAGAATAAGAAGCAGAAAACTTCAAACTACCATACAAAAAACGAATTTCAAAAAACTTAAAGTGCTTTTTTCTCAAAACATAAAAAATGTATAAGTCTAGTTGTATGTTGTTTTAACCCAACGATATATTCACAGTGAAACAGAACAATAGTAGTCACTGTTTATGGTTTACCGTGGAAACGGAAACTAAAGTTCCACATGATTTATTTTTTTTTTTTACTTTTGTTATGAGAGTTATTAGCAATTGCATTTATTTGCACCCCCAAAATATACAATTTAATTCCTTTTTTTCGAGTGGAGAGTGCGACTTTTTTTGAAGACATACCCATATAGTGTTCATATAGCACCAAATTCGAACATTTTGAAAGTAATCAGTCCATATATTATATTATAAATGCGTGTAATGGATAGAGTCGAAAATTCACATTTTAATCATATAAAATAAATTAACGCAAAAGTAAATATAATTAAGAATATTTGTTTATTAAGTATTACGATATTTTTAATAATTATTATAATTTGTATACATAAGCATAAGTTTTAACAATGAAAAAGGTGTCCTTTTAAAGGTTTTTTTATAAATTCATTATGAATGGAACAATATTAAACTCAATTACTTATTACTCATAAAAATATGGAGATCCTCCAACCTATTTGCCGTAAAAGCTGCTCCCAATATTAAAGCATAGAGTATTCTGAGCCTGAATATCCAAAGCTATGTTACGCTTTCCAATACCACCTGCGACGATAACTCCGCTTCCCAAATTAGAGCTTTGAATGACTTCAACTACGACATATGTTATATTTGCGCCAGAACCAGACTTTGGGTACCAAATTTTTGTGTCAACATTGTGTGGTGTCGCAAAGGAAGTATGATTACTACCGAAAGAAACAAGCCTATCGCCTTTAATATCAAAAATAATAATTAAAATATCCGAATAAAGTATATCATTTGTAGTACAGTAAAATTAAATTTAATTGTGTTGGATGAGCTATAGGTCATTAAAATATTTCAATTTAAATCGTTGACAAATTCAAATATTTATTTATCCAATATTTCCTCTTTCATTGAAAGACATCTTCAGGGACTAAAATTTAAAACAAATTGCACAAAAACATTTCATTACAATGATATCACAATTCATAAAATAATTACAGAAACTTAATTAAAAAAATTAAAAGAATTAGCAATTACATTGAACTATAAAACAAATTTAATAAATTAATAATTTTTGCAAAATTAAAATTTTTAAGTCAAAAGTACACTTTTATAATGTTGCGCGGTCAGCTTGTTAATGTTTTGTAGTGTCCGACCGAAGGTCACTATTTGGCCGAAGCCGAAGCCGAAGCCGTAGCCGATTAATCGGTTTTTTTAAAACCTTCGGCCGTAGCCGAAGCCGAAGGTTCATTTATTTTATATTTTTATACCCTACTCTCAGGGTATATTCAATTTGTAGCATTTTAGGCATTATCAGGCCAAATATAACACACTTAGCGTCGATTTTGCATTGTTCAGATAAGCCTTCACGCTAATAGATCTTGAGAAGTGGTCCCTTTGTGAGATATTAGGTGCAAAAGATGTTTGCAAAATGTTTTCCCTTATTTGATCCACGATTTTTTAGCTCAGAAAATTTGCATAAGTTGTTTTCGTACAAATTATATTCTATTTAAAGGTATTTTCTTGACCTTTAGCACTCGATTTCTCAGGAAGGCACAACTTCTCAAGGTATGATTAGAACAAAAGATCAAATTGCATAAATTGGATCCGTCACGTCCCTTACAAGGTATTTGGTACACTAGATTTGATTTATCTAGTTTGTCTATTTTGGATTTGGTATTTGTAAAAAGTGTCCTAAGTGTGTTGGTTGTTTTGAAAGCCATGTTGAACTTGTCGTTGTTGAAAATGTCTGATTTTTTAATTTTTTCCGATAAGGATGGTATATAAGTTATTGACTTATACATTTTTGGAGACTTTTCATTATTTTTGTGTTCAATAGTCTTTTTTCTGTTTTTTAACAGATCGCAAATTGTATTTTCAGGAAAATCGTTTTTTTTTCAGGATTGTGCTGATTTTCTTTATGTTTTGGAAATGGAATTTGGTGTCGCTAATGTCCAGAACTCGGTTGATAAAATTCTTGCCAGTATTTATTATTGTGTTTTTAGGGTGCTTAGAATGGTAATTAATGATACGTCCAGACGCTGTCGGTTTTTGGTACCAGTTTGTTTCAATAATTTGGTCATTACGTATCAATAGCATGTCAAGGTAGGGTAGTTTTTGGTCACTTTCCATTTCTATAGTGAACTTTATCCGTCTGTGGTATGTGTTGAGAATGTCCAAAGTGTTTTGCGTCTGGTCACGATTTACTATAGCCAAGAGATCATCTACATATTTTACTATGAGTCTTGGTTTTTCCTGTAAGTCGTCTATAAATTTGTCTAAAAGTCCTTCCATAACGATGTCATCTATAATGGGAGACCCCATTGGCATGCCCTTTAGTTGTAAAAAAGTCTTATCGTCATATCTGAAGTATCTGCTGTCCTTTATGCAAAATTGTAAAACCTCAAAAAAATTGTTTTTTTGTCATTTTTGTGTGTTGTAAGTTTCTGTAATTATTTTATGAATTGTGATATCATTGTAATGAAATGTTTTGTGCAATTTGTTTTAAATTTTAGTCCCTGATGATTTCTTTTAATGAAAGACGAAATATTGGATAAATAAAAATTTGAATCTGTCAACGATTTAAATTGATATATTTTAATGACCTATAGCTCATCTAACACAATTAAAATCAAATAAAAGGTCGATAACAAATTAAAAGTAAAATTAAATATGTAAAAGGACTTGACAAACTACAGTAACTTCACAAATAACAAGTCCACCGCTCAACGGGGTGTGTATCCAACGCTCCTTTTCACAGTGCTCTTGAACAGTCGATAGGTTTTTGAATATGTGGAGAAAATCTGTGAATGGGGTTTCATTTGTATTAGTTTAGTGGTCTGAAAAATACAAACCCCGAAATCGTAGCTGATCATCCCCGCGAAATATCGCAAAAATACATATCCCATATAAAATAAAAAAAATTCATAAAAAAAAACGCAACAAACAAATAGGCTAAGATATCTCAAGAACCATATAAGATATAGCAATTTTAAGGCCGGATTCAGATTCAACATTGCAAAATACATTACATATAACTATTTTTATATTTGTTTGTTGCGTTTATTTTCCGATTTTTGTTTTTTTTTATATGGGATATGTATTTTTGCGATATTTCGCGGGGATGATCAGCTACGATTTCGGGGTTTGCATTTTCCAGACCACTAAACTAATACAAATGAAACCCCATTCACAGATTTTCTCCACATAGCCAAAAAACCTATTGACTGTTCAAGAGCACCTTGTTTTTAAGGGGACATTCGCTTTTGTAATTGAAAACAAAAAAACACTTTTTAAAAATTTTATTCTGTAAAAACTATTATATTTATTGACAAAATTTCTTTTGAACATTGTTAAGTATTGTCCAAAAAATATGAAAAAAATTTAATTTTTTTAATTTTTAGTTTCCCTTGGCTGCTGTAGAGGGCGTCATCCAAAAGTTACTTTTCAAACTGGTAGGAAATTTTTCTCCGAATCTGCTCGACAGATTTTAAAAAACCAAAAAGCATTCGATTACTCATAAAAAATATTAAACAATAAACCTCTGAAAGTTTTAAAAAATACGGCCCCCTTTTTTTTACGGGGCATTTTTTGAGGTTAAGTCCCTCAATTTTTTCGCATTTTTCATAAATATTCATACAAAAACTTCAAAATATAGAAAAGTTTGAATTTTAAAGGCTTATTGTATAGTTTTGGGTGTCAAGAATAAAAGCCATTTTGAATTTTTCAAAAATCTGTTACAGGAGGTCTAAAATATTTCCTACCGTTTAAAAAGTAACTTTTGGATGGCGCCCTCTACAGCAGCTAAGGGAAACTAAAATAAAAAAAAAAATTTTTTCATATATCTTAAACAGTGTTTAACAATGTCCAAAAGAAATTTTTTCAATACCCACTGTGCCAAACGGACTCGTTTCGGATCCGTAACGGGTTCATATTTGCGTACTTTTTATCCGTAACGGAATCTGTTACGTATCCATTACTGATCCGTTTGCGGGAAGGATTCCTAAAAAAAAACGGATCGTTTTTTATACTTTTATGGATCCGTTTCGAACCTGTAACGTACATCAAAAACGAATTCAAAACGGATTCGCTTTTTATAATGTTAATGCTGCTTATAAAAAAAAAGAAAAATGGTGAAGCGCTTATTTTTAATTAAAAAAACAAAATAACAAAAAAAAAAAAATTATTAGCCCGGCTGGGACGCGAACCCAGGCTCCCGGGGTATTACTTTTTCATACACGAAACGTTAGTGAACTAGGCTATTGACCGATTTAATGTTGACTTATCTGATGTAGACTTATCTGATGTAGACTTATCTGATGTTGAGATTTAAAGTTTGTATTGATTAAACAAATTTCTGTTGCTTTTTTTATAAGTATTCTGTGTTCTTTCTCCTCCCTTCTATTGATAAAAAATATTATATTCTCAAATTTGGAATCAAAAACATTCCCAATGTGCACAAAAACGGATGAGGATCCGTTTCGAATCCATTACGAGTTCATAAAGGTATAAAAAACGTAATCCGCGGTAACGGATCCATTTCGAACCCGTAACGTACATCAAAAACGAATTCAAAACGCTTTGTTTAGATAAAAAAAAAAACATTTTGAAGCGCTTATTAGCGAATAAAAAAAAATTTAATTCCGCAGTGCGGGCCCGTTTCGAATCCGAAACTTATGTAAAAACGAATTCAAAACGGATTTGCTTTTAAATATGTTAATGCTGTATATTTAAAGAAAAAAACCGTTTTGATGCGCCTATTAGCAACTAAAAAATAATAAAAAGAAAAAAAAGGAAGAAAAATAAAGGGTAAAAATCCACCTCTGGTAGGATTCGAACCTGGGCAAATCCGTTTCGATTCCGTAAATACTTCAAATACGAACTCAAAACGGATTTGCTTTATTTAAGTTTTATGATAAAAAATATTTTTGATTTGTTTTTTTTTTTTTCTTTTTATTTTATTGCGTATGATTTTTTGTAAACTTTTCAAACTCTGTTTGAAAAAATGTTTTTGATTCCAAATTTGAGTATATAACATTTTTCATCAAAAGAAGGGAAGAAAAACAACACAGAATACTTATAAAAAAACAACAGAAATTTGTTTAATATACAAACTTTAAATCTCAACATCAAATAAGTCTACATCAGTTAAGTTAACATCATATCGGCCAAAAGCCTAGTTGTCTAACGTCTCGTGTATGAAAGAGTAATACCCCGGGAGCCTGAGTTCGACTCCCGGCCGGGCTAGTAATTTTTTTTTTTTGTTATTTTGTTTTTTTTAATTAAAAATAAGCGCTTCACCCTGTTTTCTTTTTTTTTATAAGCAGCATTAACATTATTAAAAGCGAATCCGTTTTGAATTCGTTTTTGATGTACGTTACAGGTACGAAACGGATCCATAAAAGAAGAAAAAACGATTCGTTTTTTTTTTAGGAATCCTTCCCGCAAACGGATCAGTAACGGATACGTTACGGATTCCGTAACGGATAAAAAGAACGAAAATATGAACCCGTTACGGATCCGAAACGAGTCCGTTTGGCACACTGGGTTTCTTCAAACAGAGTTTGAAAAGTTTACAAAAAATCATACGCAATAAAATAAAAAGCCAAAAAAAAAATCAAAAATATTTTTTCATCATCATTAAAATTAATTCCCAATGTGCACAAAAACGGATGAGGATCCGTTTCGAATCCATTACGAGTTCATAAAGGTATAAAAAACGTAATCCGCGGTAACGGATTCATTTCAAACCCGTAACGTACATCAAAAACGAATTCAAAACGCTTTGTTTAGATAGAAAAAAAAAAACATTTTGAAGCGCTTATTAGCGAATAAAAACAAATTAAATTCCGCAGTGCGGGCCCGTTTCGAATCCGAAACTTATGTTAAATCGAATTCAAAACGGATTTGCTTTTAAATATGTTAATGCTGTATATTTACAGAAAAAAACCGTTTTGATGCGCCTATTAGCAATTAAAAAATAATAAAAAGAAAAAAAAGGAAGAAAAATAAAGGGTAAAAATCCACCTCTGGTAGGATTCGAACCTGGGCAAATCCGTTTCAATTCCGTAAATACTTCAAATACGAACTCAAAACGGATTTGCTTCATTTAATTTTTATGATAAAAAAAATATTTTTGATTTGTTTGTTTTTCTTTTTATTTTATTGCGTATGATTTTTTGTAAACTTTTCAAACTCTGTTTGAAAAAATGTTTTTGATTCCGAATTTGAGTATATAACATTTTTTATCAAAAGAAGGGAAGAAAAACAACACAGAATACTTATAAAAAAACAACAGAAATTTGTTTAATATACAAACTTTAAATCTCAACATCAAATAAGTCTACATCAGTTAAATAAACATCATATCGGTCAATAGCCTAGTTGTCTAACGTCTCGTGTATGAAAGAGTAATACCCCGGGAGCATGAGTTCGACTCCGGCCGGGCTAGTAATTTTTTTTTTTTTTGTTATTTTGTTTTTTTTAATTAAAAATAAGCGCTTCACCCTGTTTTCTTTTTTTTTATAAGCAGCATTAACATTATTAAAAGCGAATCCGTTTTGAATTCGTTTTTGATGTACGTTACGGGTTCGAAACGGATCCATAAAAGAAGAAAAAACGATTCGTTTTTTTTTTAGGAATCCTTCCCGCAAACGGATCAGTAACGGATACGTAACGGATTCCGTAACGGATAAAAAGAACGAAAATATGAACCCGTTGTGGATCCGAAACGAGTCCGTTTGGCACACTGGGTTAAAGCAAATCCGTTTTGAGTTCGTATTTGAAGTTTTTACGGATTCAAAACGGATTTACCCAGGTTCGAATCCTACCAAAGGTGGATTTTGATCCTTTGTTTTTCTTCTTTTTTTTGCTTTTTATTTTATTTTAATTGTTAATAAGCGCATCAAAACGGTTTTTTTCCGTAAATAAACAGCATTAACATTTTTAAAAGCGAATCCGTTTTGAATTCGTTTTCACATACATTTTGGATTCGAAACGAGTCCGTACTGAGGAATTGCCTAGGCTCGAATCCTACAAAAGGCGGATCGATAATTTTTTTTCTGTTTTTTTTTTTTATTTAAACACAGCATTAACATTTTTAAGAGCAAATCCGTTTTGAATTCGTTTTTAATGTACGTTTCGGTTTCGAAATGGATCCGTTACCGCGGATTACGTTTTTTATCCCTTTATGAACCCGTAACGGGTTCGAAACGGATCCTCATCCGTTTTTGTGCACATTGGGTAACTATAATAGTTTTTTCATAATAAAGTTTTTAAAAAGTGTTTTTCTTTTCAATTACAAAAGCGAATGTTCCCTTAAGCGTTCAGAGATCAAAAAAATCAGTTTTGGAAAAATAACTTAAAAACTACAAAAAACTTCTTTCGCGCATAAAAATTTACCGACCTATGCATGTCCCCAAAATTTAAATATTTCGAATTTACTTTAAATTTACAAAACGGCTATAACTTTTTTGTCTCTTAACCGATCAAAAAAAAATTTACAAGCACTTTAAAGGTAAAGATATAGGCTTTTTAATGATAAACTTTCAAAATCAAAATTTTTAAAATAATTATAAGAAATTTATATAAAAAAGCTAATAGCAAAACAGTGAAATTTAAAAAAAAAAAATGTAATTTAAAATATTTGTAAAACTCGCTCGTTTTAGAAAAATAAGAAAAGGACTCTCACTTAAAAATTAGTTATCTCGGTCAAGGTTTAGGCTAGAAGGATATTTTGAAAACGAAAATATGTAGAACTACAATTTTATCGGAGTTTTTCTGTTTGACGCAAAGTTTTTCAGTTATTCATGAAAAACTGATTTTTCGATCTTTGAACCCCCAAAAAAGTGAGAAATGTGCCAAGTTTCAAGGCCTCAGCAATTTCTTTCTTTTTCCTTATCCTTCGACTTATATGCATTTGTAGTTTGCAGATTACACTTACCACTTTGACGTTTCCCAAATTTATAACGGCGAAAAGATATTTGTTTAGAATCCTGCGATATTTCAGTATTTATTAATTGCGCCTGGAGATATTTGTTTAAAGAATCATCCATTTCCGGTGTTGTTACCACTTGTACCAATACATTAGATTTTCCATTGAAATCCTGCGATTTTTCAGGATTAACTGATTGCGATTTTACCACTTGAACCAGTAGTTTTGATATTCTGTTAGAAGGAATACTACTAGCAAACACCATAGCTGCGGCACACAGAATTAGGGTCATTTTCAACATTGTTCTTTTCGGCGTCAATATATTTTACAAACTGATTGATAAAGTTGTGTTACAATCGCTCTTATATGGTGCAAAATGTTTTTGGCACCCAAAACTGACTCGTTACCACTATTGATTATGTTTTAATTTCAAAATGATTTCATACGAATTTGTCATAGTTATAATGATTGCACTTCTGAATTACAATAAGTTACTTCTGAAAAACCGATCACGTTACTTCCAACTGAGGCGTTGCGTACAAGAACTCCCTAAGTAGACTCAGGGCGTTTTTGCACCTATTGCTTTTTGAAAAAGTTTTAGTACTCACCCAACAAATAATTTTATAAACTTTTCAATTTTTAAGCTTGGAAAAAGTTAATTTTCAAATGTTTTCATAACCAATTTTCAAACGTTTGGAAAATACATATTATTTTTTTATTATTTTTAAAAATTATTTGCAAGGTTGAAATAAACAATTGGAAAAATGTTTATTTCCAAAAGTTTCAATAATCGTTTTCCAAACATCCGAAAAATTTTTAATCATAACTTTGGTTAGGTCACTTGATAAGATTGTCGACTCATAATTTGGAAGTCATAGGTTCGATTCTCAGTAAACATAATTTTTTTTATTTTTAGTTAAATATAAAAATGTTTGGAAAATGTTGTTTAATGAATTTATAAAATACTAACAAAATGTTAATTGAAAAGTTAAAAAAACAATTTAAAAATATTGAATAAAGAAACTTGAAAAATATTGTATAAAAACATTTATAATAAGCTTGCTGCAAATGATTTTCAGTTCAGTTTCGATTATTAAATAATTAAAATTCAAGAGTTTCCAAACATTTAGCAAGTTAATTTGCAAACGAAATGTTTGCTTCAATAAGCGTATAATAAGTTATTTTCCAAACGTTTTTGTTTGTTGGGCAGCTACATGTGTACATAAGTAATTGTATTTTTCAATTCTAACCACAAAATATGGTAGATAAATATGACTGCTTAACGCATCTTATTTCGCATCTTGATAAGAATCTTTGTAGTTAATGAACTACACTTGAACTACTTAGGTCGCACTCACACGGAGGGCAGATGCCCGCAGGGCAAACCATTTTTTTACGCTCTTTCAGATTTATTTTCGATTAAGAGTGCTTGTCGAACACACGAAGGGCACGGGCAGTTTTTCACGGTTGCTTTTTTTCTTAATACTTTTCAGTTCGATAGTGAAATTAGGTGAAACAATGGCAACACATTTCATGCGCCTGTCAAATTACATATGTATGTTACTCTTTCTGTTTACCAAAGAAGAATAACATTTCAAGTGCAAAAGTATTAAAACATAAATGGAAAATTTAAGTGATTTGGACGAATTAGGAATCCAAATAATTGATTCAGCAACAAAATATGCTGCAAATATAATTTTTATGAGTGATGCGCATAGAAAAGTGTTGCAACAATTTGCTTCACTGCCTACTCATTGTAATTTTAATAGCTACATTTACAAAATTATGACAAATGTTTTTGGATTCGCATTTATTTGCCGCTAAAATATGCAAAATGATAAACAATTTGTTTTTTTTTTTTTTTTATCAAAAGGTGTTAGGGCAAGCTAACACTAGCAAGTTTCTTGCAAAAATGCGTTGACTTTGTTGGCAAGCAGAGGAAATCGAAAAACGGAACTAATTTACTTTACAAAGCCCAGTTTTTTGTTTTTGTCAATCAGGATAGGAATTTTTTTATTGTGTTTGTTGTTGGTGTTTTTAATATTTGATAAATTTCATGAAAATTTCTTTGGTTTATTTTTTAACTTTCACATAAAAAATGTGCTAATGAAGAAAATCAGGTGGATATCAAATGAAAGGAAATAGATTAGGGTTACATAATTTGTTACTAAGACTGAGTTTATAAGACATTTTTTGGAAAATTCGTCATATCTCGATGATCATCAGTCAGATTTAAGACTTTCGTACATTGATTTTCTAGCAAGTGATAATACTTTTCATACAACATCAATATTATTAAAATCCATTTTGGGTTTCAGAACTTATACCGGTTTTCATAAAAGCTATCCCGACCTTCCGATGGCTATAATTCTTGCTGAACTTTTTGATTGCACATTCTTTGTAAGAATCATAACTTTAACAACAAAAGCTTGACTTAAACAAAATTGGGATTTGGGTCCTAAGGTAAAGTTTAGCCTGAAAAACTCCAAACACAAATAATTTGTTCAAAAAATTTCTTAACGTAAACTGTCACTAAAGAAGTAGTAGGTAAACAATTGGAAAATGTTAGAAAATTCACCCAGTACCAACTTAAAATAACCATATTGTTCACTTTTGCGTGCTTTTTTCTAATTAAGAGTGTAGGTAAAAATTTGTTGGTGGAAAAATCCAAGAACTATTTTCCAAACTAATATCATTTCAGCAAAAGATGCATGAACAAATTGAAATTTGAGTTCCAATTCAAATTCAATCCTGCCTACCACTTAGAAAAAAACGTGGCTTGTTACTGAACAACTAACGAACAAGCTGCAAGTATTCGTCAACAAATGCTTAAGGCGAATACTAAAGGTTTGGTGGCCTCGCACTATATCAAATGCCGAGCTACATCAAAAATGCAATCAGAGGGCTATAGCAATCGAGGTCAAGCTGCGCAAATGGAGATGGATTGGTCACACTCTCCGGAAACCACACAGCGAAGTTTGTCGCCAGGCTCTTGAGAGGAATCCACAAGGCAGTAGAGGACGTGGTAGACCCAAAACCAACTGGAAGAGGTCGCTGGAAAAGGAAATCCAAGAATCGGGAAAGTCGTGGCAAGAGATTAAAGTCATCGCAAGGGATCGTGACAAATGGATAGATTTCATATTGGCCCTATGCTCCTCCTAGGAGTTAAAGGAGAATACATACATACACTTAGAAAAAAAACATGGAAGTGGTGCATTTTAATTTGGTTTGTGCGTAATATTGCTGTATTTTTTTATTTTCAATTTTGTACCTGCTAATCCCTAACATCGAAGTGGATGACTACAGTTATTAAGAATTAATTCACTTAAAGCAATTGATTATTGCAAAAAGTATTGTTTCACTAATTTTTTCCATGCCATTTAAAAAAAGGTATTTTTCTTCTTCAAAAAGTATTATTCTTTTGCTACTTAAAGTAAGTACGCTTTTTATTTGTTCCATCGCAACACTTATGCCCCATGAAGTCTGACAGTGACGCACTTCACTAAAATGAATTATTCTGCCCGCCGTGCAAAAGTTCATTCTCTCTCGCTCAAAACAATTTTTTTTTTTAATTTTCTATGGCAAACAACAACAAATCTAAGTGCCCTGCGGGCATCTGCCCTCCGTGTGAGTGCGACCAAATTGATATATTATCGTGAAGAAATGTATGAGATGGATGAAAAAAGTGCATGGTATCATGCTTAATATTTAAAAAAACAGTGATAAAATAGAACAAGTATTCTGAAACCACAAGAATGTCGACAAAAAAAAGGAGCGTAAGAGTTGCATGATTATTTTGAATGTCTTATATGGTATAGAACTTAGATGAAGTTTTCCTTTAATGTATGAAAGATATGATGACTTTTTAATCACTTATGGTTTTTGAGATAATCTAACCTAAAAGTTCAAAAACATGATTTTTTATATAGAAAATGTACCAAATTTTTTTGCTCTTTTCTACTAAATGCATCGCTGAGAACTATTCTTCTTCTTCAAAATTAGCTACATATCAAATGGTATTGCATGAATTTCCTTTAAAAAGTTTTGACAATTTGAAAATGACACTATGAAGTGAAAAATCATATGAGAATGCACTTACAATTTTAAACTTTCAAGTATCATTTAAAAGTGGACTAACTTTTTAAGAAAAAATCATACAAGATCGATTCACAGCTTATTTTGAAGACGAAGAATAGTTTTGAGCGATATATAAACGAGCAAAACAATTTGGTGCGTTCTCTATATAACCTCAAAAATCATGTTTTTAAACTTTTAGGTTATAATATTGTATCTCAAAAGCATTATGTGATAGAGCAATTCCGAAACTGCTTAAGATTTTAAAAATTATTGAGTTTTGTTGCTAGCACCATAAGATATTGTATGAACAAGAAAATTGGAGTTTTCGCAAACTATCAATTAAATCCCGTTGCGGAGGGCTGTCTACGCTCTTTCGGTTGCCGTTACCGGTATATTTCTATATAGTACGGTTGCTGAAATAAATAATTAAATATTCAATATGAAGTAAAGCTCACAAAGTACTAACAACTAGATAGAACCTTGTGTTTTTTATAAATAGGAAGAGCCTTATTGGAATTTTCATTGCAGGTAGAATCATTTTTCTTAAAATGTGCATTTAAGCAACGTATACGTAGAATCTAGTTTGTCGAAAATTCGCCTTTTATTGATATGAAATAAACAAACGCAAAAGTAAATATATATTAGGGTGGGCCAAATTATATGGACGAAATTTTATCGACCTCGGCTGCCCCCCTATCTGAAAGTTCATTCAATTCTATGAATATTTGCCCAAAGAACTATACCTCTGCGTTCAACTTTAGTTTGGCGCATTTTTGATCGAAAATTTTACCTTTTATTAATATTTTTTTTATTTTCATACTAAATTTTGAAAATTTTTAGAAAGACAAAAGTAATCTCAATATATGGTTTGGCTGGTATTCTGTCAGTAATCAATAAAATTGGGTTCTGTTTACATAAAAAGTTTACCTGATAGTGTGGAATTGATGCTATATATTAAAAAAAGTGATATGGGTCTAATAGCCGATTATTATGTCCGACTTCCAAAATAAACGATTCATATTTTTGGATGAATTTTTTCAAACCAATTTTATTGATTACTGACAAAATACCAGCCAAAACATATTATGATATTACTTTTGTCTCTATGAGAATTTTGAAAACTAAGCAAAAAAATAAATATTAAACGCAAGGTAAAATTTTCAATCGAAAATGCGCCGAACTAAAGTTGAACGTAGAAGTATGGTTCTTTGGGCAAATATTCATAGAATTGAATGAACTTTCAGCCTAGGTGGGTGTTTTGTTGGAAAAAATTCATCCAAAAATATGAAT